>CM062395.1:14501283-15127238 GCA_031304145.1 Cardiospermum halicacabum
GAAGTTAGGGTACGTAAGTGAAAATTTGGTACAACTCTAAGTACCTATAATTACGTTATCTCATAGATAAATTAAAGTTATAGCAAATGAAGGATGGTTTCTATTTTAACTATCACGTCATCACACATCCATATATCACCAGATGTTATTACATGTTACCTTTTATTATATATTTTTATAACTATTATATTACCCACATTTATTTATTTAAAAAAATAATTTTCATAAAGTATTTCTATATGACATAAAATTCTATTTGATATAATTTTATTCTTAATTTTGGTTAATCAATTTATTTAATTTATATCTAATTAGTTAGATGACTATTGACATGATAATGATGTTAAATAAAATTGGTGTATGGATGTTAAACCCAATACCACATGGTATAATGTCTTTTTTCCATATATATTTGGGAGGTGCCTAAGAACAAATCTTTTCGGATTTGACCCTGTCACAGCGAACAATGTCATATTAACGTGGGACTCCGAGGATCTAATAAGTGGTATTTGAGTATTGATTAGGAGATGGTGAGACAGTTAGATCTGTGTTTGATGCGCCTTGTATCGAAAGGTTTCCCGACCTAGTGGTGGTTCAGCAATGAGTCCCACATTCGTATGATATTGCAAATAAAAAATAAAATATTGATTTATTTATAATATATAACATCAATGATATATTTAAAAAAAACAGTTGAATTATCGATGTGATTGGATAATAGTTATGTTGAACCCATTTCACTATTAGAGCACCTTACATTCAAGAGAAGGATATTGCTGGCCCATGATGAAGGGTAATGGCTCATTATTTATTTTAAGTTGTGCTATATTGGATAGGTTTCAATCACATAAGTTCCATAGGAAGCCAATGAACCCTTAGCGCACTTAAGGTATAGTTGCTAGTAGATTATAATTTCTACTGCTGAATATTCAGAAGTCTAACCTGTGTGGTCGCACTTATCTCGAATATTCTATATTCTCTCACAGCTGCCCTACATCCGGTTTGCTAATAGACTAACTACCTAACAAACTCAACAGATCCAGCCTGGATCCTTATCCAAATTTGTTAAAAAATGTATAAACTATTGCTCTTCAACCGCTCCCTATAAGGTTCATTATCAGCAGGTAACCTTTTTAGATCCTATACCAAATTTACACACAAATCATTATCTTTTTGATTCCTCTCCCCAAAGAACCTTAGCTCTGTCTTGCACATCGGAGAGCTAATCGGCTAACACCATACCGGTTTCCCTCTGGTTTCAATCTTTTTTACCTTACAAGTGATCGGAGACCCAAGTAAAGGAGAAGACGCCCCAAACCAGAAGAGGTTGAAGATTCCAACAAAAATATACTCAATCAAGTTTTATTATTTTCATATTGGAAAGTTAAAATAAATATTATTTCGTAACTAATTTAAATATTTGACTCTATTGCTTGTATGTGGTAAATTTACCCGATGCCTCCACACCACTAGATTGGTATATCATATTCACTTCTTAATAAAGTTATTGACGGTACTATCTAAATTGTTGATAACTTTACCCTAGCCAAAACTTTAACTTAATATTGTTATATTAAAAATTTATTAGTAAATAATTTTTATTTTTATTGAATTATTTTATTTTAATTATTAATAAGAAATTTAGTATATATTTGAATTTTTTTTAATGAAAGTATATTATTTACTTTATAATTGATTTATTATTTTGAAGTTTGAAAAGTTTGGATCAAATAAATTAAACTAAAAATGAAAATATTTAAGATTTAAAAGAATAAAATTGTAATGTCTTGAAAATGGGTTTAGAATTTTTGAATGATTTTAAATAACTATGTGATTTCATAAAATGAGTTTAACTTAAATGATTTCTATTTAGATTAATTTATTTGAAGTGCTTTTATTAAAATTGGTTTTTGCTTTGTGAGTTTAGTGTAAATATTTGTTAATTATAGTCGAAATTATTTTATTAAAATTGGTGCTTTCGAAAATTTTCGTATAGGAGGAATCGAAAGTATATATAGTGTTACGATTTTTATTTGCATTTGATTTTTATTGTTACTATAATAATCTTTGGATTATTTACCATTATTACTATTATGATTTTATATTACTATTTATTTATTTTGGGCATGTAATATAGATTGGGGAAAATTAAAATTCCAATCGAGAATTAGGTGCCATTTAGAAATTCCATCAAACACCTAGGTGAATTATGCTTTGATGCATAAGGAGCTTGAATTGTATACATAATAGTAAGATCCAAGTAGTTATCCAGCCCAAAATTAATCCTATCAAGCCCATCAAAGTTCACTCACATTTTCCATTTTACTCTTTTATCTCAATATTCCATTTACGATCGCACAAAAGAGATCCCTAAATTTTCATTTTCTATTCTCAACCTAATTCTACATGTGCAAACTCGGTGATAACTGGGATGTCATGTGTATGTAACTGCTAGGGTTCAGATTTTCTCATTCGATGTTGGCCATTAGACTTAAAAAAATAGTCCTTCTTCTTTTGATTTGTTTAGGCTGGTAAGGGTATTCTCATCCTAGCAATTTCAGAAAATAATGCTCTTGGATTTTTTAATAATTTTTCACTCCTAATCATTTTCTAGGAATTCAATTTGTTAGCTAATCTACTAGTGATCTAATATTTGTCACTATTAGAATTACATAAGAGGTATGTGTTCTATCTAGTTGTTGTTTTAGTAGTTAACATGTCAAAATAGTGTTCATGTTATCATTAGTAGAGTGGGTCTTGTAGTTAGGGTTACAATTTGACTATTGCCCCACATCTACATTACATGCCCTATTTTAGAAATGAGGTTTTAAAAGTTTTAAAAAAAAATCAAGATTTTGTGTGAATATTGATTTTTTGGTGTACTAAGTAGTGGATTTTATAAAATAAATTCAGTTTTTCCTTCGGGTCTCAGGTGACCATCAAGCAGAGGACAAGAACTAGAAAGAGAGGTTGTTTTGTCAATTTTAGGTTTAATGTTAAATGTTGATAAAATCTGTTTTTGCCCTACATATTGTTTGATTATGATTGTTCTTCTTGACTTTGGTAGCATATTAAATTAGTTGATATCGTGTTTAATAGTTGTTACTTTGATATAAATTAAATTTATTTATGTTAAAGAATAGTGTAAAATGAGATTTTAGTTTAGTAAGTCATTATAGTGGAAATGTTAGCGTTCTATTGAGTCTCTCATTTAATGTAATTTGATGTTGAATCTCTACTTTGTTATGGTTTGGTGCTGATATTGGTTCTTGTAGTCTCATGGAGTGTATAAGATAAATTGACTAAGTGCAAAGTGAAACACCTAAATGCCTATTTTTAGTTTATAGTATATCCGGTGATGAAAATGCGCCTTAGGGGTTAAGAAGCACTTCACCACCATTGTGGTGTTTTGGAAAAAGTAATGTCATATTATATATTTCAGTCTATTAGTGGGACTACGGTCCAAGAGTGAAACTTCGGTATAAAGTGTATTGAAAACGAAAGTGAAGACTTCACTCCGAAAGTGGGCTTATGTTCATTGAACGTTTCCATTTCACCAAGTGTTTTGAAAATTGTAATTTAGATGATCATTTTCATAGTTATATAGTAGTATTGTGCATCTTATGGTCTTGGGCAATTTATGCGTTGTTTGTTTATATTGATGTTTTCTTAGCCGATTATGTTTCGGTTATGTGTTTGGGTGATGATTTTGTAATGTTGATTCTATATATTAGTGTTTGCTTGTGCTTGACTTTGGAGTCAATTTGTGAGTTTGTGCATATTATCACACATCGTGGTAATAAAGTAGTTGAATTTTAAATTGATCATGTCATATTAGAGTTTTTATGCTGCAGGTTTAGTTAATAGTTGGGCTCACATCACATTTAGGTTTCAATTACTATGTTTCCCATATAGTCATAAAAAGTTGACCATGTAGGTCACATGTGCAGTTCTGGGGGACCAAATGGATGGGTCATTGGTTGTGTAGTTTCTATAATTGTATTTTTTTTATGGCCATAGATGTTATGTTTGAAACTTGGTTTCATTTCGAATTGATCCGGTTGTGTTTTGGATCTGAGCAAGTAGTTCAGATGGTCACAAAATAGCTGTAAAATTTCAGGTTTTAATAGCAGACCTCTTTATCTCCGTTTTTTTTTTGTTTTGTTTTAACTCTATTTTGAACCAAATTTATGGCCACACGTTCTTTATGATATCTAATATTTAATAATATTTTTTTTTTAGAATTTATTGAGCTGGTTCTTTATTTAAAAATCTGGAAACTCTTTCAGGTGTTCGTAAATTTTCAGATTTTAATAGCAGACTTATTTATCCCCGTTCTCTTTTGTTTTAACTCCATTTTGGACCAAATTTATAGTCACGTGTTTGTTATGATATCTACTATTTATTTATATTTTATTTCAGAATTTTCTGGTCTAGTTTTATATTTAAAAATTTAAAAACTCCTTTAGGTGTTCGTAAAATTTCAGGTTTTAATAGCAGATTTCTTTATCTCTATTCTCTTTCGTTTTAACTCCATTTTGGAAAAAATTTGTAGCCACATATTTTTTATGATATCTACTATTTAATTATATTTTATTTTAGAATTTACTGGGCTAGTTTTATATTTAAAAACTTTAAAACTCCTTCAGGTGTTCGTAAAATTTCAGGTTTTAATAGTGGATTTCTTTATCTCCGTTCTTTTTTATTTTAACTCCTTTTAGGATAAAATTTAAGGCCCGTGTTTAATGTTGACACATTTTATTTAATTATATATATCTTTTTATTGTTAGAAAATTTTTGGCTCTATCACACTTTCTTCCTAGTTCCAAGTTCGATTCAACCAAAACAATCAGACCAAAAACAAACACAATATCTAACATAATTTAGAAAATTGCTTAATCCATGGAAAGATAACAACTTTACTACGAGAAAAAAAAATTACAAGTCATTCAGACAACACTCTCTCTCCACACAAAATAGCTTTCTTTCGCAAAATCTATTTTAGACGAACAACTCCATCATGGCGAGACAACCCTAATACGAAATATCCTTGTGGTGAGACAACCCCAAACAAATCTCCTTACGACAAGACAACCCCGAAAAAAGAATCTATTTACAACGAGATAACCCTAATACAAAATATCCTTAATGGCAAGACCCCAACCCCAATGATCATCACCCCTACCAGGCATGACCTCAATCCAATGATCACCACCCCATAGGGACGAGATACTTTTTTCTTCATGAGACAACTCTATTTATAGTGATCATCAAATATACTTTCCTAATTTATTTTCTTTCCATCTAAGGAATAAAACCAACCAAATTAGGAAAACCATATCTTTCCCAAACAAGGAATCAAACAATTAAGAAATAGATACAAACTCGAAATAGAAAAACCTTTCTAAAAGGAAATCCTCGTGATTCAAGGTAATCCTAACAAATCTCCACCTTGACTTGAATCACCTCAAAAATTTGAATCTTTTTCCTTTGATCATCAGCAATCCAATTTTGTCTCCATCATTCAATTCGTTCTCTATCAAATCCAAAATATTTCTCCATTTCAAATAAGAAACTACCAAGTCCCAAATCCAGATGTTTTAAATTCTTGATCTTCAAACAAAATTCCACCGAAATTCCAGAACCCTAACAAGTTTCCCCTCGAAATAACCTATCGATCCATCAAATCATCTTGCATTGCCATTACTACCTAACGGGACTCGCCGCTTGACCACCACAATATCAAAAAAACTTTCGACATAAGGTACCAAACATGGATCTAGCCATGGAATCCATCTTTGAACGAAGATCTGATACCAATTTGTTAGAAAATTTCCGGTATATCCCACTTTCTTCCTAGTTTCACTACAAGAAAAATGGCTTTCAACAACTAATATAGGGCAGCCGGCGTTATTGGGCCGGCTGTAAAAGAGTATTATTGGCAGCCGGCCCAAAATGTGCCAGCAACCAAAAAGTTTTGGCAGCTGGACTTTAAAAGAGCAGCTGTCAAAACTTAGCGCTTTTTGCATATAACAGCCAGCCCAAGACCCTACAATTGTGGAATATCTTTAATAGCTGTCTCAATCGGGCCCGCTGTGATTGATAACATGGTTTAATTCTCTGCTAGATTCAGTTAGGTCAATTTCATTCGACCAACTTCTCAAACAAAAAAAAATTTAGACGCTGAACACCACTATCTGAAACTAGGAAGGTGAATAATTCGACTCTGGATGGTTCTGTAAACTGAATCACTGACCTCCATCCTCTCGGCTCTTTTAGGCGTTGATTTTACCCGTCACTTTTCTAATTGGTTATTAGGAGTGGCTTCCGCTTTAGAATTATCCACTTTTCTCCTCCGCATCTAGTGCCGCAGCCAGATTTGTTGAATCTTCGAGGAATTTGTTAGCATGGGATGGAGCTGACACGGTTGTATTACTAGAGCTAAGAGGAAAACTGTCTCTACCGAATATTTGTAAGGTTAGGTGAACCTAAGCTGACCTCTATCCTTGCTGCTTCTCCTTCTAAGGTACTTTGCATAGTTAACTATTCTTACTTATTCTGTAGAAATCTAAATTTCAATTATTTAGATATTCTTTTCTGGGTATTGGAAGCTTTTAAGTATACATTAGTTTTAAAAAAAAAAAAGAATGTACGCCCTGATGTATCGACGCTGGTTTGATGTTTGCGTGGGTAGTGATTATATTAGGTGAATAGAAGCATGAGTCCATTATAATGAAAATGGAGATTCTCGGGCCATTAGTGAGGTATTTTAGTCAGAACAAATTGTTTATCCTTTGACTGAAAACAAACATAAAGAATTTATGCTATTATATATGTAAGAATGTTGTTGGGAAAGAATCAAGAAACGAAAATGTAGTGAATGCTATACTAGGCCATTGAGAGCATTATGGTTGGAAATGAAGATACTTGAAATGAGGAAAATAGCGTAGTATATTTTATAAGGAAGAATGATCATATCATATGGGGTAGAGTGCAAGTGGGAGGTGAACAAACTGGATGCTTTGTGAGTAGTAGGCAAAATAATAAGTAGCAAAACAAAATGTGACAGCTATTTTCAATCTAGCTTCACTAATGGTGGAGGCCTAGTTTTTTCTGAACTATCATCTTTCTTTCAGAATTTATCTCATCACTGTGATTGCTCCTCTGCAATCTATATAACTTATTCTTATGTTGATTTAGTTGACATTAACTTGTCTTGTTTCTTATTACTTATATTTGAATTACAAAAAGTTTAATGAATCCAATTAGTTGTTAGGTTTACTTAAGGTACTTAGTTTTTATATTGATTGAAAAGGTATGGTATCGACATCTATCTACTCTACTACTCTATTCAGTTTCTTTTTTATCTCTGTAAAATTAAATTCATTGTATAATCTTTTATCTAAATCAATTTGCAAATAATCGTCTTATTCTCATGGTTACTTTTAAATCTCTCAATTAAGTTCATGAGAAAGTATTTTGTGATTTAAGATTTATATTTTAGAATGGAAACAAAGAAGATGGAGAGATTTCTGTTGTGGTTCTAAAGTGTAATATAATATTATTATTCACATGTTTTATTCTAATAGATATTAATATTTGTTTCTATGCGAGTTTGTTGCTGTAGCAGGAATTTTAGAATTAGTTATCAAACCTATAAAGAGAAGCGTACACCTTTTAAGTGTTTTGTTAATAAGTTGTAAGATGTGTGTATGTTCAATTTTTCGTTTTATTTCATGTTGTGTGAACTGATTTTCTTTTTTTTTTTTTTTATGTGTAAACTAAAATGTTAATCCTTATGTTTTAGTAATTTGATAATAATATTTTGGTTGTTTGTTATCCATGACTCTTATAACTTTAAAGTTGATAGTATAAATTTCATTTCAAAACATGCCAAAGCATAGACTAAAATCTTAGTTATGTGTTGATTTCATTTGAATCTGTTTTTTATCTTAAAAATGGGTTCCATAGCAACTAGTTGTTTGAATCTGTGCTTTAATGAGATGTTTAGCTTGTTAGTTTCATTGATCTGTGGAGTTTTTGTGAATCCCGTTAGGGACTAGTTGTTTAATTTTGATATCTAATTGGAGAACTTTAAATTATTGTAATAGAAAATCCTAGTAATTTTATTTTATAATATATTATTTTTATCTATTATATAATGTGAAAATTCTTTTAAATGTGCTTTTCAAAGTTCAAAATACAATTATAGGTCTATTTTGAAAAACATACAAAAACAGGTTTTTAAAAGTTTAGTTTTCATTCCTTAGGCCAAGTTTCCCAAAATACCTCTGAATCTTTACAATTCACAGATTCTGTGAATTACACTCACAGTCAGTGAATTACGGTCACAGTCTGTGAATGACCTATGGAGTGAAAATCAAATTTTAGTTTTGCAAACTTTTCAAAAGTAGTCTATAATTATATAGTAAATATTTTATGGACTATAAAATTTTTTCCCCTTATATAATTATATAACTTCACTTTTAAGTTTAATATATTAAAATAATATTTATATATAATTTAATTCTTTTTATATAGATAATATATATGACTGAATTAATAATATTAAATAATAATATTTTATATTAAAAAATTATATATAAAAATTAATTTATTTTTATATCAATAATATATAAATTTAAAAATAAATACTTTTAATGGTAGTGAAAAGTAATTATGTTATTTATAAACATGGTTGCTATTTCCCACCATCAAATTACTATACCTAACATCAACATTACTAAAATATCCATAACATATTTAAATAATTACTTTAAATATCCTTTCAATTTATTTTTCTATTTTAATATAATAAAATTATAAATTATTTAAATAATATTAAAATTACTTAATTAACCTTAATTTAATAATTAATATATATATATATATATTAAATTGTCTAGTTAACTTAAAACTCCTCAATTGATTTATATTTGATCTTTACTAAACTACTGTAAATACTTTACAAATCAAAAACAATTTATGTAACTAAAAATATTAAAATAATACATAGTTAGTTTACTGATTGTAATTTTACTAATTATATAATATTGTTTGAGTACAGATGTGGGATTCAATAATCACGAGTTTCATCCTCTTCATCGTTAATATGATTTCAAAGAAAACTAAGATTTTATTAAATTTATGGAGAACATTATAGATGACGACTTATATGATGTTCTCTGTATCGAACTATAATGTGTCTAGTAGAATTATGATATTTTATTTTATTAGGATTTAAGATTTAAAATATCATCCTGAAAAAATATCAATCAAATCAAACTATAAAACTTCATAAATAAAATAGTATTTCAAGGATATAAATGGTATAAAAAAAATTATAAAATAAATTAGTTTATTTTGTAGAATTAAATTTGATTATATATTAAAAATATATTATAAAATTATATTTGAAAAAAAATGTTACCTATAATAATTAGGCCGTGGAAAATAACAACCCCTTTGTAAAATAGTTCTTTAAAATTTGTAGCTAATGGATGAGTTTAAAAAATTTGAAAAATGAATATTTTATTGAAAAGGTTATTGGGAAGAATTGAGGTGAAATTTTAAGAAATGAAGGAGGTGAGGTCGGAGAAGGCGTGAGTTCCCATCTAAGAAAGCTTCACTATGTAACGAATTGATTAGGGATAAAATACGTATAAAACAAAATAAACTCATCAAAGAAAACCACACAAATATCATACTTTACCAGATTTTCCAGATGAACACAAATATGATTGAAAAGTCATTTAATGGTTTTATTTCCTTTATATAGTTTTGGTTAAATTACCGAAAGATCCTCCAACTCTTCAAAACCACGTTTTCATCTCAAATTTCTATACTTAACAAATTAACCAGGTGTGGAGTGGTGGCGTGAGAGAGAAAGATGAACAGAAAAAAGAGGAGCGAGGTGAAGGAGGAGGACGAAGTGGATCAACTCTTACAAGCTGCTCAGGACGATCTTCTCTTGAAACTCTCTGTTGACTCTCACATCTCTCATCACTCTTCCGATTATCTCGACTCAGATCTCCTCCGCCGATTCAACGCTCTTAAATCCCGCCCCTCCGCCTCCTCATCCGTTCCTCCGTCTTCCGCCTCATCGAAATCTACTCCTCCAGATTCGAATCCCGCGTCGGAAGACGATCTCTTAGCCAGATTCGCTGCTCTCAAAGCCAAAACCTCATCGACTCCGACTCCGACTCCGAACCCTATAACATCAGAATTCACCTCAAATGACAGTGAAGAGGACGAAGTCGATAAGGTTATCCGCTGGGCCATTGACGCCGCCCGTCTAGATCCTTCTCCATCCTCCGACGATGATAAGGAGGATGAAGAAGAAGAAGAAGAAGAAGGGCAAGAATCTATCTCCACTGAGAAGCCCAAGCGCAAATAGTGTGCATTTGCCCCTCTATTTCGATAGTCAAATCTAATTGGGCAATTGTTGATTGTAGAGAATCAGTGGAATTGTTATGTTAGCTTTATCTGTATGTATTGCTTGTTCTATGGAAATGGATTGCAGTCTACATACCAAACATGGAAATTGATTGTAGTTCTGCCTTCCTTTTATTTAAATAATCGATAATGTTGAGTAGAAGGCAACTTGCGAATAGAGGTGCCCAATTGAACAGCACTTGTGTGAAAAAGTCAAAGCTCACTAGCTTCCCTTCATTCCCTTTAACCCCAATTCAATTTATATTTGTTTTAGATAATTCGAAATTTTGTGTAATACCTCCGTCCCACCCACACAAATTAGTTAGAACAGTAGGGTTTTTTATACTATTCATCCACTATTCTTATTTCGCATGTTTGTGAATGATGTATAAGAAAAAATATAATTAAATAAGATTTTGTTTTATTCGTTTTAATGTTTATTTTCTAAATATAAAATTATCATAATTTTTAATTACACATAACTAAAGATATTTACGATTGAAATGATGTATTGACAAATGTGCAAAATGTAAATATTGAGACCGAAAGAGTATTATTTTATTTTATTAATTCAGATTTTATTTTTTATGTTTTTAAAATCCCACTTTCTGTTAATGGTGTGCAATAGTATAATGTATTTAAATAATTGGGTGAAAATAGCACTATCTTTTTAGGCCATCTCTCTGGTAGCCCTAAATGCTATTTGCACATAGCAGGTGATGAGTTTAAGAATGATGTAATTATGAGTCTATTTTGAATAGTTTGTAAATTTTAATTTTAATTTTAATTTTGTTTATAGACTGTAACTGTAAATGACAGACTGTGAATGCAATTCACATAATTTTTGAATTCTAAAAATTTAGGGATATTTTGGGAAACTCGGCTTATGACGTGAAAACTAAATTTTTAAAAGTTTATTTTTTATATTTTTTTAAAACAGACCTATAATTGTATTTTGAACTTTAAAAAGCCCATTTAAAAGAATTCTCACTATATATAATTATATAATATAAATAATTTATTAGTTTAATTATTAATATATGCAATTGTATATATATATATATATATAATATTTTAAAATTATTTTATATAAATATTTATTATTCATCTAAATTAATTTACAATAAGAAAATTTTTAAATATTACCATATTATTCAGAATAAACTCAACTCAAATATAAAAGTGCTTCAATAATTAAAACATCAAAATAATATAAATGCATAATCATAATAAAAAATTCAAAATTCAAAATAACAAATATAATCTATTTAAAATAGTGAAGAATTATCTCCATTTACTGCAAAATGATCAAAATTCTGAGTAAAATCCAATCCTCCGACATCATCTTGTGTCCTTTTCATTATAATTTTATATTGCTATTTTCGAATATATTCAGGTAAAAACTGATCTGCAATGGCTTCAACATCTCTAGCTGATGTTTTATTTTCTTCACGCACTTTTTTATTTTTTTCACGTTCTCTTTTAAACTTCATTTGTTCTCTTCAGATTTCTACATCTTCTTGGAGAAAATTTCTAATTTGTACGGTATTCATAATTGGTTTATTTGGTTATTTCATATAATTAAAGAATTCGAACATATCATCACTTTAACTCTTTTACATATTTTTCTTTATTTCTCTCCGTAGGTCTCTCAGGAGAGTCATTAGTGTAATTAATTGACTCTTGAGTTTCAAAATCTTCATTCAAGTCAATTGAAAATGATGACATACCTAGTTAATATGTAAACCAGTGGCTTGACCTAATTCAAAGCGATTAATTCACTTTCTTGAAGTCAGAATATAATCACAATATTTAAAAATACCAGCTTACGGAAATGACACATAATATGATTATTGAGAATGAATGTGATTTAAATGCAGATATTGTTGATTTAGGAGAACCATCAACCCCCTAATGTTGAGTTCGTAACCAACCAGACTGATCGATTTCAACAGTTTCTTACTCGAGATAGACAAATAAGAAATAGAGAAACACACTTTGGACTTCGTAATGCATTAATTGAACATTTATAGGAATAATATGGTAATTCTGTTGTAATTGTAACTGCTCTATTTCTGTAATTTTTATTTTTTTTTAATTTTCTTTATGAAATTGTTTTATATCAAATTAAAAATTAAATCTATTATGTTGGTATATATATATAGAATATATATATATATATATGTAGAATATATATTTGTAGGGAGAAATAAATATAGATTTTTTTTTTATATTTATAAAATAATTTATACTTTAAAATTTAGAGTATATGAGTAGGGATGAGAAAAAAACCGAAACCGAATTAAACCGAACCGAACTAGCATGTTCGATTCGGTTCAGTTCAGTTTTTTATTAAATTCGGGTTTTTTTCGGTTTTGGACCGAACCGATTAATTTCGGTTCAGTTTTGAACCTCGGTTCGGTTTTTGAAAACCAAAATCAAATTTTTTCGGTTCGGCCGAAAACCGAAGCGAACCCAACCGTGCCCACCCCTATATATAGGTTGGATTAATTTAAAACTTAAAATAGTATTTTTTTTATAATGATTTTTTTGGTATTTGAGAATAGAGTGGGAGAGTTGGATTTTAGAGTTAATGGATTGGAGAAAGCCTTAGGTTTGGTACTTTGGTAGCACCATGCCAGTTTTTGGAACGTCAATCCCTCACCCCGGTATAAAGACAAGATAAGGAGTCTGACGCTATCAGAAATTTATGCGAAAATCTGTGATGTTAAGGAGTCTAAACTCATAGCACAAATGTATGTAAACCAAAATGTCCTCAAAACTTTTCATAATAGAAAATATCAATCTCCCAAAATGTTTACAAGTCCAAAAACAAGCAACAGAAAAAATACCAGCTTCAAATATAATAAATCCCAAGTCTAAAAGTCTAGAATTACAATTGAATGTAAAGATAACAAAAGATAAACATATTGATGGATGCCGTGATCCGTGAAATAAAACATCACCTAGTCGATCGATGTATCTGTACTCAACTTGAGGTTGTATTCCCATATTACAAATAGAAAAAAAGAAAAGAAATAAAAGCAGCTTTAGCCTACGAACTAGTCTAAGTTAACAACTTACGTTCCAATATACACACGTAATGCTCTAAACTCGACTCTAATTATAGAAGCATGCAATGCAAGTCTTTATGGATTCCCTAGAATCCGCTAAAATGGCTAACACCAAACAGTCCTACCAACCAGCCAATTATTAATTTAAGTGAGTAAACCACTAGCATTGATTAGGTTCATTCTTATTACTGATTCATTACGTTGCTATCTAGAGGTTCTAGTCTAAGCGAAGCTAAGCCAGCCAGTGAAATATAAGTCGCGCGCATATGACAGTTCCCAAATTTCATTTATAGTTTCTGTGTTAGTTTCGACTCAATTTTCTAGATTTTCCCCAAATTTTACTCTATTAAGCTATGTGACACCCGAACCCCCACCCCGACGGAAGAGACGCGGAGAACGGATGTAACATACAAAACGAACGGACAAATATAATTAATATAAAAAGATACTGAGCAGATACATAAATACGAAACAATAGTAAAAAAGTATTCATTATAAAAGATAGAATAAATTCGGAATTCAAATACAAAGTTCAATAAAATCCAAACCAAGACTAGTCTGAAATCAAATCCAATATATGATGCAGCTGTTACAATTCCAAAGTCTGAAAATAATTCCAAAGTCATTAACATAGAAGAACAAAGCTGAAAAATGGATGCCAGGTGATTACTCATGCTGACATGCGTGAACAATATCCTGCTACTCCACCTGACTATCTGAACTCAGCAATTTCCATCCTAAAAGGGTTAAAAAATATACAAAACAAAAATGAAAACCACAAAGGGTCAAACTATCGATGTTTGGTTAGTAAGACAATACCCAACAAACACACACAAACACAAGATGCGTCTTATATTAACAGATTAACATGTCACACAACGCATGCAAATTAATTAAGCAAACATGGGATTACAAACATAAGCAAACAAGTTGATTAATAAACAAAATTATTCTTATTTCAATCCCCTTAACGCAATTTAGGATAAGTGATTACAAATTATTATAATTACCGTCTGGAAATAACTTAAAAGATATCAAATTATTTCAAAGGGAAAGACTGACACAGAACTGTTAATTTGGAGTGAAATTCGGCATGTAATTCGGTCAAGGAGTATTACCAGCTTTATCGAATTTAATTCGGTAAAAAGCTCAGCAACCAATTCGGTCAGAAAAGTTATTCGAGTTCTACAGTTTATTCAAGTGACAATTTGACATCAAGTTTGGTAAGCAGTTCAGTACCTAATTATTACTTAAGTTTCTACTCTGAATTAAGTGACATCTCGGTAACTAGTTCGGTTACAATTCGGTTATCAATTCGGCCAAGAAGTATTTCCATTGGTTACAAGGCTCACTGAATTGTAGTTCGGTATGCACCTTAGTAATGAGTTCGGTCAGGGAACCCATTGGACTCCTAAGATCAGATTTAAGTGATAGTTCAGCAAGTAATTCGGTAGATAGTTCGGTTAGGGACAAAGTTACATGAATTCAACTTAGTTCAGTTATAATTTTTGCTATTCAAATCTCTAAACATCTATTTGGGTATATTTCTATTGCCTAAGGCATGTTAGCATTCAAATCCATGCTACCCAAATATTAGAACCCAATTAACAAAGCAGCGCAAAGAAATTAAGTAGTTCATAACAAACAATCATGAGCAATAATAGAATCAGTTCTTAATGTAATATAGTTCAAATTATCAAATTATGATATGGTTTTTAACTTACCAGGCCTGTCGTTAGCATAATAACAGAAATCTAGAACAGAAAACAAAGATAGGGTAAAACCCTCAGAGATGGATCAAAGATCCCAGAAATAATGCCATCACATCCAGACATGAGTGAAGCTCTAGAATGATGTCGTTGCATCCAGAAATAGGTTGGCATTCAATGCTTAATACGCTTTCACGCATCAATGTGTACATGATAAGTCTAGAATTTACCTATATTTTAGTATATTTTATGAGCTTAAATGTAAAGAAATTGAGTTTAAAAAATGAGATATTGAATGGATTTCTATTGATTCTAGACTATTATTTCTGAGATAGGAACTTGGATGAGAAGATTTGGAGAATGAGCTAAAAATATGCAAAAATCAGAAGAAAGAAGGACTAAATAGAATTTCATCCAATGTCTACAGAAATGGCGAAATGTTGATGCTGGAAGAAGAAATCGCCTAAGTATATCACCACTTGCTGAAAGAAGAAGGCGAAATATAAAAGACCTCACTTTGAGACCAAAGTTACATGAGGCGAGTTAAAGTCTCCTCGCCTTCATAAGTCACCATTCTTGGCAACATCTCTAGGCGCTGAAGGATGAACCTCGCCATGTTACATGTGATAACCGAGGCTATGTGATTGAATGTCGCCTAAAGATGAGTAATATTAAAGGCAGCAGAAAAGGTATATTGTCTAGAATGTTTTTAATGGAAGATTGAATTGGCGAGGAAAGATTAGTCGTCTAAGCATCAGGCGACATAAAGTGGAGATAAGAAGAATATTTCGCCTATGAAGAAATGTTGAATGGCGAATAAGTCAGCGATATTTGTGAAAGTCGTTTAAGTTCAGGCGAAGGAACATGCGACATAAATTGAAAAAAAAAGTTACTTCGCCTATTTGTGTTTATTTGTTGATTTTATTTCAAAATTGCCACTGAGCAAAACTCTATAAATAGGCGCTCAGATGAAGCAATAAGAACCTTTTGACATTCTGTTATATTTTGAGTAAAAATTCTAGATTCTTCTACACGCTTTATTCAATATTCTCAGAGAAGTTCTTTGAGGAAGTTTTGCACTGTGCTCTCTGTGATCATAGAGATTTAGCTTGAAGATAGTGAAGTAACAACTGTGATAGAGT
The DNA here is from genome assembly GCA_031304145.1 of Cardiospermum halicacabum. NCBI lineage: Eukaryota > Viridiplantae > Streptophyta > Magnoliopsida > Sapindales > Sapindaceae > Cardiospermum > Cardiospermum halicacabum. Next base: position 14,517,643 of record CM062395.1, read on the forward strand.
CTAGCTTCTATCTTCCTTGGTAAGATTTAGATTTTAAAGTATATTTATAATGATTTTGTGTTTTGATTGAATATGTGAAGTATATATGCTAGGCTAAAAGCTTTGTTGATTTGCTGAAATCTGTTTTTGATTATCATTCTGATTGTATGATTCTTGTTTCGATTTCGGCCAGATTAACTCAATTTTCATGCATTCATTGAATTACAAGGACGAGAGTTACATAATCTTGTTGTTTTAAAGCTTGATTAGACCAGAGATGGCAATTAAGTTTCAGATCTAAGAACATATGATCGTTGTTCTAGAGATAGAAAATAGATCTAATTTTCTACAGATTCTGCTTGTCAATTATATAGTTTGTAGTACAGAGATATATGCATGTGTATAATTGAGATCTGTTAGATTGAATCGAGAGATCTTCTAATAGATCATTAATGATGATCTAGAGTGTAAATCTGTGATTACAAGTTGAATCGTGCATTAAAAGATAATAGATAGTAGAGATTAGCAGATCAGCTCATTTACAGTTGAGATCATTTGCAGAACAGAGTACTAACTCATGTTTAAATTGAATGAATGTCATTAGTGTCTATAAAATACAACAATTCTATGATTCTTATGATTTGATTTGTATATAGATTCTTTAAGCAATTCATTTTAAATCTTGATCTCAATTATGCTTCTTAGCTTACAATCCCTGTGGAGACGATATCTAAAATACTACATTAGACGTTGATAGGAGTTCTGTTGGTTATTGTTAACTAATGTGTCAGAATTATCCTCATCAATTTCTTGGCGCCGTTGCCGAGGATTATTTCCTTTTGCAGATTAAGACATACTTTGAATTGTGCTAACTTGACTTATTAAAATTCTTTTTCAACTTTAAAAATTATGTGTTCAAGTGTGTAGTGTATGCAGACAAGATCTAAAAGTACTCAAGACTTGCAGTTTGATCCTGAACCAGAAAAGATTATTAGACAATCAAGATCACAATCAAGATCAACAACAAGAGTTACAATGTCTGGAGAGTACTACAATCATAATAATGTTAACGAGGTAAGAGTAGATTCTGGAGCTGAGAGGATGACTCTTGCCAATTTGCCATTCCACTAGTTGATGGTATGCCCCAAGCCATCAATCTACCAGTAGCAACAACTGAGAACTTTGAGCTTAGATCAGGACTCATCCAGATGGTTCAACAGAACAAGTTTGGAGGAGGAGCCAATGAAGATCCGAATCAACATTTGAATACCTTTTTGCATATATGCAGTACTTTCAGACACACCGGAGTTTCTAAGGATGCAGTGGAGCTGAGACTATTTCCTTTCTCATTGTATAATAAGTCACATGCATGCTCGTATTCTTTGCTACCAGGGTGCATAAATAATTGGGAGGACCTAGTCAAGAAATTTCCGGCTCGCTATTTTCCTCTTATGAAGATGGTCAAATTGAGAAACATGATTTCATCATTTCAATATATAGAAGGAGAATCATTATATGAAAGCTGGGAAGGTTTAAGGAGTTGATTCGGAAGTGTCCACATCATGGTATAGCTGCCTGGAGTATAGTCATGACCTTTTATAGTGTTATGCCACCTTCAATAAAAATGCACATTGATTCCTCAGCTGGAGGGTCAATAATGGATAAGGAACTAGATGAAGCTCATGATTTCATTGAGTTGCTGGCAAATAATTACTTTGGATGGAATGAGAGAGAAAAGGATGCTAACAAGAAGCAGTCTGGGATTTATGAACTGGAATCCTTTAATGCATTATCTGCACAGATAGCTCTGCTAAATAAGAAAATGGACAACATGGCTATGAATAAGCAGAGCCATCCAAACAAAAAGATTTCAGTCAATTCTGTTGAAAAACATAAATCAACTCTAGCAGACTATGCATAAGAGACAACTTTTGCTGATGATGAAGACGAGTCTGAGGAGTTGGAGCAAGTAAATTATGTGAACAATAATTATGGAAATCAGTAGAGGCCATACTATCAACAGAGGAACCAACCCTACCAAAATCAGGGTTACTACCAAAGAAATCCTCAACCTGGTTACCAACAACAATGACAGTCTTAGTATCAGCCAATGGGACAAAAGAAGCCTAATATGGAGGATCTTCTTATCAAGTATATGAAAAAGACTGATTCTATTGTCACCAACCATTCCACTTCAATCAAGAACTTGGAAACTCAAATGGAGCAGCTTTTGCAAATATTGAACCAAAGACCCCAAGGATCACTTCCGAGTGACACCGTGCCAAATCCTAAGGGAAAAGAAAATTAGAGGAAGCACAATTGCATGCAATTACATTGAGAAGTGGGAAACAGTTGGAAAATTCTAAGGAAAAGAAGAGTTTTATACCTCATATACAAAGTAAAGAAATTGAAGAAATTAGAAACTCTGCTAATAAGCAATAAGAGGCTATGAAGATTGCTTTACCTTTTCCTCAGAGAGAAAATAGGAAAAAGCTAGATAAGCAGCTTGAAAAGTTTTTGGACATAATAAAATAGATTCATGTCAACATCCCATTCCTTGAGGCATTGAAGTATGCTAAGTTCATGAAGGAATTATTTTCAAACAGGAGGAATTTAGCTGATGTGGGATGCATAAATGTAAATGAAAGCGTGAGCCAGCTTGTGAAGTACCCAATTCCCAGGAAAGAGAAGGATCCTGGCAAGTTCACTATACCTTTAACTATTGGCGATAGGTTCACTGGGAGGGCTCTGTGACTTAGGAGCCAACATAAACTTAATGCCTTTAGCCATTTATGAAAGACTAGGGATAGGGCATTTCAGGCCTGATAATGTCCTACTACAACTTGCAGACAGATCTTTCACTCATGCCAATGGAGTTGTGGAAGATATAATAGTCACAGTAAATAAGTTCATGTTTACTATATACTTTGTAGTACTTGACATGGAAGTAGATGAGGATGTGCCATTGCTACTTGGGCGACCATTTTTGAGAACTGGTAGGGCTTTAATTGATGTAACAAATGGCGAGCTCACGTTAAGAGTAAATGGAGAAGAAGCCAAATTCAGCTTATTGGAATCATTGAAATTCCCATATGATTTCAATGAAGTAAAAAGCATTCAACTTGCTGCTGATGAAGAGTTGATGGACAAAATATTGACACTAAAAAGTGCTGATCTATTGAATAACGTTTTATTAAATGAAGTGGATATGGATATTCTTGAAGAAAGCGCTTATAGTAGGGAGTTGGAGGCTATGACTTCACATTTCGTACTCAACATCACTGACATATAACCATCTGCTGAACCGATGCATCAATCTATAGAAAAATCACCACAATTGGTACTAAAGGTGCTTCCAAGTCATTTCAGGTATGCATTTGTTAACTCTAAGGACTCTAGCTTACCTATTGTAGTATCGAATGAATTGACAGATGAGAAAGAGAGAAGCCTTCTACAAGTGGTGAGGAGACACAAGAAAGCCATTGCATGGACAATTGCAGATATAAAAGGAATCAACCCAACTTTCTATACTTATAAGATCATCCTAGAGGATAACCATACACCAAAAATCCAACCTTAGAGGAGATTGAACCCAACAATGAAGGAGGTTATGAAGAAGGAGGTGTTAAAGCTTCTTGATGCAGGTATTATTTTTCCAATTTCAGATAGTGAATGGTTTAGTCCAGTGCAGTGTGTTCCAAAGAAGGGAGGAATAACTGTGATAAAAAATGAGAAAAATGAGTTGATCCCAACTAGGACAGTCACAGGGTGGTGAATGTGTATAAACTACAGAATTTTAAATGATGCCACTAGAAATGATCACTTTCCTCTTCCCTTTATTGATGAAATGTTAGATAGACTAGCAGGACACCCTTATTTCTGTTTCTTGGATGGTTATTCTGGATATAACCAAATTCCAATAGCACCTGGTGATAAACACAAAACAACATTTACATGTCCTTTTGAAACCTTTGCATATAACAGGATGCCATTTGGACTATGTAATGCACCAGGAACTTTCCAAAGGTGTGTGCTAGCTATTTTTACTGACTTCATTGGTAAGTTTTTAGAAGTTTCATGGATGATTTTTCCATCATTGGAGATAGTTTTGATGATTATTTGAACAGTTTAGAACAAGTGCTCAGGAGATGTGAGGAAACTAATTTGGTCCTCAACTGGGAGAAATGTTATTTTATGGTAAGGGAGGTATAGTATTAGGGCATAGAGTGTCTGCTACAAGTTTAGAAGTAGACAAAGCTAAAACTGATGTTATTGCCAATTTACCTCCTCCTACTAATGTGAAAGGTATTAGAAGTTTCTTGGGACATGCTGGGTTCCACAGAAGATTCATAAAAGATTTTTCAAAAATTTCTAGACCCTTGTATGCTGATTATGCAAATTATCTGTCATGTAAAGTGTTACCTGAAGGGTTAAATAGTCATCAGAGGAAAAGATTTCTTCATGAAGTCAAGAGATACATATGGGATGAACCTTTTCTGTTTAGAAGATGTGCAGATCAAGTGTTTAGAAGATGAATCCCATACGAAGAAACCTGTCATTCCTCAGAATATGCAGGGTATTATGCTGGAACAAGAACAACAACAAAAATTTTGGAATGTGGTTTTTATTGGCCATCAATTTTTAAGGATGCTCATGCATTTGTGGCTAATTGTGATTGATGCCAAAGAATGAGAAATATTTCAAAGAGGCAAGAAATGACTCAGAATTATATCCTAGAAGTTGAATTGTTTGATGTATGGGGGATAGACTTCATGGGACCATTTTCTCCATCAAATAAGTATGAATATATACTCATAGCTGTGGATTATGTATCCAAATGGGTAAGGCTATTGCTTGTGTGACTAATGATGGTAAAGTCGTAGAGAAATTTCTTCAGAAGAATATATTTACTTGTTTTGGCATACCCAGGGTACTCATTAGTGATGAGGGATCTCATTTCTGCAACAAGTTGTTGGAAAAAGTGCTTAAAAAGTATGGAGTAATCCATAAGGTTACTACAGCTTATCATCCATAGGCAAATTGTCAAGTAGAAGTCTCCAACAAAGAATTGAAAATAATCTTGCAAAAGACTGTGAACGAGTCCAGGAATGATTGGAGTTCTAAGTTAGATGATGCTTTGTGAGCTTATAGGACAGATTTTAAAACTCCTATTGGAATGTCCCCATTTTGAATGGTTTATGGCAAGGGATGGCAATTTCTAGTAGAATTAGAGCATAAATCTTATTGAGCAGTAAAATTGTTAAACATGGACTCTATCAAAGCAGGAAAACAAAGGCTTCTTCAATTTGATGAAATGGATGAATGGCGCTTGGAAGCCTATGAGAATCATGAAATCTATAAGTAGAGAATGAAAAATTATCATGATAAGAAGATTGTTAAGAGAGAGTTCAGTCCAGGGCAGTTTGTGTTACTGTATAACACTAAACTCAGCTTATTTTCAGGAAAGCTCAAATCTAGATGGTCTAGACCTTTTAAGGTGAAAAGTGTTTCCCCATATGGAGCCATAGAGTTGTTTGATAATAAGCCCACTGATTCTTTTGTGGTTAATGGACAAAGGCTTAAACATTATCTAGGAAGGGATATCTACAAGATTAGAGAAGTGTTATACATCTATGATCTTGTAGATAAGATGGAAAGATCATGAAAACAAACTTGCCATGGTCGATACTAACGACCTTAAATAAAGCATACTCTTTACACAATTAAATCTTTTTAATGATTCATGCTATTATTGTTTAATTGTGTAGATCTTTGATTAACCAAGTTCATGTTTTGCAAAGTGTGGTTATTTTCAAAAGAACTTAAAAGAAAAATAATGATTGAAGATGTAGGCTAAACGATGTTTATATCGACAAGTTAACCGCCAAAGCTGTTTTTTCTTATTGGCGAGGAGCCTCAAACTCGCTTGTATTGACATAATGAAGATGGCGAAGTTTCGGCAATCGCCATACTTTACCGCCTGGGTGAAGGCGAAAGAGTAATTTACGCCAACAATTTTGGCTATCATACTTTTGAAATGGTGAAGATTGAGAAATATCGCTTTGAAATAATGCCCAGTGCAAGGAAAGGTGAGGCGACTACTCTGATATCACTTTTGTATTTCGTCATATAGGTATGTTTTCTAGCAATATCCTTTTATTTCGCCAACATACATCGCTTAATGGGAAATTTATTAAGCGAAATTTAGATTTGTCGTTTCCTGATATCGCTCATGCTTATACTAGTTTGGCAAGATTAATGCATTTCGTTTCATCACTTCTCCTACATTCATCATGAAAGGCGATATCATCTATATATGGCCTATGCGTTCATTTCTCAAGGCGAATTTGGAAGTTTTCGTTTGATATCTCGCCCAATTACATTTATTTGTAGCGAGATTGGTTATAGTCGCACACAAATATCGCTAGTTTGAATTTGGTAAGACGGTATGTTTTGATGACACGTGGGCGAGCTGTTTAGTTACCGTTCTGACAAGAGGCGAGAACGAACCTATACGCATTCTCCTTACTTTTCTCATCATTGCACCTATTTAACATTACATTTAAAACACAATTTCAATTTACCGTTAGATTCATTTTCAATTTAACGATTCTAGCGCTCAAATCCTATTTTCTTATCAATCTGCAAGTACCTTTTTGTTCGACCGTGTTTCCATTGTTAGGGTTTTTTTCACGAAGCAGACAAGTAAGGTATGTTCTTGTATACTATTTGCATGTTTCAAGTTCTGATTGTTTGAGCTGTGTTGAATCTCCGATTGTCATAATTAAGGGTTTGGTCCAGCGATGAATCGAGTTGTTGGGTTTTGTTGATTTAATTCTTAAGTACTAGGATTATGGTGATTGATGTTGTGATATTGTTAAATATCTTTTAGTTGCTGATGAATATAGATCTGCTATATGAAGTTTAGCTATTTGTTACAAGTTCAGAGTGTAGTCTTAAACAAATAAAAATTTATGATGCATTGTTCAATTTGTAGATAGTAATGGCCAAAAGAATGAATGATTCTACCCCTAGTCCTTCAAGGAAGACTAAAAAGGCTAAGACTTCGGCCAGGCCAAAGATCTATGATGAGAAGAACTATATTGTAATGGTGATTCTTTCTTCTTCAACAAAAGTCAAAGATAAGACTCCCAAGACCCCCTCTACTTCAACAGATGATAAGGGGAAGGAATCTGTTGGGAAGTCTGTTGGGAAAGTATCTGCTAAAGATACTAAGAAGAGGGGAGTTCAGATCAACTCTCCAGTTTCAATAAAGAAAAAGAACAATATAGATGAATCGCCCAAGACCCATTCTACACCAAACGCTGATAAAGGGAAGGAATTGGTAAATCAGCCTGCATTAGTTCAGAAAAAGATAAAAGTCTGGTCCAGAACTGGCAAGAAAGAGGAGACAAAGTTGAAGTCTCCAAATGATAAAAAAAGGAAGAAGGTGAAAGCACTTTCACCTAAAGACACGAAGAAACAGATTCAGATTAAAAGCCCATTACAGAAAGATAATCTGTAATTCTGGCAGGAGAAGGGTGTTTTGATAGAAGACCTTGAGGACAGGAGATTTGGACACTACTTATGTGGATGGGATATGAAGCAGTTAGTAGCACAACCCAAGAAAGTCAATGCTACTTTGATTGAAGAGTTCTTCAATGAAGCACCTGATGAACTAGACAATCCTTTTGGGATAAGAGGTGTTGAAGTGGATGTCTCAGTAGCCGGTATTTGTGACTACTATAAGCTGATGAATCCAAATCTGCAAGGTGACAGAGGAATGAATGCTTCAGATCTATCAGTTGAAGATTTGAGAAGTTTGAGGAGATTCCCAAATCCTACCAATGAGGCAGATGATGACGTTTTGGCTAGTCAATTGGATATTCACTCAGCCATTTGTCTGAACTAGTTTATGGATAATGTGATGCCTAGATGCAAGAGCAGTTGGTTCACAGTTGATGAAAAGAGGTTTTTAAGAGATTTTAATCAAAGCCAATTCATCCATTTGGGCCAACTGATATATTCAGAGCTTAAGAAACGGGTGAATAACATGAGGAAAGCAAGGTCAAGGCAGCACACTCTCTACTTTCCTTCTCTCATTACTGGATTCTTAGAGAGGTGTGGAGTAAAGAGTAACGAGAAGGATGTGTGGTTGGCTGATTCTAAGCCCCACACTGGGAGCTTGAGCTGAGAATATAGGAAAGCAGAGGGGGGAAAGGACAACCCTTGTGCTGAAGCTATTGACAGGGTGATTGAGTTGAAAGCAATAAAAGATGCCAAGAGAAATACTGTCAAGAAGAATAAATTTTCTTCTTCTACTCCAGCACTAAAACTGGCACCTAAAACTACTCAACCTTATGCTCAAAGTCCAAAAAGAGAAAATGAAAGGGTAGCTGAGTCTGTCTCTAAAGAGGAGTTGGAAGAGTTGGTAAAGGATTTGGTGGAAAAGAAAATTGAAGAGAAAATCTCTTAATTCTTCAAAAGCATCTCAGACCCACAAGACTTCATAGAGATGTGGAACTTACATCAGAAGAAGAACAATGCTCATTCAGTTGGTTTTGCTAAATTTGCTAAAGGAGTCTTGTTTGAAGAACCAGCAGTACAGGATAGGAGTATGAATGAGCATTATACTCCATAATTTGAAAAATAAAAATTAATAGATAGCCAGCCTGACACTGTTGATCAGTTGGGTGATATGTCAGCTGTAGACCATTTCATGGACAAGGATGCTGAGAAAGATGAAACTCAATTAAGGAAGAATTTGGCAGATCATTTTGACTTAGTTTTGGAGAATGCTACAAGTAAAATTAGTGACACAGATGAGAAATTGAATGAGAAAGGCAAAACGGTGGTAGTAGAGGCTACACTTGTTGAAGCTAAAGACTCTGATTCTTCAAATTGTGAGGAAAATGATACTGCTGAGATTGAGGAGCAAAGCAGATTGTTGGCTTTTTACCCTGAAGCTGCAGTCAAGCCAGTATCAGTTCAAGAGGCAGGTGAAGGGTCTGGATCTCAGTTGGGAGTAGAAGTCCAGCTAGTTGCGGAAAAGTAGCCAAAGTAGACTGAGGAAAGAACAACTCAAATACTGTGCATTGCCATTTGCCAAGTTCCTTCAAATTTTGGACTTGCCAAGTGTACTACTAGGCCTCCATTCTCCATAAATGAAGAATTTGTCCCAAGGCTTCATGTTTTACATCCTGAAGTTCAGAGAATGGTTAACTTGGCTAGGATAGGTCAGATCTTCCATGAAGATACCAATTCCTTGGATATATACCTACTTCTTCACAGGATTTGGCTCTGGTACCTTTTCTACAGCCTGAGCCTTTAAATGAGGTACCATTAGATAAAGAAGAAACTTTCACCTTTGGGGTTGAATAAGTAGTGACTATGTTGGGAGAATTTTTCAGAGTTTTCAACCGGATGCCTTCATATCAGTTTTTTAGTGGATGGAATTCTCTTCTACCAGTTCGTCTTCCTGCTCAAATGAATCAGTGTACGCTAATCCTTTGGCGAGTCTTATAGATTTGGAGGATATGGTCATTCTGGATCATAATTTGAATCCTTGCCTATTGGATTCAGACACTGCTCTATATGTTCCTGATGGGTACTACTCTAGGATTTTCAGACAAATACAAAGATATTGGAGTTTTCTCATTCAGTTGGAAAATCCTAAGGTTTCACATAAGAGGAAGAAAGCTCTTACTTTAGCTCTAGTAAGTGATAATGAAGCTGATGAAGCAATGGCCAGTTTTAAGGAAGGGAAGCAGGTCAAGATAGGAGCACAAAAGAGGAAAAAAGAAGTGCAAACTCCAAGCTTAGTTGAACCCAAAAAGAGTCCAGAGGTAGTTCTAAATCACCTGCTGCCGTTGATCTGGAGATCAGGAGGATGATAGGTAAAGAGTTAAAGCTCAAACGAAGATCAGTAGATGCAACTTCATCTTGTCCTCTACGCAAGGGAAGGAGATTGACTTTAAAATCTCCTCAGAAGATGCATTCTCCTGAAAATAGTTTAGAAGATTTTTAGTTGTTATTCGTTTCATTGGTTGTTATTTTGTTTCTTTTCAGAACTTAGTTATTTTGATTTCACAAGCTGATTAAGTCAGTTCAAGAGTAATGTGAATACTTGAGTCTTTGTTTTTGATTTCTTTTTATTCTTAATGAAGAGTAATGTGGATGATAATTGTGTCTTCTTATTTTTCATTGTTAAAAGAGTAATGTGATTGTTTTATATAACCTGTGCAGAGAGTTTTCAAGCTTTAAGTTGAGGGTTGTTCTTTCCCTACATTATTATTTGTGTTTACAAGGTCTACCATTCATGTTGTGTCCTTACGATACCTTGTATGATGAATTTGAAAGTTGTTTCGCAGGATGAATGAGCTTTTCAAAAGCTTAGGCGATATTTGATTCTTCTCGTCTATAATCTCGCTTTCTCAGGCAAAGTATTTGCATGTCGCCTAAATGGTACTCAAGTTGTTATGGTAAGAGGCGACATCTTTGACGATATTACTTTTATTTCGCCTATTGTATTATCGCCTGCAGGAGTTTTATTTCGCCATGACATATCACTTATATGTCACTCTGATATGGCAGCATATTTGTACTTTGCCTGGTTATTTCACTACCAGTTGGCAACTTTCAAGTTTTTGCCTGTTATTTTTAATCATTTTGCCTAACCTATTCTCTTTTACTTACTTTGGGAAAAATATTATCTTGTTCATGACGACATTTAGATACACTGTTTACTCTCTGACTTCTTATTTTGTGTAACCTTTTTCGCCCTATTTTCTTTCATGTTCTCTTATGCATTGAGGACACTACTTTCTTTTAAGTTGGGGGTGGGATAACAATCACATTGCTAGTGTTATATATATATTTTAGGAATTTGTCTAGTTTTATTTTCTATATTGTTGTTTGATTTTTTAGGATGTTATAGGTCTAAGTGCATGATTGAGCTTACACTACTCATAATTTAAAGTGATTTTGTTTTTCATAAAATTGGACTTTTAACAGAAAAAATATGTGTTCAAATCAAGTAGTTTTGATAAGCAATTTTTGACAAATTTCTTTGAACACTGATGAAGATTCTGGTCAAATTTGAATTGTGAATAAGTTGATGAGTTTTGATAAGGAAAGAGTGGAGAAAACCTGGGTTGAGATGTGAGGTTTGAGCTTAATTTCGTGCATTTTTTTTCATGGGAGGGGTTATTTTTATTCTCTTCCTTATTAAACACATTATCTGATTAATTTTCTTCTAGTAGAATCAGGACCATCATAGGTTTGCTTTGAATTTCTCATACATTCCTCAAGTGTACAGGGCATTGGTCGGGTAAAGTTTTGATCTTAAATCTGCCAAGGAACATGATCTGATTTGAGGGAGTGAGTGAAACTACTAAAAAGTCTTTACCTGCTTGATATAACCAGACCTTGATATCTTGTGAGGTAAACTATTTTGTTTCTATTCTCATTAAAAACCTTTTCTTTGGTCCCTAAACTAGTCCAAACCACAAAGATAGAGATATGATCTCAATCCTACCCTTTGGACTTACCATTTAATTGGGAATGAAAAAATGGGAAGTAAGGATTTGCTAAAAGAGGGTTTCTGAAAAGTCGAAAGCAAAATTCTGTTAAAAAAAAACCTACAAAGAAGTGGTGAATAAGAAAAAGAAACACTAAAAAAAATAAAAAGTGGACAATGTATACAAATAAAGTGGTGATGTGAATAAAGTATTATTGAATGGGAAACACTAGAGAGTGAAAAATGGAGGGATTGAGAGAAATTTAGTGGTATGTCCAAATTTTGAATCATTTGAAGAATTCTCCTTCTTTCATAAACTAACTTGGCCTCAGTTTCCCTATATAAACAAATCAGAGATTCTGAAGCAGAGAAATGGGCAGTTCTGAACTTAGGAACCTCTAAGTGCTGTACAGTGTATGAGTGAAGTTCAATGTTCGTGAGGTTCTTAAAATTTTCTTCATACGTGCTTGTGAAACACTAGAATCACAATTGTCTTGGTACATAACTCTGATTCTAAAAAGTGACTAGTGTATTATGTGAGTAAACTCTAAGATTCTGAGTGATCAAACACTTTTTGAGAGACTACAGTGAGAAAGTAGTTTCAAAACTCTAACACTTGGATCTTCTCAAATACTTTGCAACATGAAGAAAATGATCAGTTTTGAGTTAGTTGATTTGAAATTTTGATAGAATAGCTGGTCACAGTTTGGAAGTTTCAAAGTATACTTGATAAGTTACTTTGAATTATGATTGCATGTGGGCACTGATTGCTGTCTCAGCTGGTTCTTAGTCAGTTTGCTTGAGGACAAGTAAAAAGGCTAAGTTGGGGGTAATTGATAAGTCTAGAATTTACCTATATTTTAGTTTATTTTATGATCTTAAATATAAAGAAATTGAGTTTAAAAAATGAGACATTGAATGGATTTCTCGTGATTCTAGACTATTATTTCTGAGACAGGGACTTGGATTAGAAGATTTGGAAAATGAGCTAAAAACATGCAAAAATCAGAAGAAATAAGGACTAAATAGAATTTCATCCAATGTCTACAGAAATGGCGAAATGTTGATGCTGGAAGAAGAAATTGCCTAAGTATATTGCCACTTGCTGAAAAAAGAAGGCGAAATATAAAAGACCTCACTTTGAGACCAAAGTTACATGAGGCGAGTTAAAGTCTCTTCGCCTTCATAAGTCGCCATTCTTGGCAACATCTTTAGGCGCTGAAGGATGAACCTCGCTATGTTACATGTGATAACTGAGGCTATGTGATTGAATGTGGCCCAAAGATGAGTAATATTGAAGGCGACAGAAAAGGTATATCACCTAAAATATTTTTAATGGAAGATTGAATTGGCGAGGAAAGATTAGTCGTCTAAGCATTAGGCGACATAAAGTGGAGATAAGAAGAACATTTCGCCTATGAAGAAATGTTGAATGGCGAATAAGTCAGCGATATTTGTGAAAGTCTTTTAAGTTCAGGCGAAGGAATAGGCGACATAAATTGAAAAAAAAATGTTACTTCGCCAATTTGTGTTTCTTTGTTGATTTTATTTCAAAATTGCCACTGAGCAAAACTCTATAAATAGGCGTTCAGATGAAGCAATAAGAACCTTTTGAGATTCTGTTATATATTGAGAAAAAATTCTAGATTATTTTACACGCTTTATTCAATATTCTCAGAGAAGCTTCTTGAGGATGTTTTGCACTCCGTTCTCTGTGATCATAGAGATTTAGCTTGAAGATAGTGAAGCAACAACTGTGACAGAGTCTAGCTTCTATATTTCTTGGTAAGATTTAGATTTTAAAGCATATTGATGATGATTTTGTGTTTTTATTGAATATGTGAAGTAGATATGCTAGGCTAAAAGCTCTGTTGATTTGCTGAAATCTGTTGTTGATTATCATTCTGATTGTATGATTCTTGTTTCGATTTCGGCCAGATTAACTCAATTTTCATGCATTCATTGAATTACAAGGACGAGAGTTACATAATCTTGTTGTTTTAAAGCTTGATTAGACCAGAGATGGCAATTAAGTTTCAGATCTAAGAACATATGATCGTTGTTCTAGAGATAGAAAATAGATCTAATTTTCTACAGATTCTGCTTGTCAATTATATAGTTTGTAGTACAGAGATATATGCATGTGTATAATTGAGATCTGTTAGATTGAATCGAGAGATCTTCTAATAGATCATTAATGATGATCTAGAGTGTAAATCTGTGATTACAAGTTGAATCGTGCATTAAAAGATAATAGATAGTAGAGATTAGCAGATCAGCTCATTTACAGTTGAGATCATTTGCAGAACAAAGTACTAACTCATGTTTAAATTGAATGAATGTCATTAGTGTCTATAAAACACAACAATTCTATGATTCTTATGATTTGATTTGTATATAGATTCTTTAAGCAATTCATTTTAAATCTTGATCTCAATTATGCTTCTTAGCTTACAAACCCTGTGGAGACGATATCTAAAATACTACATTAGACGTTGATAGGAGTTCTGTTGGTTATTGTCAATTTATGTGTCAGAATTATCCTCATCAGTACATCTAGTTTTTCCTACATTATGTTGGTCTTTTCGTATTAATCTAGGAAAGGACTTTCAACATATTTCAGAATTTAAATTTTTCAGTTTAATAGACAGTTACAAATTCCAATTCATGTATCCACATTAAAGCAGCAGAGTGAACAGAATATCACAGAATTCACATATTCAAACGGACAGATTACAGATATAAATTAGCAAATAAGCATCTAATAATTCATACCTAAATGTAACATCAATAATCCAATTCATGATTTCAAATTTTCAGTTTATAATAATGTAATAATACAAGTACAGAGAACAAGCAGAACATACAAACGTGAGGCGTAAACATGGCTACTAACATTTCTCGCTAATCCAAATATACAGAATTACTCCGACTGACGATCCCCAATTTGATCTAAATCAAATCAAGAATAAAACACATAAAACCCCAATTTAGAAAGTTAGTGTTTTCAATCAAGCAGCAAAGAGAATCCCAATCAAACTCAATTAAACCCAAAATACAAGTATTGAAAATCAAGTGTTTCAAAACCCAAATCAATTAAAATCAAATCCCCAATTCGAAAATCCTAATTTACTCTTGAAATCCCAAATTCAAATTTAGGCGATAATATGAAAAAAAGAACAAGAATAATATCTGATTAAGAAATATCAACAAAAATCAATGTTTCCAACTTGAAATCTTGGAGAACGAATGTTTAGAAATATGCGGCGAAGGTTTTAGTTGAGAGAAAACATAGAACGTGTTGGATGGCAACTATTACAATAAACCCAAAAGTTCTATTTGACTTTTAATTGACCTAAACTGGAAAATAATTACAAAATAAGTCGAAATTCCTTTTTTTTTTTTCAAAACTACCCCAAAAGTCAAATTAGTAAAAACATATGATCAAACTGAAAAGTCAATATTTTTAAAATACCAATTTTACCCTTTAACAAAAAATAAGATAAAAATAAAATAAAATATAAAAATACCATAAACGAAAATAATTTTCCAAAATATGAAATTGAACAACCCTAATTTATGTACATGACAACTTTACCCTACTTAAGAAATTTCGTCGAAATTTACCTAAACTGAACAGATACAGATACTGACATCGCATGACCTCTTCTACTTCCCACGACGCTTTTTCAAAACTTTTACCTCCTTAGCCAGAATCTGAACCGATTTTTACTCATAACTTAAATCAGGACGAATCTCAACAGTCTCACGCGTAAGGATGTGAGAAGGATTAGAGCGATACCTTCTTAACATCAATACATGGAAGACATCATGGATCTTCTCCAACTCAGGTGGCAATGCCAATCGATAAGCTACAGGATATATCCTCTCTAGGATCTCGTACGGTCTAATAAAACGAAGTGCCAACTTACCTTTCCTACCGAATCGAAGAACTTTCTTCTAGGGAGACACTTTCAAGAATACCTTATCTCAGACCTGATACTCAATATCCTTCCTCTTAAGGCCAGCATAGGACTTCTGCCTATCCAATGCTTCCTTAAGCTTCTCCTTAATCAGTTTCACTTTCTCTTCAGCTTCCATAATCAAATACGGTCCCACTATCCGAGACTCACTCAATTCGGTCCAACACAACGGAGTATGACACTTCTGACCATATATAGCCTCATACGGAGTCATACTAATACTTGCCTGAAAACTGTTATTGTAGGAAAATTCAACCAGAGGCAAGTACTTGATCCAAGAACCACTAAACTCAATCACACAACATCGAAGCATGTCCTCCAAGGTCTGAATTGTTCTTTTGGGTTACCCGTCAGTTTGCTAATGAAAGACGGTACTGAAATTCAACTTCGTTCCTAAAGCATCCTGAAATTTCTTCTAGAATCTATAGGTTAACCTAGGATCCCTGTCTGAAATGATAGAGGACGAAACCGCATGCAACCTCACAATTTCTTTCAGATACAACTCAGCCAATGTCTCTAAGGAGTAATTAACCCGATCGGCAGAAAGTGAGCAAACTTGGTCAAACGGTCTACAATCACCCAGATCACATCAAATTTCTCATGAGTCAACGACAGACCAACCATAAAGTCCATAGTGACTCGATCCCACTTCCATTCCGGAACTGATATCGGCTGAAGCAAACCAAGTGGGAGTTGATGTTCTGCCTTAACATATTGGAAGACAAAACACAACCCAACGAATTCAACAAAATCCTTCTTCATACCCATCCACCAATACGTCACCTTCAGATCGTGATACATCTCGGTATCACCAGGATGCATAGCATACACTTGCCTATGCGCTTCTGTAAGCATCTCAGTCCTCAGATTATCAGCCAACGGTACATAAATCTGATCACCGAAATACCAACTACCATCAACCCTATGAGACACTTTCGTTCTCTTACCCTGATCAGAGTTCTTAGCCCACTCTAAGGCTAACTCATCAGAATTTTGAGCTTCTTGAATCCTAGCAGTCAAATCTAGTTTCACTACCAGTTCAGCTACTAGAGCATCGTTCTTTAGACTTAACCTTGCCATCACGGCATACAAAGCATGTATAGATTTGCGGCTAAGAGCATCCGCTACCACATTAGCTTTTCAAGGATGGTAATTAATCTCCATGTTATAATCTTTTAGGAACTCTACCCATCTACGCTGTCTCAAATTCAAATCTCCCTGAATAAGCAGATACTACAAACTCTTCTGATCCATATACGCGAAACACTTCGCCCCATACAAGTAATGCCTCCAAATTTTCAATGCAAAGACAATTGCAGCAAACTCGAGACCATTAGTAGGATAGTTATACTCATGTAGCCCAATTTCCTTGATGCATAAGCAATCACTTTTCCATCTTGCATAAACACACAACCAAACCCGTGCAAAGAAGCATCACTGTAAATAACATAGTCCAACCCTCCAACCGGCTTAACCAAAGTTGGAGCTTCTGTAAGCAACTTCTTTAGAATGTCAAAACATTCCTGACATTTACTAGTCCACTCAAACTTAGCTCCTTTATTTAAAAGCTTAGTTAAAAGGCCTACAATGGAGGAAAGTCTTTTCACAAACCGAAGGTAATAACCTGCTGAACCCAGGAAACTCCTAACTTCAGTCACATTCACAGACGATTTCCAAGCTATCACAACCTCAATTTTCTATAGATCCACCTTGATACCATCCTTTGAAATAACATGACAAAGGAAGGAAGTTCCTCCATCTAGAACTTACATTTGGACAGTTTTGCATAAAGTTGCTTCTCTTGAAGGATTTGCAAAACTATTCTGAAATGCTTAGCATGCCCTTCCTTGTCGTTCGAGTAAACCAGAATGCCATCAATGAACACCACAACAAATTGGTCCAAAAACTGATTAAACACCTTATTCATCAGATCCATAAATACTACAAGAGCATTATTTAAACCAAAAGGCATCACCACAAATTCATAGTGGTCGTACCTGATCCGAAATGCAGGCTTAGGTATATCCAACTCCCAGATCCTCAATTGATTATAACTAGACCTCAAATCGATCTTAGAGAACTCACCAAATCCTCTCAATTGATCAAACAAATCATCAATCCGAGGAAGAGGGTACTTATTCTTCACCGTAAGCTTGTTCAACTCCCGTTAATCAATACACAATCAGATAGCTCCATCTTTCTTTTCACAAAAAGAACTAGAACACATCAAGGCGAAGTACTCTGCCTAATGTAACCCTTATCCAAGAGTTCTTGTAGTTGCACCTTCAGTTCTTTCAACTTTGCCGAAACCATTCGATAAAGAGCCACAGAAACGAGCGTGGCACCTGAAACAAGCTTAATGATAAAATCCACTTCTCTCTATAGCAACAAGCCAGGAATATCAACCAGAAGGACATCTAAGAATTCATTAACAGTGGGAATGAACTTTCCATCAGAACGTGGCTTATCCACTTCCACTACATGAGCCAAAAAACTTCACATCCACCTTGAAGCATCTTTTCAACCAGAGCCGCTGAAATAATCCGGTCAAGCGGATTCCTACGATCACCTACAAAAGTGACCCAACCTTTTGGACACTGAAGGATAATCTTCTTTGCTATACAATCCATAATCATTTCATGCATGGATAACCAATCCATACCAAGAATAACGTCAAACTCGTTACTTTTCAACTTCAACAAGTCCCTCAGAAAAGTGATTCTACCAATCACAATTGGAACATCACGGTACACTTGATTCACCACAACACAGTTACCTAACAGATTGGTAACATATAAATCCTTATCAGTCAGACTCCCAACCCTTATCCTCTAAGACACTACTACATGCATACAACAAAGGAGAACCCGAATCTCACTAAGTATAAACATAAGTGTCAAGGATAGAGAAGGTACCTGTCACCACATCAAGAGTATCAGCCTCTTTACGACCTTTTAGAGCATAGGTACAAGCAATAGTCCTCGAATCTCTTCTAGGAGCAACTCCAGACTGAGGTCCACCTCTACTAGCATTGGGCTCAGATGCTGCTGGTCTTTCACTCCTCTGAACTAAATAAACATTCCAGAAGTAGGCACCCTATCAAAACCAGTTCCCTGCTGAGGACAATCTCTAGCCAAGTTGATCCTTAAAACCATACCTGAAATAACCACCGATCTTCTTAAAAAATTCACTTGGATGACGTTAGTTGCAAGTAGAGCATACAAGATAACTAAAACCCCAAGCATTAGCGCAAATGGATTTGACTGAGAGCCTCCTCTAGTACCTTTATTAGGCTGAGGTTGATTAACTGAGCCACCTCCAGCGTTCTGCACCTGAGTCTTGCCCTTCTTATGATGCTGGCCAACTATAGCAGGTCGACTCTTGGTGTCCCTCTCACGCTTCCTATCTTTCTTGACTAACATCTCAATGTCCACTGCAGCTTCGACCATCTCATGAAAGTTATCAGTCCTCAGAGTAGATATCAACTTCTGGATCTCAAAGTTCAACCCTTATCTGATGTTCCTGCATCGGTCAGCTGGAGTAGGAACCATCTCAGACGCATACCTATAGAGCCTCACAAACTCATTCTTGTAATCTCGAACATATCTATCCCTCTACTTCAGATAGAGGAACTCAACTCTTTTCTATTCTGCCCATGAATGCCCAATGTAGTTCTTTTTGAACTGCTCGCGAATGAACTCCAGATTGACCACAACTATAGGGTCCAAAGTCTGAACCACTCTTTCCCACCAATGGATTGCTTCACTCCGAAGATGGGAAACCAAACATTCAAGCTTTTAAGCATCACTGCACCTGATCTCGTCACAAACACGAGACATATCACTCAACCAGTTATCTGCCACTTTTGGACACTCTTCACTGGTGCCCTAAAAAAATTCAATCTTCTTCTTAGGAAGTCGTTCAATCGTCGACCTCTCCTGCCTAGTTCCTCCCTCCTGCAACCCACAGAGGATAGCGGCAATATCCTGAAATGTCCAAGTCTGAGCAGTGGTGTTATCAAGTACACGATTCTCACCCGAGGTACTGCCAAGTCCAGTAGGGGGATTACGGCGTCTTCCAGACATTATCCAAAAATAAGCAAATTAAAAGAACTACGGGTTCTAGAAATATTCAAAAGCAAGTGTTAGCAAGGATATAACCACTAAGAGTCAATTCCTGATATGCAATGTCATGAATTTGAAAACAATGCACAAACAAACTAATTTCTAGAGCACAATAAGAAGCAACCGATAATCGGTGCTCAGATACGAATAAATGTAACACCTGAACCCCCACCCAGACAGAAGGTACATGAAGAATGTATGTCACATATAGAACAGACAGACAAATATAATTAATATTAACAGATACTGAGTAGATATATAAATACAAAACAATAGTCAAAAGGTATTCATTATAAAAATTAAAATAAATCCGGAATTCAAATACAAAGTTTAATAAAATCCAAACCAAGACTAGTCTGAAATCAAATCCAATACATGATGCAGCAATTACAATTCCAAAGTCTGAAAATAATTCCAAAGTCATTAACATAGAAGAACAAAGCTGAAAAATGGATGCCATGTGATTACTCATGCTGACATGCGTGAACAATATCCTACTACTCCACCTGACTATCTGAACTCATCAATTTCCATCCTAAAAGAGTTCAAAAATATACAAAACGAAAATGAAAACCACAAAGGGTCAGACTATCGATGTCTGGTTAGTAAGCCAATACCCAACAAACACACACATAAGATGCGTCTTATATTAACAGATTAACATGTCACACAACGCATGCAAATTAATTAAGCAAACATGGGATTATAAACATAAGCAAACAAGTTGATTAATAAATCAAATTATTCTTATTTCAATCCCCTTAACGCGATCTAAGATAAGTGATTACAAATTATTACAATTCAATTTGAAAATAACTTAACAGATATCAAAATATTTCAAAGGGAAACACTGACACCGAACTATTAATTCGGCGTGAAATTCGGCATGTAATTTTGTCAGGGAGTATTACCTGCTTTACCGAATTGTAATTCAGTAAAAAGCTTGGCAACCAATTTGGTCCGAAAAGTTATTCGAGTTCTACAGTTTATTCAAGTGACAATTTGACATCAAGTTCGGTAAATAGTTCAGTACCTAATTATTACTTATGTTTATACTCTGAATTAAGTGATGTCTCGGTAACTAGTTTGGTTATAATTAGGTTATCAATTCGGCCAAGAAGTATTTCCATTGGTCACAAGGCTCACAGAATTGTAATTAGGTATGCACCTTAGTAATGAGTTTGGTCAGGGAACCAATTGGACTTCTAAGATCGGATTTAAGTGACAGTTCGGTATGCAATTCGGTAGACAGTTCGGTTAGGGACAAAGTTACATGAATTCAACTTAGTTCAGTTATAATTTTTGCTATTCAAGTCTCTAAACATCTACTTGGGTCTATTCCTATCGCCTAAGGCCTGTTAACAGTCAAATCCATGCTACTCAAATATTAGAACCCAATTAACAAAGCAGCGCAAAGAAATCAAGTAGTTCATAACCGACAATCATAAGCAATAACAGAATCAGTTCTTAACGTAACAGAGTTCAAATTATCAAATTGTGATATGGTGTTTAACTTACCAGGCCAGTCATTAGCTTAATAATAGAAATTTGGAACAGAAAACAGAGATAGGGTAAAACCCTCAGAGATAGATCAAAAATCCCAGAAATGATGCCATCACTTAAGTTTCTACTATGAATTAAGTGAAATCTCGGTAACTAGTTCGGTTACCGATTCAGCCAAGAAGTATTTCTTTTGGTCACAAGGGTCACTGAATTGTAATTTGGTATGCAACTCGGTAAAGAGTTCGACCAAGAAACCAATTGAACTCCTAAGATAAAATTTAAGTGACAGTTTGGTAAACAATTCAGTAGATAGTTTGATCAGGGACAAAATTACATGAATTCAACTTAGTTGAGTTATGATTTTTGCTATTCAAAGCTATAAATATCTACTTGGGTCTATTCTTATGCCTAAGGCCAGTTAGTATCAAATCCATGCTACCGAGAGATTAGAACCCTATTAACAAAGTAGTGCAAAGAAACCAAGCAGTTCATAACAAACAGTCATAAGCAATAACAAATCAATTCTTAACGTAACAGAGTTTAGATTATCAAATTATGATATGGTGTTTAACTTACCAGGCTTGTCCTTAACTTAATAATAGAAATTCGGAACATAAAATAGAGATAGAGTAAAACCCTCAAAGATGGATTAAAGGTCCCTGAAATGATGTCGTCGCATCCAGACATGATCAAATCTCAAGAATTATGTCGTCGCATCCATAAATAGGTTGGCATTCAAGGCCTAATATGCTTTCGCACATCAATGTATACATCTAGTTTTCCCTACAGCATGCTGGTCTTATCGTATTAATCTTGGAAAGAACTTTGGACAGATTGCAGAATTTATATTTTCGGTTTAATAGACAGTTATGAATTCCAATTCATGTATCTACATTAAAGAAATGGAGAGAATAGAAGATGACAAAATTCACAGATTCACACGGACAGATTACATATACAAATCAGCAGATTAGTATCTAGTAATTCATACCTAAATGCAACATCAATAATCCAATTCATGATTTCAGTTTTCAGTTTATAATAATGTAATCATACAAGTACAGAGAACAAGCAGATCATATAAACGTGGGGCATAAACATGGATACTAACGTTTCTCGTTAATCCAAATACACTGAATTACTTGGGTTGACGATCCCCAATTTGATCTAAAACAAATCAAGAATAAAACACATAAAACCCCAATTCATAAAGTTAAGGCTTTCAATTAAACCAAAAATAAAAGTATTGAAGATCAAGGGTTTCAAATCCCAAATCAAATCCCTAATTCGAAAACCCTAATTTTACTCTTGAAATCTCATATTAAAATTAAGGCAATAATATGAAAAAGAGAATCAAGAACAATACATGATTAAGAAATATCAACAAAAATCAATGTTTCCAACTTGAAATCTTGGAGAACGAATGTTTAGAAATCCGCGTCAAGGGTATTAGTTGAGAGAAAATATATAACACGTGGAATGAGTTTTTTTTAGGTTTTGTATAAAGTGATTTCTAAACCCCATCATTTTACTTTATATATGCATTGCAAATATTACCATAAACCCAAAAGTTCTATTTGACTTTTAACTGTCCCAAACTGGAAAATAAATACAAAATAAGTCAAAATTTCTTTTTATTTTCAAAACTACCCTAAAAGTCAAATTAGTTGAAACATATGGTCAAACTGAATAGTCAATATTTTTAAAATATCCACTTTACCCTTTAATGAAAAATAAGATAAAAATAAAATAAAATAAAAATACCATTAATGAAAATAATTTTCCAAAATATGAAAACGAACAGCCTCAACTCACAAACGTGACAAATTCCTAACTTAAACAATGTAATTTCTTAATAAAAAAATAGCAGCAAATCACACAAATCATATGTCCATTTCATTAAATAAATTTCAACATAGAAATAGTGTATTTACCAACCTATTTAACAGCTCAGATTATCCAACACAACAGCCACAAATTAGACTGCACAATACACTCAACTCTATAGTTAACAAATTTCAGCTTAACCAAAGTATTTCCCAAAGTAGCTAGTCAGGAAAAATAGGAAATATGACAATGAAAAGGTTTGCCGAAGCCCAGTATCAGTATGGCCGAAGCCCAGTATCAGTATTAGTATTGGAACTTCAAGCTGTTTATTTCAGTTTGAGGATCCTCTATGCCTAGGCATGTCATAGATTCTACCAAGCAGCTATCCTAAGGGCAATAAATTGATTCTGTTATTAAGTTTTCAGTTTGTTTTCCTTTTCGAGGTTTCAATCCAGTTATATTTTTTACTGGTTATTGTACTAATTTTGTTAATAATTCAATTCTATAGTATCTACAAAGGCAATTTCGGTACAAGCATAATAGTAGAGTACACGACTCATGCAACAATCATTAACAGTACATCAAATAATTTATTGAATTCAAAACAGCTGCTAACCTATGGATGCGCAGAACACAACAAAATCATTCCGTCTACTCCTCTGCCTGACCAGTCTTTTGTGCTGACCTTCTGCAAAATAAAACATGTATTACAATTAAATTACCCAAATTACTAGTAAGCAACTCGCCCAAACACGAACAAATTTAATCCCAAAACCGAATTAGACAGAACCCTAAACCCTCTAATTCGTAACCCAACTAGATTAGCGTACCTTATCGTAATGAACTCCAACTCACTCCAACCGAACTTTACACCCCCAAATTCGAATTACACCACCTCTACGAGGAAAATCTATTTATACAATCTACGAATCCGAAGTACACTACGATGAGAACATGAATCTTCTTCAAGGAACAATGGTCTTACCAGAATTATTCTGACCTCTACTGAAATCCTTAACGGTTGAACCTCTTAATCTGCTAGAACCTATACGGAACAGAACTTCAATGATCAAAACCCAAACGACCTAATGGGTCAAAACCAAAATTGAGGAGAGAGAGATACGAGATTTACCAAGGTTCTTCTCATTATCCAAAACTCTAGCAGCAAGCACTCTCCTCTCTACGAAAAACCTCTAAGAGACACTCTGAATTGTTGAAAGAGAGACTTTGATAAGTTTTAGGTTCAAGGCATATATCCGAATACACCCCCTTGAATAAGGTAATCACTAATTTGACTCTAAAATCTTTACTCTTCTAGTTGCACCCTTAAGAAGACCAAAATTGATCGTTCGACTACCAAGCCGATTTCTGTCCGTTACAGTTTTGATGTAGTCAACTCCATTTGAGTGTGACTATATCTATTAAAAAACAAAACGACATTGGTACCCCTAGTTATTTATATTTAAATAAAAACTTAAAAAAAAAACAATTTGAATATACTATTCCAATTATCTGATCTATCTTATCAACATTGAATTATATTTTATTAAATAAATATACAAAATTCAAAATATTTGTTGGTATCTCCATTCATTTATATTTGAATAACTATAAAAATTTTATAAAATTAAACCTGGGAAATATTTATTTATTTTGCAATTTTATTTTGTTTCTATTGAATAGAGTATATATATATATATATTATTAGCCAAAATATTTCTATTTTACTATCGCGAGTTTGACATATTAGCCAAAAAAATATCCATTCTTTCATTTCTAGTAAAATTTTTTTTTTCATTTTTAATATTTTCTATTAAATTTATTGCTCATCCATCAGCGGATGAACTGTAACGTCCAACCCCCACCCGGTATAGTAGGATGCGAAGTATAAACGCTACCCAAAAACAATTTTTTTTGTTCGATCTTTTAAATATGCTTGACTTCCTAAATATAAATATACATGTGACTATATTATTAAAATCAATGAATACTTATCACAAATGCTATAAACAAGAAATCATATCATATAAACATTTTGTAATAAGGTTGCAAAAGCGTAAATAGTTTTCAATTTCCTTAAATTTTCCTTGGGTTCAAACTTAAAACAAAGGTGGTATTATATATATAAAGGCCCATAAAAAACTTTACAATCCTTCCACTAAAAATTATATGTATGGTTTCTAGAATTTCAAAATAATACATAATTATATAAGTGATTCATAATCATGAATAATGTCTTTTACATGAAAAATCTTCGTGCTCTGCTCGATCGTACCTGTACAAACGTTTTTATTCGAAAAAAGTAAAAGAACAAAAAGAACAATGAAAGGGTGTTAGGCAACAATGTCTAGTTCGCATTCCATGTCTCAAACATTCACACATAAATGTGTCTTTCTTTATTAGAATACAATGCGCACACACACATTATTGCATCTCTATTGTGAGCATCTCTAAACTCACCTTATTTCAAAGAAGTCAAACACATACAACTCCTATCAATCATGTCATGCCGCACATAGATTATAACCCATATGGTTATAATCAAATCACTTCAAATCATCACATGCAACGTAATGATCCATATATATACCTTGTGAACATTATATATGCTAAATCCATTTTACTTTCGATAAATTAAACATATTACATATTTATATAAACCAATTAAATGAAAACATAACTTCATTAAGTGAACCAAATCACATATCATGAATCACACATGCAACCAACACCCATAATTAGTACCTTTAACTCGACAAATTGAAGGCCACAACCTTCACACGTAAATTGATACATATGAAAACTTATTTAAGGATCCCAAGCCTCTAAAATTCGATTTGGATAATTACTATCCGAAAAGGATGGTTACTTCTTTCACAAGTAACGTTTGGTCAACCTTGCTGAAATCCAAAGACAAGCCACGGAAGTACCAAACAAACCTTGAAATAAGATAACATATGTTGCCCAAGGTCAATCGAAGTCAATCTAGTCAACCGAGTAAGATTCTGATCACTAAGTTCATATATTATTGATCGAAGTGTGAAAATATGAAATACCATTTTAAAATCATTTAAAGAAGATATCTTGCATAACAAGTATAGATTGTTTTAAAAACCCAAAATTCATGTTTGGTTCAAACACAATTTGATAGAATATTTTTCAAACACTATTTGATCTTAAAATACCATTAAAAGGTTGGAAGTAGATTGAGAACAACTTGGAAGTAGTAAAATTTACAGAAAATTTTTCTTTAGAAGACAACTATAGTCATCTAGTTTGCTGCAAGGGATCTTTTGTTTTTGAAAGTCCATTAAGTAAAAATTTGGTTACTTAATAAGTAAATAAAACATACATGATAATTTACAAGGTCCAAAGTATCTATATCAAATAAACTTTAAGTTGTAAAATTTGGTTTTTGGAAATTTAAAGGATTTCGTACACTTAGAGGAGTTTAAAAATATCGAATATCAGATGATACAATTTCTGATTTTAAAAGATATGGTTGGATAGAGGACTTCAATACAAATCTATAACCGTAAAAGACACCAATTCGGAGTTTGGATGAAGGAGAACGGAAGTTAGAAAGTTTGTTGTTCAGACTTGAGAGGCCTGGAAAGCCTGTCCAGGGCGCCCGGTGTTCCAAAGATTCAAAAGTTATTGTTTCTTCAAACTTTTCAAAACAAAACCTTTACTTGAGTTTACAAATCATTCCAAAAATAATTTATGGACTTATTAGGCATCTAAAATACCTATAAACGCCCTAGGATCAAAGGATTAAAACATCTTTAATTCAAGATTCTTTTAGTTCCAAAACATTTCAAGTAAAACTTCAATACACCAAAAGTTTCTCAAATTATTTTCAAAACTTTTAATCAAGGTTTGTAAATTCAATTTGGAAACAAAAATGGACATAAAGATATTAGGGATTCTACAAATTCATATTTATTTGACAAGAAGAGTCGGACTAAGGTTTGGTTACTCAAACACATCCAAACAAAACATATCACACTTAATCTCATACAATTCAAACTTCTAAAGCATTAAACTCCAAGATTCAAATGAAATATATTTAAGGCATCATTAATTATCAAATCTTACCAACTTAAACCTTGAAATTCATTATGAGCTATCAAGCAACTGATTGTCATCTTATTCAATAGAAACTCATATTCATTTAAGCTCATCATTAAACCACATTCATTCACATATCGACATAATTAACAACATTTAGTCATCGTGTCATTTATCAAGTTCAACTCTATACAAATCAAAATTAAAGAACACATCCTCACCCTGATTTTAATTTATTGCCATTGATTTCTACCTCTATAGAGAAAACAGGACAGAAATGGGCTGAAATCCTAGGGGATTCGAAGATAAAATATATCATGTACAGGGGTCCGAAGACCAAACAAAGGATCCAAAAAGGATCGGGTTGATGTCATTGCATCTAGGGAGCACTGTCACCCTAATTCAAATAAGCAGCACTTCAAGCCGAATTTCACATTTTCATATATCGAAGTATACTTCTAAGTTTCCCTATGGGATGCCAATATATTCCGTATAACAAGTCAAGCACAAGGGTGTTCTTTTATGTGATTCAACACAAAATTTACCATTTCAATTATTATCGGAGCTTATGTGGTACAATTAACCTCTTTAAGGCAAATGGACAAAATTTTACCAATTATGACCAAAGGCCACAAAGGCAACAACATAAACATTTATGTAGTTTCAAAACAACTCATACATGTATCAATTTCCAAGTTATATCATCTTATATATATTATGAATATATCATACACATTCATATGATCACAAATCCCACATAATTTTTTTTTAAGTACGAAATTTTAAATTCATTTTTATAAATATATGTGTATATTTTGGGTTGCTTCTAATTGTTAAATAATCACATTTAAAGTGGTGATATGCCAATTATATACCTTTGCCATTTTTAATTTATGTGTCAACCTTATAATTCATAATGAAAATGAGAATGAAAATAAAATGAAAATTTTATCCCTTTATAAGTGATTATTTGATGATGATGATGATGATGATAATAATAATAATAATAATAATAATAATAATAATAATAATAATAATAATAATAATAATAATAATAATAATAATAAACCTAAACATACACGATATTTATTTACTATACTAATTAGATAATTCTCAATTAAATTAACATTCTTAATTATAGTATATTATATTAGTTTAGTAATATTATTATTTATTATTTTTATTTGATAATAAAATATTTAAAAAATATATTTTTTTTAATTTTTAAAGTATTATTATGTTTGTTAGTAATTTTTTAATTAAATATTGATGAAATATTAAATCCTCATGGACCCTGCCTAGTCCCCACCTCATCCGCCTAGGGTTTTGAACCTGTCCACCGCCTCGATTCCAATTCATGCATTCCTAAAAGGTTTTGAACCTGTCCACCGCCTCGATTCCAATTCATGCATTCCTAAACATGGTTGGAGGACATTTCAGGTTCAGTGCAAACCTTAAAACGTAGATTTACGTATTATGGTGTATTAATGATTAATAGATAAAATTTCATAAAGAAGGTAAACACTGAAAGTATATATGCTGGACTCCCTCCCATCTCATTCGGAATGAGGAGTTCAACCGCCATATTATAATGTAATTTATAATTCATAAATCAATTTATAAGTTAAATTCAATATATATACAAATTATAATCGTATGTTTAAAAATATACTTTTTCATAGTGAAATCAAATTAAAAGCACAATTATATAAGTGTAATAAATGTTAAATAATTTACAAGATCATTCCATACTAAAGAGATCCTAAACTATGACTTTAAAAAAAAAATGGTCTTACTTTAGGTTTCAACTTCTGCATGTAACAAGGACAAAAACCACTTGCAAAAATTTTTAATTTTGAGTGGTTTTAGATAGTTTGTTAGAACTTTACAAAACCAATTCCCTGAATTAGAATATTTCAAAATTTGGATGGTTTTTGAAATGAACTTCTAAATATTATAATTTAATAATAATAAATGGATTAAAATCCATTAAGGAGGGTGATCATAAGAAGAATGATATGGATTGATATTCTTATCCTTCCTCCACGCATATGAGAGAATATTTATGAAATATGTTAATTTTAATATATAGAATTATCTGATCTTAAGCGTTGTAACTATTATAAACTCATCTTTAAAAAATAAATAAATAAATTACAGCTATCATTTCTATTTTTTTCTTTAGAAATGCCAACAAGAAAAGTGAGAAATTTTAACACGGGATTCTTTACACACATTTTAATAAATAACTATGTAAAAATTTTAATATATAATATATTTTTGTGAAAAGTTATATTAATATGGAATCATATATCAACAAATAAAAAGTTAAATAAAAAGATGTAAATCATATATTATTACTATTTTTATTGTCGTAAAAATAAAATAACTCTACCAACTTGATATTTCCTTTCAGCCAATAAAAGAAAGAAAAAAAAGGGAAAAAAATGTATAACTTCTCTCACTATCTTCTCTCTTCTACCTTCTTACTTTGGAATTTTAGATATGGTTTGAATTTTAGATATATCCTGATATAATATATTTTATAAAAAATTATATTTAAAATGAATAAAAATTAAATAAAAAATATAAATCATATATTATAATTAATTTTATTAACTGTAAAAATAAAATAATTCTATCAACTTGTAATTTTCTTTCACTTCTCTCACTACCTTCTCTCTAGTGCCTTGCAATTTTCTTTCACTTCTCTCACTACCTTCTTTCTAGTGTCTTCTTACTTTGGGATTGTCGATTGAGTAGTGGCCAGGTAAAGACCCTAGGAGCTTGATTTAGGTTTATTTTAATTTAGAGCATTGTCCATTGACGGTCGTCTATAAAAATGAAAACCAACCTAGACGAAATCCTACTTGAAATCATTCGTGATGAATACAGAGAACTATAGAACTGAAATGAGAAAAGTTTATGCGGCAAAAACTATTATTACTCAAAGGATTGTCATCAGACAACAAAAGAAAAGACAAACAATCAGATGTAATAGAAAAGAGACTTAGAACCTCTTCCGGTTTTCTATACTTGAGTTCACCTGCTTAAATAGTGTGGTGGGAAAATAACCATAAGGCATCATAGTCGAAGGTCAGAACAAGTAAAGGGAGTCGAAGTCCATAACCATGCTCGGCCGAAGACAACTCGGCCAAAACGATCAAAAACCCAGAAGAGGTACCCAAAGGCTATTCTCGGCCGAAAAGGGCCAAAGGCCCAGGAAATGTCCAAAAGTCAGGCTCGATCGAAATGGCCAAAGGTCCAAAACAGTCCAACTCGGCCGAGCCCAACAGAGTCCAATCCAAAGCACACCAGCCCACCGTATTATTGCCTAACCAAATAAGGATTCCCGAAGCCCAATCGGAAAAGGAAGACTTATCTTACCTGACCAAGGATTCCTAAAGCCCGATTGATAAAGGAAAACCTATCTCACTAGATCAAGGATTCCTAAAGCCCGATTGATAAAGGAAGACCAACCTCATTGAAAGAAAGAGACCAAGTCCTAAGGGAAAGAAAAGTCCCAATCCTTCTAGAAAAGAGACTGATCACCCCTATAAATAGGGGTAGACACAATTGTAAAGGATCCGATTTTTACTCATTAGAACTAAACTCTGTGAGACCATATCTGTAAGCTGTTTAGCTACTGTATTCAAGCAATCTTAGCCTAATATTTGGCTGTGGTTTATTTGGCACCACAGTTTGGCGCCCACCGTGGGGCCACGAACCTCACACACAAGGTTAAGGTTTCTTGAAAATTCCAAATTCTCGGTACAATTATTCTCCGAACCTGTTCTTATCAGTCATGGCTCCAATAAACCCTAATACCATCAACGTAGAAGATCAAGCTCCGAAGACGCCAGAGGAACAGCTGGCAATCTTGACAGAGATGTTGAAGAAATCTGAAGAAGAGAAGGAGCAGTGGAGGAAAGAAGTAGAATCAAGAAAGAGGTCCACGAACCTCACTAAGGAGAAAGCCCGGCAATCGAGCCGAAAATATTCTCCCATCCGGAAGCGGAAACTCAACTTCGAGGACTCCAGTAGGGAAACATCAGAAGAAAGCGATGGGTCGACAGAAAGCCGCAAAAACACTGACCGCCGTGACTCAAGCAGTTCTGATGAAGGGGCGAGAGGTCCTAGATCAACCCGTAAAAACCGAGAGAGGCGCCGTGATCGGGAAATCAGGGAGCTTAAAGACTTGGTACAGAGAACCTCAGGAAAGAGGATCACGATAAGGTCATCGACAATGCGATACTCAGACATGCCCTTCGCATTTTGGATCCTAGAAACAAGAATGCCCAAGAGGTTCTCAATTCCGAACATGAAACCTTACGACGGAACGACAGACCCTGAAGACCACATCGCCGGGTACAAAAATCGATTGGGAACCTGCAATATCCCAGAAGAAGATATGGAGGCGATCATGTGTAAAATTTTTGGCTCCACTTTGACAGGAACCGCCCAAAGGTGGTACTCGGCTCTACCAGAGAAAAGCATTAAGTCATACTCCTCCTTGGTCACCAAATTCGTGAACCACTTCTCAGACAGCAGAAAGAAGGAGAAAGACGTGGATGATATGTACGATCTAAAACAAGAGAGCACCGAAAGTCTCAGGCAATATGTCAGAAGATTCAAAGAAACCAAAATGGCCATTCCAGACTGCCGAGACAAGAGCGCCATCAAAGCTTTCATCAAGGGACTACTGAAAACTTCAAAGTTCTACGAAAGTTTGAAGTTAATCAAACCCCGCACTTTCGAAGATGTCCCAGAAAGGGCCGAAGATGCGATGGAATACGAGGAGGAGCTCCAGCCCAGAAATCATAGAAGCTCCCAAAATCCATCAAACTCATGCGGCCGAAACAGCACCGGAAACTTCGGCCGAGCTGAAGGGCCAAGGAATAATCTGAAGGAATCCGGCCGCGGCGACCCACTTAGGCAAGATTACACCGGCCACAGCACTTCCCGAACACAGCCGAAGGCGAAAGGAACTGCTGCCGTACCCGCTCACCATTCCCGCGAGAGAAACTCTTGCGATTCTCTAAGGAATGGGGGACAGAGTTAGATGGCCCGACAAACCGATGAACCCCAAGGGAACTTGGAAAGACAAGTCCCGATATTGCCAGTTTCACGGAGACCATGGCCACAACACCGACGACTACTGGACTCTTAAAAGAGAAGTCGCCGAACTGATAAAAGCAGGTCATTTGCGGGAGTATTTATCTGAAAAGGGGTAAGAAATCGCGGCTGAGGCTGACAAGAATCGGCGATCACCGAAAGCGGTCCCAGTTGCAAATGCAGAAGAAGAAAGAATAATCAACATGATCACAGGGGGATCTGAGATATGTGGGCTGACCAGTTCAGCGGCGAAAAGGAAGCTGAGAGATTCCCTTAGTATTTACAATATCGGGAACGGTCCCACGATCGATAACTACTCCATCACCTTCACAGAAGAAGAGGCTAAGGGGGTCAATGCGCCCCACCACGACGCATTAGTAATCAAGATATCAATAGCAAACCTAACTATGAAGAGGGTATTAGTGGATAACGGGAGCTCGGCCAACATACTGTTCCTCGAAACATTTAAAAATATGAAACTGGACGAGAGAATGATGCGCAGAAAGGCCGTCACCCTCATCGGCTTCGATGGAAAGACCACCTCAACCATCGGAGAAATTAAACTGCCGATATTCACAGAGGGAATCAATCTGCACACAACCTTTCTGGTGATAAGCTCGAGGTCTGCATACAACGTAATACTCGGAAGACCTTGGACACATGACATGAAAGCAATCCCGTCAACGTATCACCAACTCATCAAGTTCCCAACCCCGCGAGGGATCAAACAAATAAAGGGTGAGCAAAGCTCCTCCAAAGAATGCTATGCTAACAGTTTAAAATAAAAAGAGGCTGAAGGATAGCAATCACTGTCCCGGCCGAAGACACCCCGAAGTTCGGCCGAAGATGAGGTAGATGAGGTCCCCTTAGATCAAGAAGGGGCGAAAATGGTGCACATTGGAGCCGCGGTAGAAGGCTTGAAACGGGAAAAGCTGATAAGCTTCCTCAAAGCCAACCAGGACTGCTTTGCCTGGTCGCACGAAGACATGACTGGAATCGACCCGACAATCATAACCCACAAGCTGAATGTAAAAGATGGTTCAAAACCAGTCAAATAGAAGCGCCGAAGGTTCGCCCCCGAAAGAAACAAAATCATCAACGAGGAGGTCGAAAAACTTCTCGCGAACGGATCCATCAGAGAAGTCCAGTACCCAGACTATCTTGCTAATATAGTGGTCGTCAAAAAGAAGAATGGAAAGTGGAGGGTCTGCATCGACTTCACATATCTGAACAAGTTGTGTCCAAAAGACCCCTTCCCGCTACCACACATCGACCTCACTATCGACGCAACCGCGGGCTACGAGATGCTAAGCTTCATGGACGCTTACTCAGGCTACAACCAAATATTGATGCATCCCAGCGATCAAGAAACGACTGCCTTCATCACAGAGAGTGGAATTTACTATTACAAGGTGATGCCCTTCGGCCTAAAAAATGCAGGATCCACATACCAAAGGCTCATGAACAAGATGTTTGCTGATAAGCTGGGGAAGACTATGGAGGTCTACATTGATGACATGTTGGTTAAATCCGAGAATGCGAGCCACCATGTGCATCATTTGAGCCAAACTTTCGAGACACTCCGAAAATACAAAATGAAGCTCAACCCCACAAAATGTCAATTCGGAGTCAAAGCAGGGAAATTCTTGGGGTACCTAGTCACAAAGAGAGGAATCGAGGCCAACCCAGATCAGATCAGACCCATCTTGAATATAGTAGAACCTCGGAGCAAGAACGACGTACAAAAACTCACAGGAAGGCTAGCCGCGCTGACCCGGTTCATCCCTAAGGCTTTAGAAAAATTCTAGTCTTTCTTCGAGGCTCTCAAAAAATCCAAAGAATTTGAGTGGATTGAAAAATGCAGCAAGGCCTTAGCCGATATCAAGGATTTCTTGACCAGCCCTCCGCTCTTGGCAAAACCAAAAGAGGGCGAAAAACTTTACTTATACCTGGCACACTCAGAGATTGCAGTAAGCGCCGTTCTGGTCAAAGAAATCGGGGGAAAAACAGCAACTAGTGTACTTTGCAAGCAATACTCTAATATCGGCCGAAACCAGATATCCTACCCTGGAAAAAGCCATTCTGAGTCTTATATTCGCTACGAGAAAACTTCGAGCATACTTTCAAGGGCACCCAATTGCGGTCATAACTGCACTACCCCTTCGGAGCGCAATCCACTCCCCCGACAGATCCGGGAGATTAATGAAATGGGCTCTAGAACTCAGCGAGCATGACATATCCTTTGAAGGAAAGAAAGCGATCAAATCTCAAGCGCTGGCAGATTTCATGGCCGACTTCGAAGAGGTTCCACCGGCCGAAGCAGCCTCTATCGACATCAACCAGCTGATAACACCTTCAACCGATGAATGGGTATTAGAAGTAGACGCAGCCAGCAGACAGAGTGGTAGCAGCCTAGGCGTATATCTCAAACCTCCAAACTTGCCTCCGATTCTCCAGGCCATCCGGTGCGAATTTCCCGCCACCAATAATGAAGCCGAATATGAAGCCCTAATCGTAGGACTAAGGGTGGCAGAAGAAAGTGGAGCGCACAATCTCACCATCAAATGCGATTCCCAACTGGTGGCCAACCAGATCAATGGCACATATTAAGCCAGAAATGAAAAAATGGCTAAGTACCTCAAGATAGCCAAAGACCTCATGAAGCGCTTCCAAAGGGCCGAAATAAAGCAAATCCCGAGGGAGGAGAACTAAAAAGCAGATGCGATGGCAAATCTCGGAGCTTCAATGCACAAAGACGAACCAACCGGGCCAATCGTATACGCCTTCCTCCCGAAAACGGCCATCGAATACGAAGAAATCGTGGCCCTAGAGCAAAGTGACTGGAGAACACCCATCCTTGCCTATATCAATCATGGACAGGTCCCTGAAGATAAAGCTAAAGCCAGAAAACTGCGAGCCCAAGCCGCGAGATTTTGCATCATAAGGGGAATACTCTTCAAAAGGTCTATAGCCGGCCCCTTCCTAAATTGCATCTCCGCCCTGGAAGCGAAATGCGGTATTAAAGGAACTCCATGAAGGACCGGCCGGAAACCACTCCGGAGGAAGAAGTCTGGCATTCAGAACGCACAGGGCCGGATACTACTGGCCAACCATGAAAACGGACGCGGCCGAACTGGTTAAAAAGTGTGACAAATGCCAAAGACACGCCAACTACTCCAACCTCTCGGCAGGAACCTTACACAGCATAACCTCTCTATGGCCATTTGACAAATGGGGGATGGACATCATAGGTTCCTTCCCAATATCTACTCATGGCAGAAAAAGATACATCCTGATGGTGACCGATTATTTCACAAAATGGGTCGAAGCCGAAGCACTAGAAAGAGTCAGAGAGCAATAAGTACAAAAGTTTATCTGGAAACATATCATCTGCAGGTTTGACATACCACGGGAAATAGTCACGGACAACGGGCCTCAATTTATAGCACAAATGCTGAAAGATTTCTGCCGTCAAATGAACATCAAACTCACATATTTGACCCCAAGGTACCCTCAGGCAAATGGACAAGCAGAAGCATCCAACAAAGCAGTGATTGACTCGCTCAAAAAGAAGTTAGAAAGAGCCAAGGGACTATGACCCGAGGCCTTACCTGAAGTCCTCTGGGCATTCCGAACAACCCCTAGAATATCAACATTACAAACCCCATTTTCGATGGTTTACGGGACCGAAGCAGTACTCCCAACCGAGATCCAATCACCAGAAGAAAGACTGATAAACCAAGCCAACCAACAAGTACTAGCCTTCGAAAGGGATACTTCAGACGAGAAAAGAGAAAGTGCGCGACAAAGAATCGCGGAATATCAAATGGGGATAGCACGACGATACAACAAAGAGGTAAAAGCTCGATCCTTCCAACCCGGAGACTGGGTACTCAGAAAAGTCTTCCCGAACACAAGGAATTAGAGCCATGGCAAATTGGCCGAAAGATGGGAAGGGCCATACTAGATAGAGCGCGCATCTGGAAAAGGATCCTACAAATTGCTCACTAAGGAAGGGAAAAAGGTGGAACACAATTGGAACATCCACCACCTAAAGAGCTAATTTTCCTCAAACACTCGCAACCGAAAGAGCAATGCAAAAGCTGCCCAAAGGGCCACCCGAAAATTGCCAAATGCAAGCCCCTGGTAATTCTAGAGGGTCTCGAGCGAAGACCAATTGCTCAAAGAGCAGTGCGAAAATTGCCCAAGGGGCAACCCGAAAATTGCCAAAGACAAGCCCCTGGTAAATCTAGAGGGTCTCGGGCGAAGACCAACTGCTCAAAGAGCAGTGGGAAAATTGCCCAAAGGGCAACCCGAAAATTGCCAAAGGCAAGCCCCTGGTAAATCTAGAGGGTCTCATGCGAAGACCAACTGCTCAAAGAGCAGTGCGAAAATTGCAAAAAGAGCAACCCAAAAATTGACAAAGGCAAGCCCCTAGTAAATCTAGAGGGTCTCGGGCGAAAACCAACTGCTGAAAGAGCAGTGCGAAAATTGCCCAAAGGGCAACCCGAAAATTGCAAAAGGCAAGCCCTTGGTAAATCTAGAGGGTCTCGGGCGAAGACCAACTGCTCAAAGAGCAGTGCGAAAATTGTCCAAAGGGAAACCCGAAAATTGCCAAAGGCAAGACCCTGGTAAATCAAGAGGGTCTCGGGCAAGACCAACTGCTCAAAGAGCAGTGCGAAAATTGCCCAAAGGGCAACCCGAAAATTGCCAAAGACAAGCCCTTGGTAAATCTAGAGGGTCTCGGGCGAAGACCAACTGCTCAAAGAACAGTGCAAAAATTGCCCAAAGGGCAACCCGAAAATTGCCAAAGGCAAGCCCCAGGTAAATCTAGAGGGTCTCGGGCGAAGACCAACTACTCAAAGAGCAGTGCGAAAATTGCCCAAAGGGCAACCCGAAATTTGCCAAAGGCAAGCCCTTGGTAAATCTAGAGGGTCTCGGGGGAAGACCAATTGCTCAAAGAGCAATGCGAAGATTGCCTAAGGGGAACCTGAAAATTGCCAAAGGAAAGCCCCTAGTAAATCTAAAGGGTCTCGGGCGAAGACCAACCGCTCACAGAGCAGTGCGAAAATTGCCCAGAAGGGAACCCGAAAATTGCCAAAGGCAAGCCCTTGGTAAAACTTGAGGGTCTCAGGCGAAGACCAATTGCTCAAAGAGCAGTGCAAAAATTGCCCAAAGGGCAACCCGAAAATTGCAAAAGGCAAGCCCTTGGTAAATCTAGAGGGTCTCGGGCGAAGACCAACTGCTCAAAGAGCAGTGCGAAAATTGTCCAAAGGGAAACCCGAAAATTGCCAAAGGCAAGACCCTGGTAAATCAAGAGGGTCTCGGGCAAGACCAACTGCTCAAAGAGCAGTGCGAAAATTGCCCAAAGGGCAACCCGAAAATTGCCAAAGACAAGCCCTTGGTAAATCTAGAGGGTCTCGGGCGAAGACCAACTGCTCAAAGAACAGTGCGAAAATTGCCCAAAGGGCAACCCGAAAATTGCCAAAGGCAAGCCCCAGGTAAATCTAGAGGGTCTCGGGCGAAGACCAACTACTCAAAGAGCAGTGCGAAAATTGCCCAAAGGGCAACCCGAAATTTGCCGAAGGCAAGCCCTTGGTAAATCTAGAAGGTCTGGGGCGAAGACCAACTGCTCAAAGAGCAGTGTGAAAATTGCCCAAAGGGCAACCCGAAAATTGCCAAAGGCAAGCCCCTTGTAAATCTAGAGGGTCTCGGGCGAAGACCAACTTCTCAAAGAACAGTGCGAAAATTGCACAAAGGGCAACCCGAAATTTGCCAAAGGCAAGCCCCTGGTAAATCTAGAGGGTCTCGGGCGAAGACCAACTGCTCAAAGAGCAGTGGGAAAATTGCCCAAAGGGCAACCCGAAAATTGCCAAAGGCAAGCCCCTGGTAAATCTAGAGGGTCTCATGCGAAGACCAACTGCTCAAAGAGCAGTGCGAAAATTGCAAAAAGAGCAACCCAAAAATTGACAAAGGCAAGCCCCTAGTAAATCTAGAGGGTCTCGGGCGAAAACCAACTGCTGAAAGAGCAGTGCGAAAATTGCCCAAAGGGCAACCCGAAAATTGCAAAGGCAAGCCCTTGGTAAATCTAGAGGGTCTCGGGCGAAGACCAACTGCTCAAAGAGCAGTGCGAAAATTGTCCAAAGGGAAACCCGAAAATTGCCAAAGGCAAGACCCTGGTAAATCAAGAGGGTCTCGGGCAAGACCAACTGCTCAAAGAGCAGTGCGAAAATTGCCAAAGGGCAACCCGAAAATTGCCAAAGACAAGCCCTTGGTAAATCTAGAGGGTCTCGGGCGAAGACCAACTGCTCAAAGAACAGTGCAAAAATTGCCCAAAGGGCAACCCGAAAATTGCCAAAGGCAAGCCCCAGGTAAATCTAGAGGGTCTCGGGCGAAGACCAACTACTCAAAGAGCAGTGCGAAAATTGCCCAAAGGGCAACCCGAAATTTGCCAAAGGCAAGCCCTTGGTAAATCTAGAGGGTCTCGGGGGAAGACCAATTGCTCAAAGAGCAATGCGAAGATTGCCTAAGGGGAACCTGAAAATTGCCAAAGGAAAGCCCCTAGTAAATCTAAAGGGTCTCGGGCGAAGACCAACCGCTCACAGAGCAGTGCGAAAATTGCCCAGAAGGGAACCCGAAAATTGCCAAAGGCAAGCCCTTGGTAAAACTTGAGGGTCTCAGGCGAAGACCAATTGCTCAAAGAGCAGTGCAAAAATTGCCCAAAGGGCAACCCGAAAATTGCAAAAGGCAAGCCCTTGGTAAATCTAGAGGGTCTCGGGCGAAGACCAACTGCTCAAAGAGCAGTGCGAAAATTGTCCAAAGGGAAACCCGAAAATTGCCAAAGGCAAGACCCTGGTAAATCAAGAGGGTCTCGGGCAAGACCAACTGCTCAAAGAGCAGTGCGAAAATTGCCCAAAGGGCAACCCGAAAATTGCCAAAGACAAGCCCTTGGTAAATCTAGAGGGTCTCGGGCGAAGACCAACTGCTCAAAGAACAGTGCGAAAATTGCCCAAAGGGCAACCCGAAAATTGCCAAAGGCAAGCCCCAGGTAAATCTAGAGGGTCTCGGGCGAAGACCAACTACTCAAAGAGCAGTGCGAAAATTGCCCAAAGGGCAACCCGAAATTTGCCGAAGGCAAGCCCTTGGTAAATCTAGAAGGTCTGGGGCGAAGACCAACTGCTCAAAGAGCAGTGTGAAAATTGCCCAAAGGGCAACCCGAAAATTGCCAAAGGCAAGCCCCTTGTAAATCTAGAGGGTCTCGGGCGAAGACCAACTTCTCAAAGAACAGTGCGAAAATTGCACAAAGGGCAACCCGAAATTTGCCAAAGGCAAGCCCCTGGTAAATCTAGAGGGTCTCGGGCGAAGACCAACTGCTCAAAGAGCAGTGTGAAAATTGCCCAAAGGGCAACCTGAAAATTGCCAAAGGCAAGCCCTGGGTAAATCTAGAGGGTCTCAGGCGAAGACCAACTGCTCAAAGAGCAGTGCAAAAATTTCCCAAAGGGCAATCCGAAATTTGCCGAAGGCAAGCCCTTGGTAAATCTAGAGGGTCTCGGGCGAAGACCAACTGCTCAAAGAGCAGTGCGAAAATTGCCCAAAGGGCAACCCAAAAATTGCCAAAGGCAAGCCACTTGTAAATCTAGAGGGTCTCGGGCGAAGACCAACTGCTCAAAGAGCAGTGCGAAAATTGCCCAAAGGGCAACCTGAAAATTGCCAAAGGCAAGCCCCAGGTATATCTAGAGGGTCTCAGGCGAAGACCAACTGCTCAAAGAGCAGTGCGAAAATTGCCCAAAGGACAATCGGAAAATTTGCTGAACGCAAGCCCTAGGTAAATCTAGAGGGTCTCGGGTGAAGACCAACTGCTTAACGAGCAGTGCGAAAATTGCCCAAAGGGCAATCCGAAATTTGCCAAAGGCAAGCCCTTGGTAAATCTAGAGGGTCTCGGGCGAAGACCAACTGCTCAAAGAGCAAAGCGAAGATTGCCCAAAGGGCAACCCGAAAATTGTCAAAGGCAAGCCCCTGGTAAATCTAGAGGGTCTCGGGCGAAGACCAACTGCTCAAAGAGCAGTGCGAAAATTGCCCAAAGGGCAACCCGAAAATTGCCAAAGGCAAGCCCCAGGTAAATCTAGAGGGTCTTGGGCGAAGACCAACTGCTCAAAGAGCAGTGCGAAAATTGCCCAAAGGGCAATCCGAAATTTGCCAAAGGCAAGCCCTTGGTAAATCTACAGGGTCTCGGGCGAAGACCAACTGCTCAAAGAGAAGTGCGAAGATTGCCCAATGGGCAATCCGAAAATTGCCAAAGGCAAGCCCCTGGTAAATCTAAAGGGTCTCAGGCGAAGACCAACTTCTCAAATAGCAGTGCGAAAATTGCCCAAAGGGCAACCTGAAAATTGTCAAAGGCTAGCCCCTAGTAAATCTAGAGGGTCTCGGGCGAGGACCAACAGCTCAAAGAGCAGTGCGAACATTGCCCAAAGGGCAACCCGAAAATTGCCAAAGGCAAGCCCCTGGTAAATCTAGAGGGTCTCGGGCGAAGACCAATTGCTCAAAGGCCATTGCGAAAATTGCCCAAATAGCAACCCGAAAATTGCCAAAGGCAAGCCCCTAGTAAATCTAGAGGGTCTCGGGCGAAGACCAACTGCTCAAAGAGCAGTGCGAAAATTGCCCAAAGGGCAACCCGAAAATTGCCAAAGGCAAGCTCTTGGAAAATCTAGAGGGTTTCGGGCGTACACCAACTTCTCGAAGAGCAGTGCGAAAATTGCCAAAGGCAGGCCCCTTATAAATCTAGAGGGTCTCGTGCGAAGACCAATTGCTCAAAGAATAGTGCGAAAATTGCCCAAAGGGCAACCCGAAAATTGCCAAAGGCAAGCCCTTGGTAAATCTAAAGTGTCTCGGGCAAAGACCAACTGCTCAAAGAGTACTGCGAAAATTGCCCAAAGGGCAACCCGAAAATTGACAAAGGCAAGCCCTAGGTAAATCTAGAGGGTCTCGGGCGAAGACCATCTGCTCAAAGAGCAGCCCCAAAATTGCCCAAAGGGCAACCCGAAATTCGCCAAAGGCAAGCCCTTGGTAAATCTAGAGGGTCTTGGGCGAAGACCAACTGCTCAAAGAGCAGTGCGAAGATTGCCTAAAGGGCAACCCGAAAATATCCAAAGGCAAGCCCCTGGTAAATCTAAAGGGTCTCGGGCGAAGACCAACAGCTCAAAGAGCAGTGCGAAAATTGCCCAAAGGGCAACCCGAAAATTGTCAAAGGCAAGCCCCTAGTAAATCTAGAGGGTCTCGGGCGAAGACCAACTGCTCAAAGAGCAGTGCGAAAATTGCCCAAAGGGCAACCCTAAAATTGCCAAGGGCAAGCCCCTGGTAAATATAGAGGGTCTCGGGCAAAGACCAACCGCTCAAAGAGCAATGCGAAAACTGCCCAAAGGGCAACCCGAAAGTTGCCAAAGGAGGCCTCTGGTAAATCCAGAAGGTCTCGGGCGAAGACCAACTGCTTAAATATTGCGGTGGGAAAATAACTATAAGGCATCATAGTCGAAGGTCAGAACAAGTAAAGGGAGTCGAAGTCCATAACCATGCTCGGCCGAAGACAACTCGGCTGAAACGATCAAAAATTCAGAAGAGGTACCCAAAGGCTATTCTCGGCCGAAAAGGGCCAAAGGCCCAGGAAATGTCCAAGAGTCAGGCTCGATCGAAATGGCCAAAGGTCCAAAACAGTCCAACTCGGCCGAGCCCAATAGAGTCCAATCCAAAGCACACCAGCCCACCGTATTTTTGCCTAACCAAATAAGGATTCCCGAAGCCCAATCGGAAAAGGAAGACTTATATTACCGGACCAAGGATTCCTAAAGCCCGATTGATAAAGGAAAGCCTATCTCACTAGATTAAGGATTCCTAAAGCCCGATTTTCAAAGGAAGACCAACCTCATTGAAAGAAAGAGACCAAGTCCTAAGGGAAAGAAAACTCTCAATCCTTCTAGAAAATAGACTAATCACCCCTATAAATAGGGGTAGACACAATTGTAAAGGATCCGATTTTTACTCATTAGAACTAAACTTTGTGAGACCATATCTGTAAGCTGTTAAGCTACTGTATTCAAGCAATCTTAGCCTAATATTTGGCTGTGATTTATTTGGCACCACAAATAGAAAAATAAAATGGAAGGTTTAAGTGAATTTATTAAGTAAATTATTTTTCAAATTTTCTA
Source organism: Cardiospermum halicacabum (assembly GCA_031304145.1). Taxonomy (NCBI): domain Eukaryota; kingdom Viridiplantae; phylum Streptophyta; class Magnoliopsida; order Sapindales; family Sapindaceae; genus Cardiospermum; species Cardiospermum halicacabum. Next base: position 14,559,962 of record CM062395.1, read on the forward strand.
TTATATAAAATATTATTATTAAATAAAATATTGGTTACATTATTACAATTCTTACTAAAAAAACTTCTTTAATTTGATGAGTTATTATAAATTTTTAGTTCATTTAATTGTTATTTTAATTTTTTTTTATCATTTCATAATTTTAAAATTCTAATCAAATTAAAATAAATATTATACTAAATTAATTAATTAATCAATTATATTTTTAATAACATTCTAATATATATAGTTATTATTGAATCATATATCAATAAGATAAGTCAAAAAGTTAAATAAAAAAATGTGAATCATACATTATTACTATTTTTATTGTTGTAAAAATAAAATAACTCTACCAACTTGATATTTCCTTTCAACCAATAAAAGAGAAAAAAAAAAGGGAAAAAATGTATAACTTCTCTCACTATCTTCTCTCTTCTATCTTCTTATTTTGGAATTTTAGATATTGTTTTTGAAATTAACCCTTAGTATTATGATTTATTTAAAATGAATGGATTAAAATCCATTAAGAAATGTAAACATAGAAAGAATTATATGGATTGATATTTATTTTAGTGTTTTTTTTTTAAACAGCTATTATAAAAGAATATTTCTATCTTTTTCTTCAAAAACAAATAAAAAAAAAGTAAGAAATTTAAACGTATGAATCTTTATACACATTTCAATACATAATAATTGTAGGGGCTGAAAATCCTAGACCGGTTCGAAATCCTAGACCAGTTTCTGAGAGGCCCAGACCTGTAATTCCGAGGCCCTCTGTTCCTTCCGAGGACCATCAACTGAGTCAGCTGGTTGTCCGGGAAATCCCGGATTCTGCGGAGATCATTCCGCGTGAATCTCGGCAGGATCAGGTAACCACCCCCAAGCCTCTATAAATACAAGGCTTAACCTCACAAACGACACAGGTGAATACTTACTGAAACTCTGCTAAAATTACTACTCAAGCTGCCATTATCTCCGATTGCACTCCGGTGAACAATTGACGATTCTGATCACTTTACCGGTCTCAATTAACTAATCCTAGAGCTCACTCAAGTGTCTGTCGACTACCTTCCGAGGTCATCCTTCTGGAAGGAACCATTGATCACAGGAAGTTAAACCTTTGTTTCGCTTATTTAGTTTCTTATCGATTTTCAGTACAGAACTGACTTGAGCATCGGTGTGCCTACGGCAGACACCACACCGGTGTCCCCAGGTCCTTTTGGACGTGTCTTTGTTCTTTTACAAGATCCCTTTATACTTGGAGTCGGTCCAAAATTAACTCTGAACTATCCGGTCCAGTCAGTCCGGATAAACTGTAGTTCCGAACCACTACAGTTTGGCGCCCACCATGGGGCCAACGATAAGTTTCCTGCAAAACTAATCTCTTTCATTTTCTTCTGTTGATTCAAAATTCGTTACCCTTCTCATGGCTAACGATTCGACTGTTGAGCAACAGCTTAGAGCGATGATGGAGCGCATGCGCCAGCTAGAAGAAGAGAAGGCCAGAACTAAGGCAGTAACTAGGAGCTTACACTATGAATGAACGATATGCTAATAACAGTACTACCGCAAACGCAAACGGCGACAATACAGCCAATCACGAAGCTAATAGGCTCCTTCTATCAGAGATCTAAGAGATCAAAAGAGGCATGGCAAAAGAGGCTGCAAACTTCCAGGCTGTCATTAGGACTATTCCTAGTATTCCGGCACCCTTTGAACGCTCTGTCGGACACCCATATCCTCTCTCCATTCGTGGATAGGATCGCTACGGTTGGGAGATGCCGAAGAGGAGTATCCTCCCGACCTTCCACAAGTTCCGGGGGGATTCGGATCCGGCAGAGCACGTGGCCGAGTACCCCCAGGAAATGTCCCTTGTGAATCTTCCGAGCGACACTTGCGAAGCCATAACTTGCAAGACGTTTGGTAGTAGTTTGGGCGGTCCAGCCCTAACCTGGTTTCTTAATCTTCCGAATAAATCTATTCATTCCTTTTCTCAACTTGTGGATGATTTTGTTGTCAAGTTCTCTAGCCGCAGGCGTTTCAGGTTAACCACGGATCACTTGTTCTCACTGGCCAAGAAAGAAGGTGAAAGCCTCCGAGAGTATGTCTCTCGCTTCACCAGCGAATACATTAAAATCCCAGACATTTTGGAATCAACTGTTGCGACTGCGTTCCAAAAGGGTCTACCCCCATTCTCTCGACTATATGAGCAGCTGACGGAATGCAAGCCTCGAACACTGGAGGAATCCCTTGCCATCGCTACTCGGCAAATAAAATTGGAAGAAGACCCTGCAAGGGCCGCCATGGCTAAAAGCAGGGCTAATGGTAAGTCCGAACAGCGCAACAACAAGCCTCACAGGGGGAGGTTTGAGCCATACAAAAGGCATGACCCTCGCCCCAATTCAGGTCCGTCTAGAACCACAGGTAGGAATAGTGAAAACAAACCAAAGCGACCAGTCCCGGTCTATGATCTAACCATAGAGCCCAAAGCCCTAGTCGCTGTAATGAAAGACATGGGATCTTCTGTTACTTGGCCAGAGCAAATGCGGACTCCCGCACACCAGAGAGATCAAAACAAGTTTTTTCAATTTCATAATGACCACGGCCATAGAACGGAAGATTGCGTGGCATTACGGTTTGAGGTAGCCTCCCTGTTAAAGAAAGGACGCCTGCGTGAGTTTCTGTCCGATAAGGGAAAATAGACTCTAGAAAAGTCCGAAGAAAAGCGTCACGAGTCCAAAGCGATTGAAATGCCTAACGAAGCTCCAGAAGTCGAGCGGATAATTGGAGTTATTCACAGTGGCTTAGTGGTGAGCGGAATAACCCAAAGTTTCGCGAAAAGACATGCTCGAGAGCTAGTCAGCGTCAATGAAGCTTCTGTCCGGCCAGGTAAAACCCCTCTTACCTATGAACTATCATTCTCTGACCAGGACATGCAGGGACTTGCAGATCCGCACTAAGATGCGCTGGTCATAACCTTACAAATAGCCAACTGCAAGTTGAAGAGGGTCCTTGTTGACAACGGAAGCTCAGCGAACATCATGTTCCTTCCGGCTCTCAAGGAAATGCATCTTGATGAATCACTCATCATCCGAAGCACGACAACACTCACCGGATTTAGTGGAGAATCGAAACAGACTATAGGTGAGGTCATTTTGCCTGTTTTTGCAGTTTGAGTCAATCTTGTGACCAGATTTCTCCTAGTAGACGCACAGTCATCCTACAATTTAATTATGGGGAGACCTTGGATTCATGAGATGAAGGCTATCCCTTCGAGCTATCATCAAACTCTTCGATTCCCTACCAAAAGGGGAATCAAAGAAATCCAAGGATATCAAAAAGCATCAAGGGAATGCTATCACACCAGCTTCAAAAAAGCTCCGGCAGCATAGCAATTACAGAGCGGAGCCCCCGCGCAATGCCGAATGGAAGCTCCGATGCCTGAACCTCTAGAGGAAGTTCAAATCGATCCGGAACATTCCGACAGGAAGATCCAGATTGGTTCAGCACTTGACCCGGAACTTAGAGGTAAACTCCTAACTTTGATTTCGGCTAACCTCGATTGCTTTGCTTGGTCCCACGCGGACATAACAGGTATCGACATAAGCACTATTGCCCATAAGCTGGGAGTCGATCCTAAGGCTAAGCCCATCAAGCAAAAGAGGAGAAAATTTGCCTCAAAAAGGAACCAAATCGTCAACGAAGAGGTCCAGAACCTTCTGAAGAATGGTATGGTTCGATAGGTGAAATATCCGGACTGGTTGGCCAACGTCGTTGTCATCAGGAAGAAAAATGGCAAATGGCGGGTATGTGTAGACTATTCCGACCTAAATAAATCATGTCCGAAAGACTTGTTCCCTCTCCCTCATATTGACACAATGGTGGACGCGACTGCGGGACATGAACTCCTAAGCTTCATGGATGCCTTCTCGGGGTACAATCAAATCAAGATGAACCCAGCAGATCAAGAAAAGACAGCATTCATAACCGAAAGAGGTACTTACTATTACAACGTGATGCCTTTCGGACTGAAAAATGTCGGTGCAATGTACCAGCGTCTAGTCAACCGAATGTTCTTCGAGCAAACCGAAAAAACTATCGAAGTTTATGTAGACGATATGCTTGTGAAATCACTAAAAGCCGAACAGCATATCGAACATCTACAAGAGGCCTTCCAAATCTTGAGATGATATAACATGAAGTTGAATCCGGCATAATGTTCATTTAGAGTTGGTTCCGGCCAATTCCTCGGATTCATGGTAACAAAAAGGGGGATAGAAGCAAATCCGAGCCAATTGGAAGGTGTTGTGAAAATACCAGTCCTGGAAAACAAGAAAGACATCCAGCGACTGACCGGAAGAATCGCGGCCCTCAACCGATTTCTTCCGAGATCTTCAGAATACCTCAAATCCCTTTTCCAGTTACTTCAGAAGGGCACGAACTTCGATTGGTCAAGATCATGTGAAGAAGCCCTACGAAAAGTTCAACTCCACCTCTCAAAGGCACCAGTTTTGGCCAAACCAAAACCTGGGGAAATGCTATACATCTACCTGGCAGTTTCCGAAGCGGCAGTTAGCGTCGTCTTAGTCCGAGAGGAAGGAAAAACTCAACAACCAATCTACTACACCAGCAAGTCTCTCGCAAATGCAGACAAGGTACAATAGTATGGAAAAGCTCCCCCTGGCCCTAGTGTCAGCCTCTCAGAAGCTAAGGCCTTATTTCCAAGCCCATCCAACAACTGTCATATCATCCTACCCAATCAGAGTGATTTTGCACAAACCAAAAGTATCCGGGCGGATGATGAAGTGGGCTGTGGAATTGAGTCAATTTTACATCAACTACAAACCTCGTACGACCATAAAGTCTCAAGCGCTAGCCAACTTCGTGGCGGACTTCGCAGTCCCTCATCAGAATGTAAACGCTACGGAAGAAAAGTCCAACCCGTGGATTTTAGAAGTTGATGGAGCCAGCAACTCACAAGGAGGCGGTGTGGGGATTGTGTTGATAAATCCGAATGGACAATTGCTAGAACATTCCTTGCACTGCGACTTCCAAGTCACCAACAACGAAGCAGAATATGAATCGTCGATTGCCGGCTTAAAGTTAGCCCAAAGCCTACACGTCAAGAACCTGCTGGTCAAATGCGACTCCCAGCTAGTCGTAAGCCAAGTCACTGGACCTATCAAGCCAAGGGCGATAGGATGAAAGCCTACCTTGAATTAGTTCAAACCTTCCAACAATCATTCTCGACTATATCATTTGAACAAATTCCAAGGGGGGAAATAGCCGTGCGGACGCTCTTGCCTCTTACGGTTCAGCAGTTAAAGATCCAGGCCTAAGGTACATTCTGCATGGACACATCGAAAATCCTCCATTAAAGCAGAATCACTCGAATCTGAGGTTCTTCTAGTCAATAGTCCACAAGAAAGTAGGATCAAGCCAATTCTCGAATACACTCAATCCGGTTTGTTACCCCAAGATAAAACCTCGACTCGGAAGTTACGCACATCCGCAGCCAGATTTGCAGTGATTGAAGGGGTACTCTACAGAAGATCCCTTAGCGGTCCTTATCAGCTATGCTTAGATGAGAGCAACGCGAAGAGAATTTTACAAGAACAGCACAACGGTCAAGCTGGAAACCATTACGGGGGGAGAAGCCTAGCGTTCAGATGTTTCCGAGTTGGGTATTATTGGCCTAGCATGAAAGCAGATGCAAAGGAACTAGCCAAGAGATGTGAAAGTTGCCAAAGGTACGGGAATTAAATTCATGCACCACCCGAACTTCTGCACGGAATCTCGTATCCATGGCCTTTCTCTAAATTGGGGATGGACATAGTAGGACCACTTCCACCTGCTCATGGGAAAGGTGAAATGTTCATCCTCCTTGTCATTGATTATTACACCAAATGGGTAGAAGCCGAGGCATTTACCAACGTCACAGATTTAGCTGTCAGAAACTTCATATGGAAACACGTTCTCTGCTGGTTTGGAGTTCCGAATGAAATAGTCATAGACAATGGCTCGCAATTTATATCTAAGGTATTTAAGGACTTTTGCATCGCTTGGAATATCAAACTGAACTTCTCTACCCATAGATATCTGAAAGCGAATGGTCAGGCCGAGGCGACAAACAAAACCCTCATGGTCATTCTCAAGAAAAGACTGGGGAAGCACAATGGTGCATAGGTCCAAGAGTTGTCTGGCGTTCTATGGTCTTACAGAATAACCCCCAGGGTTTCGACAGGTCAGACTCCTTTTCTCTAGTTTTTGGAGTTGAAGCAGTACTCCCTTCTGACGTAGGATTCGGACAATATCCGCTCCACGACCAGAACCAAGTTATGTTGGACTTTGACCTCGCCTCGATCGACGAACTGCGAGAAGATTCCGAGATAAAAATGGAAAAATAAAAAAGGACCATTGAAAAAGCTTATAACAGATCCGTTCGAGTAAGAACTTTTTCCATGGGGGATTGGGTACTTCGAAAAAACTTCACTGCAAGCAAATTGGACGAATCCTGGGAAGGTCCGTACCAAATCACGGAAATAATAGGCAAGGGGGCGTATCAACTTCAAGATGAAGTCGGCAAAGCAGTCCGAAACACATGGAATGCGGCTCACTTGAAGAAATTCCAGTTCTAAACTAGTAAAACCCCACATATTCCGGGGACCAGGTTCCGACCTCAAACTATAAAATTTTTACATTCAATTGATTTTCAATTATGATTTGCCTTCAGAATCAATTACTGACTTAAGCATCGGAGGGTCCTCAATAAGTTGAGGACCATCCTAACCTTCTTGCTGCTTTGCAGTCAAAAGCCTACGTCCGTTCGGACCATAAATACCCTCGATGGGAAATTAGGTTTTTCTAAAGAACCCTTCTGATATTCGCATTTTCAATTTCGATTTTCCTTCCGAATCGATTACTGACTTAAGCATCGGAGAGTCCTCAATACGTCAAGGACCTCCCTCACCCGGTGTTGAAATTTCATGCAATACGGAACCTAAGGCAGAACGCCCAACACATCCTGGAAAATGACTAACAAATCAAGTTAAGTCCTGAATCTGAGACGCTTAAGTCCATATTACAAAGGTTCCGAATCATGCTCTAACCTCAAAAGTTCATTTTTGCGAGGTGTCCGATCCAGCACTTCAAACAAGAGCATGGAAAACTACTCAAGACGAAGAATAAAACAAAGAACTGAGCTCAGAATGAAAACCGTCTTGAAAATTCCGCTCGGGCGCAAAATAAGACCCCACACAGCGCTTCAATTTCTGAATCAACACTTATAAAAAGTTGATCACTAATCATATTGTGTACACAAATCCGAAAGGGCAATGAAATTGAAAAGTTCGACAGGACAATTGTTGATTATCGTCCAAAAGGACCAAAGTTATTGTATCCGAAAGGACAATTCCAATTCGATTAATGAAAAGCCGAGCATCAACTCGGATTATTTGTTGTTAGAAATTCACTGCTTGCTCTTGAATGCCTTATTCATTAATTAAGTTACAAATATCTTTTATTCTGTTGCAACACTTAGAACATTCATGCAAAAACAATCGGAAGAAAAAGCAAACAGATTTCATTCAATAAAAAAAGAGAGGTACAAGCCAAGAAAGAAGGCGAGAGGTACAAAAAGAAAGAGGATAAACCTAAAGCTCTAAGTCATCAAGGGTTAACTCCTCCTCAGCCCTGTGGCCCTCCTCGACCCTCCGATCTTCGGAAGCAGCCACAACGACAAGAGGAACCACGGAGATCGGGTCGACTTCCACAGGTCCGGAAGCAACACCTTTGGAAAACATCAAGAGCACGGAGGACTCCTCCACAGCCCTATTTGTTTTCTCCCTCTCGGAAGCAAGTTCCTTCTCTTTATCCTGAGCAATTACCCTCAGGTTGTTCAGTTCTGAGAGATTAGCATCTAGCTTCTGCTAGACATCATCTCTATCCTTCCTGCAAGCATCACGATCAGCTCTCGCCTTCTTGACGGCGGTGACATGGAGGTCCCATTGTTGGTCGAAAGCGTGACCAATTTGAACCATCTGCACAAGAGATAAATACGTCAAATTCCGAACAGATCATCGGATACAAACATGTTCAGACATTACCTTGTGACTCGCTAGTAACAGCTCGTCAACCAGTTGGGAGCGGTTGTCATAGAGGAACTTTTGATCCTCCTCCAGGGCCATCCCCCTGAAAACATCAAGAGCCACTCCAAGCTCCTTAAAGAAAAAGGTGCCAGCTAGCACCGATAAAGTCCGAGTGACAGTCTCGGACTCCCCCAAGATTTGAACCTCCGGAGGCGAGGTCTTTTGCTTTTTTGGGTCCGGAATTTCCTACCCACCTACTTCACGAGGTCGCACTACTGCAACCCCTTTATCTTCGCTCGGCTTTCGAGCTGAGACCCTAAGGGCCTTATCCTTTTCCTTCTCTTCCTCGTTCCGGAAGGATCACCAATCACTACGCCCTTGTTCGAACGTTGCTTTAATAGATAGTTAAAGGCCTCCGCTGCTTTGGAAGACCCCTTGTTCTTCTTCTTCCTCTAATCTTTTCCGTCCATCTTCGACGCCTGACCTTTCTTGGTTGGATCAGGAAGAATGGGGACTAACTTCTGAAGGTCGCGAATTTCCGGGTCAAAAGACAGAATGCGGTCGATAACAGCTTCACTGTTCAAACCGCATAGACAATTTGCCTTCCTGATTTCCACTACAAAATAAAAATAAGACTGTCAGAATCAAATATTAACATATGAAAAGAGAAGAATTCTGAGCTAAAAGTCGCCCTCATACTTGGCTCGGAATTCCACCAATACGGAATATCGTCGTCTCCTTCCTCCTTCCATCAGCCGGAGACAAAGAAAAACCGTTCTTTCCATGCCTTGTCACATGAGGCGGAATTCAAGAACACCCTTGTTTGATCCGAGTGACAATAAAGGTACACTCGACCCGAATCACCATTTACCCTCTGGACGGAATAAGCCGCGTAAATATCTGCGACTTCGAAATTATCCCTTTCTCTTCGGCCATTTCATTAAACGACCTCAAGAGCCTCATAGTGTTCGGATTCACCTGGCTCGGAGCAATCCGGAGTCTCTTGCAGAACTTTCAGAGCATCCCTCCGATCGGAAACTTAAGGCCCATGCTCAACAAGAGAGTGTACATTGGGGTCCACCCTTCGATAACCCAATCAGCTCGTTCCTCGGCCTCTGGTGCACGGATCAAGACATCCTCCGGAATGTTGTAAGCCTTACGGATGTCATCCATTTGATCTAGATGGATGATGGAAGGGCAATCCTTTGTTTGGATCCCCTGGGGCCCGAAAGTGGAGGAATGCACCACCAGGCGGCCCGTGGCTTCGTCGACAACTTCTATCAATTAATCCAGCTGGAATCCCCGTAGGATCGCTATCACCTCTTAATTCTGCACGGACCCTTTCTAAAGTCCTCGTACTCAAGTTTAGACTATTAGATCCTCCGGCTGATCCGGACGTGGAGGGGCTGTCGTCGTTTTCGGACAGGTTGTCTCCGAACATCCTTTGTATCTCGGATTCAATTGCTTCACTTGACATACCTATTCGGAAACATCAACAGTCAGATCAATGGTACTTTCTGGTAAGTTAAAAAATGCAGTTTGGGTCCAAAATTGCCAGAAAAGGCTCAAAATGGCCGGAAAATCCAACTAGGGACTTTCTATCAGTCCAGTAAACACTGTCGTTCTCTCTAAAGACAGTAACCCGACATCCCAATCTTCATCGGGTTACCAAAGCCATCCGTCTTCTCCGACGAATATAAACAAAAATATACACTCAAAACAACCAGCAAACATCAGAAAAGTAAAAAGGGTGATAGAACATTTACCTTAAGGCTGTAGAAGGGAGAAGGGGCGAGTTCCGGTGACCTATCGTTGGAGGAGATTAAGAGGGTTTTTGGTAAGAGAGATAAAGGATCAGAGAGAGTGTAAAGTGAAAAAAAGGAGAGGTTCTGACCTATTTATAGGCGTGGGAGATAGGTGAAAAGGTAAAGCTTCTCGGGGAAGCTTTCACACGTGTCATCCTCCCAATAGAGGTTTCTCCTGACGTGATGTCTATGACAGCTAGAAAGGACTAATGGGTTTCCAACCGTTTCGTATTTATCCATCCGCTCGGAACCATCCATACGGATGGATGGGGAAATCTGTAGTGGGCTGAAAATCCTAGGCCGGTTCGGAATCAAAGCCTAGGCCCAGGCCTGCTGATTCTGAGAGGCCCGGGCCCTGTAATTCTCAGGCCCTCCGTTTCTTCCGAGGACCATCAACTGAGTCAGCTGGCTGTTGGGGAAATCCCAAATTCTGCGGAGATCATTCCGCATGAATCTCAACAGGATCAGGTAACAACCCCCAAGCCTCTATAAATAGAAGGCTTAACCTCACAAACAACACACGTGAAAACTTACTGAAACTTTGATAAAATTACTACTCAAGCTGCCATTATCTCCGATTGCACTCCGGTGAATAATCGACGATTCTGATAACTTTACCGGTCTTAATTAACTAAGCCTAGAGCTTACTCAAGTGTTTGTCGACTACCTTCGGAGGCCATCATTCCGAAAGGAACCATTGATCACAGGAAGTTAAACCTTTCTTTCGCTTATTTAGTTTCTTATCGATTTTCAGTTCAGAACTGACTTGAGCATCGAAGTGCCTACGACAGACACCACACCTGTGTCCCCGGTCCTCTCGGACGTGTCTTTGTTCTTTTGCAGGATCCCTTTATACTTGGAGTCGATCCGCAATTAACTCTGAACCATCCGGTCCATTCAGTCCGGATCAACTGTAGTTCCGAACCACTATAATAATATATATCCTGATATAGTATATTTTATAAAAAAATTATATTTTAATGAATAAAAATTAAATAAAAAATATAAATCATATATTATAATTAATATTATTAACTTTAAAAATAAATTAATTCTATAAACTTGTAATTTTCTTTCACTTTTCTCACTACCTTCTCTCTAGTGCCTTGCAACGTTCTTTCACTTCTCTCACTACCTTCCCTCTAGGGTCTTCTTACTTTGGGATTGTCGGTTGAGTGATGGCCAGCTAAAGACCCTAAGAGCTTGACTTAGATTTATTTTAATTTAGAGCATTGTCCATTAACGGCGGTCTATAAAAATGAAAACCAACCTAGACGAAATCCTACTTGAAATCATTCGTGAAGAATATAGAGAACGATGACGCTACACAACTTATATGAGAAAAGTTTATACGCCAAAAACTACTGTTACCGTCAATGGATTGTCATCGGACAACAAAAGAAAAGACAAACAATCAAAAGTAATAGAAAAGAGACTTAGAACCTCTTCCGGTTTTCTATACCCGAGTTCACTTGCTTAAATAGAAAAATAAAATGGGAGGTTTAAATGAATTTATTAGGTAAATTATTTTTCAAATTTTCTATTATATAAAATATTATTATTAAATAAAATATTGGTTACATTATTACAAATCTTATTAAAAAAATTTCTTTAATTTAATGAGTTATTATAATTTTTTAGTTCATTTAATTGTTATTTTAATTTTTTTTATCATTTCATAATTTTAAAATTCTAATCAAATTAAAATAAATATTATAATAAATTAATTAATTAATCAATTATATTTTTAATAACATTCTAATATATAGTTATTATTGAATCATATATCAAGAAGATAAGTTAAAAAGTTAAATAAAAAGATGTAAATCATACATTATTACTATTTTTATTGTTGTAAAAATAAAATAACTCTACCAATTTGATATTTCCTTTCAACCAATAAAAGAAAAAAAAAAAAAAAGGGGAAAAAAATGTATAACTTCTCTCACTATCTACACTCTTCTACCTCCTTACTTTGGAATTTTAGATATGATTTTTGAAATTAACCCATAGTATTATGATTTATTAAAAATGAATGGATTTAAATCCATTAAGAAATGTAAACATAGATAGAACTATATGGATTGATATTCTTTTTATTGTTTTTTTTAAACAGCTATTATCAAAGAATATTTCTATCTTTTTCTTCAGAAACAAATAAAAAAAAGTGAGAAATTTATACGTATGACTCTTTATACACATTTCAATACATAATAATATATATCCTGATATAGTATATTTATAAAAAAAATTATATTTAAAATGAATAAAAATTAAAAAATATATATATAAATCATATATTATAATTAATTTTATTAAATGTAAAAATAAAATAATTCTATAAACTTGTAATTTTCTTTCACTTTTCTCACTACCTTCTCTCTAGTGCCTTGCAATTTTCTTTCACTTCTCTCACTACCTTCACTCTAGGGCCTTCTTACTTTGAGATTGTCGATTGAGTGGTGGCCAGCTAAAAACCCTAAGAGCTTGATTTAGATTTATTTTAATTTAGAGCATTGTCCATTGACGACAATCTATTAAAATGAAAACCAAAAATGACAACCAACCTAGATGAAATCCTACTTGAAATCATTCGTGAAGAATAGAGAGAACGAAGACGCTACAGAACTTAAATGAGAAAAGTTTATACGGCAAAAACTACTGCTACCGTCAAAGGATTGTCATCGGACAACAAAAGAAAAGACAAACAATCTGATGTAATAGGAAAGAGACTTAGAACCTCTTCCAGTTTTCTATACCCGAGTTCACTTGCTTAAATAGAAAAATAAAATAGGAGGTTTAAGTGAATTTATTAAGTAAATTATTTTTCAAATTTTCTATTATATAAAATATTATTATTAAATAAAATATTGGTTACATTATAACAATTCTTATTAAAAAAATTTCTTAATTTAATGAGTTAATATAATTTTTTAGTTCATTTAATTGTTATTTTAATTTTTTTTATCATTTCATAATTTTAAAATTCTAATCAAATTAAAATAAATATTATACTAAATTAATTAATTAATCAATTATATTTTTAATAACATTCTAATATATAGTTATTATTGAATCATATATCAATAAGATAAGTCAAAAAGTTAAATAAAAATATGTAAATCATACATTATTACTATTTTTATTGTTGTCAAAATAAAATAGCTCTACCAATTTGATATTTTCTTTGAACCAATAAAAGAAAAAAAAAATGTATAACTTCTGATGTATATCATGTAATATATCATTCTATTCTTGTTATTTGTTTTTGCCTTCTATTATGTTGGCTGGTGGGCTTTGGAACCTTCTATCTGGGCCTGGTCTTGTAAATGCGAGTTGGCTCACTTCTTACCCGACCCGCTCCTTGGATCTGCGCCTCTTCATCAGGTCACTTAAACCCTTAGTATATAAGCTCTCTTTCTTTCTTGTTGTGGTTGAGGAGAGAGAAAGTATTGTTGCTGTTGTTGTTCTCTCTCGTCCGCTTCTACTAGGGTTTTCTGTTCTTGGTCTGTAAGTTTGATCTTTGTGTTTTGTTGTGATAATTTGAGTCCATTGTAACTTGTACACGACTCTCTGATTCATAGTGCAACCAGCTCCTCTCTCTTTGGTCTGAGGTCTCCGTGGATTAGCCACTTTTGTGGTGAACCACGTAATTGTTTTGTGTTGTTATTTTGATATGTGTTGCATGTTTGCTTATAGATCTTGTTGATTAATTCACAAATTGGTATCAAAGCTATTTTGTGAGTTAACTAGTACCTGAAAATTGTTTGTTCTCTATGTGATTTACATTGCTTGACTGCTCTTCGTGTTCCAGGTAAAAATCTTTGTGATTTCTTTGTGGTTGTTCTTAGATTTGTGTAGATCTATGGTTAAATTGTTATGATTCGTCTTTGTGTGTTGAATCGGTAATCTTGAAGGTTCTTTGTGAACACTTTGAAACCCTAGCAGAGGCAGCAGGTGTCTAGGACTATTTCTTGCATTATTCTGTCATTATTTGTTTCTAACAAACCTTTGTGGAGATGACAAGTACCTAGGAGCCTAACCACTAGAACTGAAGAGTAGATATGAGTAAAACTTCTCAAACTACTAGAGGAAGAGCTTAAATATTTACAGTTGAAGGCAATTCCAAGATAAATCGGAATTGTGGAGGAAAGCAGAACCTGAAAAAATTCAGGATTCTGTTGCGGAGCAACTTAGGACGTTTGAGCGTTTCTAAACTATTTTCCTCTTTTATTTATGTCTATTGTATTGATAATTGTTGATTCTTTAAATTTCTTTGTGAATCTTTGTGGTGACTTTGGGTCTTGGCTGAGGGATACAAGCTTTGTTCTTGTTAAAAGTCCCAAACCGCCTGCCAGTACGGAACAGACTGACTTGTTTGAACGTGGCTGAAGGGATACAAGCTTTGTTCTTATTAAAAGTCCCGAACGTCCGCTGGTACGAAACACAGCTTGTTTGAGGCCTACTGTCTTGTGTTGGTTTGAAGTTTGTGACTGTTCTTGATTGTTTTTGGCAGATTCAAAATCTCTTTGCATTTGCTTTGATTGTTTGTCTTAATTGTTTATGATTGTTCTTATATTTGTTGATAATTACCTTTCTTTTGTTATCTGTTATTGCACCTTTTTGGCTCTGTCGTTAGTTGAAATCTTAGTCTCAATCCTCAAACTTTTCTGACTTTTTTTAGAATTCTGAAACCTTTTTCATAATAAATGTCTGTAAAATTTAATACAAACTCTATTATGACAAAAGAAAATGTTGTCAGTTTTAGTTCATCATGGAATTGAGGGGGCTATAGATTCTGATTATCCTGCTAATATTACAGATGCTGAAAAGTCTAGAATTGCTAAGCGTGCATATCATACTATTCTTCTCCACTTGTCTGATGATGTACTTACCAATGTTGCTCATGTTAAAACTGCTGATACTTTGTGGAAGGCTTTAGAAGCTAGTTATCTTGAATCTGACATCCCTAATAGAATAATTAGTCTGCATGAATTGTTTAGTTTCAGGTTTGCACAGAATAAATCGGTAAATGAGAATCTTACAGTGTTCAAGAGACTTGTTCAAGACCTTAATAGTAGAACCAAAGAGGCTGAAAGGCTCAGTGATGAGTACTTAGCCATGGTTCTACTGCATGCTTTACCCGATACCCACAGTGTGGTGAGGGAATTCATTTCCTTAAATAAACAGACCCTCACAACTAAGGATATAATGGATGCATGACATTTTAGGTCTATAGGGGAGGATGTTATTAAGAAAGAAAATGAAGGTCTGTCTGTTAAACCTGACAATAACAACAACAAGGCTAAGGGGAAGGGTAAGAAACCTCAAAAGAATAACTGGAATAGGAATAATAGTAACAAGCAGAAGGGTAATGGGAAGGCTAAATCAGGTCAAAAGTCTGATAGGAAATGTTATTATTGCAATATGAATAATCATCTTGTTAAAGACTATTTTCAAAAGAAGAAAGATGAGGCAAATGGCATTATTAAACTTGCTGCATCTTCTAATTCAGCTGTTGTTGATCATTTCTGTGAAGGTTTAACTGCTGTGATTGAATTGCATCATGTGAATTCTGTTGAACATGAACTGAATACTTGGGTGATTGATTCAGGCTGTACTCACCACATGTCTCCTAATAAGGGTTGGTTTGCTAACCTTAAGGTCAATAGGGAAGGTTTTGTGTTAATGGGGTCAAACCATAGGTGTAACATTGAAGGGTTAGGTTCTGTATCCATTAAGCAGTATAATGATAGGCAATCTGTATATCTTAGAAGGAGAAACCTTAGAAGCCTTAGCCTCCAAAACCGAACCTAGTCAAAACCTAGACAAAACCATCATTTGGCATAGAAGACTTGGCCACATAGGAAACAATGGGTTGAGAGAACTTCAGAAACAAGAGCTGATAGATAGAGACATTAATAGTGAAGTTCCTTTATGTGACAAATGTGTTCTAGCAAAACAGACCAGACTCCCTTTTAAAAAATCAAATTTTAAAGCAAAAACTATTTTAGAATATTTGCATTCAGATTTATGAGGTCCTTTTAGGACCAAAACTTTTGGCAATGGATTTTTTTTTATCCATAACTGATGACTTCTCCAGATTTTCTTGGACCTTTTTACTAAAATAAAAAACTAAAGTATTTGAAAAATTTTAAATCTGGAAAACTTTGATTGAAAATGAAAAAGGAAAGAAAATAAAGTGTTTGCGAACTAATAATGGTCTAGAATTTTGCAATGAATAATTTGATAGGTTTTGCAATGAGAATGATATTTCTAGATATCATACTGTTAGGTATACCCCACAGCAAAATGGAGTAGCTGAGAGGCTTAACCGTACCTTGTTAGAGAAAATTAGGAGCATGCTTTTCCAAGCCAATCTTCCTAAAATATTCTGGGGTGAAGCTCTTAGTTATGTCACATATCTGAAAAATAGGTGTCCATCTTCTGCCATAGGTTTCAAAACTCCCTGTGAACTTTGGTATGGCAAACCTCCTTGTCTAGATCATCTTAGAGTTTTTGGTTGTAAAGTGTTTGTTCATCAAAAACTTGATAAGCTAGATCTGAGATCTATTATTGGGATCTTTAGGGGCTATCAAACTGGCACTAAAGGTATCAGGGTAGCCTATAAAGTTGGCTCTGTCTATAAGTTTCTAGTCTCTAGGGATATTGTATTTTCAGAATTTGAATTTCCTGGAAGCTTGGTCTCCAAGCAAGAAGGGTTTAATTCATATCAGCACCTAAAAATGCATGATTTTGATATTCAAGATTCTGATAACAATAATCCTGTTGGTCTAGATCAAAATCCAGTTACTGAAACTCAAACAGACCAAGTAAACATTCCTAATAATGAATCTGGAGATGATCTGGAGAGTCCTGCACTTGTAGAAAACACTGTTAATGATTCTGAAATGGCTGATAACCCTTCTGGACCAATTTTGGATGAGATTTATCATGAACCTAATCTAGATGGTTATATCGTTGCTAGAGATAGAGAAAGGAGGTCAACAAGATTACCCTCTAGGTTCAATGATTATGTGGACACTAATCTAGTTATCTATGCTTTAAACTCCAAGGTTGAATCCAGTTTTATTCCTAATAGTTACAAAGAAGCTACATCCTGTGCTAATGCTGTGAAATGACAGAAAGCTATGGAAGAAGAGATAGCCTCCCTGTTAAAGAATAAAACATGGATTATTGTTGACAATCCTGACAACAAACGTCCAGTGGCTTGTAAATGGGTTTACAGGGTTATACCACTAACTGATCCTCACAGGTTTAAAGCTAGACTAGTGGCAAAAGGGTTTACCCAAAAATAGGGTGTTGATTTTGAAGAGATTTTCTCACCTGTTATAAGGTACATCACCATTAGAATCATGTTAGCACTCACTGCTCATTTCAATTGGGAACTTGAGCAGATGGATGTCAAAACAGCCTTTCTACATGGTTTCTTGGACAGGGAGATATATATGGATCAACCTGAGGGTTTCTGTGTTGATGGTGGTAAAGTATGTTTTTTGAAAAGATCTCTATATGGTCTGAAACAATCCCCAAGGCAGTGGAATGAACGATATCACAAATATGCAATTAAATTGGGCTTCAAAAGAAGCATGTATGATGCATGCTTATACTTTAAAACTGTTAATGAATATCCTGTGTTCATGTTGTTATATGTTGATGATATTCTATTAATCAGCCCTGTTATGAAACTGTTGGATAATGTGAAATCAGGTCTAAGCAAGGAGTTCGAAATGAAAGACTTGGGAGAAGCCTCCAAGGTTCTTGGGATGAACATATCCAGGAACCGTGATAGAGGTGTTCTTCATGTTGATCAGAGGAATTATCTGGTTAAAATGCTGAAAAAAATTTGATATGACAGATTGTAAATCTAATAGTTTGCCATTGTTTGCTAGCCATAAACTTGACAGGAAAATTCTTGATGAAAATGATGATCAGATTCTTTATGATGTTCCATATGCTGAGGCTATAGGGTCTTTAATATATGCAATGGTTTGTTCTCGTCCTGATCTGGCTTACTCAATAAGCATATTAAGTCGCTTTATGATGAAGCCCAGACAGGAACACTAGAATGCAATAAAAAGGGTTCTGAGATATGTGAAAGGAACTTTGGATTATGGGCTGGAATATGGAAAATTTACTGATCATGTTTGTATAGATGGGTATACTGATTCTGATTTTGCAAAAGACTATGAATTCAGACGGTCTATTTCTGCATATATCTTCACTGTATGTGGTAACTGTGTATCTTGGAAATCTAAACTTCAGTTTGATGTAGCTCTTTCGACTATTAAAGCTGAATACATAGCTTTGACTGAGGGCTTAAAGGAAGCACTCTGGATACAGGGGTTGCTTAAGGAAATCAAGTTATTTGACATAAAAGCAATTGTATATACGGATAGTCAGGGTGCCTATCACATTAGCAGGAACCCTGTCTATCACGACAGAACCAAACATATAGGTGTTAAATATCACTTTATAAGACTTAATGTTTTGAATGGTATCTTGCAGGTTGAAAAGATATCCACTGATCGAAATCCAGCAGACATGGGGACAAAGGTTGTTCCAGCAAAAAATCTCCAATTTTGCAGAAGTTTCTTGCACCTCAACCAGCTCTGATCATGAAGAACTTGAGACTAATGATGCTTAAAAGAGAGAAGAGACCTTGGACGGCATAAGGACTGAATGGGATGAGAAGATTCAATGAGCAATTAGCTTGATATATTAGGGGAAGTATGATGTATATCATGTAATATATCATTCTATTCTTGTTATTTGTTTTTGCCTTCTATTATGTTGGCTGGTGGGCTTTGGAACCTTCTATCTGGGCCTGGTCTTGTAAATGTGAGTTGGCTCACTTCTTTACCCGACCTGCTCCTTGGATTCGCGCCTCTTCATCAGGTCACTTAAACCCTTAGTATACAAGCTCTCTTTCTTTCTTGTTGAGGTTGAGGAGAGAGAAAGTATTGTTGCTGTTATTGTTCTCTCTCGTCCGCTTCTGCTAGGGTTTTCTGTTCTTGGTCTGTAAGTTTGATCTTTGTGAATTGTTGTGATGATTTGAGTCCATTGTAACTTGTACACTACTCTGTGATTCATAGTGCAACAGGCTCCTCTCTCTTTGTAATTGTTTTGTGCTGTTATTTTGATATGTGTTGCATGTTTGCTTATAGATCTTGTTGATTAATTCACAACTTCTCTCACTATCTTCTCTCTTCTACCTTCTTACTTTGGAATTTTAGATATGGTTTTTGAAATTAACCCTTAGTATTATGATTTATTAAAAATGAATGGATTAAAATCTATTAAGAAATATAAACATAGAAAGAATTATATGGATTGATATTCATTTTATTGGTTTTTTTAAACAACTGTTATACAAGAATTATTTCTATCTTTTTCTTCAAAACAAATAAAAAATGTGAGATTTAAACATATGCCTCTTTATACACATTTCAAATACATAATAATATATATCCTAATATAATATATTTTGTAAAAAATTATATTTAAAATGAATAAAAATAAAATAAAAAATATAAATCATATATTATAACTAATTTTATTAACTGTAAAAATAAAATAATTCTATCAACTTGTAATTTTCTTTGACTTTTCTCACTATCTTCTCTTTAGTGCCTTGCAATTTTCTTTCACTTCTCTCGCTACCTTCTCTCTCTATTGCCTTCTTACTTTGGGATTGTCGATTGAGTATTGGCCAGCTAAAGACCCTAAGAGCTTGATTTAGGTTTATTTTAATTTAGAGCATTGTCCATTGTCTATAAAAATGAAAACCAACCTAGACGAAATCTTACTTGAAATCATTCGTGAAGAATAAAGAGAACGAAGATGCTACAGAACTGAAATGAGAAAAGTTTATACGGCAAAAACTACTGTTACCGTCAAAGGATTGTCATCGGACAACAAAAGAAAAGACAAACAATCAGATGTAATAGAAAAGAGACTTAGAACCTCTTCCGGTTCACCTGCTTAAATAAAAAAAGGGTGGTTTAAGTGAATTTATTAAGTAAATTATTTTTTAATTTTCTATTATATAAAATATCATTATTAAATAAAATATTGGTTACATTATTATGATTCTTATTTTAAAAAATTCTTTAATTTAATGAGTTATTATAATTTTTTAGTTAATTTAATTGTTATTTTAAATTATTTTTTTATCATTTCATAATTTGAAAATTCTATTAAATTAAAATAAATATTATACTAAATTAATCAATTAATAAATTATATTTTTAATAACATTCTAATATATAGTTATTATTGAATCATATATCAATAAGATAAGTCAAAAAGTTAAATAAAAAGATGTAAATCATACATTATTACCATTTTTATTGTCGTAAAAATAAAATAACTCTACCAACTTGATATTTCCTTTCAACCAATAAAAGAAAAAAAAAAAGGAAAAAAAATGTATAACTTCTCTCACTATTTTCTCTCTTCTACCTTCTTACTTTGGAATTCTAGATATGGTTTTTGAAATTAACCCTTCGTATTATGATTTATTAAAAATGAATGGATTAAAATCCATTAAGAAATATCAACAAAGGAAAAAAAAAATGTATAACTTCTCTCACTATTTTTTCTCTTCTACCTTCTTACTTTGGAATTCTAGATATGGTTTTTGAAATTAACCCTTCTTATTATGATTTATTAAAAATGAATGGATTAAAATCCATTAAGAAATATAAACATAGAAAGAATTATATGGATTGATAAGGATTTTATTGTTTTTTTTTAAACAGCTATTATAAAAGAATCATTTCTATCTTTTCCTTCGGAAACAAATAAAAAAAGTGAGAAATTTAAACGTATGACTCTTTATACACATTTCAATACATAATAATATATATATATATTGATATAATATGTTTTATAAAAAATTATACTTCCTCGGTTCTAAAATAGATGAAACATTAGCATAGTATTCACTATTTATCAACCAATTTGTTTTCCATATTATTTTCTATGTATAAGGAATAATATAGTCAGGTGGTATCTTGTTTAATTCGTCTTAATGTATATTTTTCAAATATTAAATTATTATAATTTTTAGTCGTATATAATTAAAGATATTTACCGTTAAAGATAAATATTGGATAGCGTGTCCGCAGGAAGTGTTTCATCTATTTTAGAACGGAGGAAGTATTTAAAATGAAAAAATTAAATACAATATATAAATCATATATTATAAATTATTTTATTAACGGAAAAAATAAAATAATTCTATCAACTTGTAATTTTATTTTACTTCTCTCACTACCTTCTCTCTAGTGCCTTGCAATTTTCTTTCACTTCTCTTACTACCTTGTCTCTAGGGTCTTCTTACTTTGGGATTGTCAATTGAGTGGTGGCCAGCTAAAGACCCTAAGAGCTTGATTTAGGTTTATTTTAATTTAGAGCATTGCCCATTAACAGCAGTCTATAAAAATGAAAACCAATATAGACGAAATCCAACTTGAAATCATTCGTGAAGAATACCGAGAACGAAAACGAAGACGCTACAGAACTAAAATGAGAAAAGTTTATACGCAAAAACTTCTGTAACCGTCCAAGAATTGTCATCGGACAACAAAAGAAAAGACAAACAATCAGATGTAAAAGAAATGAGACTTAGAACCTCTTCCTGTTTCTATACCCGAGTTCACCTGCTTAAATAGAAAAACAAAATGAGAGGTTTAAGTGAATTTATTTAGTAAATTATTTTTCAAATTTTCTATTATATAAAATATTATTATTAAATAAAATATTGGTTACATTATTACAATTCTTATTTTAAAAAATTCCTTAAATTTAATGAGTTATTATAATTTTTTAGTTCATTTACTTGTTATTTTAATTTTTTTTCATTTCATAATTTTAAAATTCTAATCAAATTAAAATAAATATTATACTAAATTTATTAATTAATCAATTATATTTTAAATAACATTCTAATATATACTTATTATTGAATCATATATCAATAAGATAAGTCAAAAAGTTAAATAAAAAGATGTAAATCATACATTATTACTATTTTTATAGTTGTAAAAATAAAATAACTCTACCAACTTGATATTTCTTTTCAACCAATAAAAAAAAAAAGGAATAAAATGTATAACTTCTCTCAC
Source organism: Cardiospermum halicacabum (assembly GCA_031304145.1). NCBI lineage: Eukaryota > Viridiplantae > Streptophyta > Magnoliopsida > Sapindales > Sapindaceae > Cardiospermum > Cardiospermum halicacabum. Next base: position 14,581,988 of record CM062395.1, read on the forward strand.
TATCTTCTCTCTTCTACCTTCTTACTTTGGAATTTTGGATATGGTTTTTGAAATTAACCCTTAGTATTATGATTTATTAAAAATGAATGGATTAAAATCCATTAAAAAATATAAACATAGAAAGAATTATATGGATTGATATTCATTTTATTGTTTTTTAAACAACTATTATGAAATAATCATTTCTATCTTTTTCTTCAGAAACAAATAAAAAAAATGATAAATTTAAACATATGCCTCTTTATACACATTTCAATACATAATAATATATATCTTGATATAATATATTTTATAAAAAATTATATTTAAAATGAATAAAAGTTAAATAAAAAAATATAAATCATATATCATAATTAATTTTATTAACTGTAAAAATAAAATAATTCACTAGTGCCTTGCAATTTTCTTTCATTTCTCTCACTACCTTCTCTCTAGTGCCTCCTTACTTTGAGATTGTCGATTGAGTAGTGGCTAGCTAAAGAGCTTGATTTAGATTTATTTTAATTTAGAGTATTGTCCATTGACGGCCATCTATAAAAATGAAAACCGACCTAGACGAAATCTTACTTGAAATCATTCGTGAAGGATACAGAGAACAAGACGCTACAGAACTAAAATGAGATAAGTTTATACGCCAAAAACTACTGTTACCCTCAAAGGATTGTATCGGACAACAAAGAAAAGACAAATAATCAGATGTAATTGAAAAGAGACTTAGAACCTCTTCCAATTTTCTATATCTGAGTTCACCCGCTTAAATAGAAAAATAAAATTGGAGGTTTAAGTGAATTTATTAAGCAAATTATTTTTCAAATTTTCTATTATATAAAATATTATTATTAAATAAAATATTGGTTACATTATTACAATTTTATCAAAAAAATTCTTTAATTTAATGAGTTATTATAATTTTTTAGTTCATTTAATTGTTATTTTAATTTTTTTTATCATTTCATAATTTTAAAATTCTAATCAAAATTAAAATAAATATTATACTAAATTAATTAATTAATCAATTATATTTTTAATAACATTCTAATATATAGTTATTATTGAATCATATATCAATAAGATAAGTCAAAAAGTTAAATAAAAAGATGCAAATCATACATTATTACTATTTTTGTTGTTGTAAAAATAAAATAACTCTTTCAACTTGATATTTCCTTTCAACCAATAAAAGGGGAAAAAAAAGGAAAGAAAATGTATAACTTCTCTCACTATTTTCTTTCTTCTACCTTCTTACTTTGGAATTCTAGATATGGTTTTTGAAATTAACCCTTAGTATTATGATTTATTAAAAACGAATCGATTAAAATCCATTAAGAAATGTAAACATAGAAAGAATTATATGGATTGATATTTATTTTATTGTTTTTCTGAAACGGCTATTATAAAAGAATCATTTCTATATTTTTCTTGAGAAACAAAAAAAAAAGTGAGAAATTTAAATATATGACTCTCTATACACATTTCAATACATAATAATATATATACTGGTATAATATATTTTAAAAAAAATTATATTTAAAATGAATAAAATTAAATAAAAATATATAAATCATATATCATAATTAATTTTATTAACTGTAAAAATAAAATAATTCTATCAACTTGTAATTTTGTTTGACTTTTCTCACTACCTTCTCTTTAGTGCCTTTCAATTTTCTTTCACTTCTCTCACTACTTTCTCTCCGGTGCCTTCTTACTTTGGGATTGTCGATTGAGTGGTGGCCAGCTAAAGACCCTAAGAGCTTGATTTAGGTTTATTTTAATTTAGAGCATTGTCCATTGACGGTAGTCTATAAAAATGAAAACCAACCTAGACAAATCCTACTTGAAATCATTCGTGAAGAATATAGAGAACGAAGATGCTACAAAACTGAAATGAGAAAAGTTTATATGGCAAAAACTACTCTTACCGTCAAAGGATTGTCATCGGACCACAAAAGAAAAGACATGTAATAGAAAAGAGACTTCTAACCTCTTCCGGTTTGCTATACCAGAGTTCCCTTGCTTAAATAGAAAAATAAAATGAGAGGTTTAAGTGAATTTATTAAGTAAATTATTTTTAAAATTTTCTATTATATAAAATATTATTATTAAATAAAATTACTTTATTGCAATTCTTATTAAAAAAAATTCTTTAATTTAATGAGTTATTATAATTTTTAGTTCATTTAATTGTTATTTTAAATTTTTTTTTATCATTTCATAATTTTAAAATTCTAATCAAATTAAAATAAATATTATACTAAATTAATTAATTAATCAATTATATTTTTAATAACATTCTAATATATAGTTATTATTTTAAACTAAATAATAACTACTTTAAAATTTAATAAATTGAAATTTAGATTAAAACCTTAAATATAAATTTGATTAGAAGAAATAAAAAAAAATTCTGACAATTTTTTCAAGTATATATATCTTATAAATTTTTTTGAGGGAATATATCTTAAATTTTAAAAAATCATTTAAAGTATAAAATTTACATTGAAAATGAGTTGAAATCAAAATAAATTTAATGAATTGGATTATTTAAATTTTAATTATATTTTAAATACATTAAAATTATTTTTATAAATATAAAATTTTTAATATTTTATTTCTTGATTTTACAATTTATCTCTAATTAAGTTATGATATCATATTATCAACCAAATAAAATTGCTGCACGCTGTACACTAGTGTGAGTTATTATATTTTTGTGATGTTGTAATCAGTATGAAGGATGTTGATAATATATATTTAGGTCAGATTGTAATTCACTCTCTATTTTGTAGTATCCTATCATCTATTTTCAATTTATTTTTTCATTTTCTATTTTTTTAAATATTTTTAATATTCACTAATTATTATAATGAATTATAAAATAAATAAATTGTTTTATAGTTATAATATTTAAAAAAATAGTAAATTAATTATTTATAATTTTTATTTTTTAATTTCAATAACATCAAATAATATGTAAATATGTAAATTATTTTTTTAATAAATAAATAATTTAATAATATATATAATTTTAAATTGATTTTCAGAAAAAAAAATTATATGTTATAATAAAATAAAATATTATATTATATTTAGAGCTGCAAAAACATATGACTTGGTGTAAAATCGATTTTGTTTATAAATATATTGAATGTAATTAATATTATTATTGTTATTATTATTAAATTTTTTTAATGAATTCAGCGTAAATTTGAATTTTGAGATATCATTATTAGTCATATACACAGTTGGAATTGGAAAACAAATACTAACAACAACTACTGACAAAGAATTTTAAAAAATTATTATTATTAATAAAAAAAAATAATCTCTCTTGTCATGTATTATATGCGATGTTAATAAAAAAATAATAATTATATTGACAAAGTTTTATTAAATTTATATATATTTGTCGAAATGATTAGGTGTGTGATTCGTTTGGATTCTAACTCGTTTGGTACGAGTTCATGTTTACAAATTACTATTAGACGGAATTTGGAATTGGATTAGAATCAAATCCTACCATTTACTTATGGGGAAAGATGTAGAGTTAAGGATTGGGTTTGAGATGGGGTAAGAGGTGGAATTAATCTGGTTTGTCCAGATTTATCATCACCTCTAATTGTATTATATTATAATCCGATAATATGAAATAATTTAATTAATTCAATAATTTTATAATTGTAATTTAATTTAATAATTTTATAATTGGGTTTTAGTCCAATAATTTGTTAATTTAGATTTAGAAATGATATATATTATTGAAAAACAAAATGTTCAAGTTATATAATTTTTTAAATTTATAATTTAATACTATTAAATGGATATTGCATTGAATTTATTTTCATATAAATAATTGAAATTTAATTTATAATTCAATTAAAATTTATTTATAACTTTAAACATAAAAATAATTTAACCAATTAAAATAATTTTGAAAAATTAAAAAAAAAAAAAAAAACACCTTGCATGTGGAACAATTCTAGTAACGTTAGTTCATTCAAGTTTAATATTTTCCACCTTAGTGTGTTCCACGTTATGGGCTCGAGCTCGATTTTAAATATGTTTAGTTTTAATACTTAAATTTGGATTTGAACTCTTAAAATTGATAGGGATTTTGTGAATTTATATATAAATACAGAATGGACTCTAACTCCACTTATTAAAATGTATTAAATAAAATATTAATTTAATAAATTTTAGTATATTTAAAACATAAATATATATAATATAAAATGTTCGTATAGACTTGTTGAGGCGGAGTAGATTAGCAAGTTTTTTATTTTGAAGTTCGAGACTCAATTTATTTATTCGAGCTCGGTGTAAGTTTGTTTGAAATAAAATTTGTAGCGTCGAACTCCCGCCCCGGCCGAGACTGTAGCGAGTGGCCCGAATTGCCACATTAACGATGCAATTTCAATTTACATTTTAAGAGCCTTTCAAAAGTTAATCAGTTTATATGATTTTTATGTGAAAAATGAATAAATAAATTACTTTCTTAAACATAAGATGCTTGATTTAAGTCATATCGAGACAATGTTTAGAAATTCCAAATGAATGAAGCATCTTTTACAATCATAATTCAAATACATTGTGAGCTTATTTACAACATGATAAAAATTCTAAAATACACGTACGGGTGGTTGCAACATTAATGGACTTCACCATGAGAGCTCAAATACCACATGTCTTGCTCAATCGAACCTGAAAATACAATTTACGGGGGGGAAAAAAAGAAGAAAGGGTCAGACACATGCCTGGTTCGCATTCCATGTCCCAAACAACACGCAAATGCTCTTACCTTTCTATTGATATGCAATGCTTTAACACGCAATGCAATTCTAATGTGAGCATCTTTAAGCTCACCTTAACTCATAAAAGTCAAACACAACCAATTTCTAGCAATCAATAATTGTAGTGTAATGGTCGAGGCATGCTATATACACATTCATGTTCATTCTATGGTTTACCAATTATTAGGATTAATCTCATTCATCTTATCGTTAACCATATGGATCCATCAATCAATAATATGATCAACAAGACAATGAATACAATCGAGTCAATCAAGACAACCAATTCAATATGACCCATCAAGTAAATTAATTCATGAGCCAAACCCCGCTTAGTCCGAACAACTCGACTCAAGGAGATCACCAATTAATCAAACAATAGCATATTTCAATCTATAATCAAATGGGGTTTAATTATGTCACAAATATATTCAGTTTTTAGGTTTTAAACACATTACCAAACTGTACACCGAATTTCTTATCGAGCTACGGTTTGGTGACTCAAATGCGTGACTCAAACCGTCTCTGTCTGAGCTCAATACTGAATTACAATTCAGTAACATATCAAAAATGAAAGATATAAGGTAATTTCTTCAACAAGAAGTAATCAACCAATTAACCACATTGCAAAATTCTCATGTTACAAAAACTATAGTATTTTTAAATACCTTTAACAACACTTCGTCGACAAGATATTCGATAACAAAATAACTTTTGGCATGGTCAAAAGTAGATGAGTTCACTAGCAATGAAATAACTCATGAATGATTTAAAAAGTTTTGGAGACAATTCAAGAATTTCGATTCCTAAAAATAGGATGTTTCGTAAAGTTAAAGAAGATTGAAACCCTTGCAATATCATTGATTTATTTCTATAATTTCAAAATACACAGTAATTAGATACCATCATCAAAAATTCGTAGCAATAAACGGGACCAAATTTGGATTCCGGATACAAACTTATACAAGTTACACGTATTTTTCAAAAGTAAAAATTTACGAATACTAAGAGAAGATTTTAAATCTGGATATTCAAATGATAATATTTTTGAAATCTGAAAATATTATTGGAAAGTAGACTCAAAGAAGAATCCGTAGCCACAAACGGCACCTAAATCGGAGTTTAGATGAGGGAGAACGAAGACCGACAAGTTGGAAAAATAATGTTGTGGCGCCCAGGAGTCCATCCGCCGGCAGCATCCGCTGGCAATGAACGAAGAAAATTTGGTAGCGAATGACATGACGCTCACTGTTCTCGTTGGCTGGAAACGTCCGCTGACAGCGAATGAAGAAAATTGGCAGCAAATGACATGACGCTCATTGTTCTTATTGGTTGCCACCATTCACTAGCAGATAAGAAAAAATGGCAGCGAATGCGCCCTGTCTTGGGCAGTATAGTGACACCTCTCAGACCTTTTTTTATACAGAATTTGTAGTTTGGTAACGAATGAAAAATTTACTCCAGAATGCTAAAATTTAGTTACCGAACTAGGTACCAAATTGGTACCGAACTATAGTATAGTTAAAATGCAGATTTCGAGGTCACCATTTGAGTGATTTGCTCGGTTTCAAAATCCAACCAAATGACATCGGAAGTAACCAAATTTTAAACACATCATCTATGCATACCAAACAACACATACAAATAATCCGTTTGTCAATTGACCCAATTGTTTGGGTGAACGAAACTGAACAAGTTGCCTATTTGGTCAACTTGTCGCAGTAGCAACACAAGTCAACAATTTCTAATTTTTTCAAGTTCTTACTTATTCTACCATTTCAATACCAATTCAAGCATGTTCTGTAACAAACCATTTTCGGGCTTAGTAGCTTGTGTCGTAAGTTAGAGATTTTATTGATATTTGTTCAAAGTTCTGATATAATTTTTAATTTTTCCTGAGTCTGGGGGGTTTTATTATTAGACACCTTATAAAACCATTATAAACCCTAGAGACTCATTCTTGCCTCTTTTCACGTTTTAGAATTGAGAGAACCGTGAGAGTCAGAGAGATCGTTCATTAGAGCCGTCGTCGTTTGGTTTCTGGTAAGTCTCTTGAGATCATATGTTTCATTATTTTATTTCGATTCATGTTCTAACGTCAGGTAATCTGCTTTTGCATGTAGGTTCCGTTCTATTATTCTGTTTTTCCAATTAGAGTTCCGTTAGTGTTTCATTGTGGTCCTAAATTCTGGTAAGTCCATTATGCCATGCTCTCGAATTTTGGGTTATTATAATGATCTCGATCACTAATATTGTGATTCCGTCAGTTGGAGTTTTCTTGTCGGAATTCTGTATGATAGGAGTCGCGGATTACAATGACACTGTAGTCTAAGTCGTTCAGTAAGTCTCTTTATCTTTCACAGTCGGTTCCGTAACTTTGTAAGGACTGTCCGATTTGGTTAGGGTTGTGTTCCGTCGGGTTCGGGTTATGTTGGAACCCTGTATTCCGTGATTAATATTTCTGGTTTCGTTCTGTAGAGGGTCAGAAGGAAAGAACTACTCGGGCTGAGGAGTAGTCGTCTAATAGTCGTCCCGCTATTGGTTCTGCTGTTGTGGTTAGTGTTTTATTTTTAGTCTAATATATTGTATGTTATACTATTTTATGGATGCTGCATGTGTAAAATTGGTTGCTGTTTATCTGTCCGAAATAAGCCTATTGCTTAAAATACCGAACTGTTAATATTAAATTGATTTTGTGTTACTGTTAATATTAAATTGATTGAAATAATGAATTAAATACCGAACTTGATTATTGGACTGTTAAACACTGTAATTTAACCGAATGATTGCCCTATGACAGCTTTAGGTGGAATCTATGGCATGCCTAGGAATAGAGGATCCTCACACTGTTTTTATTGGCTTGAAGTGTCATTACCGATACTGAACTGCTCGGCATCGGCCTTATTGAATTATTGAATACTGGGCTTCGGCCAACACCGATACTGTACTGTACATTCCATTTTCCGCTGATTAGCTACTTGGGCAACATTCTTAAGATATACTAAGTTAAAACCGTGACGTCTTGATATTGCTGGTTGTTCTGAAATGCCAAATTGGACTGTCAAAAGCTGGATTAATGTTGTTTGTTTGTGTGAATTGGAATTAATGAACTGGTCACAAATTGGATGCTGTCGGAATGGGTTCTAATGGCTTATGTGTACTAACCGGATAACTGGACTAGTTTAGCCGAGTATAAAAAAATTGTGAACTAAAACTGTTAGCAACTTATTAATGAAAAATTAGTTTCCGGGGTGCTACCCTATAATCCATGCGAGGGCGGCTTCCCTCGACTCCGTTTGCTAACCGGCTAGCAAAACCGCCGTGTTCGCGCATCTTGTATTTCATTAACCGGTTAGTATTCCTTTTTCTGGTTAGCCATTGTTAATAACTACACGAATTGGAATTTATAAGTTAATAAAGGGGATTGTGTCTGAGTTTAAGAAAGATAAACAATAAATGGTTGATTGATAGGATGATTGGTGTGTTGAGTGATATAGTGGACTCTAGGGAGTGTGTAGAGCCTTGCATTGTGTGCTCCCATGATTAGAGTCAAGTCTAGGTCACTCTATATGTGTATATTAGAACGTGAGGGCTAACTTAGACTAATTCATAGTCTAACGTTTCTTTTATCTCTTCCTATTCTGTAATCTGGGGATAAAATCCCAAGTTGAGTCAGGTACTACGATTGATTATGCACTGTCTCATATAAGGATCACGACATACATCATCAGCATTTTATTTCTATTTTTGTTATGTTATTTTTGTACATTGGTTTATGGACTGTATTTGAGACTTTTATCATTGGATTTGTATTTGATTTTGCTGGACATTAGTATTATTATGTTTCTTGGAATTTTTTGACTATATGATTGTTTTAAGGGCTATTGAAACTTTGGGATTTTGAATTATTCGACTGTTATGTTTTTGCACTTGTTGTGTGACGTTTGACTCCTAACCATGGTTCTACCAGGGTGGGGGTTTGCCGTTACATGTTCATATCGATTTCAAAAATATTCCAAATTTAAAACAATACAACTCCCAGCAATTCAAGTTCAAGGAAATTCGAGTTCCAAACATTTAACAAGATAGGTTTCCATAATATAGGACAAATCAAATTCAAAATACCCAACAATCAAGTTCAATAGACATATTATGTCATTTTTAAGCAATCACCCTTAATTCTAACTTGATTAGTGAAAATGGAACGTTAGGGCATCTCGTTAGGGTCCGAAGACCAATTATCTGTAGAGTCGATTTATTCTCCCTCGTGTCAGTCATCTACCTTTTGATTCATTCGTTAGCCCCGAAGGGGGTGGTGTTGTCACACCCGTTAGGAGTCGTCACTCAATTATTCATTTTTGACCCCAATGCCAATTTATCATTCATGTATACACATGATGAGAATTCTTATTGTTTTCCTATAGCATGCCACTACATTCGCTAATTAGCTATAATAAAGGCAATTTATTACTTTTAATGATTCAACCACAATCACACATTTATCTTTTCTTTTATAACTTTCATTTGCACATTTGACCTCTTAGAAATACTGAGACAACATTGTCATTTGAAATCATTTGGCCACAAGGCGAACACATATACACTTTCACATAGTCATAAATGCAATATGTTCATAATCATCAAGTGATGTATTCAACAAACATGTATTTACCAAGCACATGTCAACACAAATTCAAACAACCACAATCAAGAGCGGAAAGATAAGTCTCTAATCTAGCCCTTCAGTATTCGTAAACATTGTGGACTTGGTCCATCCAAAACTTCAATTCCAAATAGCAGTGGCTAGCATGATTCTACATGCATCACATAAATGTTCTAGCGCCCTAGCATGGCTAATATGCTCATCACTTCAAATTTTGGATGGTTATCTTATTTAACAAATTTCATGGCATAATTACAAGTAAATATATATTCAATGTATCAATCAATAACAAACAAGTGTGTAAGATTAAAAACCGGAAATACGAACCTCGCATCCGTCCACAAGTTTGAAAGCCGCTCCCGTGAGGGTTTCCACTTGTTCTAAACCATCACCAATATACAACTATCACACTACAACCATTCATACACACCACACATCATTACATGGTTCCAACACATTTAAATTACCACACAACATTCTATTAAGGGCATTAGCATAGTGATGAGATTCGAGATATTCAAAATGGGTTAAAATTAACCCAACATTATTTAGTAACCACCTAGGATCATAACTTAACAATTTTCAATATTCAAGAACACAAAAATCCCAATTTATTCAAGTTAGTATTTTAACAAATTAAACATTAGACCCAAAAACCATTTCAATTTTTGGAAACTAATAGCACTCTATTTAATCTCAAGATCATCTCAATATCCATCTATGGGTATCAATATCTAAAACCCATAGACCAATTCATAAAATAAAGATATCACAACCATGAAAAATTAGGGATTTCAATCTCTAAACCTTATGGAAGCTAGAGACACATTACTATCACTTTAAATTAACCCAGAGTAATTTCAAAAGCATGTAATAACCATAATCAAGCTACCATTTTCGAACATAGAGTAATAGAGAGACAAGAGAATTTTACCTTGCTTTTAAAAACACCTTTGAACCATTAAATAGACTCCTTAGAGGTTAATAGAGATAGAAATTGGGTGATATGAGTATTGTGAGGTGTGGTGGCTAGGGTTTGTGTGGAAAACAAATACGTAAAAAGAGTGTAAAGAGAATAAAAGTGTTTGGGTGAAGAAGATGATGAATAGTAAAAATAAAGGGAAAATTTTATTTCCTGTTTGAAAATTTTGCAAATCTAAACTTTAATTTTCACTCCATAGACCATTCACAGACTGTGAGCGTAATTCACAAAATCTATGAATTGTAAAAATTCAGAGGTATTTTGGAAAACTCAGCTTATGGAATGAAAACCAAACTTTTAAAAGTTTTTTTTTTTATATTTTTCGAATCAGACCTATAATAGTATTTTGAACTTTAAAAATATCATTTAAAAATATTTCACAAAAATAAATGGGCTGTGTTTGATGGGCTTAAGTGTGTCATGATACACATTTGGACTTAGAAGTGGATTTGGGCAATTTGGGCTCAATCCAATTTCGAGCCGTTATTCCACCGAAACACTTTTCCTACACTTCCATTCACTTCTCAAAATTTATTTTGATATTTCACAATAAAAATAGTCACTGGTTTTAAATTTTGGATTTTTCCGCTCAATAGAGGTAAAATGGTAACTTTTACCAAAAATTGACGTTTTGACCAAAAATCAATATTTTTCTCAATTTCCAATTTAAATACACTCTAAGCTTCCAATTGAATCATGATTTTTCCTTAAAGATCAATTTTCGATTTTAAAGTCAAAATATTAATATTTAAATTTTTGAATTAAATAAGATGTTTGATCCTAGGCTTTTTGGTCTCAAAATATTTTTTCCTAATCTCATCATGGCCCTTAATATTATTTTCAATTTACTCTGTCGTGGATTTTTCGAAAATAAAATATGCAAAAATTTCAAATTGGTCATAATTTCTAAACCCAATTCACATACATTATAGAATTCGAATCGAATTTTAAATAAATCGAATTCAGACAGTTCGCGAACTAGATGACCTCATTTTTAGAAATAATTCTACATATTCCTTGTTATTTTGGTCTACCACAGAATGTACATATTTCATGTTTACCTTGTACGTATGGCATGTAGGTGTGAAGTTTTTGGTATAATTTGAATTTTAAAAATTAGTGTATATTTTTGTTTGTAATAACGAATGGAGAGGTTAATTAGGTTAGGGGTGTGTTTGGGCTGCTTCGACTTTAAAATAATTGATTATGTCCTAAATTAAAGTATAATTTATTTATAAATTAAGGGAGCATGTGTTTGGAAACAAATTTTTTAATTATTAGATTTTGAAGTAAGTGAGGCAAGTTGATTTATTACGATATAAATAAATATTTTTAAATTACTAAAATGGACATGTGTTACCATTTTTCTTTTCAACTTTTTTTTAATTTCACTATTTTTTTCTATATATATATTTCTCAAGAGTATTTTTATTTTTTATTTATATATTACTATTTTTAATTGTATATTTGAATAATTGAGAGATTATTTATATTACTAAGGACAATTTTACTATTTATTTTAGGTATGCAAACAAAAATATGCAAAAATCGAGGACACAAAAATTAAGAAATCAACCTTAAAATGAATATCAATTTATAAACATCAAGAAAATTATAATTATTTTTTAAAATTAAATTTCTTTCTCAATTAAAAAATATTATTTATTTTTATTTTTAGTGAAGTAAAACCTAAAAATATAGGTTTCTTGAAATAAGTGAAGTAATATTAACAATATAGGTGATGGAGAAAATTAATTATTTAAAATGATAAGTAACATCAAAATCAAGAAACCAATTTACAAAAATAAAAAAAACTAACTAATTTTTATTTAAAAAATTATTATTATTATTTTTAGTAATAATATCAAAAACATAAACAGTTATATTTAAAATATTATTCATAAAACATTAAATTCTAAAATAGAAAAAAAAATTAATTAAAAAAAAAAAGTAACATAGAAAGATTGCAAGTTTCAAAAACCAAAGTTATTTTTATCATTTTTAATGAAAACTTAATGCTTATTAGATAATCTGCTTATAAAATCATCTTTCACCCGCTTTTCGAAATTAAATTATTTCATAAGTAAATTATTAAAAAATCCGTTTTTTCAGAATTACCCAAACACCTCCACCAGCTTTAAATTATTAAATAAGTGATTATTTAATAATTTAAGTGTTCCCAAACGCACCCTGATTGGTCAATATGATAATTATTAAATGTACAGAAATGTTGAAAGTCTTTTGCATAGAGATTACGAATCACAGCGAAAGTTATTTACAAATGAAGAGTACCTTTCAAGTAATTTTTTTAATACAAATATATTAGAAATATATATTTTTCGAATTTCGAAAACAAAATTCATTATATAACTTTTTATTTATGAAAAGCTTTTAGATAATAATGTAAAAGTGAATGAAAATAGGCTTAGTTATGTAAAGCACACATATAATTATAAATATTATTTATAATAAAAAATAATAACAGAAAATAGAGAGTTCAACTATATTTTATTTAAAATATTTAAAAAATAAATTAAAAAATTTACCACTACTTATTATATTATCAAGAGTTAATCCTAATAAAAAATATAATAATAATAATATTTATCCATCATTATCATTTAATAAATAATGGTTACCGAATAATTATTATTGTCATTATTATTGCTATTATTAAAATTTTAATGAAGACATGAATAAATATAATAAAATAGCCGACTACAATTTGGATGTACAGAACAAGATTTTGGGTAAAAAATATTGAATATATGTTATTCTTTTTTATTTTAATTAAATAATTAAAACTAAAAAATTTATATAAATAATTTGTTAATAATTTATTATACTAATTGAGAATACATTATTGTAATTTATAAATAATGAAATAAAAAAAATACTACGTTGTGTTTTGATTGATTAATTATAAAATTTATTTTAAAATAAATTTAAAATTATCTATTACTTATTTTATATTGGTACTAATCATTTATAAATAAAATATATATATTATGAGTTGATATTATTTTTTTAATTTATAAATTTAAAAGTTTAAATATTTTTATTTTTATTTTTAAAATATTAATTTAATAATAAATTTTAAGTGTAATTAAATTATATAATTAACTCTTTTAAAAAAATAATTATCTAAAATTAGAAAGTAAAATAAATTTGTATAGCATAAATAGAACATGTTGATAAATATTATTTATATAAAATAAATAAAATAAAATAATTTCATTTTATTAATATTTTCTATTTAATAAAATCTTATTTATTTATTATATTTATTTTTAAGATTTACTTATTCATCTCCATTATTTGTTTTTAAAAACTAGATTTTTGGACCTGTGCGGTACACACGGGTGATAAAATGTATTCGAAATATATTATTTTGAAAATTTTCACCATTAATAATGAATAAATGAGAAGTGTACCGCAATCGAATAATCTATACAGGATATCGAGATTAACCGATAATTAAAAAAAAAAACAACAAAACAAAGAAAATTTGATAGATAGAGATAGAAACATATTATTCAAATTAAAGTGGAGTGAATGAGATATATCGCCGAAGTGGAGCGAAGGACATATAGTTTGTACATATTTATAGTCAAGGGAAGACTTCTTTGAATACAACATTTGTTGTGGTTTTCTGTATTGCGTCATACTCGTCTAAAATCAGTATTTTTAGACCTTTACGATTCGTTACTCTAGATACAGCGACATATAGTTGACCGTGACTGAAACAGGTCTTTTGAGATAAAGACTTACATTATTTAGAGATTGTCCCTGACTCTTGTTTATGGTCATTGCAAATGACACCGAGATAGGGAACTGTCTCCTCTTAAATTTGAAAGGTAGTCCCGAATCCGACGGTGTCAATGTAAGTCGCGGTATCAACACCTTTTGCCCAACAGTCGGACCCTAAATGACCTTAGCTTCCAAGACTCTTCTTCCTAACCTGGTAAGTATCAACCTTGTACCATTGCATAATCCTACCGAGTGATCAATATTTCTTAATAGCATCACGGGTATACCAACTTTCAGTTTAAGTTCGTGAAGCGGTAAACCCGAGCACTTGATACTATTCAAGAATTCTGGAGTGCGGAGGTCAGTAAATACATCGGTCACTGTATCGGATTGGCACACCAAATCTGAACTGAGGTAAATCCTTTCATCAATAAAGTTCATCGACGTCATGTAACCATTTACCTCTTCCACCAAATCCAGCGTCGGAGCCAGTATAGCGCGCTCCTGCAAGTATGTAGGATCATTAAAGTGGCTATGGAACGAATGATATGTTGCTTCCACTATGGAACCGAGCGGATTAAGAGATTCTTTTATCAATAGATCTTCAGGCATATCAATTTTGGTGATTCCTGTATTTTCTTCTTCGACAGTACCATCATCGACACTTAAAATCCAGTCTGCAAAATTTTTAAGAGCAGAAGACTCCACAGACGATGCCATGGATTGGAGTCTCATATTCTTAGTCAGGATGAGAATCGTGCAGTACTCCCAGAGAAATGAAGATTTTATCGTTGCATTGACCACTTGGTTTCTACTACCTTTTGGTATAACAGGTAGGATTTTCCTAAAATCTCCTCCTAAAACAACGGTCTTACCACTAAATGGTAGGCTCTCATATTTAGGGTCAATTGTTCTCATCAAGTCCTTTAATGTTCTGTCTACTGCCTCAAAGCAATGCTTGTGCACCATCGGTGCCTCATCCCATATGATTAACTTTGCCTGCATAAGCAACTCAGCCTTATGGCTTCAAATAGGGATGTTGCACGTTGAATCTTCCGTAGGTGTCAATGGGATGGAAAATGTCAAATGTGCAGTCTTTCCTCTAGGCAATAGAAGTGAAGCGATTCCACTTGAGGCCACCATCAGTACAATTTGGTTCTGTAATCTCAGAGCCGAAGCCAAACCTTTCCATATAAAAGTCTTTCCTGTACCTCCATAGCCGTATAAAAAAACAAACCTCCTTTTCCACTGTTCACATCATCAATGATTATGTTGTACACGTGTTTTTATTCACCCGTCGCATTCTTAAAAAAGTTATCGTGGTCACTTTTCAAGTCAGCGATTGTATAGTTCATTTGTGCTCGTAATAGCCTATTATACGTGGTGTCGCATCCTTCTGAACTCGGTGCAGGCATAGTTTCGAAATCACGAATATCCATACCGCACGGACGCAATATATCATCTAACTCCAAAAGTGTCAAATTTTTAATTTCATCTTCGGAGAGCTCTAAGCCTGCCAGTGTGCATACACATTTATTATTTTAAATTAGAAAAATATTCCACAATATGCTTATTATTTTAAATTAGGAAAATATTGCACAATATGCTTAAACTATATAAACATAATATTCGATATAATAAATGCATTAGATATGATGTCCAAATATTCATATAACCTGAATGATTCGTCCTCTTTCTTTTATTATACAAAATATCGTCGAACAGATGCTTCCAAACTGGAACCACACGTGTTCCGGTCTTTCCATGCTTCCTGCCATAGCAACGTAGCAAACAGTCTCCTCAGATAATTCGAACTTGCCCATAAGCTAGCTTCATTAATAGCATCAATGTATTCATTGTCGTCATCTAGGAGTCCTCGTTTGTAGCATGCATCCCTGAATGTCTTGTGAATGATCCCATCATCTGTAGTCCTTATTTCTTAATAATTCGTCGGACCACGTACCCAATTCAACAGGATCTCAAGTAGTAGTGCTTCCCACATCCCGGTGCAACATAATTTAGCCTTCCTATAGAAAATCCTTTTTTCCTCGGAGTCCACACCTTTTTCTTTTGGTTCCAGATAATTTTTTGAGGGAAACCACCGTAAGTCATCTGTCTGGCTTCTTCATATTGCTTATTCGCCTCCATCCATCCCAGGAATTTCGTCTTCTTATATTTTGCCTCATCAATGACATCTTCAAGGTCGCTGCCTTCGCGCCATACTATTCCTTGTTGTCCTTCCAAGTGAAAATTAAGGCGCTCAACAGAGGGTCACGATGTTGTATATCGTATGATATTAACCTCCAGAAGGCCTCGCAAGACGATATGTATCTGCAGTCATAGAAAGACCTTATTTCATCCACAGCTTTCTCAGAGCTTTCCCTAGATCTGCTCTGGTAGAATGCTGCAGTTATTCGATCATTTCCTTTGTTAACATACTTGAATAGATACTTAATAGATCTTGATTGGTTGCACCATTCGACATTAACATGAGCACCGTACTTTAGCAACAGCTCTTTATTGTGAGGCACAACCCAGCCATTATCCAACGAAGCACCATCTTTCTTTATGACTATGTTGGACTCTCTCCTCCTATACTTTGGGTATACTTCCTCATCTATAGTCGTTGTCTCCACTAACGATTTCGGAAATCTCTTCGAGCACTTACCATTGTCCATGCATGGACACCTTTCATAGACTACAAGGGCCATGTAACATGAAGTTCTTCACAGCTTCATAATATTCTGGATCCGTGCTGTAGTCAGGTATCTCTGTGGATATAACTCTATCTATGAGGTCTCCCGTTTCATACTTGTCTTCCTTATGCAAGAATACCAATATGTGCGCGTGAGGAAGTCCTCTTTTTTGGAACTCAATGGTGTATATAACTGTCAAATAAAATAGAACTTATTTATGATTTATTTGAGATGGCTATGTGACATATATTAGAAAATCTTTTTAGTGATTCAACTTGAATTTTAAGAGTAAACTTACGTGACTTCACTCTGCCGAAAATTTTATTTTCCTTTATATCTCTGATCATCTGATCCAGCTTAACCTTGAAAATCCGGCACAGTATATCAGGTCTATCATCCGGCTTCAGATTTATCTTATCACAAAAACGAACAATCTCTGGCCATTTGGGATTGCACGTAAAAGTGATGAAAATATCCGGGTATCCACACCATTAGCAAATGGCCATTGCATCTTGGTAGTTTTGGATCATATATCTTGCTCCACCAGTAAAACTGGACGGTAATACAATATTTTGACCAAGATTATAAGGATCTATATCACCTCTCGCTACGTGCTCCTGGATACCCTTATACATATCTCTCCTCAATTTTACTTGGTTCAGACGTATGTACAAAAGACGCGAAGTCTCTACCATGGTATACCCGTCCACGATAAATTGTTATGTCAATCTTCCACACCTTACGAAAATGTTGAAATCCTGTCTTTCTTGGATTTGGTAGGCGAACCATTGTCTCATTGATACACATTTTCCTCTAACATTTGCAGACCACGGTTCATCTTCATTTTCAACAGTCTCGTCATTTTCCTACAATTTTATTCCAAAAATATTTTTTCCAACAGTAAAAATTAGGGAATATAAAATGTTGATTGAAAAGATAATATATATATGTATTGCATTAGAATATACGCCAACCTCATTTTCTTCGTCTTGCTCTTTCTTTTTTTGATACAACACCCTGCGGAAGTAAGTTTATTTTACATATCAATGTAAAATATTTTTATAATTAAAAATTTTTATCGATGTGATCGTATATCTTACTCGTTTCATTGGTTGTTTCTTCGGCTGACACAACTTTATATCTTCTCTATATCCGTCCTCGGCATAGGGAAATAGTAAAGGATATTGCAATAGAAGATACGATGGACTTAACTCCGTGATACGTTTAAATTCTCCTGAATGTTTCTCGAGTAATATATCTCTAGGATGTGTATTCTCATCGAAGTCTCCAGGGAATATAGCTGCAACCTCATTGTGTGTAGGAAGACTGTATTGCCCTCCGTCTTTTGAATGTTTTCCAAGCAAAACCATTTTTAAATCCTCCTCTCCATAATCACAAAGTCTATCCCTATATGTTCGAAAAGTCAGAACCAAGATGTTGTGCTCATCCAACATTTTCTTAAGGTCGGATATTATCTGCTCGTGTAGCTTGTTGACGTCAAAATTGTCACTTATATAATCATAAAATAAATGGAATCAAAATGTATAACAAAAGTGAGTAGAATTAAAGATTATGAAGAATAGAATAATCATGCATATAATATCTCTTACCTAATTGTCGTGAGCCTGTTTTTGGTTTCGTTCTGAGTGTCATATACGTACAGTTGGGAGAACTGTTCTCCGTCAGATGGAATTAGGGATCCTATTCGATGGTAATTCTGTCCGTAAATTCTGTAGATCTTTGGTCCTTTTCCTTCATTTACACTCTTGTCTATCTTGGCGCCCATTGACGTGAAAACATACATCGAGTTGTAAATCCTGATATCCTTCATGAATTTCTTGGATAGAATATCATCACCAAGTATTAGACGCCGCAAAAGATCTGGTGGAGATTTATGTGTAGGTAGTTTCACTTTTCCACTTCCGCAGTACATTCCTATTTTTGGATTCTTGGTATTAATTTTCTTGTGAAGCTTCTCACCATACCAAAATAGAGCACCACAGTATTCACATTTGTGAATAGCATCTCCTATATCCATGTATGCTGCATTTTTTTAAAAACAATTTTTAAATAAGTGATTAGTACAAATTATAGAATGAAGGGGTTATAATTATTATCTAATAGAAAATATAAACACATTCACTTACATGCGTGTGTAATTACATTCATCATATGGTCCTCAAATCCTGCATCATCATTCTCTGCCGAATTAGCAACTTGCATCGAACAAATTTTTGCTGCATCTTTATATTTTCGCCTCTTTGAAGTTTTCCCTACATTATATTAGAGTTTGATAGGTATTCAAATGAAAATTCTTGATAAAACTCTACCATATAAATATTAATATTGAATACAAATTTACCAATCTTGATTTCAGCCGACGACGAAATTGGGATTTCTTTTGTCAAAACAGAATGCATAGTGGAATCCGGAATACCCTCAATGGTGTTAATCAAACTTCTTGCTACTGATTTCATAACACTCTTGTATTGCACAATTCGTTTCCCTTTAGCCAATGTATAGTCTGAGTTTGTTATATCTAGGAAAGGCATCCTTTGTGGTTCTTCTGATCCGGTTTCACTATTACTTGAAAATTGATTTCTGCTTTCACATGTGGCTACACAACATAACACATAGCATATATTTATAACCAATTTTTCAATAAAATCAAATGCATACAAATTAATTGAAAATAATATATAATAATAAAATACTAATTATTACGCAAAAATATATTTGAAGTGTTACTCATTTGATTAGCAAGAAAACTTTTCCTCTGGCAGCGAGCATCTTTTGGTGTCATCTCTTCCATCTGTTATGAATTGTAGGGAGCAGTATCGTTATTCTGAATTGTATATTAAGATACAAATAAGTTATACGTACCATCTCGTATGATGCAGAATATCCCAATGATACATATGGTGAAGACCTGTGAACATAATGTTGTAAATATATTAATTAATTAAAAATATAAAGATATTAAATCAATTTACTTTTATTACTACCATTGTCAATCCTTGAGGAAGTAGTAGTAGTATTTTTTTCTCTGAGCTCATCCGTAGGTGTGTTGACATTGACATCTACATCACAAGTTCAAAAATATTGTACACATAAAAAATGACTATCATCATTAATCATTATGATCATAATCATTTAGGTACGGTATAAATACTAATAATCTCACTAGATATAGCATCCGATTTCCTTTTCTTTACCGCCAAAATATCTTTTCTATATCTTCTTACTTCTTTTGGTGATGAGTTATCTAGCTGTGAATTCAATAAAATACCAAAAAATGTCATACTAAAGTTGAATATGAAATATATATATATATATATATATCATTTGCAATATTATGAAATAAATTAATTACATATATATGTGTGTGTGTGAGAGATAAAATATTACCTTATAAAAGCATAATTGACTTAAATTCAGATTTTGTGGTGTTGCGACGAATGGAACTTCCTTGTACCCTACAATTATTTAAACAAATAGAATGATAATTGCTCTTAAATTATATCTACATTTACTACAAAAATTATTATAGGCGGATGTGAAATGAGATGCATACCATTATCAATTATCCTGAAATATGGCATGTTTTTATTGTCTCCTAGATTAAATATATATACATTGAAAAAATGAATAAACAATGTATCATCCTTAAAGAATGTAATTGAAAATAGAAACTTACCCTCTTGCAAAAATGTTGACAGATACTTATTGCTCTTTGGTGATTGATTATATTTCCTTCTTTTGCAATCCATTCCATTTGATGACCAGTCCATTATCTGATATCCAAAACTTATGATATAATGTATGTTTACTTAGAAGATATTGATCGCTGAAATAACTAAGAAAATAATATAAAATCAAAATAGAATAACTCTAGATTTTTAATATTGGAAAACACAAAACAAAATCACTTTTTATATGACTTTTGTATTTTTAAATAATCAAAGAAAAACTAATGTTATAATTAAAATTATTATTTTTAGATTACTTGTAAATAATTTTAGTTAGATTATCTTTAGAAAAGTAAAATTATTATTTAAATGCATTACTAACATAGAATAGTGAACATTAAAAAATATATTTTTTTTTAAAAATAATTTACCTTCTTATATTTATAATAATATAAAATATTTACTTTAGTCATTTAGAATTCAATATATATATATATATTAAAATTTTAAAAACTCATTATATTAAAATTAAAACATTGAAAAATATATTGATAACGGGTATAAAATATTAAATATAAAAAATTACTATAAATTATATTAAATAAATAAAGAAATAACTAAAATTTCAATTTTCGACTTTGAAAATTTGCAAGCATAAAAAACATAAATAAAATGCATTGAAAACATAAATAAAATCATAACTGAAGACAAATGCTCGACATGAAAATGCCATAAATTAGGCATGTGTTTATGTCATATTTGATTTATTTTTTAAATATACATAATATTATTATAATATTTAGTTTTATTTTATTGTTTGCATTAATGAGAATAATATTTAAGACATATGAATGTATCGATTACACAAAAAGTATGTTAAGTGTACATTACTTGATTTCATTTAATTTGATTCAATTAAAATAGTATATCTCTTAATTATAGTTATGTTAAAATTATTGGAGAATAAGTCCTACTATTTTCACTTCCTTTTAATATTTTCAATGTAAATGAAAATAACCCATGATCAAAATAAGTTTAATTAATTTCTATTTCAGAAACTTTTTGAGAGTCGAAATAAAAAATAATGGCAAGTTTAAGGGTTTAAATTTAAATTCATATCAAGTTTAAGGGTTCTAATTAAAATTCATGTCAAGTTTAAGGGTCGACATAAAACTCTACATGAACAACCTTTATTTGATTCCTATTTTATTACTTATCGTTGATACACGCTTTAATTTACAGCATCGATAAATATGCAAGTGAATGGTTTTTGTCCAATTGAATGGTCAAATTAAAACACCAGAAAGTTGAAGAGTTTAAAAGAAAATTCCTATCCACCATTTAAACCTACATTATTTGATTTTTATTATTCATCTTTTCATATTATTTTATTAATTTATTATTTTTATTTATTGTATGGAATAATATTATAATTTTTTTATTTAATTTTCTTTATAGCCTACTTTTTTTTTATATTGAATTTAACAAATTATAATTTTAAATTATAAGTTTTCCTTAATTACTTTAATTTTTTAGCGTGAGATAACTACTATTGAAGCGCCACCAATATGATGTCATACTAATTTTTACTAAAATTTTAATTTAGTGCACTTTGTCCCTTCCACAACTTGTGATCTTCATCTATCAATAAATCTCAAACCAGTATCATGTTTGATATTCACTTTGACAACCAACACATGTAATAAAACTCTTAAGATGGGTGATCGTCCGTACAATTAGCCACAACATGCTTAATACAGTGTCTAAGAAGATATGGTAATTATACAATTTTTTTATTTATTTTGATTCAATAAAATTAATATATTTTTACAATATAATTAATTACCTTCAAAGGATTGAAGAACAACTCACTTTTTTGAGTCCTTGCAAACGTATTCCGCAATCAATTCGTAAGGTATTCTAATCAACCAGAAGTTAAAGAATAATTAATTAATTACTTATTTTTCAAACAATCAATTGTAATCATGCCGGCGGAAAAGACATACCTATATCAAAATCATTCTTTGTCCAACCAAAAATTAAACTATTTGGCCACTCTTCCTCTGAGATCACTATATCAAATTGAGAAGAAAAATAGTTTTTTCCCTAGGCTTTGAAAGATAATTAAAAAATGTCTTTACTTTTATCCTTATATAGTTCAATTCTTTATAAAACCTAGTGGGCTACCTAAAAATTAAAATTTTTAAATAATATGCCTAAAACAAATATACCATAAAGAATATGACTAAAAAAACCCTTCGCGGAATATTATTTTCATATATGTATATATTTTGAGATCTCCATATTTATTTAAACACTTTTGGCATATTTGATGTATTTTTGGCGGAGAGGGTTTGATGGGAAAAAAATAATATTATTTTATTATGGAATTAGTAAATACTGAATCTTAATTTAAATTTATTTTTAATATAATTTTTTATTTAGCAAAAATATATTTTAAAAATCTAAAACAATGATACATAAATGTAATATGAGATTAACAAAATATAATACTTAAATTATTAAAGTAAGGTTAAATTATTATTATTATTATTATTATTATTATTATTATTATTATTATTATTATTATTATTATTATTATTATTATATCAATTTTGTTCATATTGAGAAATCACATGTTGGTTGTAAATTTTGAGGTATAAAATTTATGATTCATATCAACTCATTGGGAATAATCCATACGCTATGGACAATGAGTCTACAATAGATATAGGTGTCACATGAGTTGAAAAAATACAATAAATTTTTTTAATTGTTTAATTGAAAAATTTAAAATAATTTAAATAATTTAATTAAATTAACAATCAAATTCGTAAAATTCTAATTCCAATAAATTAAAAATTAAATTAAAATCCTAAACCAAATTCAAAACTCTAAAACAAAATTTAATTAAAATAAAAAGTTAATGTCTTACCTCAAATTTTATTAATGTCTTAAATAGCAATTTATTATATTTAACATCTAAAACGTAAAATTCAAATTAAATTATAATATTTAATATATAAATTATGTAATTCACATCATATTTTTTTTTGTTATATAATTTTTTTAAAATATTATTTTTATAAATATCATATTATATTATTTATCACTTATTTTATTATATTTTAATATAAAAAAATCGATGTTATTTTTTATTCTAAAAATAGAATAAAATTATAATAAAATAGTATATTATAAAATAATTTTATTCTATTATTATAGCTAAGAAGAAATTAAAATATAACTATAAGTTTGTTTATAAATATATATTAGTCAAATAAAATTATTATATATTGTATTAACATTAAATTTAGAGTTTATAGTTAAAGAAGTGAGATAGAAGAATATACTTCTAAAACTACTATTTTTTTATTCAAACTCTTATTTTTGTTTATTTTTTCTATTTATTTAGTTTTTTATAATAATTTAATTTATTTAAATAACCATCTATGTATTTATTAAGTATTTTTAATATATATATATATATATTAGATGATATATTAATATTTATTTAGGATGATTATTTTTAATAATTATAATCTATTTAATAGAGATTTAGTATTTATTTTCAAATTTCATTTTGGATAATAATTTAAAATTATGATTCTTAAAATGTCAATTTTGTTATTTCAATTCTATTTTAAAAAATGAAATATAACTACACAATTAAAGAATGAAAATAAATATAAATTGATTGATAAATATTATATTTGAAAAATCAACCAAATAAAACAAAAACACAATTAATAATATTTATCAGTAAATAAAAAGTCAAAATACACAATAAATGCATACTTCAATTTGCTAGTTTGGAAAAGAGAAATATCTCTAATTTCATATTTATGTTTTATTTAAATTTTTTTAAGATCGAAAAAACTTTTTTTCCGCATTAAGGCCTTACAGGCGGAAAGATTATAATTGATAACTTACGTGTAAAGAAAAACTGGGGATCAATAAAATCAATTATTCTTATAAAAACTGAAAATTAAATCAATTTATTTAATAAAAATTTAAAATTTAAAATTAATTTAATATAAAATATGATGGTGCTACATTTCTTTAAAATCAAATAATTTATAAAAATATTGTTTATAATTAATTTTAAATTGCATATTATAAAAATATTCATAAAATAATTTATATTGAAAAAATAAAATCAAATAAATCATTAATGAACATAGTACATAAAACTATTATAAATATAATAGAATAAATTTTTAAGGATGAAATGATCAGATTAAAAAGAGGTGACTTTTTTTAAGGAGGTAAAATGTAAAAAAAAAACAAAAAAAACAAAAAAAAAAAAAACAAAACAAAACAAATTGGTACGCATATTAATATAATTAAGACTTTGTTATATTTAGCACTTAAATTAAGTGCTATTAAGTATTCACTGAAATGAAAAAAAAGAAAAAAGAAAAAATAATCTTAGCATATTAATTTAGAGATATTACAATGTCATATAAATAATATTATAAAGATGTAGAAATAAAAGTACTTCTCTCTTGGAAGTTCTTAACTTTAAGAAAGTTTGCATCAATTAAAACTTGTGACCCATAAAATGCATTTGAGACATATCTTGCCCCTATTAAAATTATAGTATAAGTTTAATTAAGATAAAAATCGAATAATCATATGCTCAAGTTATGAGGATAAATAATTGTTACCATTAAATTCCTTGATTTTTACCAAGTGTAGAATCATTATTACTTCATCCGATTTCCTTTTCTTCATATTTCTGTTGATCTGCAAAGCTAAGTTGTTCCATAATGTACATCGAATAGTTCTTGATCTGTTGAAAATAAAAACAAAGTTAATGTATGAGAATATAATAAAAAAAAATGGGAAAATTATATAAAATAAACTAAATAAAGTTTAAAAATTCAAAACTAAACCAATAGAAGTTTATTTCTATTTTTGAGCCACTCAAACTTTGAATTTCAAAAACAGACCATCACATATGTGAAGGTCCTCTTCACAGATCACCTTCACACCTTCACAGATCAGTGTAAAAGATCTTCATAGAAGGATAAAATGGTCAATTTGGTTCATTTTTTAAAAGTGAAAGTTTGAAAGATTATTTTGTAAAATTTTTTAAGTTGGGCTATATGATGTAAATAAAAGTTATAAAATAAAAAAATGAAAATAACCCTAAAAAAATTTATACAAGTTGTAATAAAAATAATGTGATGTGGTAATTAAAATTTTTAAAATAAATATACTCTAAATCCTCCAATTCTAGGTCAAGTCTTTGACAACACCGTCCGTGATATGATGTCACAATTTTTGCAATAGAAACAACCCTTCCAATAACATCTGCAAAACGATTAGGTTATATAGTTATTGTTTTTTAAATAAATATAAAATTCTTAAATTAGTAACAATGCACGTAAATATAAATAGGATTTTAAAAGTATACCTATTAAATAGCGATCATCTGTATTGTTCTTGTCGAGGACATCCTTATAATTTCTAAAGTTATATCCACGTAACGCGATAGTGTTAACTTCACATTCCTTTAACAAAGTTGTCCATGTAAAATGAATAATATAAGAACTCGCAGATGCACGATAATCCCTCATGTTCATGCCTACTCCAAATTTGAAAATACTATAGCATCTTCTTTCCTCCAATTTGCTCTTATATTTTTTTATGAGATTTTTTTAATAGTGGCTTGTATCAAACTTTCCTATTTAAAAGTAAATAAATTATCACATGTGTACTCATATAAAGTAATACAAAAACCAATTATATATTATGTTAGCAAAATAAGATAATTAAAAAGTATATAAATATTAAATAATTACTTTTTCATCCATGAATAGTAGCTCTATGCTTCTAGCTTCATTAGGTTATTGCAACGTGCAAACTTCCCAAACTCGCAGCAATCTTATAACCAATCGGCATTCTAAATTGTTTGGATCAAGATCGGGCATGTATTGAATCATTGGTTTATCAATAATGCTCTTTCTGTTTCAGTTCTGGAATAAAAAAAATTAAAGTTTAAAAATATAGATTAAATAATAACTTTAAAATAAAAAGTAAATTAAACATCTCAAAAAATTAAAAATATCTTTTACTATTCCAAACAATAGTAAATATATTATTTAAGTCTACACTTGAACACACATAATTATTTTTTGTTTCTACGAAAAATACTAAGATTCACATTAAAAAAAAAAGAAAAGAAAAAAAAACTACGAAATTCATACAAATTTAAAAGAAAAAAAATCAGAAGGATACCTTGTGACAATACGATAAACGAAGAATAGATAATAACGGTCAATATGTTGGAAAACCCGAGAAAAATAGGATGTGAGATATAGTATTACTAATATAATAACAAAATATAAGTAATTTAGACGGAGAAATTACGGTTATGAAAATCTCGCTCCTAGGTTTACAAAGCCTGAAGAAACCTCTAATTTAACTTTATTATATAGTGAATTTTTTTTATTCTTTCATGATTGCCATTTTTTTTTGTTAAAATAAAATATTATAAAATATTATTTCCATACTTTTGTTATAATAATAGAAATATTATATTTCTTTTTATGGACATTCAAATATGAATATAAATTTTATTAATGCCCATGTTAATAAATTAAAATATAATATATATTGAAAAATTAAAATAAATCATTTAAAATTTGAAATATAAATTAAAATATAATATAATTTAAATATATTGCATTATAAAATTTAATAATAATTATTTAATCTCTATTATAATAATTAAATAAATTAACACATAATCTCTATAATTGAAGAATAATTATTTATTTTATATTTTTAATGATGAATTCGCTTTTTCTTTAAAAATTATAATTTTAAATTTGATTTGCACCACCATTATCGAAAGAGGGTCTTTTTGGTTTAATGAAATAAAAAGAACAACCATTAAATAAAAGAGATACGGCTTTATTATAAAGTTGTTAAGTAAATGCTCAAAGTTGCAATAACTAAAATTTACATGGTTTGGTACATTAGAACTTGAAACCAAAAGTATATACTAAATGAACTTCTCAGTCCCGTGCATGCCTCAATGAAAGCTTCTGGAGATTCATAAAAACATTCAACCTCTTGCTGAATGAAAGCTTCTAGCGGTTTTGTTAGTTGCTTCCTGTATTAGTTAACCCGTATTTAGACCAATATTTTTAAATCAAATGAAGTTGTGCCTCAGCTCTCTAGACAGGCAAAGCTGCAACCGGGCAAAGCTGCCACCGTCAGCTGTTAAGTTGTTTCAGTATGAGGAACATCAAGTGACTCAATTTGAGGTCCTGTGAGGTGATATTTTTATCTACCTATATATACACATACATACGTTTAAATCAAACAAGAAAATACCAATGTAAGTGCTTGTGCGTATACACTTTCTGTGTTAGAGAGGTGCTGGATTTTAGCCCTCAAAACCCCTAAAATTGTCTGCCAAATCCTACTCGGTATTTTGTAAACAACAATAAAAACAAACCTTCGTCCCAATTCAATTGGGTTCACCTACATACATTCTCCACTTTCGTTCTGCATTTTTATATAAATATCATTCAATTTCTAAACTATATCTATCCATGGCAATCTTGGTGTAACTCTCCCTCTATTACTGTTATTGAGTATATGAATGAATGTCCTCCCAAGCACGAATTAAGGCCATTGAAGTTCTAGGTTGAATGTATTCATAAACATCAACTGTCCTTCATATACTTTCTCCTTTATTAGTACTACAAGTACCTTATTTTTAATAACTTCGTTTCGTATATGGTTCATCCTTTAAATCTTAAATGTGCTTGCTTCATCTCCCTTTAATCCCCAATTAACTCAAGAAATCCACCTATAGTTATCATTATGATTTTTCTGTTATGTTTCGTTTGGCTGGGATACATGTGTTCGTAAGGTTAATAATGACTCATGTATTAATTCTGTCATGGTTGAACTTCTACTCAACTGAATCAATTTTTTGAGTTAAGAAGACTGTCTTGTCTCACCAGGGTATATGACAGCCTCCCCTTGCAACCTGGTTTATGAAAATATTGGTCACTATCTGACCTGGTGCAATGTAGAAACCTTCGACCTTTAATGCAAGAAAACAACATAATGAATCCGAATATAAGAAAACAACATAATTTAATGCAAGAAACAAAGGGGTTACCATATAAAGTAACAGATGTCATCATCAACTCAAAACTTAAATTAGTGACTTGCTTCACAGAGGCATAGATGTTGGACAAAAGGGTAGGTCCTGCATCCACCATACTTTCATTGGAAAGCAATACCAAACCTTGCAGCACATTGAAATAGGTTGACATGTTTTCCTCAATATCCTTAGCACTGTGTATTGTTCCACCAGTCCAAATCATCCCAACTGCAGCCATAGCACTGTGTATTGTTCCACCAGTCCAAATCATCCCAACTGCAGCCATAGAAACCAAAATGCAAACGAATTGTTAGACTTTCCAAGAAAACAAGCAACATCAAAGTGTGCAATCAATAATGATAATTATCAGCAACATATATATAGAGAACTTGTAATAAATTTACCTCCAATAAGAGATATAAATGAAATTACTCAAACCGCCAATAAGTTTCCAATAAACATCTATCAAACTAATATGTCGAAACCAAATATAAAAACTACAATTTATAACCAGATTGCTAAATCAAATACCATATGACCTGAAATGTAACAGCCTCTTCGAATTTTCTGAAATAAAAAACAAAGAAAAGTACCCAAATCCCATAAATCCTCGTCAAAACTCACTTACCAGACCTCACTTACCAGATCTTGTCTTTCTGCAGAGCACATCCATTCTTACAAATTTTCTGAAATAAAAAAAATAAAGAAAAGTACCCAAATCCCATAAATCCTCATGGAACCTCACTTACCAGATCTCGCTTACCAGATTTCGCTGCTTAACAGATCTCGTTGTCGCTGCTTACCAGATCTCGCTGCTTACAATTCCATCATTGTGTTTTGTAAACCTGGTGAGACAAACAGTTTGTAAAATCCAAATCTTATAAATCCCATCAACAAATTACTTGCTAAAACCCAAAACCCATCAAACCATCAAATTTTCTGAAATTAAAAAAATCAAGAAAAGTACCCAAATCCCATAAATCCTCATGGAACCTCATTTACCAGATCTCGCTTACCAACCTCGCTTACCAGATTTAGCTGCTTAACATATCTCGCTGCTTACCACATCTCGCTGCTTACAATTCCATCCTTGTGTTTTGTGAACCTAGTGAGACAAACAGTTTGTAAAATCCAAAATCTCATAAATCCCATCGACAAATTACTTGCTAAAACTCAAAACCCATCAAATCTTTCTGCAGAGCACATCCATTCCATCAAATTTTTTTAAATAAAAAAAATAAAGAAAAGTACCCAAATCCCATAAATCCTCATGGAACTTCGCTTACCAGATCTCGCTTACCAGATTTCGCTGCTTAACAGATCTTGCTGCTTACCATCCATTTCTTCAATTTCATCCTTGTGTTTTGTGAATAGTTTGTAAAACTCAAATCTCATAAATCCCATCAACAAATTACTTGCTAAAACCCAAAACCCTTCAGACCTTTATCACTTACTAGATCTACATCAGCAGCGACAACTATGAAATTTTTCGACAAAAAATAGGACAAAGCGAACATGTGTACATGAGAGGTGCAGCGGGAGATTCTGCAGGAAGCGTATGGCGATAGACGGGCGAGACGGCGAGTGTATGACTTTTCTATATTTTGAAAAAAATTGCAATGAAAAAATGGTTTGACGGCTATCAAGTTTGATAATTAGGGTTAGAAAGTATTAGACATGTTTACAAACGGAAAATTTATTTTAAAAATATTTTTCATTTAAATTTACCATTTAACCAATTAATTTTAATAATTCAATGACTAAAATTGTAATTTTGTATATGCTTAAACACGTGAATGAGATTTTTTATATAAATTTACTAAATAACCAATTAAATTTATCAATTTAACTATTAAAAGGGTCATTTTCTAAATAAATATATACATGTAAGATATTTACGCTGCCACTTGGCAGAACATGGTTAAGTGGCTTTTCCAATTTCCTCCTTTTATTATAATAGAGACAGATATTGTTACCACGTTGTTATTATTTATACATACAAAATCCACGTAATTGTAAATTTTTTTTTTGAGGAAAATATGAATTAAACACATTTCAATAAACTCATGTCTCGACCAGTGTTCGTGAAATCGGGATTAGGCGGGGCCTAGGCGGGCACTTAGGCGTTTTGAGGTCCAAACGAACTGATTTTCATATAATTGGGTATGAAAATCGGTAATAGGCCTAGGCGCCCAACTAGGCGGGCTAGGTGGCCCAAATCGGTCTAGGCGGCTACTAGGCGCCCAGATCGATATTTTAAAAAATCAGTTTAATATTAAAACGATGTCGTTTTATCTTCTTTCAATCTCATGAGTACCATATTCTATTTTCTAACCATAAACCTTCTTTCTCTGTCGTTTACTCACCTTGCAATCCTATTGTGTTGTGCCTTCATACTTACAGAGATTAATATCGAGGACAATCTAAGGTATCTTGATTTAATTTGTCTACTCTATTGTGATTTGATCTATCTATTACTTTGTCATAATTTGTATATTGATATTTTATACAAACGTGTATCCATTTCCATCCATTCAAATTACGTGGATCTAATTTCCTTCGCTCATCACTATAGTACTACGCTCTCATTGATATAACCATTTAAGGTATTTTTTTGTTCCTTTTATATTTTTGATTTTTTTATTATCTAAGAGTTGTTTCTATTTCTATTTTTGTCAATATATTTTTTTCCCTTTTATATTTTTGTTTTTTTATTATCAAAGATTTGTTTCTGTTTTTGTTTTGTTGACATTGATTGAGAATTAGAAGTGAATCTAAGGGTGAGATAGTTTCTATTTGTTATTATATTTGTTTCTATTTTTTTTGTCATTTATTATGAATTATTATGATATAGTTTAATCAAATAAAATTGATATAGAACCTCGAATTGCCATTTCTGATGATGATAAACAAGTGTTTGTGTCGATATAATATTATATATATATTAAAATCAGATGAAACAATTTTACATCGGTAAATTTTTAATGGTGTTATGTAGGTTAAGAAAGGAACATGATTTAGTGTTGAAAATTTGTAAGCCGCGAGAAATAAGAATATGTGTGATCTGGTGTGTGTTGGTGGTTTTATTTTTTGGTTAAATAATTTATGGTCTTTCATTTCAAGTAGGATAAATTTTTGGTTGGCAAAGTTAATGGACTCATTTTCTTTTGATAGATGTCTCATTTTATAAATTCTAGTATGATACTTAGGATGGTTTACTAGTTAATGATTTATTTATTTTAGGACAAATTTTAAATATATATTTCTTATACTATTTCATGTTGTCTTGGCACAATATTTTCTGTCATTAAAATTTCATTATTAATTCTAATGGTTGTTTTATCTATAATTGTATCAGAATTTTCATGATGAGCAGTACTCCTAATCAATCATCATCAACCGCCTCTGTTCCTACATCTAGTGGCAATGAACATCAAAAGCGAAAATCAAATGATGTAGGATGGGAATTTGGAACTCTTCAAGATCCAAATAATTTAGACAAAGTAATTTACACATTATGTGGGAAACATCTATCTGGAGGTGTTTATAGATTGAAAGAGCATGTAGCTGGCATACCTGAAAATGTTGCTAAATGTACTAAGGCAACTCAGAGCAAAAGATAAAATGTAACAATGCGATATTAGCAGCAAGGAATAAGAAATTGAAAAGGAGAAAATAAGAGGAAGACTTGAGATCAACCGTGAACATTCGTGGGAGTTTAGGTGATGTGGGAGGAGTTATGGAAAATATAGAACAAGAAGTTGAATTGCTTAGTTCTAACAGCACGCCTAATTCTCTTGGACCCATTGATAGGTATTCAAGACCAGTCAACCCTGAGTTTTCATTGAGTCAAAGAAACAAGATAAGGCAACAAAACATCAATGAAAGGCTATGGAAGGAGAGGGTTCAAAAGGTTGATGAGTATGTAGCTGATTGGTGCTTTTCACATCATATTCCGATTAATGCTTTATTCAATGAAGAATGGAGTTTGATGATTGAAGCAATAGGCCAATTAAGGCCTGGCTATCGAGGTCCTAGCTATAATCAATTAAAAGATCAGTTGTTGAAGAAAACGGTTGATAAAATCACTATCAAATTAGAGGATCATAAAAAGGAATGGGCTAACTATGGTTGTACCATTATGACAGATGCTTGGAGTGATATGAAAAGAAGAAGTATTATGAATTTGTGTGTCCATTGTCGGAAAGGAACTTGCTTCCTCACTTCAAAGGATTGTCAAGGAGAGTCACATACCGGTGAATTTATTTTTGAGTTTGTGAAGAAAAACATTAAAGACATTGGAGTTGAAAATGTGGTTCAAGTGGTCACCGACAACGCAAGCAATAACATGGCTGCAGCTAAACTTCTGAAAAAGGTAATTATTATTTTTTCTTAATCGTTTGATTTATCTAGGATTTATTTACTACTTGTTAATATAATAGTGAATTCAGGTTTGTTTAGTGAAATTTGTGATTTCATTGTGAATTAAAGTAGTGATATTAATTGAATAATATGTAATATATTTTTAAATTTCATGTAGGAATTTCCTTACATATTTTGGTCTTCTTGTGCTGCTCATACAATGAATCTCATGTTTGAGGCTATAAGTAAGCTTCCAAAATTTAATGGAATCATTGAGGAGGCAAAATCCTTGACCGTATTCATTTATGCTCACCATAAGACATTAGCAATGTTAAGAAGTAGGACAAAACAAATGGATATTGTGAGAGCAGGTGTTACTAGGTTTGCTTCATCCTTTTTTTCATTGCAAAGTTTATTAGAGTAAAGAACAGCTTTAGGAGCTATGTTTACCAGTGATGAGTGGTTTTCTAGCAAGTTTTCAAAAACAGCTAAAGGAATTAAAGCCTATGACACTGCTATAAAAATGCAATTTTGGAATGGAGTAACAGCATGTCTAAAAGTATTTGCACCATTAGTTCATGTATTGAGACTTGTAGAGGGTGATGAGAAGCCTGCAATGGCTTGGGTGTATGGAGAACTTTTACAGGCTAGGGAAGAGATAAAAGTTGTGGTTTTGAATGATATGGAGCGAACTTATGCTCCAATATTGGAGATAATTCAAGAATGAAAGGTCGGCTAGATTCTCCCTTGCATTTGGTTGGTTATGTGCTAAATCCCTATTTTCTTTATCAAAATGATAACACTGCTTATGAACAAAATGTGTTGGACGCCTTATTATTTGTTGCACAATCTTTTTTTCCTGAACAAGAAACTGTGCAAGATGATATCTTCAATATCGAGTTCAGACTTTATAGAAATAAGGAGGAGTCTTTTGGGCGAGGAGTAGCACTTCGATCTATTAAGAAAGCAGATTATGATCCAGGTAGTTTTCTTATTTAAATTACTTTTGTTTTAATGTTTATAAATTATAACATTATAATGATTTTTAATAGATATTTAATATCTTATTTACTTTTTATGCAGTTGAATGGTGGAAAATGAATGGAAATATGACTCCTAACTTGCAAAAAAATTGCAATGAGGATTTTAGGATTGACTACAAGTTCTTCAGGTTGCGAAAGGAATTGGAGTGTGTTTGAAGGGGTATGTTTACAACTTTATATTTAAAAATTTTTCAATGATATATAAATACATATAGATGTGTATATAAGTTCATTTCATTTAAATTTTTAGATTCATACAAAGAAGAGAAATAGGTTGCGACACGATCGATTGCAATAACTAACTTTCATTGAGTTTAATAAGAAGATATTTCAGAAACATAATAGGACACGCAACCAAAAGATCGATCCATTATTATGTGTGGATATTGATGATACTACAACTGCAGAAGGATGGATAGTTAGAGATGATGATGATGATGCTAATGAGGGACAAATGCCAGCTAATCTATTTAGTGATGACTTTGTTTCTGAAGATGAAAAGGAGGTAGGAGGAGAAGACAATATTAATGTTGAGTTTCAATATGAAAATAGGCAAGTGAGAGATGATAATTATCCAGATATTGATGTTGATGCTACTATCTCTTGATGTGGAATTTTATGCTTATTGTGTGTTATAAGGATTATTGTTATCTTTTATTTTTTTTATTTGAACTTCAATGTTAGTTATGTATTAGAACTTTTAAGTTTAAGTTGAGCTACTTTCTTTTGAGTTTATGTAAACAATGCAACCTGACCTGGTACTGTTTAGAGATATATTTTCTATTTCTTTACCTATCTAATTGGTGAGACAAGTAGTTATTTCTGATATACTTTGCTTTTGCGCAATCTTTGTACAGGTTTTAGTCATTTGGAATGTGACTATTTTAATGAAATGATCACTCATGTGCAGATATTGCTTTGGTAATTTTGTTAGAGGATTTAAAAGTTGGATAGATATTGAAATTTTTATTAAATTTAATTATGGTCAAAGTCAAAATATTGACCGATAGTCAACATTGCCTAGGCCCCGCCTGGACCGCCTAGCCGTCTAGAAGTGGTCACCGATCCGATTCCGATTTCCGATTTTACGAACATTGGTTTTCCGTGGATCCACAGTGCACTAGCAATTGTGTACACATGACATGGAGCATGTTGGATGGCATTTTAGATTCAGTGCAAACCTTATTTACCTATTACGGTGTATTAATAATTAATGGATAAAATTCCATAAAGAAGGTAAACACTGTAGTAATGTGCCGGACTTCCTCCCCATCTCATTGGGAAAGAGGAGTTCAACTACCATATTATAATGTAATTTATAATTTATAAATTAATTTATAAATTTAATTTAATTTATATATAAATTATAAGCGTATATTTAAAAATATATTTATTATATTGAAACCAAATTAAAAGTATAATTATATAAATATAAATGTAATTTGAAATTTAATGTTAAATAATTTATAAGATCATTCGATCTTTCTAAACTATAACTTTAAAACAAAAAGAGTTTTAATTTAGATTTCAACTTCTGCATCTAAGAAGTACAAAAACCACTCTCAAAAGATTTTAATTTTGAATGGTTTTTGATAGTTTGTTAGAACTTTGAACACCAATTTTCTCAATTAGAATATTTGAAAATTTGGATGGTTTTTGAATTGAACTCCTAAGTATTATAATTTTAATAATAATGAATAGATTAAAATCCATTAAAAAGGGTGAACATGGGAATAATGATATGGATTGATATTCTTTTCCATCCTCCGTGTATGTGAGAGAATATTTATATAATATGTTAATTTTAACATATACAATTATCTGATCTTAAACATTATAGCTATTATAAACTCATATTTTTTAAATAATAATAATAATAATAATAATAATAATAATAATAATATTATAGCTATCATAAAAGAATCATTTGTCTTTTTCTTCAGAAACAATAATCAGACAAGTGAGAAATTTTAACACGTAATTCTTTCCACACGTTTCAATACATAACTATATAAAATTTTAATATATAATATATTTTGTGAAAAGTTATATTAAAATTGAATTATATATCAACAAATATCAATAAGATAAGTCAAAAAGTTAAATAAAAAGATGTAAATTATATATTATTACTACTTTTATTGTTGTAAAAATAAAATAACTCTACCAACTTGATATTTCCTTTCAACCAAATTTAAAAGAAAAAAATAAATGTATAACTTCTCTTACTATCTTCTCTCTTCTACCTTCTTACTTTGGAATTTTAGATGTTTTTTTTTTTTTTTAAATTAACCCTTAGTATAATGAGTTATTAATAATGAATGGATTAAAATCCATTAAGAAATGTAAACTTAGAAAGAATGATATGGATTGATATTCATTTTATTAATTTTTTTTTAAACAATTATTATAAAAAAAATCATTTCTATCTTTTTCTTCGGAAACAAATTAGAAAAGTGAGAAATTTAAATATAGATTATTTATACACATTTCAATGCATAACAATATATATGGTGATATAATATATTTTATAAAAATTATATTTGAAATAAATATAAATTAAATAAAAAATATAAATCATATATTATAATTAATTTTATTTACGGTAAAAATAAAATAATTCTATCAACTTGCAATTTTCTTTGGCTTCTCTCAAAACCTTCTCTCTAGTGCTTTTTTTTTTTTTCCAGTTCTCTCACTGGTGTTTTTTTTCACTTCTCTCACTACCTTCTCTCTAGTGCCTTCTTACTTTGAAATTGTCGATTAAATGGTGGCAGCAGCAGCCAAAGACCCTAAGAGCTTGATTTAATTTTATTTTAATTTAGAGCATTGTCCATTGACGACTGTGTATAAAAATGAAAACCAACCTACATGAAATCGTACCTAAAATCATTCGTGAAGAATGCACACAACGAACATGCCACAAAACTTAAATGAGAAAAGTACTTTTTACGGAAAAAACTATTGTTACCGTCAAAGGATCTTCAACGGACAACACCAGAAAAGACAAACCATATCAGAATCTATAATAAAATTATATTTAAAATGAATAAAAATTAAATAAAAAAATATAAATAATATATTATAATTAATTTAGTTTCCTGTAAAAATAAAATAATTCTATCAATTTGCAATTTTCTTTCACTTCTCTCATTACCTTCTCTCTCTAGTACTGTACTTTCACTCCTCTCACTATAATTCTATTAACTTGCAATTTTCTTTCACTTCTCTCATTACCTTCTCTCTGATGCTTTACTTTCACTTCTCTCTAGTGCCTTCTTACTTTGGAATTGTGGATTGAATGCTAGCAGCAGCGTCAAAGACCCTAAGAGCTTGATTTAGGTCTATTTTAATTTAGAATATTGTCCATTGATGGCGGTCTATCAGAAATGAAAACCAACCTGAATTTCATTCCTGAAGAATGCAAAGAATGAAGACGCTACATAATTGAAATGAGAAATTTCTACGGAAAAACTATTATTACTGTCAAATGATCGTCAATAGAAAAGAGACTTCGAACCTCTTCGGGTTTCTATACCCGAGTCCACCTGCTTTTCAGTCGATAGCTCAGGTGATTGAAGCTCATCCTGTCTATACCGTGTCTGTCACGTGATCTTCACATGGAGTATGTGATTTTTGTAATGATTAGTAATTAATAAATAAATAATACACGGAAGAGAGTTGAAATGCAATAAAATTAAACAAATACCAAATAATAATACTTTTTCCGTTTCCAAATACTTGCAACATTTCATGTGGACACGCTTTCCTATGCTTAACTTTAAACGTAAATATCTTTAATAATATACAACTAAAAATTATACAAATTTCATATTTGGAAAATACACACCAAGACGAATAAAACAAGACCCCATTTGACTATATTTTTCCTTATACATAAGGAATAACACATGAAAAAAGATTGATCAATGAATAGTATACACTATTCAAATGTTGCCACTAAATAGAAACGGAGGAAGTATATATCAATGACTAAACCATATAATTCCTGCTCCCGAAACATCCGTTATTGTGTCAAATGATCGTGAATAGAAAAGAGACTTCGAATTCCTACTCCCGCATTTGTGATATGGATTAGTAGTTTGTTAGAACTTTACAAAATCAATTGCCTGGGTTAAAATATTTTAAAATTGGGTTGGTTTTTGAAATAAATTCTTAAGTATTATAATTTAGTAATAATGAATAGATTAAAATCCATTAAGGAGTTGGAAGAATGATATGGATTGATATTCTTTTCCATCAACTATGTACGTGAGAATATTTATGAAATATGTTAATTTTAACATATAGAATTATGTGATCGTAAACGTTATAACTATTATAAATGACTCGATTATTATAAACTAGTCATTTTTTTTTTAAAGAAATACAGCTATTATAAAAGAATCATTTGTCTTTTTCTTTAGAAATGACAATCAGAAAAGTGAATTTGAATACGTGATTCTTTACACACATTTCAGTAAATAACTATATAAAAATTTTAATATATAATATATTTTGTGAAAAGTTATATTAAGATTGAATTATATATCAACAAATATCAGTAAGGTAAGTAAAAATATTAAATAAAAAGATGTAAATCATACTCCCTCCGGATTATTAATATAGAGAAAACTAACTTTTCACGGGATAAGACAAGACGTTAGTTTCCACTACTACCCCTCATTATTTCATAATTAATACAATAAATTTTTATAATTTTTTAAAAAGTTAGTTATACATACTTTTAAAAAAAAAAAAAAGATATTTTAGACATTTTAACTTTAAAATTTTCCTTTTAAAAAAATTTCTCTATATAAATAATACGCCCAGAACGGAAATTTTCTCTGTATTAATCCGGAGGGAGTATATTATTACTATTTTTTATTGCTGTAAAAATAAAATAACTCTAACAACTTGATATTTCCTTTCAACAAAATTTAGAAGAAAAAAAAAAGGTATAACTTCTCTTACTATCTTCTCTTTACCTTTTTACTTTGGGATTTTAGATGTTTTTTAAATTAAATCTTAGTATTATGATTTTATTAATAATGAATGGATTAAAATATATTAAGAAATGTAAACATAGAAAGAATGATATGGATTGATATTCATTTTATGATTTTTTTTTTTAAACAGCTATTATAAAAGAATCATTTCTATCTTTTTCTTCCCAATCAAATCAGAAAAGTGGGAATTTTAAACAAGTGTCTGTGTATACACATTTTAATACATAAACAATATATATCTTGATATAATATATTTTATAAAAATTATATTAAAAATAAATAAAAAAATTAAATAAAAATATAAATCATATATTATAATTAATTTTATTTACTGTAAAAATAAAATAATTCTATCAACTTGCAATTTTCTTTCATTTATCTCATAACCTTCTCTCTAGTGCTTTTTTTCACTTTTCTCTTTTCTCACTCCCTTCTCTCTAGTGCTTTTTTTCACTTCTCTCGCTGCTTTCTCTCTAGTGCCTTCTTACCTTCTCTCTAGTGTTTTTTTCTTTTCACTTCTCTCACTACCTTCTCTCTTTCACTTCTCTCTCTAGCGCTTTTTTTTTCACTTCTCTCATTGTCTTCTCTCTTTCACTTCTCTCACTACCTTCTCTCTAGTGCCTTCATATTTTGGAATTATCGATTAAGTGGTAGCAGCAACAACCAAAGACCCTAAAAGCTTGATTTAAGTCTATTTTAATTTAGAGCATTGTCTACTGACCGCGGTCTATAAAAATGAAAATCAACCTAAACGAAATTCTACCTGAAATCATTTGTGAAGAATACAGGGGACGAAAACGGCACAGAACGTGAAGAATACAGAGAACGACACAGAACTGAAATGAAAAAACTTTATACGACAAAAACTACCGTTCCTGTCCAAGGATCGTCATCAGACAATAAAAGAGAAGACAAACAATCAGAATCTGTAATAGAAAAGAGACTTGGAACCACCTGATAGCTCAGGTGATTGAATCTCGTTGTGTCTATGGAACCATGTCTGTCACGGGAAGAGCACGTGACATGGAGGACGCGATTTTTGTAATGACTAGTATTTAAAAATAAATAAATAATACACGGAAGGGAGTTGAAATGCAATAAAATTAAACAAATACCAAATAATAATATATATCAGTGGCTAAACCATACAATTCCTGCTCCCGAAACATCAGTTATTGCCCATTGAACAGGGCTTAAACGTATCATCCACTCCTCGTTATTGTAATGGCAAAGAACAAAAGAAAAGACCAGCAACCATTCAACACACAAAGCAAAGCTCACTGACATAACTACCCCAACGTAGAACTATTTTTTGATTGTTCGTGTTTCTTTATATGGTACATGTATGTATACATGAATCTCATTTGAAGTAATAGTACAAAAACTAACATAATCTGCAAATCTAACATAATTTAACAACTGCAACCCAGACAGCTGCTCACCACATAACACAACTATGAATTGAACAGCTGCTCACCACATCACCTTTGACTGTCAATGGCTTGCACAGAATTTCTATCTAATTTTAATATTTCATTCCCACTAAAAAAGGAATTTAGCTATTACTGATTGCTATATTATCCTGCAATAATATGCAAGGCGTATCCAGTTCAGAAAACAGAAGCACAGAATAAAAATTATTGCAGGATGGAATGGTTTTTCTTACCTGCTAACGGAACTCGTCATGTAAATCATAATCCTCATCATCATCATCTTCATTGAATACTGCACTGTAAAATACATAGGGGTTGTCAATCATCTCAGCCAATGAGAGACGTCCATCTTTATTCGTATCAGCCTACAAAAATCAATTAGGAAGATTCAGTCTCTGGATCCACTGTCGTATCAAAAAGGATCCAAGTACAAAGCTTTCTAGAACAACACTGCTTTAAAAGAAAAGGCCAGAGAGGGATCAAAGAAGTTGAATTCTCATGCGTAATTTCGTATATTAGGATGCAACTGTGTGAACATTGGGTTTTGTTAGCCACTCTTTATGGCGTAGGAGAAGACATCAAGTCTTTACAATCAGTCATGCAAAGGTACAGTGAAAATAATAATATTAACAGACACACGTGTAACTTATTACAGTAGGATAGGATGGAACCGAGAGAAGACAGAAAGAAAAAGAAACCGAGGGAAATCTATAAATAAAATAGGAGCAAACTAATAATTGAGCTACTTGTAATCCTATCTTTCTGTATTCATGAGTACAGCAAGTTTTCAGTCCCTTCCCATATTGGGAAACAGGAAACTTGATAAGTAAAGTGCATGTTACCTCAAATACATAACATGATCCAATGAAGAAACAACTTTACTTAATCAAAGTGGACTGGTTATAAGTTCAATACAATCTAAATAAAGATGCATATTGATCAGAATTCCATATATTTGATTTCTTAATACCATTTATTTCACAGTTCCAGGCTTACTTGACTTGTAACTTTCTCTTGAATTTCACATTTATGAAAAAAATAAATAAATCTTTAGTCAAGATGAAAAGGAAAAAAAAAAAAAAAAAAGAAAAAGAAAGGGCAAAATCTTTGGCAGAAAGAACAAGTTCTTTGTCATGTAGTCCAGAGGGGACACCTGAATTCCATGAGAATAAACTTCGGAGTTAACAGTTTTAGACAGGACAATAGAGCAATCTTGCATATTAAAGCCAGGACAGGATAGCATTTACATTTCCCAGTAGGCAACCCTTGGTATAAAAAAATTAAAACATAAAAATTAAAAAATTAAAAAATTAAAAAGAAGGAAGGGAAAACAAAAGATGCCCTGAATTCAGCCAATCATATAGATAATCATGTGTAAGTCATAATTATCCCTGATGTTTAGACATTCAGTGCGTTTACAACTTTTGCCAACGACAAACACTTCCGTCTTCATTTTATATTCGGTTAAATCTCACTTTCATTACTGGTTTCTCAATTTTGCCTTGTCTTCAGTGATCCAAGACAGCTATGGTTCTGATTGAGCCACTCTGCGACTTTCAATTTTTCTCCCTTTTCAAAATCTTGATTCGGAAATTAGACTTCATATGCAATACAAGAATTCGTCTTGCACACTTGTAAAAGAGTTTGAGAT
The DNA here is from genome assembly GCA_031304145.1 of Cardiospermum halicacabum. NCBI lineage: Eukaryota > Viridiplantae > Streptophyta > Magnoliopsida > Sapindales > Sapindaceae > Cardiospermum > Cardiospermum halicacabum. The sequence continues at coordinate 14,624,190 of CM062395.1, forward strand.
TAATACTATTTTTGGGATACTTACCTGCAAGCTTAAGCTTTAGGATGTATTACTACTAGCCTAATGTTTAAAAGGTTGTATCTCATTTAACAGATCTAAAATATCTACCACTAATTCCCAGGTACATGCAATTATGACATTCATTTGAAATCAAGATATGATGTAATCAGCTTGTGTCGACTAAGTTACAAAGTTCAGGCAAAGTCAGGTAACCAACCTGTGCTATGATGTAATCAGCTTGTTGTTTTGCATAGTAGCGTTCTGACGGATGAAGTTTTCCAATTACTGGAAGCAGTTCAACATCTGACAGATATCTGCAGAGGATAGAAAAATAAATTTATTTAGACCACAACAAAAAGCTTTTGTTTCAAAAATAAGTAGAGGAATCACATATTATAAGTTTTAATACACATATTATAAGTTTTAACATAGTACCCATCACCATCTTTGTCAAGTTGGGCATACAATTGTCTAGCTGGGGCATCCATTGTATCATCAGAGAGATGTGAAGAATTATGATTTTCATCATCATAGTTCCTCACCAAGTCAAAGAGCCCGTGAAAGAATTCTTTAAAATTAACCTTCCCATCTTTGTCACTATCTCTTTCCCTGAAGAGATTGAGAGCAAGATAAACAATAAATTGAAGGCAGCAAAGCTAACCAGATTATTGGAACAGAGGGCTTTGCAGTTGAATCATAGTTTTCATGTTTCAATAGAAAAAATTTAATGCGAACCATTAAGTAAAATATGGCAGAAAGTTAAATTTAGTTATGTAAGATTAAGAGAAAGAATTGAGCATTCACATGAAAACATAATATCAACATCACCACTTTAAATCAAAGGGCAGAAAATAATTATGCATTTGAAGACAATACAACAGGACTTCCAGCAGTTATTTGCTCTCCAAACTCCTTCCAGACTCCAGAATGCATACAAATCCAAACCTACATTGATTCTCAATATACCCTAAAATAAATCCTTGAAATTCCCCCTTTTATAATCGATAAGAAAAAAATATATAATAATTAAATTTAAATAATGAAAGGACTAGCCGTCCACAAAAAATGGCACCAAGATCAAATTGAAGGAAAAATTGGGAGGCAAAAAAAAAAGAAAAAAAGAAAAAAAGAAAGCATAAAAAGCTCTTGATGATATCAAGCCTACAATTAAACTAGAGAAATTTCTACTATTCGAGACAGCAGTCCTCTTTAGCAACATTAGAAGAAGTTCTAGTCTTGTTTCCACTTAATCCCACACAACTTTTAAAAGCACTGCCACGAACTTCCACAAACCACCCTCCTATCTCCAAGTAGACAGAGATACACGAAACCAACCCAACCCACAAGATAAATTATTCTCTTCATGTAAAAGAACATAAATTTAATTTAATCTTGCCTGCTATGTTTTGAAGCAAGTGAAATTCTATTTAATATTAGGCATGGAGCTCATCCTATTCAATCAACATCAACCAAACTTAATTAATCATCAAGCAAATTAGCATATCTGACCATACACACGAGAAAATTCATTTTATTTACTCAAACAAGTCACATTCAAGGTTAATAGAGAAGATCATAAGAGAAAAGCCTGAAAATCAGACTTTCAAGTCATCAAACATATATCAACAAATAGAGGAGAATGATCGCAGCAACTGTTCTTTCAAATTTGCACCAAGTGTGTTTATTAGGTAGCCCAAATTGATGATGATTAAATTAAATTGGAAGCATCTTTTACATTTATCTTGCTTGCAATGCATTTTTCCCTAACGAGAGACAAGAAATTAATAGCAGTTCTAAATATAAAGTTGGAGACACAAAGAATACAAGAGAATTATCATGCCCATTATATGATCTCTTGGAATAGAAAATTTGTTTCATTCTCTTGAGAAAAACATGCGCAAATTATAACAGCTTTATAAATTATAACACCACAAGCTAAATATAAGAGTGTGGTAACAGAAATTGGAATTTAACGAATAACAATAATAACAAAATGGAAAGTTAGAAAGAAGTATATGATCACCTTACTTCTTCCTTACATAACCAGAGAATTAGCTTTGGATTTTTGCTGTCAGACGGATGCAGAAAGCTAGAACCACAATAAACAAATACATTAATTAAACATATTACCATAAACAATAAGACATCAGTTTATTTTTCCCATTTTAGTCCTTCCTCATAAAGAAGATTTGCAAGTGTGAAAACTCACTCGTTGAACTCAGTTATATTCAACAGACCATCTTCATCTGCATCTGAAGCATTGAAATGCTCCTCTTTCCACCAACCCATATCATAGCCAAAAGAATTATTATCTGGTAGACAGTAATGAAAGACATCACTGACCACAGGCTCACATACAGATATGGTCATATATGTGACACATAACTTAGATCAAGAATTTAGAAACAAAATCTTTTAGATACAGGTTCTGTTCTGTCTTGATAATCCAAGGCTTATCTATCGACTTCACAACTAAAAATTAATATATAGTCAAAGCTGCAAGCCTACAATAAAAGCAACGCTTTGATATTTCAACTGGGAAACTAGCAGAAGCAGGTAGGTCACCCTAGACATTGGCTGTTTTAAAGCTATTGCTATAGATATAAAAATGCTGCCCAAGCCAATTCTGACACATTAACATACTTCTTTCAAGTTAAGTAGAACCCAGATGGATTATACGCAAATTTGATTGATTGTTTTTAACAAAGAATTGGCAAGATTTGTACATACCAGAGTTTTGAACCCAAGTGGGAGGTTCATACTCAGAGAAAGAAACAAAACCATCATGGTTTTTGTCATGAGTATCCATCTCCCGCTGAGTCCTGTGCATAACTTCCCTCTCAGCTTGGAGAAAATTCCACTCAGTTAACTCATGTTCACTGATAAACCCATCGGCTGGCTCCACATCGATCTTCGGGAAAAGCAATACCAATCTAAAAACAATCACAAGATCACCACCGTCCATCAGTAAAACAAGAGAAAGAGAGTTCGTGTTGGAGTTGATGATACCTATTAGTGATATTGAACTTGTCCTCATCATTCAAGTAGTCTTCGGCATTGATGAAATCTTCCCACTCAGGCTGGGACTCGTGGGCAGGAGCAGAGTCGTGATCATTGAGCAGGTCCGGATGAGCATGCTCCATGTACTGCTTCTCCCATAGGCGGTCCTCACGGCGACGCTCGATGGAGGCGACAAGTGGGTCGAAGGGGATAGGGTCGTGGCGGGTGTGGGTGAAGTTGAAGGAGGAGCGGAGCTTGAGGCGGCGGTGGCGGTGACTCTGAGGCTTTTTAGGAGAATGAGAGAGGAAGAAGAGGAGTAGAACAGCTACTGTTATGTAAACGATGATGGAAAACTTGCCCATCAACTGATTTGGTACACACACGACAAAGACAGATCTGAACTTCGAGTATTTGATTTTGGAGGCTTAAAGGAGGGTTTTTATTTAAAAATAAAAAATAAAATATGCAGTATGAGATGAGACCATACAAGAACGTGATCTCGCAGTCCTCTTTATTCGTTTTTCTATATTTTAAACACTGGTTCGTATAATGCAAAGAGCACTGTAAGCTCAGAGACGAGTTAGGAATGTTATCCAAATTACTGCCCAAAATTAACTATTAATATTATCCTGGAAATTACATAAAATGTCACTAAAGTTTACATTTTATATTTTATGCATAAGTCGATTTTTAAATTTTTATAAAAGTAAATTTTGAAAATATTTATTTGCATCTAATAAGATGTCTGATAATTCTATTTTTAATTTAAAACTATAATTTCAGAAATGTCACTTTAATATATCTTCACAAATTCCTATGATTGTTAAGTGGATTTTAAAGTTAAATTAAAAATAAAATAACCATCAATTGTGATTATCAATTATAAATTTGTAGAGCGGTCAATTTTTGAAAAATTTTTATGTCAATGATAAAATTAAAAACATAAACATTGCAGTACAGGATGTAAACCAAACTTTACAAACGATTTTATTTAATAAATTTAAAATTGAACTTATAAATAAAATTTAAAATTTAAATAACCGATGTATAAACTCTTAAAAGAGATGTAAAGAGTTTGAAAGTAAAACTTGAAAAAACTATCCCACATTGCTTATAAAAGTCATGGGAATGGGTTTAAATACTAAAGTTCAAGTCATTGTCTTAAAAGACCAATCAATGGAGAGAGCTACTATTAAATATCAAAAAGATGGGCCTTGGGGCTTGGTTTACCAAGTTTTTTGTTAAACGGTAAAAAGAGGATAAACAGTCAGACACAACCGTTAAGATAATAAGTTTAAACCGTCATGATTTTACATGAGAGATACTTTTTGTTTTCCTAAGTATTCGAGTTTTTTTACAAATAAAGCCAACAAACAGTCTCATTTAAAACAGTTTGCTCTTTACTAGAATCTTTCGTTACTTATCTCGAAAGGTAATGCAGTTGTATCCTGGAAACAACTTCTTGTCAACTTCTTAGCAACCAAGTAGAAGGGGAAAATTTCTGTTTGAAGACACTACCACTTGTGCAAGCCTCTGGCATATATATTAACATCAGTGAAGTTATTTTTATATTCTAATTGCTTTATTTTTTTATATATGTGTTTTAACTGTGATTTTTCTTACACTCTTAACAATTCAATGTTAAAATTTTTATAATTTTATAGTCACCGGGTAATTGGGAAAACTTTTATAAGTAACATACCATTTTGAGATGACTTATAGTCCCGCTCAAATGAAATATTTAGAGATAAAAAGATTTATATCTCTATTTAGATAATCTCCAACCCTCCACGTCCTCATTATTTAGGGTGTGTTCGGCCTCAACGATTCAAACAACATTTAGCGGTTTGAACAACGATTCAAACAGCATTTTATGTCAGCTATTAGCGTTTTATGTCAACTATTCAAATAGCGTTTTATATCAACGATTCAAATAGCGTTTAGCGGTTTGAATAGTAATTCAAATAACATTTTATGTGAACATTCAAATAGCATTTAGGGGTGTGAACAACGATTCAAATAAAATTTTATAAAACTTGGTGTTTGGCTTTAACTTTCAAAATTAGCGATTTACCATTTAAACAATGTTTTCTAAAACACTATTTAAAATAGCGTTTCTTAGAAATGCTAACTTGATATTCCATTTATGTCCTTAAAAATTTAATGAGATTCAATTTATAAACATTTCTATTTATATCACATTCTTTTTTTAAAATATTAATTATTATATTCAAAATATTAATTATAGTTGGTATATTTGATTTATATTATACCAAAAAAGAAATTAAAAAAATAAATACATGAATAAATATAAAATTATGGTGAATTATAATTTTATTAATTTTATAAATTTGAAAATTTTTAGTATAAATATATTAAATAAAATTTGGGGTAGCAAATATAATTTTAAAATAAAATAATATCCCACTAATTAAAATTGCTATAACTGTTACCGAACAATGATTTGAATCGCTATCACAATCGCTATGTAGACCACTATTTTAAACAGTTAACCACTACAGCTATTCTGACCATAATTGAAACCGCTGATTTCAAACGCTAAAGCTGAACACAAGGATGGAAATAAATATTTTAATAAAATATTCTTTTTCACCTCAAATTTATTCACATCCATTCATTTCTTATATTAGAGGAGGAACTAAAAATAAATAACTATTTAGTTTTATATTTTATTTATTATATATAAACTATTACCAAATAATTATAAAATTAGTGTTTGAATAATAAATTCATATAATATAGTTATTTTATAGATTTAATCCAAAAAAAGTCCATGAATATTTCAGAAAATATCCAAAAAAATCTCCATATTCAGAAATCCTAATTTTACTACTGATGGATGAATAATAAATTGGACGCTCACTGACCAAAAAAGTGGTAAAATGGGAATTTCTAAAAATACAAAGGTTTTTTTTGGGAATTTTTTGAAACTTTCATGGATTTTTTGGTAAAATGGAAATTTCTGAAAATACGGAGATTTTTTGGGAATTTCCTAAAACTTTGATGGATTTTCTAAAATGTTGCTACTGCTGATTTAATTATATAATATTAATATTGAATTTCAATTAAAGATATTTTTTATTTTAATAATATATTTTTATTTCTATAATATTTATTTATTATAAAATTAGTTATAAATCAAACAATGAATATGTATATATAAATATATTGGATATAAAATGCAATTAATAGATATTCAGGGCAATATTTATAATTTTAAAAGTTAAAAAGTGAAAAAAGAAAAAAACAAAAGAAAACAAAAAAGTGGCCAAAATTGAATCCCATTAATAGGGAGGGACTTGTAAAAAACTGTAATCCCTCCCCTTGGAATTGCAAATCGGGAATTGGGTTGGAAAGGAAAAAATTACTCTCCCACGTCACGACAAAGATAGAGAGGGGAGGATTGAAAAAACCTTAATGATTCAATAAATGTTATTATTATTATTATTATTATTATTTAAATGGATTTAGTTATCTTTAATAGATTATACATTATATATACTAAAAATAACAAATATATTCATTCTTTTAGCATAGAAACAGATAATTTAAAAAAAAAAAAAAATCAATTTTGTTGATTTTTCACTATATTGTGATCATATCTTCCTTTATTCATGATTACTATTAGGATTGAAAATGAGTCGAGTCAACTCGTGAATGGTTTGAGCACGACTTGTTTAAAGTTCAAATTCAAATAAAATTCTGATGTGTTGAGCACAAGCCTAGACTTATAAGAGCCCAGCTTGAAGCCTCAAAATACTTCTTATACTATTATTTATTATTATATTGAAAAAATTATGGCAATTCATTTTTTTAAGAAAAAATATATACAAATATAAAATATTAAGATAAAAATAACATATCATTTGATTCAATCTACATAATTGTTATATAATGGAAAACGCCCATGAAAATTATATAAAATAAAAGAATAATAAATTTTAATATTTTTTAATATTAAAATAAATTATAACATGTGATAACTAATAAAAAAAATAATTATATCATGTGATCCTTCAACCTAAACATAGTAGAAATAAAATAAACTCAACGGAAATAAATAAAATATAAATAAATGAAACAGAATACTGGTTTGTTGCATATACACCATTCGATTTCTATCCGATGGAATATTAATGATGATCTTCTCATTCTTCTTTGATTCTTTTTCATATTTCTCTTCCTCTTCTATCTCAATGAATGCTTTAAAGGGTTTAAGGATTTGGTTGTCTTCAAGTAGAAGTTCACTTATAAATTCTTTGGTTAAGTATGTTACTATCTTCTTGATAAGAAACTTCGCTTCCTATTTCTATGTGGATAACTCTTCATTCACCTTGCAAAGCTTTTACCTTGTATAATTATACAAGATTATCAACGACTTCGGAGAAACTTGTATATTGTTGAATAAGGATTCTTTATTAGATGGGGTTTTATCCATACAATAAAAACTAAAGCAAACACTCAAACATATATATATATATATATATATATATATATATAAAAGATGCATGCATACATAATTAAAAAAAAAAAAGAAATCATAACTAAAATAGTCATTTTGACTCCTTAAAAAAATCAAAAGTTAAAAAATATTTAAAAATCCAGAATGCATGCATAAGTAATTCGAAAAGTTGATCATTTTAGATAATACATATATTTGTCTTATTAACAAAATTAAAAGGTTATATACAGAGAAGGCATATGTCTCTTATTATGCGGGATGTAGGTAGAGGATGCGTGTATCTTTACTTTTTTTTTTTTCTTTTAATGAAGGTAGATAATAACATTTTATACTAAGTTGGTGTGTTGTATATCTTCTGATACATGTATCTTTTACTTCTCTCCTATATAATTAATTCTTAAATAATTTTGCAATTCTTTAGTTTTATAAAAATAAATAAATACATCATCAATCTTAACATTTGAAAATGGGGAGTGGAAATGAAAATAACAATAGAAGGATTATGGAGGAAATATTTGGTAATGATGATGACCAAATAGTTGAGGTCATTGATAATGAAAATGATCAGAAAAGAAATGATGCATCCATAAATACCATATTCAATGCAGATGGAATCAATAATTTAACAAATAATGTAGCCATTGAAGAAGGTCTACAGATAGGCAAAAATATTATTGTTACTGTTATTATTATTATTTTTGTGTGTGTGTATATATATATAGTTGAAAAAAATGTGTTTTTCTTCCATTGATTATTGATACAATTTGTATCAGGAGCAAGCTCAATTGAAAATGTTTTGTGTTGCTAAAAAGTCTTGCTCAAAAGGAAATGTGAATACTACAAATACCAAACAATAAGTTGTAATAGAGGAAGAAAAATCAAATACTGAAAAGTCATCAAAACAAATAATTTTTCACCTAAGATAAATGCAACCTTATAAAACAATGGAACATGGTAAGTGACAATTTTTTTCACAACATAATCATGACTTGGATGCAAGAACATCAAGGTTCATAGTTGGCCAGAGAAAGATAACACCTTCTATGCAGAGACAATTGCAGGCTAATGATATATGTGTCATAAGGCCATGTCAGAGTATTTTAATGCTTAAAGTTCAAGCAGACGGATCAGAAAATTTGCGTTGAATGTCAAAAGATTATAGGAATTATATTGAGAAAATAAGGATGTTACATTTAGAAGATAGGGATGATGAGACCATACAAAAGTTGTTTATAAAAATCCAATTAGAAGATTAAGATTTCTTGCAATCAAATATGAGATTGATAACTGTTGGGATCAAATTGGAGAGAAAAATCTCAATCTGGAGATCAGTATATCTTCATTAATTCAAAAGCAGAGGAAGCTGTTGCTTTATAGGCGTACAACTCCAGAATAAACAAGAAAATAACTTCTGAAAACAAACTGCTATACAAACGTGACAACATGTGACAACATAATGAAATTAAAAACAACTGCAACAATAAACCAAAAAATAGAATTTGATGAACACGAATGCGAACGTGCAGACAGGCTACAAACTTGACTTTGAAGCAGTCAATATTCAACAATAACAAACTTTCAAATGTTATTAGAGTTCATTCACGTGGAAAGTCTGCATGCGAGGAGTTCCATGATGTTGTAAGTTTCAATACGACATACAATGTAAATCAATATAAAACGTCATTTGCTAATGTAGTTGAAGTAAATCATGATGGACAATCAATAATATTAGTATTTGTTTTACATCCTATGAGGATGTAGGCACCTTTAGATGCATTTTCAGCACTTGCCTTGCAGTCATGAGAAATATCCATCCCATTGCTATACTTACATATTAGTTCAAGAGTATGAAGTTGTTATTAGAGAAATAATATCAAATAATAGGTGTAGGTATGAAAAGTTCACTATTTTCTTACAAAAATAGTCAAAATTGTATACTTTTTAGGTATGAAAAGTTCACTATTTTCTTACAAAAATAGTCAAAATTGTATACTTTTTATTATTTTATTATTTTATGTAACAATATTGATAATTTAATTTTATTACAAAATTTGGCTATAGATTCTGTATATGGCATTTCATGTGTAAATTACTGAGAAGTTGAGAGATTTGATAGTGCTGTAAAGGAGTTTAAAATATTTATTTATGACAACTTGAGTGTAGACATGATTGAAAGCAATTGGACCAACTTTATGAAGACTTATCAGTTAAAAGGGAATGAATGGTTTTTTAAACATTATTCTGAAAGAGATAGTTGGATTCCGATTTATTTGAACAATTGATTTTGGATAGGAATGTCATCCACATAGAGAAGTAAATGCATGCATGCTTACTTTGATGGGTACGTGAACTCAAGGAGCACATTAAAGTAATTTATATAAAAATATGAAATTGCTTTGTGTGGTAAAATTTGAGAAAGAGATGCAAGCTAATCATGAAAGTAAGTACACTAACATAACTTGCATATCTTATTTTAAATGCGAGAAACAATTTCAATCAACATACACATATTCAATTTTTAAACAAGTTCAATATGAGATTAAACTTGTTATGAATTGTCTTATGCTCCCATTTACTCAAGAAGTGCAATAAGCTTCTAATAAAAGAAGATTTCAACATCACATATAAAAAGTTGAGGTAAAAAAGTTTGGAGGAGTAGTCCGATGATTTTGTTGATTTTGTACATTCTAGTCCTAGTAAAAAAAAAATATTCGGTGAATTTTAATTATTCCTATTTAATTGTTACTTTTCTAGTAGAGTTTGTAGTTCTAGTTTTGGTATTTCCAACATTGTATCAAATTTTTAGGGTGAGTCACTGAATAAATTTATTGCACTCATTATATGCCATTGTGTAATCATCAGCAGGAACCTTATGTAATTGGAATGCATTCAACTTATTTTCTATAACTTTGTTGTAATTTACAAGTTGCATTCTCTAATTGGCCTTTAACACCCTTTTTCAATCCAAATTTGTTTAATAAAGAGCTTCATGTGCTTTCTTTTGACAATTTACTTGAATTACATATCCTTCAAATATTGCCTATTAGCATTGTATTAATAGGACTTAAACACTATACAAGATTAATTTATAATTAAGCAAAATAATTAATCAAAGTAGACAATTCTAGCTGAAAGCACTTCGAAGTTCAAACAGAACTTCCACTGGATTCAAATAAATCATAAGCAAAGCAAAAATGACATAAAAATTCTAAATTCACCAATATTCTTACTAAACAATTCAATAAACAAACGCTACATATGTATATCCTTATTATCTAATGAGTAGAATCTGCTTGAGTCATGGAATTCATTAACTCTAACTTCCTCTATATCCTCCATGCAATGAACACCTATGATAAATCACCACGGTTACACACAAAAAAAAATCATTAAACAAAGCTAATATTATTGCTCTTAACCAAAAAAACAAAATATAAGAAGATTTAATTTTCAAATACAAAATTAAAGTGGAGACAATCCATCCCATTGCTTGATGACCACCATTTAAATTCCATAAGTGGTTGATGAGATCAATCTTTAAATCACTGTGCATTCTTTTATCATGGAATTGTTTTATTCGATTGATCATACTTGAGAGAGAAAATAATAATCATGCTCACCATTCATGTCTTTAACCATTAACCATTTTATTTACATGAGGTTGCTAATTTTCTAGATTGATATTTTGAGTTTGCTCACTTTCCATGATCATATTTTGTAAGATAATACATGTCTTTATTATCTTTCCAAGATATTTAGTATTCCAGAAATGTGGTGAACCTTTAACAATATGCCACTTACTTTGTAATATTCTGAATGCACATCCTACATCCTTTCGAATTGCTTCTTGGTGTTTGACAAATCATTTTTCTTCCATAGAATATGGTTGAGAAATTAATTGAATTAGTGTAGCATACCATGGATATATTCCTTTAGGAAGGTAATATCACATTTTATAATGGTGACCTTGAAACTCAAAATTACACAGTGGTGCAATATCATTGATAAGATCATTAAACAATGGTGATCTATCTCTTATAAACATATTATTGTTACTACGAGCCATATTGAAGAACGCATGTCAATCCCACAAAATTTTAGAAGGTACAATCTCCAAAATAAGTGTATGTGCTTTTTTAAAATCCATTAGTGTGTGCTAGGTAGAGTATTCAGTTAACCGAAATCGAACCAAAATTTTGGTTTTTGGTTAACCAAAATTTAAAATATGTAAACCAATAACCGAGCGGAATTTAAATCGGTTTACCAAAAACTGAAACTGAAATTTTCAGTTAATTGAAAACCGAATAATTGACCAAAAATTTACATATTTCTTCAAAATAACTAAATTTTTTAAAATTAATTTTAAGATAAAATTCCAAAATTTACAATAAATTAACTAAAAACCAAATATATTAACAAAATATCTACTTATTTAAAAAAAAACAATTGATTTTTTCAATAAATTTTAAGATAAAAACCCTAAAAATTAAAACTTTTGGTTAATAATTTGGTTTTCGGTTAACCAAAATTTTTTAATATCACAACTGAAACCCAAATCACAATTTTTTGTTGACTGAACCGAACTAATCGAAAACCGAAAATATTTCGGTTTACCAAACCAAATAATTTTTTCGGTTTCGATAAAAATAAAAAATTGCTCTCCATAGTGCTAGGCAAAGCTGTTGGATAGTTTTTCCATTGCCAATGCACACAATCCAAACTCATAAGCATACTTAGAAATCATCGCTCCTTACCTTCTTTAAGCAACCTTTCTACATCATCTTTATTTGGTTTTATAAATATCAATCTTCAAAAACACTGACATCATCACAAAAGCGCTTTAAACTCTCAATTATAGTGGTTTCTCCAATTTGAGCATATTCATCAAGCACATACTTTCCAATTGTATCATACTTTTGTGTAAAGTAATCATCATGGTTTCCACAACTTTGAGAATCCTTAGAAATAATTCATCCATTCGAAATCACCAATTAAAATATTTTGGTGTGTAATTTGACTTCTCACCTTAAGAAGTAATTCATAATCAAATCATGATGCTTCTTACGATTACAATTAATATAGCATCTATTAGACATCGTTCCACCTTGAGATGATTTTTTACTCATATTGTTGAAACAATTACAGGAAAATTAACCGCAATAGAGATAATCATGTTATCACTTATTCGAATGGATGTTTCTTCATCTTCACGTACATCATTTTATAATTTCTTACCCAGTCTCAATGAATTACTACTTAATGATGAGATATCAGCTTCAGAATCAAAACTTTGGGAAAACATTTATTCAATATAACACCTACGATAAAATTACACTAAAAGATAAAACATTCTATACACAATATGCATTAGGCAATAACAACACTAATGGTAACATTTAATAAACAATATATAGAATATCTTATTCTTAAAAGCGGAGATTATATTTGCATCTTAAAAATCCAAAATATAATGTTCACTAGCAATAGCATTTACTTCATATTCTTATAAAAATAATTTAAAATATGACCAACTATGTAAGTCTAAAACTATAAAATGCACTATTCAACATAATTTCTGTTCGAAAACTTTATAAGTAGTAGTAAAAATAAAAATTTATATAAACTAAAAAGCAAAAGCTTGAGGATATAATCATAAGCAAAATCATCCAATATAATAGGGATAATGTAATTTTGAGTACCTAAAGTTGTGCAAATTTTTCACTTAGGTACTTCAACTTTTCGAGGTTTCATATAGGTACTTCAACTTGCAAATTATAGGTCATTTAGATCCTCGGGATGACGTGGTGCTAAAAGATTGGAGTACCTATATGAAACCTCACAAAGATGGAGTACCTATATAAGGATCTAATTTGCAAATTGGAGTACCTATATGAAACATCGTAAAGTTAGAGTACCTATATATAAATCTAATTTAGAGTACCTATATATAAATCTAATTTGCAAGTTGGAGTACTTATATGAAACCTTGAAAAGTTTGAGTACCTAAGTGAAAAATTTACACATTTTTAGGTACCCAGAGTTATATTATCCCAATATAATATTATAATCCGTAAAATAAATACTTCACATGTTATCATAGGAATTTAATCAAACACTTCATATGCATATGAAGAATAATTAATCTATATTATAGAATAAAAACTTCTATAACTGGTAAAAGTAATAATGAAAATATAAACAATGAAAATGTATTTCTAATCTCAACTAAAAAGAAAAGCACGAAGCCAACTAGATATTTGCCTATATTAATGGGAAAGTAAAAGGTTAAACACACATATGAATATACAAATATCCACATAAAAATTGCATAGGAAGTAAACTAACCTTAAAGAAACGCAGGATAATAATTATTCTCTTTTTGTTAGAGCTCTCTTATATGATGCTTAGTCTTTTCTCCAAGAGTTTGTTAAATCGTTGTATTTGGTTGTTGATTTTCTTAAAAGAATTTATAATCACATTTTGTTCTTAGATTTAAAAAATATTAATAATTTATTAAAAGAAATAGCTAAACAGATGCCACTATAGATGAATTAGTAAAAGTAACTATTCAGATATCACACTTGTGGTATGTCATTACATACAACATCTATTTAATTTGCCACATTAGCTTAAATTGACGATAGCAATGGAGATGTTATAAACTCCCATAAACTGTTTGTATTATCCACTCCTCTAAAAATTAGGAGTAAGATGGTTTACCACCACTTTCTCATGTGGGTTGGGCCTCTTGGGTGGATCCTCACTTAAGCCCATGCTCCACATAAACCAACAAACTTTAACCCTTTATTGTATTATTTTAATTTTAGATGAGTTATTATATGGTTTTAAATTGGTTATCATTAATTTTGTTTGGTTATAATGAGTAGTTTTAGGTCAAAACAACCTATTAAAACAAATTAAATTAAAAATTAAGTCATCTAAAATACCAACATAGTTGACACAAAAATAAACCAATACAATACCATCTAATCCCAAACCATGAAACAAATAGAGGTTAAAGAAATATAAACGGTTAATTTAGTTTATAATTATGGCTTTACGTGGAAAGTTGACAGAAATGGATTTTATCTCTACTATAGTGGATTTGTAAGATAATAATAATAATAATAATAATAATAATTAATAATAAATGAAAAGTTATTAATGCTTTAGAAAAATATCTTAATAGTTGTAATTTTTATTATTTTCAAGAGCTCTGCTAAAGTTAAAGTATTTAAAATATACATTTAGTAAGTCACATTCATACTACTCAAACAAACCGAAACCACAAAATATGATGATTTAAGTTGTTTCTCATCTAAGTTAATTTTATTTACCACAAATACTAAATAATGTTACATGGTCACGGTAAGAGTTACAATTTTATCTTTAGATGACAATCCTTTCTCCCTTAAAAGAAGTTTTTGTCTCTCAATTCCACCAACTAGACACCATATTCATGTGGATGATGATTGAATTTGAAATAAAAGAGTAGTGGATTCTTTCAAGTTATATGGATTATTATTATTATTATTTTATTATTATTATTGTTGTTGTTGTTATTGTTGTTATCTGGATTGATTTGTTGTATACATACATGAAATATTTTAAATATATGTTGGAGTAAGGGGTGTTAAAAAAATCCTTAACCCGATAATCTGACCCAAATCCGTCAGGTTTATCAAGGTTTGGACCAGTTCGGTTCAATAATAGGGTTGGGGTCAGTCCATAATTTTGTGAAAATTCGGGTTTACCCGACCTTGATCCAGTGTAGGGACCCAATTAAAGGTACTTTTTTCTTATTAACCATTTTATTATTATTTTATTCTATTATATTTCTAAAATGGTATAATAGAATGTATATAATAAATAGAATTGGTTCATTGGGAGTGGGTATGGTTAGAATATAAGCATTTATGACCCACTAAGTTTTCTAGTAAAATGTGTTAGGCCCACTAGGTTGTCTCGTATAAAGCACTATATAAGGGTATTGAGATTTAGAATTGAGAGTTTTTTTTTTTACTCTTATCAAACCTTAGTCGATTGCATAGAGAAAAGAACATTGATGGGTTATTTTCTTCTCCATCTCAAAAAGCAATTGAGACACGATTTTGACATCGTTTGACGTAGAATTGATTGAGAAAGGCTTTAATAACGCAAGTTAATCATGTAGAAAAAGATTGGAATGAGTGGGGTTGTTCCTTGGCACTATAAGATTTGTTATTGTGGGCATCAAATAATCTGCGGATTTCGATGTAAGTATTTTTATATACTTGTTGTGTCTTTCAAAGTAGCTTTTAAAGATTTGATTGTTATGTGTGATCTAGAGAGCATGATATACTTTATGTTATTTTTTTTAGTATAAAATCCTTTAAGTGTTAATTTAAACATATTGACAATGTTGTAGTAATAGAATGATAAGCATATAGAATTGCTCTAAGTGTCATTCCCCTTTTCACTGTGAGTAGTGGTAAATATCCATAAGCACACAAGGTGCCACATATTTTTAGTAGCTGAAAGTTCAGAAGAATGGATCTCAAAAGTATCCACTAATTTTGTATAAGTTATTTAGTTTTAGAAAAATAACATGTAGGATAGAAAGACTCATGAATTTTCTTAAATGTTTCAAGTAAAGCAGTAGTGAAACATTGACTGCAAGCAGATGACTAGAAGGTGTGGCTTTGGCATTCGAATAGGATGTTGCATATTCTATTAAACCTAATTAGTGGACTAAATAATTTATTAGCTTTAGTTGCATCACTAGATTTTGAAGTTTTTATACCATATATTTGTGTTGAGATTTCTTATATAGATGAATTAATATTCAGTTTTTTCATAATAAGTTGAGCTTTGGATATATTTGAATGTAAACTTGTTTGAAGTATGCGCTGGTCGTGTGTTTTGGTGTAGTAAGCTTAGGGCTTGCATGTGTTTGTTAGTGGACTCCTGAAATCACTAGGATGATGCCGTCAAATGGTTGTTATATTAATAGTTAATAATATAGTTTTAACAGCTTTAAAATTGTGGGTTATTACACCCAAACTGAACCGACCCTTAGACCTGATAAGCATATTCTTTGGATGCTCCATTTTTCTTAGTCTTTGTGCATGTGCCTCAACAATTGCTGTTCTTAACTCTATTCAAGTTGTTTTGAATTCTATAATTGGTATGATTAGAAATGAGCATTGAAAGAATATTTTTAGAAACTATTCTTAGTCTTTACATTGTTAGGTCAATCAATGAAAAAAAATATTTTTAGAAACTTATAACATTATTTTTGACATCGGGTTAGGCTTGACCCGCGGTTTGGTCCGATCAGTGTTTTTAACATCAAAATCAAATTTCAGGTCAAATGGGTCGGACTGGATTTGACTCGAACTCGACCCATGGATACTCCTAATTGGAGTATGAGATTAGATTGGATATATATATAAACATATATATATATGTATAATCAAAATCGGATTTCGGGTCAAACGGGTCGGACTGGATTTAACTCGAACTAGACCCATGAACACCCCTAGTTGGAGTATGATGTTAGATTGGATATATGGTGAGTCTATTATGTGGACCGTCCTCACATTAATAATATGTTGGATATAAAATCTGAATTGTTAAATCAATGACCATCTCCAATGCAAGTCTCTTTTTCAAGTTTCTTATGTGGGCCCGTGTAGGCTACATCATCAAAGAGACTTATTAATAGAACATATAAGAATTTCACTCCAATGCAAAGTCTCTCCCATTTGTTTTTAAAAATTAAAAAAGTCAAATATATCATGCTACTTTCCTATTTTCTCTCTCCACTTTCTCGTCACGTGTCTTCTCATTATTTGTTAATTTTTATAAAAATGGGTCTCTCATTTAAGAGAATAACTTCTAAAAAATTAGTTACTCCAGTGCAAAGAGACCAAACATAAGTCTCTTCTCAAAAGAAAGACTCATTAAGAGACTCCCACTGCGGATGGTCTAACGGATAATAATTTATGCAATTTTTTAATATTTATTATTTCTCTCATATCTCTCTTCATTAATTTTTTTTCTCTCCAACTCTCTTCATTACTTGTTTTAATTAAATTTAATTTCTTTTATTTTCTCTCATTAATTGATTTTTATTTTATCTAATTGATTGTTATACTTATTTTTTTTTTTCTGTTTTCAATGTATAATTATTTTCTAATTAAAAATTTATTATTATTTTTAATGATAATATTAAAAATATAAATGGTTCCACTTCAAATATTTGCATGAGAATTAGTTTTTCAAAATATAAACAAGAGTTTAAAAAAAATAAATGACATAGAAAGAATACAATTGTAAATTTAAAAAATTAAATTAAATGACATTGAAATAATACAATCAACAAGTTAAATAGCATTGAAATTTTGATAAGCTAAAAATAATAGTAGCATTGAAAGAATACAATTATAATTTTGTCCATCCAAGCAAGCAAAGTAAAGTAAAAACATTCTTGAATATCAATATAAATAATTAATGAGATAAAATGAAAATCAATTAATAAGAAAAGACAAAAGAAAATAATTTTAATTAGAAAAGAATTAATGAAGAAAGCTACGAAAAACAATAAAATTTAAAATATTAAAATTTCCTGTAAACTATTAGCCATTAGATTGATTTTATGTCCGCATATTACCAATATGCGGACGGTCCGCATTGTAGGCTCACTGTGTATATATCAGTGTTTGAAATCTCGAAAATTGGAATCGAGGCGGCAACCCTCCAAAAGGCCTAGGCAGTCAAAGCTTTATTGACCAAAAAATCAAAAGTCAACGGTTAATCAAATATAAATTAGATAATTATTTGTTATACTTGTTAAAGAATATATATTATTATATTTTATACATTTTCATACACATGTAAATATCATATAACATATCGTAAACAAGATTTAAATGACTTAAGTATCCATAACATACTTAGTTAAAAGTTAATAACTTGAAATAAACATAGTTATAGTCCATAAAAAAATAAACATATATTCATAAGCAAAATAAAAATTTAAATAAAATAATCTTAGAGAACTAACTAATGTGGTGTAATCACATCATCATCTATAACACTTCCATCATCGACAGCATAAGTTTCATATTGTTCATTCATTCCCATACCATTCTCATCATTATCATCTTCTTCATCCTCAGAAATAAAATCATCTACTTCAAGTGATCTTACAACATCTTCATCATTATCACCACCCTTAACTATCCACCCCGCTGCAGCTTCACAATCCTCTCCACGTAACACATCGACTTTCCATTCAATCCATTTTTTTCTTTGTTTCATCAAGTGTGCATTAAATTGAACAAAAACTAAATCATGAAGTCTAGATGATGTGATTTATTCCTTTTCTTTGTATGTATCTAATTCATTGAAAAACCTAAATAAAATTAAAATAAATAGAGTGACGTAATATTATATAACAAACACAAATAAGAACAATTAGAAGAAAAAATAGAAAACGAACCCCTTCAAAAGAACTCCAATTTCTTTCACATCCAGATGAACTTGTTGTTAATGCAACAATTTTTGAAGCAGTCTTTTGCAAATTAGGTACTAGATTCCCATGCATTTTCCACCCTTCAACTACACAAATAGATAAGCATACAATTGTATACATAAAGTTATAATAATAATTTTTTAAATAATAATATTAAGTAAAGAAATATAGTACCTGAAACTCTTAATTTGTCTTTCTGCTAGACCTTTTCCAAATGGACCATCTCTATTCTTATACTTGACAAAATCTACCAACATGATATCTTCATGCATGGTAATTTGATTGGGATAAAAAGCTTCCACACAAGCTAGCAAGGCATTTATCAATTCTTGTTCATAAGCAATCTTCTCATCCTTGTATAAAAAAATAGATTAAGTAGATAACCAGCCATATGTAATTGAGAATCTAACCGACCTTTAGCTCTCGAGTCAATTATGTTAAAGATAACCTTGTAATTATTTTCAACATGATTAAAATCCACTTTGATATCTTCTTTTTCTTTCTTTAATTCTCCGTATAATCAAGGCATGGAAAGCCTATGATCTCCATCAACTAATCTCAAAACACGTACTAATGGTGCAAAAACCTTTAACCACATCCTAACACCACTCCAAAACAGTCCACTTATAGTAGTTTCAAAAGCTTCGTTTCCTTTCTTAGTTTTTGAAAACTTGCAAATTCTCCACTCGTCACTATTGAACATTACTTTCAATAAATCTCTATTCTCCCCAAATGCTTTGTAATGTAAGGAATGATGAAGCAAATCTTGTAACACCTGCCCTCACTAGCTCCCTTTGTCTTGTGAAATGTCTCATTAAAGCCAACATCTTATGATGACCATAAATAAAAATCGTGTAAGACTTGGCTTGGTCAATTACTTTCTTGTATCTTGGTAGGTTCCCAATGGCCTCCAGAATAAGATTTAGATATGACTTGCACAAGATGTCCAAAATATATGAGGCATTTCTTTCTTCAAGAGTTTTGTCGCTGCCGTGTTATTGCTTGCATTATCGATTACAACTTGAATCACATTTTCTTGACCAACCTCATTGATACTATTCTTCACATACTCACAATTCAACTCACTAGTATGTGAGTCACCATGACATTCTTTACTAGAAATGAAACTAATACCAAGCTTACAGTTCACGCAAAAATTCATTATGCTCCTGCGCTTCCTATCAGTCCAAGCATCAGTCATCACCGAACATCCACCTTTTTTCCATTCTTCCTTTTATTGCTTTAACTGCTCAATTGTATATTGAACTTCCTTTTGTAAAATTGGATTTGACAATTGATAGTGAGAAGGACCATGAAGACCTGGACCAAATTGGCCTATAGCTTCCATCATCATATTCCAATCTTCATTGTCGATGACATTAAGTGGAACATTATGCCTAAATGCCCACCTACAAATCCACTTATACACTTCATTTATCCTGTCCTTCAATAATGCATTACTTATATTTTGTTGGTGTCTACTAACATCATTAATTGCAACCTCCGGATTGACGACTTTAGTGTACATGTCCATAGCACCAAGAAAGTGTGGTGGTTTTCTTGGTCCTCTATGAATACTTAGACTATTTAGATCGTCGTTGATATGTTGACTACTTTTGCTTTCCATTGACCTAATACACATTTCAGTTCTCACTAACTCATCATCTACCTTCTTCTTATTTCTTTTATTCTTTGCATCAACAATTGCTTGCTTGCATTTTTCCTTATCAGTAGCTTTTGCCTTCAAACACTTTGCAACATTTTCCGGTATACCGGCTATATGCTCCTTCAACCAATAAATTCCTCTCGACATATTCTTCCCACATAACTTACATGATACCTTATCAACATTAGATGGATCTATCAACATTCCATATTCCCACCCAACATCATTTGATTTTCTTTTCTTAAGATTTGTATGCGGTGAATCTATTGGTTGCAAGGACGGTGGATCCATAATTGAATCACCCTAAAAAAATCATGAAAAATTAAAAATATTAGCCAAATATATTTAAATGATATAATATATTAAAAACAGAGAGCATATAGGTAAATAAAATAAATGTTTTAGAAAATAGAATAATAAAAAAATATATAGAAATAAATAAATAAATTTATACAATTAAAATAAACCTTATAAATAAAACACATTGTTATTTTCTAGTAGATAATATTATATAATTTGTTATACCAAAACATAACCAAATCATAAAAAATTAAAATATTAGCTAAATATATTTAAAGGATATAATATATTAAAAATGAGAGCATATAGCCAAATATATATTTCGAGAACCAATTCAAACCTCACCATTGAAAACTAATAACCATCAAACATTAAATTAAATTCACAACTATTCACATGCAAAAGTAAACTTGTCAAGTTGCTTTTAATTTGGATTAGAACCAAAGCACAACACAATCCAATATCTCAAAAATAAAAACAAACCAAAAATCAAAGTAAACTTATCAAGTTGCTTTCAATTCACATGTCTCTTTCCAATTAGTAAATTTCACTTACACTACTTGTTAAATAGATATCAATATTTGTTTAAGAATCAAAACAAATCATTACTTCTCATTCTTAATCAACTTAGTTATAATTACTATTACAATTTTGAATTGTATTTGACATAATAAAATTGGTACATTCCAAATAATATTTCATATAAATTCATTACTTTAATTGAGAAAATATAGAAATCAAATCAACAACTAAAAAATTATTGAAAACTAAATAGAATGATTTTGTTAATAATAAAATCATAATTGCAATGATAGAATGAGATTGAGAAGTTGGAAGTGGATGATAATTGAAATTTGTAACATTAATGGAGAACACAATCATTGATTTGGTCACTCATTTTTTCTTATCACCACTACTGCAAACAACTATAGCTACAATATACTATTCCTTTTTTTTTTAATATGTATGTATGACACTTAAAATTCAAGTTATTGAATTTATAAATAATTTATTGTTTTCGGTTCTTTCAATTTTTCTAACTAAACCAATGCACAACCCAATTCAATATGTCAAGAAACCAATTCACTTTCTACTTGTACCAAATCACAACCCAATCTAATATCTTAAGAATCAATTCAAACCTCACAATTGAAAACTAATGAAAATCACATATTAAATTAAATTCACAACTCACATGCAAAAGTAAACTTGTCAAGTTGCTTTCAATTTGCATAAAACCAAAGCACAACACAATCCAATATGTCAAAAATCAATTCACATGTCCATTTCCAATTAGCAAAATTCACTTACAAAACTTATCAATATAGAAAAATTACAATGACACATTTATCAATAATTTTAACTTTCTATAATAATATTACATACTCATCATAAACGAAGAATAAAACAAAGTAGCATTGGACATCGAGATTCGAGTTAGTTACCTCGGCGACCAGCAACACTAGAAAGAGAAAAGGCTCACTGTCACTGTCACCAACAAGCAGTAAGATTTGATCGTGAAAAAAATGAAATGAATTTGTGATTTAGGGTTTTATTATTTTAATTAACTTTTTAAAAATTGATATCCTGAAAAGACATCGTTTTGATGTAGATGATGAAAGCAATTTGATCCGATTAGTCCGATTTGGGCCGCAATGAGCGCCTAGGCTGCCCATTAAGATAACTATGGCGGATAAGTCGAATTGGACACCCGACTATCCCAAATTCGCTTCAGTTAGCCATTAAAAGGCCTAGGCGGTCTAAGTGGCCGAGTTTTCAAACACGGGTGTGTGTATATATATATATATATATATATAAACATCTATATTTTTATTTTATTTTAAAATATATTTAATAACATATTTAAATAAAAAAAATTGTAAAATTGAGAGATTTTTTTTCACTGGGTGCAAATTATTATTATTATTATTATTATTATTTACTTAATTTATATTGTTATTTTTAATACTTAAATAAATTATTGAGGTATGTAATTAAAATATTAGAATATATATATTTTAATTTCAAATTTCACTAAGATGTTAACATGTTCATTATATTTTCTACTAAAATATAATCCAATGTAATTTGTTTAGGAAAAAACCACTTCTTTCGAGAACAACTTTGTTAATGTGAAGAAATTTATATTTTTTTAGATCTGCTAACCTTAATCATTTCTTGCATGCATAACTATAGAGTAAAAAAGAAACGGTTCACTTTACTCGTTTAATAGCCATGGAAAGACTTTTTAACCATATTGGTAAGTTCTTCAACGGTCTATGGACATTCCTTATCTTGTAGTGAGAATAACACTAAAATAATTCAAGATCCAAGATATTTATCCGATGAGTGTGGAGGCTGCCATATTAATTTAATATTAGAACCATTTTGTGATTCTTCATCATTTACATCAACATGTGTCATTGGATTATCTTATTGAATGATTTTTTTTCTTGAATCCTCACTTGCCCACATAAGTTGAATTGCAAGTATAACATGTTTGATCGGCTTAATCTCTAACGTTACAGCATCTTTATTTCGAATCCATCTTCAGGCTAGTTATGTAGTAACAAATGGAAAGACATATATATTTAGAATATTTCATTTCCACTATCAAATCTTGGACGAGCCATAATGAATAAAAATATTATTTTCTCAATATAGTTTTTTACTTTGATATGTGAGCAAAAGTTCTTCTTCATCCAGAAGTAGATAATATTTTTCAGCTTTCTTGGTCATGTAAAACAATGTTTCATCCATATGTATAATATTGTATATGTAAACAAATTTCAGTTCATGTTTTAAGCTATTACTCTCTGTCATCGAGCTTTTTTTTATTTCTTCTTTTAAATATGGTTTAATAGCATTTAAATGATGCCGAATTCGACCTCACTTTCTGAATCTATTTAATGATGAAGGTCTAATATTTATTTCAATATCCTTCGATGATTCAGAAAATGACCTCAATGTCTTTTTACCGATGTAAAGGGATTTCACATTCTTGATTAAAGTTAACTTCAATTCATTTTTCCCACAGTTTTTTATTTACTTACGTGACACATCAATGGGAAGCTTGGTTAGAGTATCTTTTGTTTGTTTCATATTCTTTGTACCATTCTCAATAGTATTTCAAATAAAGACAAAACCTTCTTTGTGGATTTAGTTTCAATTTTCTATTAGAATTTTTTTTAATTAATAAAACATTATATATGGTACAACCTTTCTCATTAGATAAAAATTTTCTAAATTTTCTTACTGCATCTTCTTCCTGATTTAGATGTGAATTTTCTTCATATTAAATAAATAAAAATAGAACTATACACCGCAAACTTTCACTGTACCTTAACCCGGAAAACTAACAAGTGAATTTAAAATATTAGTAAGAAAAACTAACCGATGAATTTAAAATATGCTTTAAAATATTTTTTAGAAAAGAAAAAAAGAAGATTAAATAATCACCTGAGCTATCATATGGCGGTGCATTAGAAAAGTTGTTATTTCTTTCTAGTGAGTCCTTAGTTCTACATTTAAATCAATTTAAACAAATTGTCTTGTTGAGGTTATAACCTGCTCTAATTCAACATCCGATTTAACATATTTTGCATATTAGAGAAAAAATTAAAGAATATACATAGCTAATTTTATAATTAAAAAATAAAATAAAATTAAAATAAATATTTCGAGAGTGAAAATTTAGTGCCATGATATTACTTTAAGCATTTGTATATGGAAAAATAAACACTTAATTTTAAAACAGGTTTAAGAAAAATTATCAAAGTTTAAAATTAAAAGAATTATTTAAAAAAAGAGAGATTAAATCACCACCTACAATATTTTTCGTATTTGTTTCTACGGACTATTCTAGTTTTGCATTTAGATTAGAAAAAAATTGAATATTTTTTTTAAGAGGTTGAATCAACATGTTTTACATAATGTTGGAATTGTACGGGTAAAGTACAACCAAAACCAACATCCACGTGTCAAAGACACGTGTAAAAAGCAGTTATCCAATAATGGATAACTGCTACCGAACATTTAGAGATACACAAATATGTAGGTTGTGGTTTTTCGGACTCAAGTGTTCAAAAGGGAAAAATAGAGAGAAAAACAAAAGAAAGACTCTACACACTGAAAATCAAAATGAGAAGGACGATTGCTTGGATTGCATCTAGTTGGTGACTAGTGGAACTTTTCCGAAATGTGATTATTCCCGACCATCAGAAGTTGAACAGTAATGTTATATAATTCTTCCCTTTTTACTTATTTGGTATAAAATTGATGTATATAACAGATACGCATTATGTTTATTTGTATCTATGAGAAAGATATTGAGTTTGAATAGAAGTTACACTAATATATGGTATCATATCCTCTTGAATTTTAATTTGCTTCTAATTATTTTTTTAATTAAAATTGAATTATTATACTGCACTGATATTGTGTGGTGTTTATTTTAAATTGAAACTGGATAAATATTCTGCATGATTGGTCACCGAAATATCTTAAATGATAATTTTAAGTATTATACTTGTTAACCGACTTTTGTAGAATTAATTAAGTGACATTAATTGATTTTTTTTCAAAATTTTGTGTTTGTTTAAAGTATATCAAAGTGCATGTTATTGGATTTATTTTTTCGATATAAATCCGACGATATAAAATATGATTTTTTTTTTACGAAAATTGAAAAAAGTTATGGTTGTTGGAAGTTTTTTGGAAAGTTTTTAAACTATTTATCAGATTAATTACATTTATTAATTTAAATGAAATTTGATACGTTTTTCAACTTCCACTCGCAGGTTCAAAGAGTGCGTCTCACCGCTAGCAACCGAGTGACGAAAACGGAAATGGAAGACCCATCAGAACTAGGACACCAAGACGAGTCCACAGCCACCAGTCTGACAGCTGTAGGCGGCCGTAAAGATGATGCATAGAGTGCACGCGCGGCATGGGTGCGTGATGCATCAGGTTCACAGGTAATGGGCACAGTCACCGCTGACCTACCGCTTGGGAAGCCACCACGTCATCAGAGGGGCTAACTGTGAGTGAAGACGTACAAGTGACATCTGGCAGCGCCACGTGTCACCGGCGTGTGAGCGCGCCCTCCGCCCTCTGCCGGGGTGACGACGACGTGCCGCCGCTTTTCGGCGGTTGGAAATTTAAAAAAAAATTGGATTAATTACTTTTATTTTCATTTTTTTATTAATCCAATTTTTATTGCATGCTTAGGAAATAGTTAATTAGATTTTTTAATTATTTAATTGACATTTATTTAGTATTGATTGAATACTTATTAAATGTCATATGCATGTATTTATTTGGCATATATTATTATTATTATTATTATTATTATTATTATTATTATTATTATTATTATTTTTGCAGATTATGGAACATTATTGGCTCGGGTTCATGGTCGATGATCGCAACTGGATTCCATACCAGCAAGTCATTTACTATCATCCACGTCAGCTGGCTCCCACTCTGATATACCCACTTCTACCAGGGATAGTTCATCCATTAGGGGATCGATTTTTTCCTCCAGTCCCGCGGCTTCGGCGTGCACTAGAGATCGCTCCCATTGTTGGTCCACCTCTAGGATTCGGTCCATTTCTTGCACACACGCCAATGGCACCGAGGATCATAGCGCCTCATCTTTCTAGAGTGATAGTACCAGTGTTTCATCACCACCATCTGCTACCATCACCTCTTCGCAAGCAGCATCCAGTTGCTCCTGTAGTAGCTCCAGAGGCTCTAGTACCCAACCCCAAGGAGGTTTTCGCTGCAGCCGATGAGGATGTTATTCTAGTTGCTATTGATGCTAATGATCAGATGAGTGCTGATGTCGTGGATCCCTTAGCTATAGAGGACGAGCCTGTCGAGGATCCCATAGTCGCTGAGGGAGAGCATGATGATGATATCTCTTTCATGGATGATGATGGGCTCGATGATGACATCGAGGATGGATTCAAGCTCGATGATGACACTGCCGATGCTATGGATGGATGTGATGACCTGATAATAGCTGATCCGATTGTTCAGGATGAGGCTCAGGATGACGACAACGAGATCAGTTTCGAGGACTACATTCCTGATGATTCATGGCTGGAAGAATTGAACTCTTCTGCCAGTGACGTACAATATGATGATTGAGGATATCGACGGGACCCAAAGGCCGATTTTGATGATCCATATGCATCATTTTATTTCATACATGGTTTATATCCATATGTCCATGATATCATTGTTTTCACACATTACATCTTTTATGGATTTCGATACATTTTATCATGTTTCTATGATGGTTTGTGATGTTATGAATGTCTATGATATTGTTTGCACACCTAATGATTTAATGGATTGATTTGATTGAAGATCAAGGGTGGTGATTAGATAGATTTACTACTTTTTTTCTGAGTCCTCCTTCGATTGACCCGGTTGGTGCATCCTAAGTTTCTTATCAGATGATTGAACATAGATTATCTTACATGTCTTCGTATAATGTTCACAGTAATGGCTTCTTCATCCAAGAACATTATTGTTGAACAGAGACAACTATGATATTTGGTATTGTAAGATTTAGTATATCTTGGAAGAGCAAAAGGCTCTTGGAACGCTGACAAACACCATGGTTGCGATCAACTTTGGAGTAGCTCAACTTAGATAGTGGGAGCAATCAATTTTATGAGATAGCTTTGTGCCATAGTCCGTACAATGAACATAAACTATGTATTGACATATGTTATTTTATATGGCAAGGTTCATTGTCACGCATGTTTTATACCGTGCGTGCTTTTACATTGACCTGATGGAAGATAAGCTTTGAGTATGTCTCAATTCTTTCCTTCCAAGAACTTTAGTGTCAAAGCCTGAGCTCTTAAGTGAGTCACCAAACCAAATATTAGTATTGAGTTATTTATTTTCAGTTTTAGGGATCTCTTTTACTTACAAGCTTTACCATTTCTAATTTGCATAAATTATTTTACCGTCTAAATTTAATTAAAAATGCAAATTGGTTTACTAGCTAAACTCTTTTTAAGGGATAAAATTGAGTTTAAAGCAATAAAATGATGGATAAGCTAGCTATGTAGCATTAGAGAAGAAAATTGAATTGTATGTCCAATTGGTGAGAGAGGAGTTATCATCAAGAGAAGTATTATGTTATTTTTTTTCTTCAGAAAAGCCTGGAGAATTAGATTGATATTTCCCTACTATAATAGTTCTGGCTCTATTTGTTAGATTGATTGGAATATGTTGGTTGATATGCTTTTTTCACTATTGAAATTTGGTTTACCAGCATAATTAAGTACCACACAAATAAGGCTAATATGTAATTAGTAAAATAAGATAAAGATTTGTCAATGTTATGTTCTGTTTTGTCAATGTGATATTCTATTCTAAATGATGTTCAATCATTTTTATATAGTCTATTTGCAGGTGTATGTTAAAGCTATTTTTTTTTTCTGCAATTTATACTTTAGTACATATATCATTTAGCTAAATGTTATCTTATTTTAATGCAAGACATGTTCAACCATTTCTATAATCTATTTGCAGTTCCTGTATCTTAAAGCTATTTGGTTTTCTAAAATTTGTAATTTGATTAAACTATCATTTAGATTAAGGGCCCGTTTGGTTTTTTCATTGAATGCTTAATAGCACTTAATTTAAGTGTTAAATACAAAAAGTCTTAATTCTATTAATATGCGTGCCAATTTGTTCTTTGTTTTTTTTTTTTTAATATTTTTTATATTTTACCTACTTAAAATAAGTTATCTCTTTTTAATCTAACCATTTTATCTTCAAATCCTATCCTATTATATTTATAATAGTTTTAAATACTATATTCATTAATGATTTATTTTAATTTATTTTTTTAAATAAAAATTACTTTACGGATATTTTTATAGTATGCAATTCAAAAGTAAAAAAAAATATATATATATATATAGAAAAAATTATTTATTTTGTATAAATTTTGTTTTTTATTTTACTAATAATTATTTATAATAAATATTTTTAATAAAATTTTAAATTTTATAAAAGTGGTAGCAAATTCTAAAATTATAGTATTTGCAATTATTTTAAATTTAAAATAAATATTTTAATTACCTACATGAATTAAGACTCAATTTAACTTTGTAATGTTATTACATTACCTACCAATAAATCAAAATAAATAATTAATTATCTCTATAAACATAATATATATTTCTTTTTCCAATGTTTCTTTGTCTTTTACCTAGAAAAAATATAGATAAATTTATTTAAAATAAATTTATTTAATTTAACCATACAAATTGAATTTTACAAAACAAAACAAAAAGTGAAGAGTACTTTAAGAAATATAATGACAACATTAATTATTGTTATTGAAATTTGCAATCACATATGTAATAAATTTATATATTCACAATTAATTAATGGTATAGGAATTCACAATCATAAATGTTATTCTATTAAAAATTGTTAATAAGCCAACATAATGACACACTGGGACATTTATGTAAATTCATTTATAAAATTGAATTTAGTCATTTGTAATCAGATTTCAGCACAAAAATTTTATCTGAACAATTCAAATGTAATTCACTTAATTTCAGATATTTTTTTGAAAAAACAAATATGTTAAAGTCACTTATTTTAAGTATTCAGACCTATTCAGTATTAAGTTGAAAAACAAACAAGCCCCAAATATTATGTTTGATTGATGCAAGGCTTAATATGTCTCTCCCGAAGTTGATTCCAAATATTGAGCTTCCAAAACCAGAATGAGCAGGTGAGAAATTTTACTTTTGAGCATATATGTTTTATCATTTTTTTTGCTATATGCTATTTTCAAATTTTTTTAAAATTTTTTTTAAGAATATTCATTTAGTTTTAGCTCTCGATGATATGCATTTCTACTACAGGTAGAACTTCTACAGGGCAATGCACTTAAAATGGTTCTTAAGGAAAAAGATTTGATGGAAAATGTGTATGTTGGATTGCGATATTGGTATTCATTTATGGATAAAAAGATGTTTACCTTTTCTGTTGGCTGTGTGATTGCTTTTTTATTTCCCTGAGTATGCTGCATGCTTTTATGATTATTTCTAAGAAGCTTGATATTTAGCTTGTGCTTTCTCTAACTTCAAATTCGTTGCTGCTGGTCAAACTCTTAAAGTATTTAATAAGGATGAACACAAGCTTTTTGTCAGGTGATTTTTTTTATCTAATATAATTTTGCATTGCCATCTTTAAGTTACAGTATTGATGAATGGATTTAAAGAACATTAGTGTAGAGTTAGAATTTCTACTTTTCTTGGTAGGATGTTATACGTAAGCATTTTGTGAGGTTATTGTAGGAATGTAACTTCCGGCCCCTGCCCCTCGATGATCCGAGATGCGGTGGTAGGATGCCACGTCATCCATTATCGGTTTTAAGGCTGACCACTAGCCCCACAGACCAGCATTACCCTTTCCTGTATGTTTTGTCCTCACTCGCATGCTTCCCGAGAAAACTTCTAGGAAGGTCACCCATCCCAAAATTATTTCAAGGTAAGCATACTTAGCTTTGGAGTTCTCAAGTTTGGGGCTCGCGAAAAATAATGTGCACATTGGTGATATGAGTAACAATTCAATTCATTTTAACACTTTCTCAATAAGGGGTGTTGCATTCCACCGCTGTTAGGACACAACGTCCTCATTGTGGTTAACCCACATCATTTCCATAATCTTTATTCCGCAAGACAAATACCCTGTGCTCTTTCATCCAAAGGCGCACTTGCGGTTGCAGGGTTGCTCTAAAACCATTTGTAACGTCCGGCCCCCGCCCCTAGATGACCCGAGGTGCAATTTCCGAGCGCCAACTTGTCAAATAACCGATCTTAAGACAGACCACTAGCCCCACAGACCACCATAACGCTTTCCACCATGCTTTGTCCTCACTTGCATGCTTTCCGAGAAAACTTTCCAAAAGGTCACCCATCCCAAAATTGTTCCAAGCCAAGCACACTTAACTTTGGAGTTCTGAAGTTTTGGGCTCTCGAAAAATAATGTACACATTGGTGATATTGGTAACAATTCAATTCCTTTTAACCCTTCTTAATATGGGGTGTTACAATGAAGACCATTTTAGTTTCGAGGATTTTGTCTATATGGAGAATATATTGAAGGCTGGAAAATGGTGATAAATTTAGTTGACACAAGAAAGGATTCAAAATTATAAGCTTGCTTTATGATAGTGGGTTTGAGATTGAGATGAAAAAAGTAATTGGATTTCTTCCTCATAGTAGAAGGTTATTAGAGCATATGAAATGCTACTATATAGTTTAGAGAACAATCATGACATTGATATTTATATATGCGGGAAGTTTATATTAGGTTTATGTAAGAAGCATAAACTTTCAGAGGCGTTTCAACTGTATTACAAATTGGTCAAGAATGTCACATTCGTCAGACCGGGTTATTATTTTTTTTTGGTGTTTTGATCGTAAATCGTGTCCGAAACTGTAGGGTATCAGTGAATTTGAGACATCTGAATTGTCCTAATTTTTTTTTTTAAAAAAAATCTCCACTATCAAGTTTAGTGTTTTCACAAAACAAATGGATTTTTACTTTGAATTTGAAAATAAGAAAAAGTTGATTTATTATATTATAAAATAATATGGACTAATTTGAAAAATTAGTAGTCATGTGACTAGTTCAATTTACGAGACCTATAAAAACTCTATTTTTCTCTCATTTTCTCTTTTACGAAACCTAGTAACCATTTGGGTTTTCAAGTTCTTATTTTTCGTAATCAAGGTAAGAGACTCTCACCTCTTGTTTCAATGATTTTATTTTTATTTTATTTTATCAAATATTGAATTTATTTCTCGTAATTGGTAAAGTTTAGGATTCCAATCCCTATACAACTTTCGATTGATTTTTCCACACACACCCTAACTCAAAGGTAACCCTCCGATCTACTTTTCCTTTTGATGTAAATGTTCATTCCCATTAATGGGATATCACTATATGTTTGATTTTAAAAGAAAAAGGAAAATAAAACCTCTCTGATTTGAAATTCGTTTAAGATGTCTCAAAGTCACTAGTAACCCTAACCCGATTAATTTTGGTTCCTAATACTTTGTTTTGGTTCTCGATCCTGTTGTAATTATTTTTGGTGTTGATTTTTTTTATGTGACCGTTAGGTGACGGTGCTGGTGCTACTGGATCCGTGGAACGGGACCTGTAGGCTTAGTTGTGTAAATTGCTTTGTTGGTTAGTATTTCAGCTTTATTGTCTTTAATTAGTGATTTCTATGCTTGGGAATTGTTTGAATCAATGCATGGTATGATAATTGTGATAGTCACATGTTTAGTCGAATATGTTTATACATTTAATATGTCTTGAGAAACTAAATAGGTCATGTGACTTTACTTTGTACAAATAAATTTGTTTAGAAATCCACACCTAACTGCATGTCTTAAAATAATAGACTTAAGTATCATGCGATTTTGTTTTGTTACTGTTATAATGTTGCTGCTGAATAATCCGTTGGTTAGTATAGGCTTGTTGTGGCCTTAATTATTTATTTTGTTAAATTCTAAATTTTCTAATTAAATGTTAAGTAAGATAAATAAGCCCTATCCGTTGATAAATTACATGAGACCGGCATGCCGTAAGGAAAATTAGAAGTACTTCTACACGCTAACGCGTGCGGGCCTAGTTCTACCCTTAATTATATTCTGAGGCTTCGACCATCTCTGGATGCACGACATCACCTCTGTTCTATTCTGGGTCTTTGGACCAATTCTGGATCTTCGGATCACCTCTGTTCTGTCCCGATTTGTTAACTGATCTAGGATGGGCTACTTAATCGAAATCATAATTTACATATTCTGAACTCTGATATTTTGTATGTAATATTTTGGATAAATGGACTTTATTTACATTAACTGGTTGAAATTCTGGTTAATTTTTTAAGCTGGTAAAGTTACAGTTTTTGTTAACTGAAATCCGAATTTTATTTATTATCTGAAAATCTGTTTTGATCTGTACCCTTAAAATAAATGGTTAGTTTGTAGGATTGCCATGAACCACTTAATTAGAAATCTTGGTGTGAGTGTAAATATATCTGGTAGCTATTTTTCTTGAATAATTGGCTTGGTTGCTCTGAGTTATGCTTGCATAAGATCTAAGTCGAAGCTGTGATATTCTCTAGAGGTCTAATTTAACAACCATATAAAATGATCCTAGCCATATAGATGTCAAACTTGATTAGTAGAAACTAGTAATCCAACTTGGACTTCATAATCGGTAAATGTGTTGATTTTAATTTGGAAAGTGAATTAAGTATAAGTACATTGTATATGGTAGTGTATTGTGTGACTAGGTCATTAAAAACTTGAATAAGTGTGTCATGTGACTAGGTCATTTAAAACTTGAAAAAGTGTGTCATGTGACCAGGTCATTAAAAACTTGAATAAGTGTGTCATATGACTAGGTCATTAATAACTTAAACTAGGGTAGCATGTGAGTATGTCTCGATATTGGTGTAAATAATTCAATTCAAGTATAAGCCTTAGAGTCTATTCGTTATAACTTGATTTAATAAACCCGTATATATGTTAGTAGTCACAACCTGAGTTGGTGGATCTCTGTAAGTCTGGAACTCCAAAATTTGAAATCCGAACCCTATCATGAATTAATTAACTAAGTACACCCGTAGGATAATATTGCTACCTGAACCTAAATCCGTTACCTTCTCCGAGTCTAGCTTCGCATTAGATACCTATTTGTTTGTACCCGTTCACGGGTAATCTTTTCTGTCTAAGAATTTTGTGGTCTATTATTTCTCTAATTTGCTAACCAGTCCCAGTGACTGTCGTAGTTTTGATTTTGTTATTTTTTTTTACTGTCCTCCCGTTTGGGACGACATGCAAAATTTTGTGTTCAGTCTAATCAGGTGGTCAGCAGGAAAATCATGTGTTGCATAATTCATGGGCATCTGAACTTGCATTTTTTTTCTTTTGGTTCATTTTGATTATTATGTCTCTCGAATTTTGTAATTGATTTTTATTTGGGTTGTGACTTTGAAATTTAAACGATTTGATCATGAGTTTGATTTTTGGATATTCGAGATGTATTATTATTATTATTATTATTATTATTATTATTATTATTATTATTATTATTAGTATTAGTATTAGTATTAGTATTATTAGTATTATTTTGGTAATTGTACTTGATAAGTGACTTAGGTTATCATAGTCATATTACACTTATATTTTATTATTTTGGAACATGTGAATTAGTTATGATTTTCCACACCATGTATTTATTTTGTTTATATATATATATAAATTGGATATTTGAGACATGTGAGCTTGTTTTGGTTTTCCGCACCCATGCATTTATTTTATTATTTTAATATTATATTTTAATTGAATATTTGAGATATGTGAACTAGTTGTTATTTTACACACCTACGAACTTATTTATTTACAATTTAATTTGGTATTCAATTATCATTCGTGTCAACCCGAATGTATGGTGCATTATTTTATTTCACTTAATCTGCATTTCGAATTTGTCCTCCACCTCTGTAATGTAGTATCCGGGTCCCTGTGGTCCACTCCCGTCGGGCCAGGGGTTTGGGTGTTACGAAGTAAGGTCTTCATCAACAACTGTCCAACTTGAAAGATCTAAAACATATTTTGGTGGCTAATTGTAAATGAGAAGAATCTGAGTTTGTATTAAGAGGATACCAAAGCAATTACTGGCTAAATCAAATTCAAGCTATCCTTTTGTCATCTACTAAAATTTCTTATGTTTCTTCATTTAATTTATTCTTTTCAAAAGTCAACAACATTTCGTTTATCACTTTTTTTTTCTTGCTTTACCGGTTCATCCTTTAGGTTATGTTTATTTCGAGGTTTTTCGTATGGTTATGGTGTGGTTATGTACTATGTTGTTGTTTGTTTCTATTTCCAAGCGATGGTAGGGTAATACGTGGTTCAATTTCATGGTTCAAATTGGCCAATTTTGAATTTGATTTTTGTATCACCAAATCGGTGGTTGTGTATGGTACTATTTTTTATTCATCCTAAAATACCCTTATCTATTTATCTGAATGCCCAAAATATCCTAACCTAATTAAAATAAAATATTTTAACCTAATTATCGTTTTGTATACCGTTGACTTTGTTTGTTTCGTCTTCAACAAGCGAGTTTGATTTTCTTACTACGAAAGAGGTAATTATATTGTTTATTGATTTCTAACTCTATATTGTTTAATTATTATTGTTGATTTTATTTTATAATTTGTAATAGAATATACACATCTTTTGGATCATCTTTGTTGGTGGAAAAACTTCAATTTGAGGTATGTTATTTTTATGAGTATATTGTATTCGTGATTTGGATGAAGTATAATTTTTGAAATTGTGATTTTCTAGTTAATCTAATTATATTTTTCTAGGGTTTGTTTTGTTAGCTTTCGATTTTTGAAATATTCTATTGGAATTACTTGGTAGTGCTAAGGCTATGTGGTGTTGGGCTTAACTTTGACATGTTTTTTTTTGTCAATTTATCAAGTCTTCTTTGTCTGCACAATATGTTTGTAAGTTAAGATGCTCATTTACTTTCTCCATTCGTTGAAGTATATTTATTTTCTAATTTTTTAAATAACTTAGTTGCAATAACTTACTTGTCTATTATTAGTATATATTATAGTTTAAAAAATTAAATAATATATATTTTTTTTAGATGGATGATCGTAAGGAGTTAGTAAAGCAAAAAGTTAGCGCATTAGTTGCACAACTCTTTTGTTTTGTTGGAGTTTGGTTATGAGTGTTTCCGTTACGAAAAAGAAAAAAATATTGTCCAACGAAATTTACGTCTTGAAGGTGAACGAGTTAGAGATGAACTTATGAAGCACTTACGTACAAATAGTATCTACCGTCACATAATTAGGATGACTGCTCCAGCTTTTATAGGCTTTTGTGACTTGTTAGTAAAAGAGGGTGGTTTAAGGCCAACCATTCGAACTACCATAGAAGAACATGTGGCAAAAACACTGTATTTGTTAGGACATAATGTTACTAATAGGGAATTATGTCTCATGTTTCGTCGATTTAGTGAGTCAACTAGCCGGCACTTTCATAATGTATTGCGTGCTATATTAGAATTGGAAGATAAATTTCTTAGACAACCTGATGGATCTGAAGTGCCAACGGAGATATGTAATAGTAATAGATTCTACCATTTTTTTAAGGTAACCATAACTATTCCTAATATTATTTATTTTAGATAAGTTAGAGGTGATAGTTACAGTAATTTAATTTGTTCTTGTCAGGATTGTGTTGGTGCAATTGATGACACCCATGTACGTGTTAAAGTGTCCATGAAAGATGGTCCTAGGTTTCGTGGGCGGAAAGATTATCCTACACAAAATGTTCTAGCAGCTTGTACTTTTGACTTAAAATTTACATACTAGCTGGGAGGGAGGGAACAACATCGGATTCGAGAATCATTAAAGATGCATTAACAAGAGAAAATCACTTAAAAATTCCTGAAGGTAAATATATAGACATTTTTTTAGCTATACTTGGCTTCGTTAGCAAATTAATTTTGATTTTGTTATTTTGGTTAGGAAAATATTACCTTGTTGATTGTGGATTTATGTTGCGGAGCGGATTAATTACTCCATACAGAGGGGAGCGTTATCATTTAAAAAAGTACTCAAGAAATCCACCACGGAATGCTCATGAATTATTCAATCTTCGTCATGCATCTTTACATAATACTAATAAACAAGCTTTTGGGGTGCTTAAAAAAAGATTCCCGATAGTTTCAACCTCAACTGAACCTACATGTAGGCTGAAAACGGAAAAGCTCATCATATTTGCTTATTGTATAATACATAATTATTGATGAGGTGTTGATCCCAAGATGATTTACTAGCTCAAGTCAAGCAGAACTAGATAGTAGGGTCGAGGAAAATGATCAGTCTTTTATTAGGGATAGTGCTGAGAAAAGTAGGCAGGAAGCACTTATTAGAGATAATATTGCTGCTCATATGTGGTCGGATTATATTGACTATAATAGCATAATGTAATTTGATGGTTTTATTATTATCTTTATATTTTACTATTTACTTCTTTTCTGATTATGCGAGGTGTTGTTATTTAGATTTGAATGAAAATATTGACATTTTGTGTTTAATTTATAATTCTGACAATGTCAAAACAACCAAGCTCAGCTCTCCTTTGTAATTGGTCCAATGAAATGGATGATGCTTTGGTTGATTTATACATGGACCAAGATAATGCAGGCAATAGAGTTAATGGAACTTTCACAACACATGTTGTGGATTGCATTGTCACTGAGTTGAAGATAAAATTTCCAAATAAACCTTTAACGAAAGAACGGGTGCACAATCGAATGAAAAGCATAAAAAGACAATGGTCAAAATAGTATGATGCTTTTTATAAAGGTTTAATTGGTTTTTCGTGGAATCCACAAACACAAATGATGGAAGCTAAAGAAGAAGTTTGGAAGCAATTAATTGAGGTATCTTATATATTTTTTTTCCATGATCAAATATTTGTTTAAACTATGTTTTATGAATTATTCATTTATTTTTGGATAAATTGTATAGGCAAATCCAAAGGCAGCTGAATTGAAGAACAAACGTGCTCGAAAGTATGAAAAGTTAGTTATATTATATGGAAATGATAGGGCTACAGGAAATAAGACTGATGCTCCAAGAGATGTGAGAAGGAAATTAGCAACCCGTGGTGGGAGAAAAATAGGTGACCCGATAACGATCGATGAAATTGATGATATGTTAGTTGAAGATGTATCACTTCTTGAAGCTTCAAATGCAAATGTGAAAGGCTCATACAATACTTTTGGGGTTGATAGAGGTCAGAATACACCATCTCCTCTGACAAATGCATCAGCAGCACATTCAGGTGCTTCTATTCCTAATGCTAAGAAGACAAAAAAAGATGACACTAATGATGTTGATGAGCTTGTCATCGAGGTGTTGAATAAGGGTTTTCAGAAAGTTGCACCGACAATTCAAGATTTATCTAAAAAACCACTTGTGAAACTAGATAATCTTTGGGAGATAATAACATCATTTGGATTAGAATTTGGTGAACAAACAAGAGCTCATATAGTCCTCCTCAAAGATCATGATATGATGAGCGCATTCCTATCTATTCCATCATAACGTAGGAAGACATTCTTACTTCAGCATGTGCTTAATGCTAATTAATTCAATTATTTTGTTTTTTTTATGGATTTAATGTGATTTGGATTTTTGTTCCTAAGACATTGAAAATTGTGAACACTTTTGTTTAGATCAATGGTGGGAATACTTTTGTTCGGAACAATTATAAGAACTAGTTTGTTGGTGATATGTTATTCTTACTTTATATATATATATATATATATATATAACTTTACATGAATTAAAAACCTTTTTTTTCTCTCTTATTTGGTTTAAATATGCTAGTGACCTTCCTTGTTCTAATTGGCAAGCTATTGTAAACTCAACTTTGAGTTAGAAATGTTTGAAGTGAAAGTTGGGAGAATTCGTGGAAGTGAATCAAATTTTTGACTTCTCAACAGAAAGCACTCACTCAGACATTATTTAATCCACCATTTAAAATCAATTAACAAATTAAGGATATTTTGGTACTGCAATATTTTATTAATATAGCATACCATCCAAACAAACAAAATTAGTTGAATATATTGTAAGATACATTATTGAATTATAAAATCTTTCCAAACATGAAAAAAAAATATCAATGTACCACTACTATATCCTACCATTCTTTAATGAACCACAATGCACTCCATCCAAACATAGTGTTAGTGTGAGTCTGTAGGTTTTTTATTATGTAAATGACATCTAATATTCTATATAAAAAATTTATGTTGGTGTCTTTTATTCCGATCTTAGTGTGAGGATGGTTTTGTGTGATTTATATAATTAGAGAGAGGTCATCAATAATTTAATTTGTCTACTAATTCTTAATTCTAATTTTTCTTACTTAAAGAAAAAAATAAAATTTATGATTTTATGTGATGGGATCATTATCTTATTACTTCATTTGTAACAATAATAATAATATTATTGTTTTAACAATAATAATAATTTTAATTAATTATTAGTATATCAATTATGTGTTTGAATTATTATGTTAAATATTTAAATTTAATTAATTTTTTTATGTTCAAGATTAGTATTATAGGAAGTTACACAAGTGAAGTAGATTATGATTTTTATTTAGTCGAATCAAATGATATATTCATCTCACATTAATCAGAAAAAAGAATCAAATATACTTTAAGTTGATAAAGTATATTTAATAATAATATATGATTTTAATTAAATTTTATATATTAACATTTCATACTATTATAAATAAGTATTCATTGAGAAAATTTAAACTGTGGTACCATTTAAAACTTTAACTAAAAAAATTTCAAATTAATACTTTTTAAAAATAATTTTGAAATTATTTAATTAAAAAAATTTTAAAAATAAAAGTAATTGATACATTTGGAAAAGATAATTAAGAAAAATTAAACACATATTAAATTGCTACAGTGCAAATTAATAATAATTTAAAACAAAATTAATCTTTAGGATCATATATACTTCCTCCCTTTTTTTTATGTGCTACACTTGAATAGTATTTACTATTCATTCATCAATTTTATTTTTTATATTGTTACTTACGTATAAATAAAAATATATTCAAGTGGGATCTTGTTTTATTCGTTTTAATGTCTACTTTTTAAATATAAAATTTTTATAATTTTTAGTTGTATATAATTAAAGATATTTACCGTTAAAATTAGGTCTCGAATAGTGTGCAAACAGAAAGTGTAGCACATAAAAAAAAAAAGCAGAGGGAGTATATATATATATTAATAATTATATATATATATATATGATTATTTATTTCTTTTTAGATTGATGATGTACATTTAACCATTTTAACCTTTTATATTGTAAAAAGACTTGAGGATTTTGTTTTTGTTTTTTTTTAAGTGATTTTTTTTCTAAATTAAAAATACATATAGTTATAATAATGTAGAATGAATCAAACATCAATTTGAATTAAATTATTATTAATATAAATAGTAACAAATAATTTATCTTTTCATATTATTGAAATAATTTCTTCCTTTATATATATATATATATATATATATATTTGCTAAAATTAATATTATAAAAAATGAAATTTTAAATCAAATTACATTAAATTCAATTCAATTATTTTTTCACATTTCTTAATTTTTACATTGAAATCATTTTATAAATTAATATAAAATATAATTGAAATCATTTTATAAATTAAATATAAAAAATATAATCAATCTTATTATTATATTATTTTACTTACTAAATCTGAAATAAATTTTTATTTATTGTTAAAATATTTTGTCTCCGAATTGAGTAAATATTCCAACTATCAAAATTTATTTATCTGATAAAATTTCATTAATGGGATAATTTACCGTTTATAATGAAATTAACATTATATATATATATTAAAAGTAAATATTTGTAAAATTTGACAATATACTTATATTTTTTAATTAAAATGTAAAGTTGAATTTGGGTAGTAGTAAAAATATAGTAGTGTATAAAAAATAAAATAATTAACAGAAATATTTTAATGAAGATTTTTTTCTAAATGAAATAAATTTACATATTCTATATTAAAAACCGAATCTATAAGAAAAACCTATAGATTTAAAAAGAAGAAAATTACATCGTAAAAAGTTCCACCACAATGTCGTAGTCGGAAATAGAAGCATTTAAATTAGACTTAAAAGCCAATCAGATCGAAAAAAGTTTGTTGTGTTTAATGTCAACAATTTAGACATTTTTGGGCATTTATTTTTTCCACTTATGTTCAAACACTATTTTAAAAAGTCATTTTGAAAAAGTAAAATTCGACCACTTTTTCTAATTAGATAATTGCTATATTGCACTATATTTACGAAAATACCATCAAAAGTGTTTTGTAGTAAATTATATCCTTTTATTAAAATCACACTGTATATCTCTTTCACTTTGAATTATTTTATTTAATTATATTTTTAATTTTATGCATCTTAAACTATACTTATAATTTTAATGAATAAAATTTATTTAAAATTTAAAATTATTCTTAAAAAATAATATACTTATTATAAAATTAAATAATAAGTAATATTATAAAAAATTAGAGGTAATCTTTTTTAAAACAATTATAACAAGCATTAATTTTGTATTTTTTTTTTTTTGAGAAGTGCATTAACTGTTCATTGAGAATTTAAAATGTGGTATTTTAAATGTATGTTTTATATTAATTATATTTTTGAGTTAATTGCAACTCAGCTACCTGATTAATATATTTTTGTAAATTTATATCCTTTTTACAATTGTTTACAACTAGATAAATTGAATAAGAGTTAGTTGAAATAAAATGTATAAAAAATCATTTTTACCCTTTATCATTTATTGGCCTGACATCATGATATATTACTTTGCATTTTTAGAAAATTATATATTTTGAGAAGGGTAAAGTTAGCTTAGCTGACTTTTTTTGAATTAATTAATTGCCAACAAATATGACTATTGTAACGATTATATTTATAAATCTTCTTCTTCCTCTATTTAACGCCATTAGCAAAATTTCTATATTTAACCCTATAAATATTTTTAAAGGCTATTTGGACTTTTTACCAATACATGTGACATTAGCAGTCAAAATTTATCATAAATGGCTAAACAAATGCTAGAATATATAGTAGATGGTTGGTGAATGATGAAATTCCTGTTGTTGAAGGAAACCTGATGGATGGTAATATCCTGTTGATGTTCCTAGTCCTCTAGAAAACCCTTGAATTTGCTAATATAAAAAAAATGAACATATTAAAGGCTGGTAGAGGGTTCAATTGAAAATAATAATAATAAATAAACATAAAGTTCATAAATATGGATATATATATATCAATAATCTAACTAAAATACACCTATATTGTATAGATATACCAAACAAGTTCATTGTCTAATGAAACCTAATGTTTCGCACAATATCTACACAATCTTATACAATTTAAAACAACTCTAAAACATAAAATAAAGTCAAGACAATTAAAGTATGTTAAAATTCTGAGTCTAACAGCTAAACAATATTGAAATATAAAATCCATACCTTTCTTGAGTCATATCAAAAATTTCTACCGAATGTTAAGCAATATTATAATTAGTTAAAGCAATAAATAAATATCACACTACGTAAAATCATAAAAGAAATTTGTTTCGCTATGAAAAACAATATGTAAAAATAATGAATTTGTTGATTACTTTCAAGCGTTGAATATCTACGAGATAAGGCACAAGTATGGTGCATAAGAATTCTAAGATTTCAACCCTCCTCAGTGTGTATGATGTAATGCTGTCATCCGATGTCAATACTGTATTTTTTCAGGTGCTACTGTATCCAAACAAATATCAAAGCCATTTAGCTGAGGTGAACATAAAGTTGCAATTTAAACTAATAATTCCTAACCCAATTGCACAACAAGGAAAAACATACAAAGTTTCTTTCTTTCTTTTTTTTTTTAAAAAAAAAAAAAACAATTTGAAACACCATCATTATAGAATCACCCTAATCCCAAAATGAGATGTAAATCTTCAGTTTTTGTACCTTTAATAGCTTCACATGGCAAAACAAGAAGATATATTCACCTTCAATTGCAATAATAAGACGTTAACAGGAAACCCTTGTATTTTTAATAGAGATATTTTTTTTTTAATTTCTGAAGCAACCAAGAAAATAAAAGAAAGACTTATAATTTTGACCTTGCAACTGGTATTTGGCGGTAAAGATCATCCAAAACTTTTAAGTTTCCACTTTCTTTTTAGTGCATTGGTTATTTATTAGGTATTGAAAATGTGATATTTTACAAATAAAAAATTTATTTCAAATACATTTATTAAAAATATTTTTATTCACTTTTAAATTTACAATTAGCAATTAATACATTCTTCTATTAAAAAATATATATTAATTTGAGATATTAATAAATTTATATATAAAAAATTATTAAATCAAGAGAGAGGACAAATTAATATATTAGACTAATTTTATTAAATTGGATAAAAAATAATAAAAATGATAAATACAATACATTTATAATAGATCTCTGATATGTAAAAAGTGAAAAACAAACTGATGGCATAATCTAAATAAAGAAATCTTTTTATGTTAAATCTAAAAATAAGATCTAAATAGATAATCGATAAAACCTTATAACCCTTATTCAAAAGGAACCAAATATTCCCTTCTCTAATTATAAACTACTCTTATAATCAATCAATCAAGTAGATTATCAAAATAAAAATTTAAGTTATTTAAAATATGTTATATTGACATTGTTATTAGAA
This sequence comes from Cardiospermum halicacabum, assembly GCA_031304145.1. Lineage (NCBI taxonomy): Eukaryota > Viridiplantae > Streptophyta > Magnoliopsida > Sapindales > Sapindaceae > Cardiospermum > Cardiospermum halicacabum. The sequence continues at coordinate 14,667,598 of CM062395.1, forward strand.
TACATTAAAAAAAATCATATTTATTAATATCATATTTTTGACTTCTAGGAATCGACATAATCATGTTTTCTGTTTCTAGGGTATCTCTATCTAGTGTTTCTAGAGTATCTCTATCTCAATATCATCATGATTATGTAAGAAACATGAGAAAAGAAAGAAAATATTAAAATGCAAAAATCCATATCTATTGTTTCCTTATTCAAAGAGAGTATTAGATTATATGAGAATATATGGAAGTTAAGGGTGTGGTTGGTAATGATCATTTTTATTTTCATTTTTTAAAGTGATAATTTCTATTTTTGAGCCGATCTAAAATCAAAATCTTTATTTTAACCCAATATCAGAAATCTTTCAAAAGTAAGCAATTATAAATATTTTTTTGCAACAAATGAACCAAGTTTACTATATTACCCTTGATATTAAAAAAATTAAAATAAAATCCAAAAAATAGAAAATATAAAAACAAATCAGAATTCCTAATATACCCCTATGTTAACCGTTTGAATCCAAAACCATATCTCCTCCTTCGTCACATTCAATGTTCACTACTCTATCACTGCACTGATATCCGGTCTCTCCTCCTCTCCACTCTCTACTTCTCCGGTAGAAACCTCATTTTCAACTTTCACTCCGTACAACGCCTCAATTCCGCAAATTTCCTCTCCAATTCTGCTAGAAGATAAATTTATTAATGGTTCTTACACAATAGGAAAAATAATCCCAATTGTATTGGAACCCTAACTTTTACAATCCTAATTCATCACGTTCCTGGAACACCAAATTCAACCTTACTTGTCCCTTAATAATTCATAAGTATGTCTGCACGTGTCTCTCCAATATATTTCTGAAAATTCATCTTCCATCACAACTCAAAGGTATGTTTTTAAAATTTTTTCATTCTTGAGCATGGTAGTGTTAATGTTATGGTGCAGGGGTGTAGGGGTCTTGAATATATGATTTTAGAGTTCATGGTAATGTCAATATGGATATTGGATAGTGTTTGGAGTCAATTGGATGGTATAGGACCGCAATTTTACGAGTTAGGGTTGAAATTCCCGATTTTACGTTTTCCAGCGATTTCCTGGGTTCCATACCTGAAAACTGTCTAAAATTATACCATTTTTCCGGTGTCCATGCATGGAAACAGACCTACACATTTTTTGTTAGTGATTTCCTGGTATCGACATCGGGAAACTGCTTTGATGCATTATTTTTTTCTACGTTTAAATAATTTGTGTTTTCTTTTTTTTAGAAATGAGTTTGAAAAAGACACTAGTGTACTTCAAATTCGTTGTGGAGAGTGTAAAGATTTAGGGCATACCATTTGCACATTCCCAAACAAACATATCGAAGTTCCGGATTTAGAAGAATCACCACAGAATGAAGATTTGACACAAGCAGCGAACCCCCCCCCTGTTGAAAGCTCCTCCGGGATATACCATTCCATCCGGAAGCTAACTCATCCCATTCTCTTTTACTTTAGATTTATCATTTTTGTTATGAGTTTGTTTGAGCATCGTTTATCAAATGCATTTTGTCAAATATGGTTTGGTTGTTGAATTTGGTTTGGTTGTAAGTATGATTTTGAATACAGAAATTTATTTCGGAAAAATGAAATTATCATAAAACAGTTTTTTTCCCTCTTTTATCATATGGAATCTGGATATTTTTGTATTATTTTCAGTATTCACACCGTGAAAATGTAGTTTCCAGGTCAGCATACTGGAAAATTGGACCCAAATTTATCTATTTCTCGGTGTTTATGCATGAAAACAAGCCATGTGTTTTCTAAGATATATACCGAGAAATAGTTCATTTTGAGTATTGTTTCTCGATGTTGAGGCATGAAATCCGGACCTCAAAATAACAGTTTTTCAGGTAATCATACCAAGAAACTGGACCCAAATTTACCTATTTTCCGATGTTGAGGCATGGAAACAAATCATTGGTTTCCTAAGTTCTAGACCAGGAAATAGTTCATTTTGAGCAATATTTCCCAGTATGAGAACATGGAAATGACCTTTGTCAGATTAATTTAAGACCCTAACAAGCTAAAATACACTTGAGACCACTAAAGAGTCCAGCACAGATCATTTGTAACTTAGAGTTTTGATGTTCATTCCAATGGACATGTAAGAGTAGCACATGATGGACTATATACTACTACGTAGGTCATGCAGAACACCTTGTTTTTTTTACTTTTCCAATGACGATATTTTATTACACAATTGCGTTCAACTAAGCGAAAGAAAGCGTAATCATCCACAATTAGTCGTTTAAAGCTACTAAATATCAAAATTAAGCAACTTATATAAACAAACAAGGTCATAAAAGCGTGCATTGGTATGTAAGAGTTGGGTTAAACCATAAAAAATGCTCCCTAATGGTAGTAGTGGGTGTGGCAGGTTGTTTGGATTTGGAATTGATGTCATTGAATGTCGGAAAACATAGTTTCCAGGTCAGTATACTGGGAAACTGAACCCAAATTTAACTATTTCCCCAGTGTGTATGCATGGAAATAAGGCATGTGTTTCCTAAGATATATACTGGGAAACAGTTCATTTTGAGCATGGTTTCCCGGAGTTTAGGCATGGAAAAAAGACATTAGTTTCCTGAGATCTAGACCGGGAAACAGTTCATTTTGAGCAATGTTTCCCGGTATGAGACCATGGAAATGACCTTTGTCAGATTAATTTAGACTCAAACAAGCTAAAATACACTTGAGACCACTAAGGAGTCTGGCACTGATCATTTTTAACTTCGAGTTTTGATGTTCATTCCAATGGACATGTAAGAGTAACACATGATGGACTATATAGTACTGCGTAGGTTATGCAAAACACCTTATTTTTTGACTTTTTCAATGACGATATTTTATGATATAATTACGTTCAACTAAGTGAAAACAAGCGTAATCATCCACAGTTAGCCATTTAAAACTACTAAATATCAAAATTAAGCAACTTATATAAACAAACCTGGTCATAAAAGCGTGCATTGGTATGTGACAGTTGGGTTAAACCTAAAAAAATGCTCTCTAATGGTAGTAGTGGGTGTGGCAGGTTGTTTGGAGTTGGAATTGATGTCATTTAATGTCGAAAAATATAGTTTCCGGGTCAGCATACCGGGAAACTGAACTCAAATTTACCTATTTTCCCAGTGTGTATGCATGGAAATAAGGCATGTGTTTCCTAAGATATATACTGGGAAACAGTTCATTTTGAGCATGGTTTCCCGGTGTTTAGGCATAGAAACAAGTCATTAGTTTTCTAAGATCTAGACCGGGAAACAGTTCATTTTTTAGCAATGTTTCCCGGTATGAGACCATGGAAATGACCTTTGTCAAATTAATTTAAGACCTAAACAAGCGAAAATGCAGTAGTGTCTTTTTGAAGCCTATTTCTGAAAAAAGAAAGGACAAATTATTTAAAGGCAGGAAAAACTTATGTGTTGATGCCGTTTCCCGGCCTAAAGACCTGGAAATAGAAGTAATTTTTGCCTATTTCCCGGTATTGACACTAGAAATCACTGACAAAAAATTCATGTCTGATTTCATGCATAAAGGGAGGAAAACAGTCAACATGAGCCCCTATATCCCGGTATGGAGGCCGGTAAATGGTTTCCCTCTTATGAAGGCTGAAAACCGACCTTCTAATAGACTATTTCTCTTGCTTCAACAATGGAAATCACTAATAGATATTATCCCATCTGTATCCCGGTATTGTGACCGGAAAATAGATAAAAGAACCACCTATGTCCCGTTATAGATGTCTGAAAACCAATAAATTATTTACCAGCCATGGACACCGGGAAATGGTCTTAATCTGGGACAGTTTCCTGGCATGGACACCGGGAAACAGCTGGAAAATTACATTCGGGATTTTCAACCCTTACTCCTCAAATTGCATTCCAATACCATACAATTAACACGAAACACTATCAAATATCCATACTGACGTTACAAGTAACTCTAAAATCATTAATTCAAGACCTATAAACCCCTAGACTATAACATTAACTCTACAATGCTCAAGAATGAAAAAACTTTAAAAACATATCTTTGAGTTATGATGGAAGATGAAGTTTTAGATACGTAGTGGATAATTATGTGCTGACATTCCTATGGATTGTTAAGGGACAAATAGGGATGAATTCGCTATGAATTTGGTGTCCCAAGGAAGTGGGGAATTGGGATTGTGAAAACTGGGTTTTCAATACAATTGTGGATTATTTTTCCTAATGTGTAGGGACCATAAGCAAATTTTGTGAGGGGCTTTTATTAAATATGGTGGGGTCTATATGTGAATATTATTTTTGAATTCAAATATTTAAATTGAAGGGCATAATAGAGTTTCCATATTTTTAAAACAAATAAATATAGCTTAAATTGATTTTAAATTATTTTTTTTAATGGGAGGGGTACAAAGATCTTCTTGGTTCATTTGTTACAAAAAATTAATTAGATTGTTTAGTTTTGTAGAAATTTTGATCTTGATTTAAAATTGTAATGAATTTAATTTTTTGGGTCACTTTTGCAAAAATAAAAATGAAATGAAAAATGACTAAATTTGAAAAATGGTTTTGAATCATTTTATCACTCTGAGTTATTTATGATGCGTTTACAAAAACTATTTTTTCTATTTTTTAAAATAGAAAATGAATAATCTACTAAACACATTTTTCTAAAAATAAGTAATTCAAAAATCAGTTGTTAAAAAATAAAAGTAGAAATGGTACTTACCAAATGCACCCTAAGTATCCATCATGTTTTTCTATTAGAGTGGAGTCTTTTGGTTTTGAATGAGAATAGGAAAGTTGTATCTTGCCATGGTTGAATTAGTGTAGTCTTCTGATGGGTTTGTGTGTTAGAAATCTAATACATAATCATGCCTAAACCTATAGCCAGAATACCAACCTTTATCTTATCGGATTTGTTATTTTGATTACATGATTTTAATTTTTGTTAAACTAGGTGGTTGTTTAGCTAATTACGTAGTTTATAATGGTGATTTATGTAGTTGGTGACAATTGGTTTGTAATGTGGTAATAATTTATTCAACATTTAGAAATTCGAACAAACATGTCAAATCACTACAAAAGATGAAAATAAATGATACTATGGTAGCTACACGTGTTTGATTTTTATTTTTTTTTGAATGATTTTGTGATTTTTTTATCAATATACGTTAACATTAACATATTAAATCCCACGCAATGCGCGGGCAACTACACTAGTAAATTGATATTGTAAGATTGCTTTTAATTTGTGGCTTACAGTTGAAGGCCATGTTGAAGGTGAATCCTCAGGAAGGAAAGTGAATTTCCTTACTTTCATGAAATGGAATGTAGAATGTGTTGATAGTGTTGGAGATTATGCCCAAAAGAATGCTCCAAAAAATTTACAGTTGACTTCTTCAAAATCCAAAAAGATGTTCTCAATGCATGTGCGAAAGAAAAAATTAAAGCTATCAGTCAAAATATTCAAGATGATTATTTTGCTATATTGGTTGATGAGTGTCAAGATGTATCTCATAAGGAGTAAATGACTTTTGTATTAAGATATTTTGACAAAAGGAGAGTTTTTATGGAGAGACTTACAAGTGTTTATTCTTTGCAGAATTTTCGTACTCCGTGAATCCATCAGGTTGTATCTCCTTTGATTTTGACTCATTCGCTCCACTCGATGTGAAAGTTTCACTAGGTGGAGTAGGTATAACATTGGTTCCATTTTTATTTCCATCATCCATTTTCATATCTAGTTAGACATTAATTTTAAAGGTGATTAAAAATTCATACAAAGCACAAAGCACTAACAGGGTTAAAAATTCATCCAAATTCATGAATCACATGGTTAAAATTTGTAGCAAATTCACAAATTCATCAAAGGGTAAAAATTCATTCCAAGCACGAATATTAATGAATTACATGGTTAAAAATTGCAACAAATTCACAAATTCATCCAAAGCACAAATATACATTCACCCACAAATATCAAAGAATCATATGGTTAAAAATTGCAAAAAAAAAAAAAAAAAAAACACACACACAAATTCATCCAAAGCACAAATATACATTCATCCATGAATATCATCAATGAATCACTTGGTTAAAATTGCAACAAATTCAAAAATTCATCCCAAGAATTAAAAATTCACCCAAATCAATAAATTACATGGTTCAAAATTGCAACAAATTCACAAATTCCTCTAAAGCACAAATATCAATGAATCACATGGTTAAAAATTGCAACAAATTCACAAATTCATCCCAAGAGTTAAAAAATCATTCAAAACACGAATATCAATCAATCGCATGGTTAAAAGTTACAACAAATTCATCCAAAGAACAGATATACATTCATCCAAAATACGAATATCAATGAATCACATGATTAAAAATTGCAACAAATTCACAAATTCATCCAAATATCAAAATTGCAACAAACATTAAAAAAAATCTAATAAATATAAATACGCCTTATTTCAACTTTAAAAAGTAAAACAAAGTTTAACAAAATCCTTACCTTGCATTTTCTCTTCTATCACAAATCTCTTCTCTTCTTTTCTTTGATTATGAAATCAAAAATTTAATTTTTGTGACAATGGTGGAAATTTGAAAGTTTAGGTATGTTAGTATAACTTTAGTGATGCGAAAAATTTTAGGTCTAGGGTTTGATATAGATTTTATAGAATATAATATTTAATTTATATAATTAAATTTAATATTATATGACCGGGTCGGCCTAAGAGGGTCAGAATATTGATCCTAACCCGACCCTACATTATACAGGGTCCCCTATTTTTAGGGTCAAGCCGGGTCAGTGCCAAACAAAAAAGGGTCACACATGAAATTTAAAGGGTCGGGTCGGTATGGGTCGGCGGGTCCCCGACCCTATGACCAGGTCTATTCATATGCGAGGAAAATCAAAACATAGAGTTTTTGAAGTAACAAATGAGCATTATCATCAAGTGGAGTGTTATATATAGTTGTGGATATGCAAATTTAAAAGCTAAATGATCATTTTAATTAGGTAAGCATTGATTCTCGTGTCTGTAAGTTGGGACTATTCATTTTTGTATTTTGGGAATTTATTTCCGTTATTTGAATATTATTTAATTTTTATTATTTTTCGTTCAAGGGTAAAATGGAGTATTTTAAAAAATATTGACTTCTGGTTTGACCATATGGTTTGACTAATTTGACTTTTGGGATAGTTTTAAGAACAAAATGGAAATTTGATGAATTTTATAACTAATTCTCAATTTGGGTCATTTTAAAACTAACTGCATACTTGTGGGTTTATGGTAATATTTACCATTCATATATAAGTAAAATAAAGAGGTTTTTAGAATCACTTTTACAAAACCTAAGAAAATTCATCCGAGTGTTCTCTCAAACTTTTCTCTCGAACCAAAACCTTAACCGCGTATTTTGAGACACTCGCTTTAAAAGATTTTAAGTGGGAAATTTGATTTTCATTGGTTTCTTTCGTTCCAGGTATGGATTTTGATCTCTTTTTGCTTTAAAACCGCTTTAATTTTGATTTAGGAATTTCTATAGAATTAGGATTTTCGATTTGGGGGTTTGAATTCAATTGATTTTAGTTTCAAACCCTTGATATTAGATTGTATATTTTAGGATTAATTTGGGTTCGATTGGGTTTTTAATCATTGTTTTAATGTAAAACCCTAACTTTTTAATTTGGGATTTATTTGTTTAATTCTTGATTTGATTTAGAGCAAATTGGGGATCGTCAGCCGGAATGGTTTCAATGGATTTGGATTAGCAATAAAGGTTAGTAGCCATTTTTATTGTCCCCATGAATATATGTTTCTATCTGCTTTTTTGTGTATTAAATTAATTAAATTATTATAAGTTGAAATCTGAAAATCTGAGATTGGTTATCATATATCGCCGCTGCATTTGTGTATAAATTAATTGGGATATATTTGCTGCATTTGTATCTTTACACTATATGTTTGATTTTGTAAATTCTGTTAACTCTGCTACTTTAATGTGGATATGTGAATTGATATTCATGTCTGTTTGCCAAACTAAAACTACAAATTCTGTAAATTTGTAATAAGTCATGTCCTAAGTTAATACGATAGACCAACATGCTATAAGGAAATCTAGATGTATACATTGATGCGCGAAAGCATATAAGGCTTGATTGCCAACCTATTTCTGAATGCGACAGCATCATTCTGGAGCTTTGCTCATATCTGAATGTTTTGACATCATTTTTGGGATCTTTGATCCATCTATTAGTGTTTTACCCTATCTTTGTTTCTGTTCTATATTTCTATATTTAAGTTAAGGACAGGCCTGATAAGTTAATCACTTGATCAAAATATGAAAAATCTAAACTCTGCTAAAGTTTGGTTTGTTGATTACTTTGTTTCTGTATGTTGTCATGAGCTGATTTGATTTATGTCTGCTACTTTGTCACCTTGGTTCTAACCTTTGGGTAGCATAGAATTGACTGCTAACTGACCTTAGGAATAGACCCAAGTAGATGTTTAGAGGTTCAAATAACAAAAATAAAAACTGAAATAAGCTGAACTCGTGTACTAGTGTTCGTGACCAAACTGTCTACCGAATTGCTTACCGTACTATCGCTTAAATCTGAGTAGAAACTTAAGTAATAGCTCTTACCAAACTGTCTACCGAACTGCTTAAAAAAATCACTTAAATCCGACCTTAGGAGTCAATTGGGTCTTTGTCCGAATTAGGCACCAAAATAGATACCGAACTATCACTTAAATCACTGTAGAACTCGAATATTACCTTCTGACTGAACTAGTGACCAAATTGCTTACCGAATTACAATTTGGTATCACTTTTAAAAATCCTTGATTGTATTGCTTACTGAACTGCATACTGAATTCACAGTTCGGTGTCGCTCCCCCCTTTGAGATAATTTGATAACTTTTAAGCTATTTTTAGATGATAATTGTAATAATATGTAATCACTTATCCTAGATCACATTAAAGGGATTAAAACAAGATTAATTTGGGTTATTAATTAACTTGTTTGCTTATATTTGCAATCCCATGTTTGATGAACTAATTTGCATGTGTGTGTGAGACATTAATTTGTTAATACAAGACGCATTTTGTGTGTGTTTGTTGGGCATTGGCTTACTAACCAAACATCAATAGTCTGACCTTTCATGGCCTTTTATTTTTGTTTTGTATGTTTTGAACCCATTTGGGGATGGAAATTGTAGAGTTCAGACTGTCAGGTAGAGTAGCAGGATATTATACGCATGTCAGCATCGATCTTCATCAGGCATCCATATTGTATCAGTTTTCGGATTTCATATGATATTTGACTATGATTTATAATATCTTTAAAAAAATCTTGAGATATCTAATCATAACTTTTATAATTTTAAAAAAATTTCAAAAGTCTTGGGGTATTTAAATATAACTTTTATACCGTCTGTAAAAAAAAGTTTTAGGGTATTGCAATTTTCATGACTTTTGTAAACTTTTAAAATTGAAGAACTTTTATAAAATTTTGCTGACTTTTTTAACCAATTAAGAAAATTTATTAAAAATTTATCCACTCCCTTTCTCACAAACTTTGAATAACTTTGGAAGACTTAAAAATATTAATAAGTAAGAATTCTATCTCACCCTATTTGTTATTTCTTTTTTTTAACTTTAATTATAATTGTGAAATACTTTGGAATTGTCTACATATATATATATATATATATATATATATATTCAATAACATTTTTGAGTAATTTTATCAAGTGGTATATTTTTTATTTTAGTGAAAACGTGGGGATGTTGAACACTTTTAAAAAGTATACAGAATATATCCTAAAGTTATGCAATATCATCGGAGAAAAATTTCTCTTATAAGATACAAGGTATGTTTGTGTGGAAGAAATGCTTGCAATCTTTTAATTATCATTGGAATTAATTCTCAATATGCTCGCACCCTTTTTTTTTTCAAATAAGTTAATATAAGCATCTTTATGGCCATTTGAACAAATTTCTAATGTGTTATCACAAATAATATTATCATAAATTTCTAATTATATTCAAATAAAAGTTACATAACATCAAAGGCAAGACTTCAAGTAGTCAATTCTGGGTAAAAATAATAACATTTACAACTAATATGTGTGTCCCGGTTTGATGTTGCAGCTCTATTCCGTAGACAACTTCCTCCCGCGTTTGTTATAGGTGAATTTTTAGAAGACTCCATTCATCTTCTAGAGCCACTTGGGATTTAAAAGGCTTGTATATGTGATAAATACTGTTGTTTCAATCTACAAAAGTAATTAATATCTTTATTATTTTAATTAGTTCTGTTTTATTATTTAGTTACTTTACCATGTCTAATTTTGATTATTCGAGGATGAGCAAAAGCTTAAGTTGGAGGTTGTGATGAGTGGAATTCGTATGCACTTTTAGGCCAAATTTCTCATCTTTTTTTGTGATTTTTACCTCTTCTTTTAGCTTTCCTTTAAGTTTTGTAGAGAATTTATTTAGTTGATCACAAATAGGATAAAATGAGGAAATTTGGAAAAGGGAAAAGAACTCCAAAAAGAAGCAGAATCAGCATTAGAAGTCACATAAAATAGTGACTATTTTCACGACTAGTTTTCCGGCGCATTGCCAGTCTGCTGATGTTAAGTCTATAATTTACCTATATTTTGATATGTTTTATGAGTTTTAACAGGAAGAATTTGAGATGAAAAGTTATATAATTGAATTGATTGCAAGTAATTCTATACTATTTTATTGAGACAGGGACTTTGAAGAAAATATCAAGAAAATGAGTAGAAAAGAACAAAATCTGAACAAGATAGTGACCTAATGATATTTTTTCCAAGAGCAGATGACGACGAAACTCATAATTGAAGAAGAGGTCGCCCATTGACATCGCCTACATGTTAAAGCTGGCGATGGCGACAGAAGAAAGCGTAGTAAGTGGATGTCGTCAAAGTGAAAAAGAGAAGGAGGCGACAAATTTTCTTTTTGCCTATTTTACGTCGCCAAAACCAAGCTCAATCAGGCGAAGGCTGCAATTTATTGAAGAAGATGTCACCCAAGTAAAGATTGAAGCGAGAGATTGACATGGCGATTTTTTGAAATATCGCCACAACAAAAGGGCGACGCTTAAGGCGACAATCGAAGCATTTTGCCCATAGAAATCTAGCAAAGACGAAGTGCAAAATGATAATTGATGTTTTCGCCTAGAGCACATCATTAAGAGGCGAATGAATTAGGAAACTAGTTTAGATGTCATTAGAGGTTCAGACAACATAAGGAGAAATTGTGAACTTCGCCAATTTGTGTTTCTTTGTTAGTTTAATTTCAAAATTGCCACTGAGTAAACTCTATAAATAGGAGCTCAGTCGATGCAATTAGAACGTTTTGACAATCTTAGATATTTTCAAGAACTTTTTGTGCGTTCATATAGTTTGATTCAGTAAAGTTTCTTAGAGAAGTTTGTGCTCTATTTTCATTGATATTTGAGAATTGGCTTGAAGTTTGAGAAGTGAAGACTGTAACAAAGTTTAACTTCCATCTTCCTCGGTAAGATTTTGATCTAATAGTATAATGACGATGAATCTGTGTTGTAATGAATATACTAAAGTAGTTGTGCTTAACTAATAGCTCTAGTTGACTTTCTAAGATCTATTGCTATTTCTAGATTTGATTGTGTAATTCTTGTTCAAACATAGCTAGGTTCACTGAGTTTTCATGAGCTAATTGAATTACAAGAACGAGAGTTAAGTAATCTTGTTATGATGCTTATTCCAGTCCAGAGATGGCGTCTAAGTATCAGATCTAACAATAGAGGATCATTGTTCTAGAGATAGACAATTCTAGATCCAATTTTCTGCAGATTGTGCTTGATTAATTAATTGTATTGTAGTATAGAGATATATGCGATCTGTTAACTAGGATTTGTTAAATCGAATTGAGAGATATTTAACAGATCAATGATGATTATCTAGATTGTGAATCTGAATCTAGAGTCAAATTTCGCTATTGAAAGTGATAGTACGTAATAGATATTAGAAGATTAACTTGAACTTTGTTTAATCAATTGGATACTGAGTACTATATTTCTCAATTGTTTTCTCTACTTGTCAAAATTGTCTAAAATTCTTGATGTAATTTTATGATTTTTACAATTCTGTTTTACTGATGAATTGTTTTTACAATTCAATTTAGATCTTGATCAAATTCTTTCTTTCAAAAATAAACAATCCTTGTAGAGGCGATATCTTTAAAACTACAATTAGACGTTGATAGAACTTTTGTATAAGTATCCAAAAATCCTCATCAGCTGAACTTCTGCATCTAAAGTTATTTCACCACTTTGTCACCTCCAAAGCAAAAGCATGAAGATTGGAAGTTTAATTCCAATATACTCCCTACTATTAAGTTGCACCTGAGTATTGAATCATAAAAAGAAGTGCATCCTACGCTTTCATGAAACACAAATAAAGGATTATGCTGAATTTCTTTGAGAAGCTTTCAAAAATCCATAAAGCAAGAGTGGCTAATTCAGTAGACAGGTGATTTGAATATGTGAGTTTCAAATCATAATTTAGTGAACAAGTAATATCACTCTATAAATAATCCTTTGTAGTGAATATTTTCTTGGGAGCTTTTAGAATTAAGGAAAATTTTAGACCTCTGTGATAAAATCATGAGTGGCTAAATTTCTTTAGAATGTCTAGGTTGTGTTTGGTTCGTTATCTTTAGATCTTTATCTTCTGAATTGTTTTGATTCTTTGATTTCTAATCGCTTGAAACTTTTCTTCTTGGATGATTCCTTGATAAGTGCTCACGGAGAATTTCTACCTTCATGGTTATTTCCATCATAAATCAGAAAGGAAGAGTAGTTTGCTACCTATGATAGATGAAGGACTATGGCAACCTTGATGTCCAAAATCCTGGAGAAGAGAATTCTATTGCACAACTATACGCTATCGAGTAATATACAGAACTTTTGTTTAGGTATCGAATCCATAGAGACTACACAAATTAAATCCACCTTATAAATGCCCTACTAATTAGACATACAAAATTTTATGATATGAATGAGAATACGAAACTAACAAATAAGTAATCAATAATTAGAAATCTTAGGTCTACGATTCACCTACCCCGATCTCTGATCACGGTCATGTCAATGTATGTTCATTTATTCTTTAGATTCACATTTGTCTCTAAGTTCTTCTGAATCCTTGAAACCTATCAATTTTATCATCCCCATATTCCTATGCAAACTAGGTAGATTGATGCATTAATTACGCTATCATCGAATATACATATTACAAACCCTATTCCTAGATATTCGTTTGAAATATTCAAGAAACCATAATTCTGATCTACAATTCTTTTCTAAGCAATCATAGATAATAAAACAAAATAATGATGGCCAGTCACTCATCTATCATTACAATCTAGTATCAAGAAAATGAAAACATTCATATCATTCATAACAAAATACGTCACAAGAGTTACATGGGCGGCTACATCGTAGACCTAAGAACAGATTTAGTTACACATTATCATAGAGAAAACCCTAACTAACTCTGTTATTCCTAACATGGTATAGAGAATTCACCTGTAATGTTCTTCAACAATCACTTCAGATGAGATTGCACAATTCTCTTTGTGTTCTTCTCTTCGCCTCGTCTATCTCCCGATCATCCCCTAACGTGGTTGCTCAAACCCCTTTAATAATCATCCAAACACTAAGACAAAATAGCCCTTAGAATATACACAAAATCACAAAATTGTCTTCCACATCGGGATCGTTCTCCGGCAATTTGGGAGGTCCGCCGGCACTGGATGTTGACGACCAACGATAGCCGAGAGTGCCACTTCATCTATTGGCATTGTTTTCTTGTTGGCTGACAGCAAGTGTTGGCGGCAAATAGAAACTGTGAGTGCCGCTTTCTTTGGCTGCCTACTTGCTTTTGTTGGCCGGCAGCGGATTAAACTCGTGAGTGTCACGTCTGTAAGTTGGGGCTATTAATTTTCCTAATCTTGAAAATTTATTTTGTTATCTGAATTTTATTTTATTTTTGATTATTTTTCGTTCAAGGTTAAAGTGAGTATTTTAAAATGTTAACTTTACGGTTTTACCAAATTGACTTTTTGGGCAATTTTGAAACAACAAGAGAATTTTAAGCTATTTTGTAATTATTTAGCAATTTGGGTCATTTTAAAACCATTTGGTTATTTGTGAGTTTATGGTGATATTTGCCACCCATATATATAGAAAAATAAAGGTTTAGGAATCATTCTTCACAAAAACCTAAAAACTAGATTTTACGTGTTCATCTTTTTCTCTCAACTCAAAATCTTTGTCCGAAAATTTCTAAACTACGTTCTTCGAGATTTCAATTGGGATTTTGGTTTCCTTTGTTTCAGGTATTGATTTCAATTTCCTTTGTTATTAAACTACTTTATTTTTAATTTGGGGATTTTACAATAAACTAAGGTTTTGGCGAATTTGGGGTTCTACTTCAATTGATTTGGGTTTTGAAACCCTTGTTATTAAATTGTATAATTTGGGTTTAAATTGGATTTGATTGGGTTTCAATCATTGCTTTACGTGTAAACCGTAACTCTTTGATTTAGGGATTTATTTGATTTATTCTTGATTTGATTTAGATCAAATTGGGGATCGTCAACTAGAGTGATTTCGGTGATTTTTGGATCAGGAATAAAAGTTAGTAGTCATGTTTATGCCCTCATGATTGTTTGTTTTTGTCTATTTTTCTATGGTGTAAATTGATTAAATTGTAATAAGCTGAAATCTGAAAATCATGAGATTGGTTATCATATATTGCTGCTGCATTTATGTATAATTAATTGGAATACATCTGCTACCTTTGTATCTCCACATCATTTGTTTGATCATGTAAAATTCTGTTATCTCTTCTGCTTTAATATGGATATTTGATTTAATAATCACTGTCTGTCTGTTAAACAGAGAATATAACTCTATAATATTCTAAAAGTCCTGTCTTAGATTAATAAGATAAGAACAGCATGCTGTAGGGGAAATTAGATGTATACATCGTATGCATGAAAGCGTATTTGGTCTTAATTGCCAATCTATTTTCTAGATGCGACGGCATCATTCTGGGGCTTTGCTCACTGTCTGGATGTGACGACATCACTTCTGGGATCTCTGATCCATCTCTGAGGGTTTGACCCTATTTTTGTCTGTTTCTGTTCTCGATTTCTATTATTAAGCTAAGGGCAGACCTGGTAAGTTAAACACCAAATAATAATGTGATAATTTGAAGTCTGTTATGATATGAATTGCTTCTGCTTCTGCTCATGAATATTTGCTATGAATTGTTTGATTTCTAATCGCTGCTTGGTTACTTGGGATTTGACCTTTGGGGAGCCTAGTATTGACAGTTAATTGGCCGTAGACGATAAGTATAGACATAAGTAGATGCTTAGAGCTTCTAATAGCGAAAATCATAATCTGAAATAGACTAAAAACGTGAACAATGGCCCTCACTGAGCTCCCTACCGAATTAGGTATGAGTCTGTCACTTTAACTCAAACTTAGAAGGTAGAATTGTCCCTGG
Organism: Cardiospermum halicacabum; assembly: GCA_031304145.1. Classification (NCBI taxonomy): domain Eukaryota; kingdom Viridiplantae; phylum Streptophyta; class Magnoliopsida; order Sapindales; family Sapindaceae; genus Cardiospermum; species Cardiospermum halicacabum. The sequence continues at coordinate 14,683,203 of CM062395.1, forward strand.
CCGAGCTCTTTACCGAGCTAGTTAGGGAAATAACAATTCGATCTACCTTGTGATCAATAGAATTTCTCCCTGGCCGAACTTCCTACCGAATTAGTTACCGAACTACAATTCGGTGTAGCCTTAGGAGACAATTCAATCTCCTTGACCGAACTTCTTACCGAGTTGAGTACCGAATTATAATTTGGTGTGTCTCTAAGATTACAAAACTGTCTGACTGAACTGCTTACCAAATGAGATACCGAATTGTCACTTAAAACCTGTTTAGACTTGAATAAATGGTTCTAACCAAATTAGTTGCCGGATTCCTTACCGAATTACAATTTGATAAAGCCGCTAATACCCCTGACTGAATTACATGTCAAGTTCTATGCCAAATTGATAGTTCAATGTCGGACTCCGATCTGAAATAAAATGTTAATTATTAATCTTAATTTTAGACGATAATTGCAATAATATGTAATCACTTATCCTAGATCATATTAAGGGGATTAAAACAAGAATAATTCGGGTTCTTAGTCAACTTGTTTGGCCCTGTTTGCTACCCATGTTTATAAACTAATCTACATACGCGTGTGACATGTTATTCTGTTAAATAAGATGCATCTTGTATGTGTTTGTTGGGCATTGGCTTACTAACCAGACATCGATATTCTGACCCTTCGTGGTTTATATTTTTGTTTTGTATGTTTTGAACCCCTTTGAGAATGGAAATTGCTGAGTTTAGACAGTCGGGTGGAATAGCAGGATATCACTTGCATGTCAGCATCAAGCATCATCTGGCATCTTTTCAAGACTTATTTTTATTGTTGTTACATTCTGATTTTTTAACTTAATTTAGAACTTTGTAACCGTTGCACTACGTTTTGGGTTTTGATTTTGGATTATTAACCCTTTTTGGGATATTTCGATTTTGGTTATATTTATTTAAACCTTGTAATTGAATTTCAGACTTGCACATTTTGGATAACAAATATCTTTCCGTATTGATTCTTATTTGTTTATCTGTTCAGTATGTATGTATGTACGTATATATTTATCTGTTTGTCTGTCCGCTCTGCATGTGATATCCGTTCTCAGCATCTCCTCCGTCGGGGTTGGGGTTCGGGTGTTACAGTGAGCGCCACTTCTTTGGCTGTCAACGATCTTCTGTTGGTCGGCAGCGGTCTTTGCCTGCGAATGAGGCCTAAGAGCGCCACTTTTGTACTTCTATCGGAGGCCCGAAATTTGACTTCTCCCACTCTCACTTCAATTTCTCCTCCTCATTTTCTTAATAGCTCTCTGATATCCATCATCTCCTTTTTAGCTCACATGTACTCTAAAATCATCAAAATGCCCCTCGAGCTCAAAAACCTTAAATCACTCATAAAAACATCAATTCCCCAAGAAATGCTCTTGAATTCATCACGAAAGTTAAAATTTTAATGGAGGAAAGTATGCTAAGTCGCAGACTTACCAAACTTTCATCCCTTAGAGATATATCATCTTCTTCATCTTCTAACTCTTTCACTTAGTTTTGATGTTCAAGTTAATCGAGTGATTAATCCTCCAATTGATTATGAAAATCCAAGTTTTTGAGTATAACTCTATCTCATGTGACTTGTTTCTTCACGATGCACCAGTTTCATAGTCATTTGAATGATCATTTCACCTTAGATGACTAGATCAGAGCTTAATTTAAGATTGTTAACTTGATCCTGCTATTGTTACGAAGATCTAGAATTCTAAGTTTTATATTTTCTTTGAATTTACCTTGTTTTTTGTGTCCCCATGGTTGAAGTTCAATTAAGGCAGTCGACTTGATCTTACTATTGTAAATAGAAACCATGACTCCTATAGGTAAAACTCAATTTAGGTTCTAGAATTTGATATTCAATTCAAAGTGACTGAAACTATCACTATTATAAACAGAGTTTTCTAGTTCGCTAGGTATTAAATCTTGACTCAAACTGAGCTTTTGTTAACATCAATCTTAGTCTATCTTCTCTTTGTTTCTAATTTAAAGTGATTGATTTCATCACATTATTAAGTCAAAATTGGCAGAATACGTACTCCAGTCTGATTTTTAACAAGTTTTTTAATGTCAACCACTTTTCTCTCTATTATTGCTCTCAATTTAAGGTAGTTGAGACCACTACTACTGCTAACTATGGTAGAGCAGACTGTGTTTTTCATAACATTAAGCCTAGGTTCTAACATTTATGTCTTTGTTTTCTCCCTTTACATTCTCAATTTTAAGGTAGTTGAGAGTGCTATTATTATTAAATCCTAGAGAATGGATAGAGTTCCTTTAGTGTGCAGTCCCTCTCAAGCACTTTAACTATGCAGTTTGTCAATGTCTTACTTTAGTCTCTTTCTTAGTATTCTTAATTTAAGGCAATTGATACCATTACTATTGAGGGAGGCGAATTGATTACTTTATATTGCATCTTAACTTCTGTTCTAGCATTGTTTCAGTATCTTTACCTATATGTTCTCAATTTAAGGTGGTTAAGATCTTCACTATTGCTGAATGTGAGTCAAAAAATGCTTAGATGTATTAGAATATAGTTAGATCTTGAAGTTCAAGAACCTCAATTTAAGATGGTGATAGATCCTCCCATTATTGGTTATAATTCTTAATGAGATGACAAAGATCGTCAGTTTGAGTCATAGAATGAGCAGATTCCTTATGAGTCCATCTTATGTGTGAAATTTAGAGTCTGTCATCCATCTTTTCCTCCATTCACTCCACCCACCATAAGCACTTCATCCATCTTCTTTAAGACCATTCCATGGTCATCTTTCATAAGCACTTCTATAATTTTTCCATCCTAGTAGCAAACATGTGGATTGTCCAATCTACTTAAGAGTAAAAAGTTATGAGATATGAGAACATAATAGAGAGAGCATCTTTTGTAAAGAGATGACGACCAAAACTACCTAGCACTCTATTCTATTAGTTGAATTTCACTTTTATTTTTGTTCATCGGTTTCTAAAGTTAGTTTTTCACGTATAATTTTAACAAAAGTTTTTAATTGAGCTTTGACAACTCAGTAATGGGTGTGGTGACACCTTAGCTAGTCTCTTAGGATGTACCCTAAGAACCTATACTATGATAAGGTAGGCACTACTTTTATCACTAGCAATAGCTTTTGCGATTCCATAAAATTTGCTGTTAAACCATTTTTTTTTCTACTTGCTAATGTAGAATAGTCTATTTATGTAGTGGTGTAGAAAAAAAAAGTGTAAGTGGGAAATCATAAACATAACTAAATAGACCTGCTGAGTTGATTTGTTTATTATGGGCACGGTTCTTTTTAATTCTTAAGGTAAATTACACTTTTCGGCTAGTTAATAGACGTTGAGTCAGATCTATCTAATAAGTTAAAAATGATTGATTGTTAGGCGTGAAGTCAAAAATTATTATTGTATTTACTGAGTTAATGTAAGTTGTAGTTAGCTTTGATGGTCAAAACATAACTAGAAACATTTGTTTTACGGGATTACTTCGTTCATTTATTTTATAGTTAATTCTAGTTAATTTATTTTGTTATTGAATCTATATTAAATCCCCTATTTATATATATTAGTTTGTTCATATGCAAAAATTGAATTGGTTGACTGTTCTTTGTGAGATCAACAACTGTCATCTTCTAAACAATAACCTATTTTAAAACATCATTGGACAAACACAATTAGATCATAAATAATGCTCTCTCATTTATCACTAACCTATTCTCTTTAATGATTTGGGTCATTTTCTTTTCTTCAAAAGCACCTTCTGCAATCCATGATGCGTCAAAATAGCTTTCATCTTAACTTTTTACATAGTGAAATTTGATCAAACTTTTCAATATCGAATTTTGTTGATGATGTTAACACCATTACTACTCTGAATTTATGCTTTTATACTAGTTTGTAAGGAATAAAACGAAGAAAATAACATTAATGTGAATTGAAACAAGCAGCAAAGTAAGGAAAATATAAAGAGATACAAAAGATTTAGTGTGGTTGGAAATATGTCCAATCCACAAAAGAAGATAATAGCAATCTATTATAATGATTAAAGGATTAAAAGATATTACACAAAAATGTTGGACCCTCTTGAAGCCGCTCTCCACCTCTCACGTTAGTATCACATTGTCCGCTTTGGGTCGAGGTCGAGCCTGCACGGATTTATTCTTGTATTCCACCACCCAAAAAGCATTATACTAATGGAGTTCTCTGAATGCTTTATATACTAGATATCATCCACTTGTATAACCGATATGGAATTAGGTTTGACACCCTGACAAAATATAGCCACAAACAGTTGTACTCAAATCTCATAACCCAAAACATTCAAACTAAAACATAACTCACGAATGTGTTTCTTAAACTCACAAATTCTATTTCTCAATATTACTGATTGCATTCTTCTTAACGGACAAATCTATTCATAATGATAAATAATAATAATAATAATAATAATAATAATAATAAATCTACTTTTCTAATGATTCATTTTGAATTATGAAAAATAAACAATCATAAATAGGGAAACAACTTCTTAAATAAGTAAGAAAAGATTTCTTATGATTCGAGACACCATAACAATATATATATATATATATATATACATATATATAAAATTTTGAGGAGAACATATAAAGGTTTCAAAGAACTTTCATCGCCTAGTATCCTTCAGAGTTTTACTTTTATTTCATGTGTTAATTAATTGCATCTTTTACTCTCAAAATTTATATTGAAAGATTAATATATATATATATATATGAATTATATAAAAATATTTAATTAAAATTGTAGGGCCTTTATTTTTCATTTTTACAAACATATGATATAAGAGCACCTCCAATGAAACATGCATGTGAAATAATGAGACCGTGCAAAATAGAAATTGTAAATAATGATGTGATAAAAAATTTATTGATAGATTATGTTTTAAAAAATAATCATATAATGGTTAGTATTTATCGTCTCTTTTCTGTTTCTTTAAAATTTTAATCAAAATTTAATTAAAAATAAGTCATCCAATAAAATTTGAATACTAGATAATAACCCAAAATTTTTTTTAACATATTAAAAATTTAATTAAATAATATAAAAAGTTAAGTCACGCTCACCATGAAAGTAGAAGGTCTAATCTTGATTTCAAGACTTGTCCCGTTAACTTACGTGAAAACAGAATATGTAATTGGAGTTCAATTTTTTTTTTAGATATCTTCTAACATGCTAATGTGATCACGGAGAAACTCTAAATTAAAAGCATCAACAATAATACGTTAATTTAGAATTTCTTCACGTTGATATCGACATGTTAGAAGATATTTCAAATAATTAAATATCAATAGTATATTAGATTTTCAAGAGTAAGCTTATCAATAAATTTTAAATAATATTACCTATCTAATTTAGATAGTCAAATATATATTTTTTATATTAGTAAATTAAATTTTTAATACATACAAATTTTTTTATATTATTTAATTAAAATTTTAAAACATTACAACTTATTTTTATTATTATTTTATATTTTTAATTTCATTAGATAATTTAATTTTAATTAAATTTCAATTAAAAAATTAAAAAATATATAAAAAGCAATAGACTTGGTTACAACTTTATGACTACTTTAATAATACACTTTCAATCGATTAAAATTTCGTGAAATAATTATTCTAACTTTATTTCTACATTCACGTTATTTCTCATCCACTTGAAAATATCCAAATATATATATATATATATATATATTATTGGAATAATATAAGATGCTAAATGGACAAGTGAATATATATATATATATATATATTATATTATATTATATTATATTATATTATATTATATTATATGAGAATGGTAATTTTACATAACCTTTATATTTTTCTTTAATTATATTTTTTTGACTTATTTATTTTTATTTTAATAAATAATAAATTTTTAAAAAACTAGTAATTTAATTTTTTTTTAATTTCTATTAATATATTTACAAATCTCTTTAAACTAAAACTATTTGAAACAAAATTAAAAAAGCAAATTAAAGTAAAAATATATAATTGTCTTTAGTTATGCTATCATTTTAAACTAACTTAAAATTTTGACTAATACGGAAAGATTTTGGGTAATTGCCAAAAACCTCCCAAGTTTTGAAATATTTTATTTTCTGCCACCAGTTTTCAAATGTTGTACCAAACCGTCTCCATTTACAAAACCAAAGCCGTTTTCGGTTATGATTGGATGTTTTCTGTTAATAGGGGTGGTTTGACACAAACATTTGAAAAACGGTGGCGGAAAATCAAACGTTTCAAATTTTGGAGGATTTTTTTTTATAATTACTATTTATCAATTCTCTAAATGAATATTGATACGTCTATCACATCTCAATTGGAGTACATGTTATGATTTATAAATATAAATGTGATATTGTTTAGGGGGTTTTCATAATATAAAATTTTAAATTATTTTTAAAAAAAAATTATTTAACTAGTTAGATTTTAATTGTTTCACATTTTACTTTATATTTTATCAAAAGTAGTTTAATTCAAAAATATATTTTTATTTATTTTTAAATTTAAATATTTAAATTAATTTAATTTATTAACCTGTTTATTTCTTTAAATTTGATCTTTTTAAAAAATATATATATATCTTTTTTATCTTATTATTTTTTATTTATATTTTATTCCATTAATTTTATATTATAATTTGCGAAATTAAAATTATTAGAATGAAAAATATCAAATGCTTTTAAAATAAAGGAATAATTATTCTGCATTTTAATTATAATATATATAAAAATTAATATTGAAAATGATAAAACTAAAATGGTATACAAAATATATTACCAATTAGAATGATGTAAATATATAATTTATAATTAATATTCAATTATTATTACTACAACTCTAACAATTATTAAAATATGTAAATATCTATGTTATTAAAAAATAATGGACTAAAAAAAAATCTACCACTAAATTAAACTTAATAAAAGGAGAAAAAAAAACGATTGTAATCACGCATTATATATCTCCATCAAATATGAAAAAATATTGCAAATTCTTCCAAGTAAATTGGGTAATCACGCATTATACATTTTTTTATTTTTCAAATATTATTCTGCTCACCTGTAATTATAGTTTATGCTCACTTGCTATTTTGATATTTATATTTTATTCCATTTGTTTTATATTATAATTTTATTCTTTATAAATAAAAAAATTAACAAGAAAACACACACACGTATATATATATATATATATATATATATATATATATATATATATATATATATATATATATATATATATATATATATATATAGTAGTGCTATGCAGTCTACTCTTTGTGCCTACTTTCGTTGCCTACCCTTACGTGGCAATATATCATTGGATATAAATTTATAACAATTAATGCATTAATTTATTTACCCAATCAATTCTTACCATGTAAGAGTAGGCACAAAAAAATTGTCACAAAGAGTAGGCTATCAATCATTACTCATATATATATATATATATATATATATATATATATATCATTTAGAGAATTAATAAAGGGTAATTACCAAAAATCTTCCAAAATTTGAAACGTTTGATTTTTCGCTACCGTTTTTCAAACGTTTGTGTCAAACCGCCCCTATTAACAGAAAACATCCAATCATAACAAAAAACGGCTTTGGTTTTGTAAATGGGGGCGGTTTATTACAACATTTGAAAACCGGTGGCGGAAAATCAAACGTTTCAGAACTTGGGAGGTTTTTGGCAATTACCCGAAAGACTTTACTATGTAAGATGGAAAGACTTTACTAATGTAAGATGGCCTCTCCTGTCCGTCTCAGCACAAGAGCACAAAAATTTGTAAAAATTTCACAAGCTTATATGGGAGATGGTAGGAAAAAGGATGCTTGTTTCTAACACAATAGAAAATAGGTTGACCAACCATCCTTGGGTGTCCTTGGACTAATTTTAATCCAAATCTTAAGTATCTTATACAATTGATTTTATTCGCTAAACAAAAAGTGTTGCAAATAAAATTTAGTAGGATACAGAATAAGGAAGCAAACAATATATCTAAATGATTTGCAAATGCTCCAGAAAATAAAGGAAACATACCCGGGATGTTGACATTTTTTTGTCATCAATAATTTTAACTCACACTGACTACATAATCTTAGCAGAATAATTTCAATGTTTGACCATAAACAAGAAAACAATAGACTACAACAATGCTACCTCCCTACCCATAAATGACTCCATTCTCCAGAATTGCCTATACAGATACACCTTAATTTCTCTTCCTAAGCCTTATTGAACATTTAAACAAATGCAGTTGAGTGTTCTGCTGTTCCATAATATCTGCTTGCATATAAGCAGCCAACCTTATTCTGATGAAAATGGAGAACAACCTACCTAAACATAACCCCACAACATTACTGCTTTGTACATATTTCAGATATGACAACACCTTACCTATGAGTTGCTGATGTGTGCGGCATTGGGTACGGCATAGGACCCACATTCATTGGTGCACCAGGAACCACTGCTCCCGGAACAGGAGCTCGAACGCCATATGCGACGTGTGCTGGTGTTGGAAGAGTCACTGGGGTCCCAACAGCTGAGACAAGAGGTCCTCCTACTGGTTGACCAATAGATGGAGTACCATAAACACTGACACCAGGCTGACCAGCTGCGTGTTGAGGGGGTTGTTTGTTGGATTTACTTGTGGAAGCTCCTGGAGTTGAACCATTTGTTTGACCGGTGATTGGTCCTTGAGGAGCTGAAATGTCACCATTGCCAACACTGGTGATATCATGAATGCTGGATCGCCTCCTATCTTTGTTCATAGAGTTCAGACGGATAAAGTATTTTTGTGCATGACTTGCCACTTGTGTTGGTGTCCTTGTGACCACATAGTTCCGGGATATACTTCGCCAATCACCTTTCCCATACTTGTCCAATCCAAGAAGAAATAACCTGGATCAATATAGCATAAAAAAATGAGCAACATGATCATGTACACAACAGTTTACTGGTAGGCCAAGGGCAGAAATTGATAGAAAACATAAATAACATAACCAAATGCACCGGTATTTACACAAGAAACTGAATTCATTTTAAGACTTGACCCGCTGTAAATACAAAGTCTGCAAACTATTATCATTATCAAACTAACATCTGCAGATTGTTGCTAAGCTCAATAGGAAAGAAGAAAATCATATTTCATTTTCATGATAAACAAGTACCTGGAATTTTATTATTATTATTATTTTCTTTTGAAAATAACAACTTCTTGGATTTAGCTTCAACCATTGGAAACTAATTAATTCTATTGATAGAGATTAATTAATGGATATTATTTCCATCTCTTAATTTCTAAACTAAGATGGTGTCCAAACCAACATAAAACATCATAGTGAACCTATGTGTTCCAGACAATAAAATACATATAATAACCTTGTCAGCAATCATGTTTCTGGTTTCAAAAATAAAAGTGTTAACCTCGAGAAAATTGAAAATATCACCAAGTGAAATAATAACCCACATTTACCTCGCAATCATCCTGTACATATGACTGACTATGTTTACCTCTCAATTAGCAACTAATTTCTTTTTTACTTTAACCAATTGTATAACTATAATTTGCAACATGATCATTTCAAACTTACAAATTCAAATACTTTTTTACTTTAACCAATTGTATAATTGTAATTTGCTAACATGATCACAAAGACAAAATCAAATTTTTTATCAATGTCCAATCTCACCACGATCTCAAAAAATAAAATCAAATTTTCTCCCAAAGTATTCCAATGAAACCGATTATCCAGTCATTCAACTCATCAAACCAATTTAAAAGTAAATCTTCCAAGTTGTAAAAACCAATAACCAATAACATTAGCACATTGAGGTAATTATATATTTTCTCATGTTTGTTTTCACCTCGACTTACTTTTTCATGATTATAGCTTAAACTCTTTCGTGCCCATATTAGTGTCATATTGTGTCACTCCTTGAACAGAGAAGAGTCCAAGCTTCACAATATTTTAAACCATGAAAAATAAATGGAGGTTAAAAGAAACATAGGATTGTTTTAAGTGAGATTAGAATCATACCATGTAAACCATTAATAAAATAAAGAGGAGATTAGAGTCTACAACTTCCAAAATTTCTCAATATAAGGTATGTTTGGGGTTGCTTCCAATAGTCAAATAATCACTTTGGAGGTGGTAAATATCAAATCATACCCCCTTTCATAATACATGGAGGTGAAAGGAAACACACCATCTAAACCATTAATAAAACAAAGAGGTGATAAGAGTCTACAACTTTCAAAATTACTCAATATAAGGTATTTTTGGGGTTGCTTCTAATTGTCAAATAATCACTTTTGAGGTGATAAAATATCAAATCAACCCCTTTAATTCTAAATTTACCTACATACCTTAATGTTATGGGATGGAGAGATTATTTATTAATCACAAAGTCAGTTTCTTTCTCAATCCCCGATACTCATGGATAATTGAGCAAAGTCAGTTCCTTTCTCAATCCCTTAACTCTCTTTGGCTAGCATTTGATAGTAAAACATCCTACAATGACTAAGATAATCCTTATGATTCTATCTATTTTTATTCTCATAGTTTCCTCAATACTTCACTAGCAACGGACACTTTTCAATTCCTCCACTTCTCCTAATTCACCGACCTCTCATTTGTCTATTATTGACTCATTTCTCAATTGCTATTCTCCCTACTCTTCATCCACTCAAGTCATTGAATTATATGTGCCATTGCTTTTCACAACTCGGTTAAACACTCTTCCAAGGTCCCACACAAGCTCAATAGAAATTGCAATATTAGCATATTAAGAGTCATACTCCCACTCATTTCGTGTTTCTTTCTTTGGCCAAAAATTTATATCAATATTTCATTACCGGTAGTAAACTCCAACGAAAGCAGCATAGTAGAGAACCTTCTCATGGATCAAACAACTAAACATGAATGTTACCTGCCTGATAATTAGATAGGAAAAAAATATATATTTTAATCATCAAATAATCTCATCCCTAACCTATAAAATCTCAATCATATCTAATTGATAGTTCAAATGCCAAAAGTCCTTACAAACACAGCAGACACTTTTACATTACAGGTATACTGAGTCTATAAAGTTTGGAATTTAGCCTTTACCCTTTCTTAAGCAACCTAAAAATTTGCCAACGTATTGAAATAGAAACATAGAAAAATAACCTATAAAATTATATAATTTTTTCTTTAAAAAAATATAAAATAATGGAGAATAATAACTCTTTTAATAGGCGAAAAAAAAAATCAAAAAATCAAGTGCATATAATAAAATCTATTTTAAAATTGAACAATTAAAGTGAAAAGTTGACTAACTAAATAGTAAAATAAATCAAATAAGAATCGATGATGAAAAGAATAATACTAACTATTAACAATTCCTAATGCCTAGGTATCAATCCTATTTAAGTTGCATATACTCACCGCAAATTATTATACTTAAAAAAAATTTCCATCACAAAAAATTTCCCTCGGAAGTGATGGAGTATTCATATTTTGACAACAGAAACAAGTGCAGCTACAACACGGGTAAATTTTTTATTAAGGTCAAAGACACATATGAGTGCCAAATACGTAGCAGCAACCAATTTTGCATTTTACAGGTAGGTAGATTTTCACAAGCAACAAGGAACATGAGGTCCCAAATACCAAAACAAGACAGCAACACAAACTAATCTACAAGGAAGTGATCAGCCACACTGGTTCTCAATTCTTGTCACTAAGTTCCATCTTCCTCGATATTGAATTTCCAATAAGAAATATGCAAGTCTCACCTATATATTTGTGTGAATTATCCCGCATTCCATTTACATGCAGTATAAGTGTTTCTAAACCATCATGAGCATCTTTTCATTACTTTACTCTTTAGCCCAAGAACCGCATACAAATATAAAAATTTTCACACGACTTGCTAAATCATCTAATGTTCTCACATATTAAGACACTAATAGTAAAATTAAGGGGTAACATATTTCTTTCCAAACATGAAGATAAGATATCCTAAAGCAATCTCTTAAAGAATAAAACTTGGGATAGAGAGGGAGGGAGAATCACTAAACTGAGGATGTGCACTACACAAATTCAAAAGATGCTTTTTTCAATCTCTTCCAAATAAAGAATGGAACAAAAAAAAAAAAATAGCAACTGACAAAAAAATATCATCTCAAACAAAAGGAAAAGAGAAAGCATCCTCAAGATACTAATATAAATCTAGTCTCTTGGTAGGTGTAGCATATTGACTACATGGACTTCCCACCATCAGAGAGCAAGACTTGCATCAACAATATTAGCCAACAGTGGCAAATATAATTCACAACACATTGTTAATGCCTCCATCCATAAGAAAATTTGAGGTTAGCATCAATCTAGAACAGGATGACTCAAAATTGTCAACCAGCAGAAGCTGAAAACTCATTCTGGCACTGCACAGGATAAGGCAGACAGAATTGGGTGCATTGGTTACACCGACATAAAATAGGATAAAAACAAATGATTTTGGATAATATGAGATAATTTTTTTACAAATGTGTGGATTATGAGATAAATGGGATGATGGGATGATTTATTGTAAGAAAGTTATTAATAGAAGAAAATTAATCTGAAATGCTCTACACTAATAAATAACACATAATAGGTGCAATTCATTATAGTAGGATTGAGAAAAACATAGATTATATTACATGGATACCCGTTGCTGCACATTTTGACACGTGCTTGAGTTCTATCCAATTAAATTATTTTTTATTAGTTGTTGGCTTTCTACAACTAAATGACAGGGTAAGTCAATTTAAAACTATGAAACACTAAAAAGTTAATAAACACGGGATTCTAGTATTAGGAATACAAAGCTCAACAGCAAACTAACTGCACATAAAATAAATGAAAGACAATCTAAATATCAAATTATTACTCTACTAATTCTTATCATGATTGATAATTGTGAGAATCTGTCCAATTTAATAAAAGGAGAACTAGGAAAAAATATATAGAGATGGACACACAACTCTTCCTTGCACTTAAAAATAAAAGTAAACATGGAACAGAAATATCAATAATCCTATAGCTTTAGAGCTGACCCAGGTGCACATGTGAATATTATTTCATTATAAGTACTTCATACATAAGTTGTCGAAAAGAAAAATATCATATCAAATCTACTACTGACGATAAATTTTATAATAAAATGATATAATTTAAATTTTATTAACTTAAAAATATTAGCCTAATATCATTTTAATAGCATATTAACATCATAATACTATTCAAGAACCCAAAATTTTCAGTTTCAATTCAAAGCAACAATGCAACTTTTTATTCATTTCCCTTATTTAAATTCTCTAAATGTTTAAGAAGAAAATAGCACCAATCCCAATTGTGAATGAGGATACAAATTTCTGTTTAATTCAAAAGAAGGATGGTCATAAGACAAGAGGTGATGGCGAAGGGAATTTCTAGCTGACAAAATTCATCACCGAAAAGATTCCACTGTCACTAAACACCCATTAGCAAATCATATCAATAAAATTTTCCTGCACAATTATTACATATCAGCTTATGATATTGAGACCATTTGGAACACCAGAACTTTATAAACTTTAGTTTATGTGACAGAACATAAAAAAACAATACTTGTGAGTAGACAAATTCTAACTAAAAATTGCAATTAGTGACTACAGCAGCAAGTCTAAGACTCCAATTAGTGACTACAGCAGCAAGTCTAAGACTCTACAGAAGCGGTAGGGTACAAACAACAGGTTAATAGACATAACATAAATCTCAGATGCATATTGATATCGACAGAAAGTACAGTAAACACACAGTACTAAAAAATCACACAAAACAACTCATATTTGTAATCAACAATTACTTTCATAAATGCATATGAATATCAGGAAATAAAAAGACAGAATCGAACTCACCTGTGCTCATCCTCAGTCCAAGCAATCCCCTTTCGGAGTTCTTGATCAGATTTCGAAGACTTACCTCCTTGATTCGACTCACCATTAAGGTGACCAAAGTGACCACTCTTCTTGCCAGTAACCTCATCACCAGCTTGGCTAGTAGAACCATCAGGAGAAGAGTAATAGTTAGGGAGAGGAACAGAACCAGATTCAATGCGAGTTACATCATCCACCAGAAGTTCATAGTGTTCTTTAATCTCTTCTAGAGTTTTCCCAGGTACATCCGCAGCAATCTTTTCCCACCGATCTGTAGAATCCTCAGGATAAGTTGCTATTGCATTCTCAAATGCTTTGTCTTGCTCCTTTGACCACAAGGAGCTACTCCCCACTTCATCCACTGTCATCTAGCCTTGTTCAATCCGTTGGTATCACCCACAACACAACAATAAAAATTTATAAAATAAATCCAGCACCTAAAAGCTCTATTATTATATCTATCTATACTACCCTGCACTGCACAACACTGAATTTTCACGGATCTAAATATTATCACGGGAGTGACAGTGTATATCACTCCGCAGGCGGAAACAAACAAGTGACAATTGCGGGAAAGCCGATGAATCAGAGTGTACAGATGTAGCCAAATATGAGAGAGAAAGTCGAACCCAATTAAAATCACCAACTAGCCGCAGAGTATCTGAACAATTCAATGGCGATTTGCTCCACAATTCAAAAAATTGGACTCTTGTGAACTGCTGACCTATTGATTAATGAAAAGCCAACCAGAGTTCAGTCAGACCATGAGAAATATCTGAACATCATAAAATCGCAAAATTCAAACAATCAAAACTGTAAATAAAATATAACTTTTATACGCCACAGTAAATTGCAATTCTGTGAATTAATTAGGGTTCTTCTGATAGTGAAAGCTCATAAGGAGAAAATACTAGAACCCTATTATAGATACGTAACCGAGTTTTTGAAATCCACTTTACACCAAAAAAAAATGTCAGTCGATTCAGGCCCACAAATATACCTTCACCTCAATCATCATCATCACTATCTATCTACATCTACTGTACTGTAAATTCAAGCGTAACGTATCTGTTATGCTATTTCAATTTCCTCTATATATAAATAAGAAATAAAACTCACCTCCAGTTTTACACATTTCAGCCATCAAATGATTCCAAAACAACTGTTCGATATACCAAAATATGAAATGTTACCCACCACTCGGCACTGACTATGACAATTGAACTAACAATAAATTAATTATATAAATAAAAGAAAAGAAAACTAACCTATATACAGTACAACATCCTACTCGCTCCACGTCGTGGTGATTTGACAGTAACTGTGAAAATTGAATGAATTCTTTTTGACAACACAAACAAAGTAACAAAACGGGTGTGGATGGTGATGGGGTTATCTTGAAATATCCAGAAACGAAATGGATGCAATTGGCCCCATCATCCCCAACAACTGCAAAGAGACAGCTGGGTTGGATAAAAACCCTCGACAAGTTGCGCAATTTAATATATATTCACACTAAATAAATCGGCTGCTTCCTTCCTCGTCTATGAATGAGAAGTTTCCAAATAATCTTTGTAATATAATTTTATTTTATAGGTAAAATATTTATACTCATTAAATGTTTATATAATATTTACTAGTTAAAAATAGACAAATAATTGTTTGGTACGAGTAATAAGGTTATAACTTAATTATAAGCATTTAAAATTAAGAAGTAGAATGTTATACATGGTTACTCCTCCTTACATACTTTTGAGAACAACATTACCTGTTAAAAATATTTTTTATTTTTTTAAATTTAAATATACTTTGTACTTTTTAGACGCTACTTTATATGGTATTTGAGTTACATCATAAATAAATAAATTATTTATTATTCATATAATATTGTTATTTATTTTATATAATATATTATATTTATTTAATATTATATATTAATCACAGAAATAATCATTTTATCTTAAGTAAATTAAAAACAAAAAAGAAATTTAAAATATATATTTTATTTATAATTACTATTTTCATATAATTTTAAATATAAATAACCATTTTATTTTAACTAAATTAAAAATAAAAAAGAAATTTTAAAAAAAATCATTTTATTTATAATTACTACTTTCATATAATTTTAAATATATATTATTTGAAGGGATTTTTGGAAACTGTACCTGAATTATAAAAATAAATCGAAATTATTTCTATTTTTAGGAGAATTTCGAAACTGGATACGGATTTGAATCGAAAGTGATTTTGGAATATCGAAAGTTATTTAAAGTGTTGAAATTCCGGTTTTGATGTTAAATACCTCACTAGCCTTTTTAACAGTTAACTAGTTGATGGGAGTTAAATTTTAACAAAATTTTCCTTCTGAAATGGAATTAAAAATAAAATAAAATAAACCTTGAATTCAAATCTTCCACCAAACGTGGACACTTACGAATTCAAAAGAGTTTTTAAAAGAATTTTGAAAAGAATCTAGATTTGAATCGAAAGTGGTTTTAAGTTGACTTGTTTGTAAGGTTATACGCGTATAAGGGCAATTATGCAAACTCATAAGTGCATCAGAATATTTGTTGTATGATTTCTGTGGTGTTGCATTTGTTCTTCCATGTTATGTGTTGAAATATTAATTAGCAACAACATTTGTAGGAAAAAAGAGTCGAATTATGTAATATTTATTAATTGTGTTCGTTGATCAACGATAAATAAATGGTATTTGTGTAATTCCACATTTGGTGGAAGATTTGGTTAAAATTTAATGTCCATCGGGTCGTTAATTGTCAATAAGGGTACCCTTATCAGGTTGTTAACTGTCAATAAGAGTGGTGAAGTAATTTAACATTAAAACCAAATTTTCAACACTAAAAAAAACTTTCGATTCAAATCTGGATCCTGTTTCTAATGTCACAATAGTTAGGCGGTTTGTAACCTTTATAGATGATCATAATAGAGTCACTTGGGTTTTTCTGATGAATGAAAAATCTAATGGAACCAATATTTTCAAGAACTTCAATTTGATGATTCAAGCTCAATTCCAAACAAAAAGTCAAGTTTTAAGATCGAGTAATAGGAGAGAGTTTATTAATCAAAATTTAATGACATACTTGCCAAGTGAGGGTATCATTCATCAAACTTATTGTGTAGATACGCCTTAATAAAATAGGTATCGAAAAGGAAAAATAGACATTTTTTAAAATGTTACTAGATCAATTTTATTCCACATGAGAGTTCCTAATAAATTTTTGGGAGAAGTTGTCATAACGGCAACTTACTTGATGAATGAAAACCTTATAGAGTTTTAAACTTCAAAAGCCCCATTCAAGTTTTGTTTGAATTGTACCCATTTCCAAAATCTTATCAAAATTGTACTGCATTTATCCATGTTCATCCATATTATAGGGGGAAAACTTGATCCTATAGCAGTAATGTGTCTCTTCTTAGGATAATCACCGACTAAAAAGGGGTATAAATGTTATGATCCTTTTGTAACGCCCAACCTGTAACACCCTGGCTAGTCCGGCTTGTGTTAGCTCTGCTTTCTACTACTAGCTGACTCGGCATGCTTCCGCTTGATCCTTAAGGTGGCAGATCATGGGTTCGAGTGCTGGAGGAGGCGAAAGAAACCAGACGTGACCAGCATGCTTCCGCTTGATCCTTAAGGTGGCAGATCATGGGTTCGAGTGCTGGGGGAGGCGAAAGAAACCAGTCGTGGCCACCAACTAGAATAGCCTAGCTAGCTAGTAGTAGAGAACAGAGCTAACACAAGCCGGACCGTGTCAGCCGGACTAGCCGGGGTGTTACACAACCCTCGGCCACGGCGGAGCCGCGAACGGAGATCGAGATGCCACATTATATTCAATCATTCAATACAATAGATGCAAAAATATAAACCTGTCTGCAGTTCATATTAAACATCTATCAATAGTTCACAATTTCGAAACAACTGTCCAAAGAGGAAATAAACTGAAAACATTTAAGTGGTCTTTACATGTCCTTCAAAACTAATAAAAAAACAAAGGAAAACAATTGCTCTCAATATGGTTCCAAAAACATGAAATATGCAATGCGACCTTCAATCTGCTCGATCACCTGTTTCACATTTCAATAGAAGAGATAAGAAAAAGGGAAAAGATGAAATACCAGACTATCGCTATCGAGTTAGCAAGTCATTCTCCAACAAACACACACATATGCGTGCGCCTAGGATTAACAATCAAACATAAGAGAATTCAATCCCATCCAAATACAACGTGAATTACAAGTTTAATAAGGTGAGTTTTCTCATCTAGGTCCAATTACATTCATTGTGTATAAGTGACATTATTAAGTATCCATTTAGTTTTCATATATGTTATTTGAAACCCCCAAATAATCAATTATCATCTATTCAACCATCACATAATAATAATCACTTAAGGTTCCAATTTATTAAGACTGTCACCAATCTAGTATCGATAATGAAACGGGGCCAATTAGGCCGAAGCCACATAATAGGGTCCGAAGACCGAGATCCATAGAGTCGTTTATTCCCCCTCAAGATAAACTACTACCTTAAGATCCCATCAATTAGGTCTGAAGACCACAATAACAGTATGCCCGTAGGCGATGGTGCAGTCACGCCCAATAGGAGTCGTCACTCAATTTTCAATGGTGGTTAGCTAAACCAAAGGTCTTATATTTCCAGTAGGTTGAGATATCTCGGTTACCCCTAATATCATGTCATTCCATCACTACTTTCAACCATGACTAGGATAATCATTGTTTGAATAATTAAGTGATCAAAACACACAATTCGATTTAACATTGCACATTACAATTTATATCAATCCATTGGCTTTTAATCAATATCTGTCAAGTACTTTACTAGTGCCTTATCCAGTTATTTCCATCTCTAACTAACCAAAGCCTAAGTCTAACATGCAATAGACTTACTAGCATATCTATATCAGCAATAAACCAAGCATGGGCATCAATCATTATCCATCCTATCATTTACTATCTAAGTTTACCAATTTACACTTCATGTGGTTACCTTATTAACCAAATTAATGCACAATCATAAAACACACAACAACCAATATAGAGTATAAGATGACATTGCTAACCTTTTTTTCGACGATAAGCTAAGCTAAGGTCACCGATACGATCCTCGGCATTGTCTGCTTTGCTAAACATTAATAAAGAACAATATTAAATTTAGACAAACAGTCAAACATGTGGCGCGCGAAAACCAAAATTTATACTAATCGCAAGGAAACGACAAATAGGCAAACGATAAACAATAACGGTAACGCAAATATACCAAAACCCAACTCAATTCCATTAATCGATAAACCAATTCCATTTTCCCCAAATCCTAGGGTTTCCAACAAAACCCTAACTAATCCAATACCTAATCAACTTTAAACCAACATCAATCACCTCCAACACTATCAACAATCATACTTGAACTCAAAAGGAAGGAGATTAGGATTGATCGGAGACTTACCGGGGACATCTAAACGGAGAGATCGCGAAGGAGTCGAGAGAAAAATCTCTTGCGAGAAGAGAGGGTTCGAGAGAGTGGGAGAGAATGAGAGAGACTCGGCCAAATAGGTTTAAAAACCTCGATTATGGTGTCAGGTGATATGGGCCTTATGTCGCCAGAGCGAACTGAGAAGAACACATTGACTTTGCAGAATTCGCTCGCTGGCGACATAGAGCCTATGTCGCCAGCACCGGCGACATGCTTGGCGACATAAATTGTATGTCGCCAGCACGGCTAGTGTTATACAGCTTCGTTTCTTCCTTCATTGGACTTCATTTTCGCTTCAGTTCCGACGTACGACCAAACATAATATCAATAAATATTTCCAATGTAGTTCAATGATAAAAAACATCATTTCATTAAATCAAAACGTTCAAGGCTTATAAGGAAGTTTAAAACTCAACATTCAAATTTAGTTCAGAAAATTAGAGAACGCTTAGCCCCAAAATTGGGACGTTATACCTTTTCTCATAAGTGATACATGTCCTTTGATGTCACATTTGTTGAAGATTACCCTACTTCCCTCAAAATAAAATTCAAGAGGTGAATGTAGATAAGTCTCAATTTTTTAATATTGCTAAACATCAATGTCATCCTTAAGTTGTTGCTCTTAACCCTTTATTTTTTAATCAAATCTAGTTCCTGTGTCTCTTCAACTAAAGCCTATTGTTGACCATTTTATTTGTGAGTCACATTCTCATTTATATATATAGAGCATAGTGAAAGAAAACCAATAAATCAACCTAAACAACCAATTTCATCCAAGTTACATAACCCTCAAGAAATCTCTAAATGTCTTATTGTTCCTATTCTATACACAAGGAGACTAAAGGAAAGACTGGATGCAAGTGATTCCATGGCTCTACTACAACACTATGAATCAAATCCAAAGTCTATTGTCCAATTATCTCCTCTTAATGTGGTGGGTGAAACATCAAATTTGAGTGAAAATGTACAACTCAATCTACAAAAGATGATAAACTTATTGCCTTGAGGAGACCTATAAGAGAATGTAGATGAAGACCTTTTTATCCCATGAATAATTACATATTTTACAAAGGATTGTCTTCCAATTACAAAAGGTTTGCTCTTAATATAATGTTGTTGTTCCAGCCAACATTCAAGAAGTAATGACGAGTCTAATTTTGAAAAAAGTTGTCTATGAAGAGTTGGAAGCACTTCATAAAAAATAAAATTTGGGTTGTCACGGATTCACCAAGTGAGAAAAGGCTTGTTTAATGTAAATGGTTGTTCAATGTGAAGTACAAGGCTGATGGGAGTGTAGAATGTTATAAAGGTAGGTTGATTTTTAAGGTTTTACACAAATCTATTAACATTAAATTTGAGGAAATTTTTGCTCCAATTGCAAAGTTGAACACCATTAGAGTTATTTTGTCTATTGTAGTGAATATGAATTGGAAACTTCATCAAATGGATGTGAAAAAGGCATTTCTCAGTAAAGAATTAACAGAGGAAGTTTATATAGAAGGACCTCTAAGTTTAGAAATAGTATTTGGAAAAAAAATGTGCAAGCTAAATAAATATCTATATAGGTTGAAACAATCACCAAGGGCATGGTTTGAAAAATCCATCAAAGCAATTAAAAGGTATTATTATATTCAATGTCAAACCGATCATACTTTGTTTGTCAAACATTCTATGGGTAATGTGGTGACTGTGATCATACTTTATAACAAGCATTGTATGTTAATCTAAACTGCTTGAAGTATAAAACAACTTCTTAATAGTCCATGTCATAAATTAATAAATATAAAACAGATTGTAACTGGTGAGGCATCTGAAATCCAGAGAAGACGTGGTAGACCTATTAGGCCCAAAGATATTGTACCACGAAAACGAAAAGTTAGAATTGAGAATTCTATTGATATAATACCTCCGAAAAATACTAATCAAATTGTGGAAGTTGAGAATCCAATTGAGGAAAATACCTCTGAGGAGGTAAATGTATCCAAGAATGAAGAAATATCCATTAATTATACAAAAGAAATTTGGAACCGTGAAAACTTTGTTGTTGATAATATGTTTTCATATACAGTAGCTATTAATGTGATGAATGATGATTATAAAACTCAATCCATAAATGATTATAGGGAATGAAATGACTGGCCAAAATGGAAAGAAGCAATCCAGGCAGAATTAAGTTCATTGAATAAACGGAATGTTTTTGGACCCATTATTGAAACACCAAAAGGTGTTAATCCAGTTGGTTATAAATGGGTATTCGTTAGAAAGCGAAATGAGAAAAACAAAATTGTGAGATATAAAGCATGATTGGTTGCTCAGGGTTTCTCACAAAGGTCTGGGATTGATTTTGATGAAACGTATTCACCTGTGATGGATACAATTACTTTTCGGTTTTTGATTGGATTGGCCAAAGAAAGGAATCTGGAAATGAGGTTAATGGATGTGGTAACTGCATATCTATACGGTTCCCTGGATACATAAATCTTCATGAAAGTTCCAGAAGGATTAAAAATTCCTGAAATTAATAAACCTCGAGGGTTGTACTCAATGAAATTACAAAGGTCATTATATGGATTAAAACAGTCTGGACGAATGTGGTACAATCGTCTGAGTGAATATTTAGTTAAAGAAGGGTACATTAATGATGTTATTTGTCCATGTGTGTTCATTAGAAAATCGGGATCTAGATTTGCAATAGTAGCAGTCTATGTTGATGATATGAACTTGATTGGAACCTAAAATGAAATCCAAGAGACTGCTGAATATTTGAAAAGAGAATTTAAAATGAAAGACTTGGGAAAAACAAAATATTGTCTGGGATTAGAAATTGAACATAGAAATAATGAAATTCTGATCCATCAGAAAGCTTATACAGAAAAGATCTTAAAAAGATTTAATTTGGAAAAATGTCATCCATTAAGCACCCCAATGGTCGTTTGTTCTCTTGATCCCAGAAAGGATCCATTTAGACCTAAAGATGATGGTGAAAATGTTTTGGATTCTGGAACACCATACTTGAGCGCAATTGGTGCCCTCCTATATCTAGCCCAATGTACGAGACCAGACATTGCTTTTGCTGTAAATTTATTGGCTAGATACAGTTCTGCCCCGACTCGTCGTCACTGAAATGGAATTAAACATATTCTCAGATATCTTCGGGGAACTATTGATTTAGGACTGTTTTATTCAAATTCAGATAATCCTTCTGGGTTGGTTGGTTATGCTGATGCCGGATATCTTTCGGATCCACACAAAGCTCGTTCTCAATCTGGATATATTTTTACATATAATGGCATAGCTATCTCTTGGAGATCTATAAAGCAAACTCTGGTTGCTACATCTTCAAATCATGCTAAAATATTGGCATTGCATGAAGCTAGTTGAGAATGTGTCTGGTTGAGTTCGGTTATACATCATATCCAGAGTTCATGTGGTATCCCACAAATAACAAATGAGCCAACAATTCTTTACGAAGATAATGCTGCTTGTATCGCCCAAGTGAGATGTGGATATATCAAAGGGGATAGAACGAATCTCCCAAATTTTTCTACACCCACGAGCTCCAAGAATCCAGACAAATCGATGTGAAGCAGATTCGATCTTCAAACAATTTGGCTGATTTACTGACAAAGTCTTTACCAACATCCACTTTCGAAAAGTTGCTTCACGGAATCGGAATGCGAAGACTCTCCAATTTAGGTGATTAATTTATGGGTGTCTTCATCAGGGGGAGTTTTATGTCTAGATTCAACTGTACTCTTTTTCCCTTATCCAGTTTTTGTCTCACTAGGTTTTTTTGGTAAGGTTTCTAACGAGGCAGTAAATTGGTGAAATCCAAAGGGGAGTATTATGTAATGTAATGGTTTAAGAGGTGGATTCCACCAACCTTTATACTTGTCACAATGCATGTGTTAGATAACTAGAAAAGTGACAAGTACCCTCACATTTTGCCTATAAATAGATAAGAAGGCAATGAGAAAAACTTGCCAATTCACTTGTATCTCTTCTCCTCTCTCTATATCTCTTCCCATCTCTCCCTCCATCTCCTGTGTAAGTTGTTATTATGTGAATATTGATTTTGTTTTATAACATCATTTATATTTTTAATGAGTAACGCTACACAGCTTACTCCCGGTGCCTACTTTCGTTGCCTACTCTTACGTGACAATAAATGATTGGATATAAATTTTATAATAATCAATTCATTAACTATTATTAATTTTTTTCACCCAATCAACACTTACCATGTAAGGGTAAGCAAGAAAAGTTGTCACAAGGAATAGGCTATCAATCATTACTCATTTTTAATACATTCAAGTTTTCATTTTCAAGTAGCCCTTCACAGTCT
Source organism: Cardiospermum halicacabum (assembly GCA_031304145.1). Lineage (NCBI taxonomy): Eukaryota > Viridiplantae > Streptophyta > Magnoliopsida > Sapindales > Sapindaceae > Cardiospermum > Cardiospermum halicacabum. The sequence continues at coordinate 14,707,062 of CM062395.1, forward strand.
GTGAAGGTTCCCTTCACACCTATGAAGAACTATTTTTGAAAACTGAAAGTTTGAAATTTTATTTTTCTGAAGTTTTTAAAATTGGATTATATAGTGTAAATAAAAGTTATAAAATACCAAAAGTAAAATTGTCCCTTAAAGTTAAATATAAACAGGTGGGGATAAGTTTATTTTAGTCCAGATCATGAAAACTGCTAAAATGGCTTAGGAGTCCATTTTATAATTTTTCTAACGGCCACAAACGGAAAATTATGTCCGTTAACAGAAACCACTATTGGTTTCAGAATTGAGGTGGTTTAGATGAGATTACTAACACTATGTATCGAAAATAAAAAATTCAAAATCCAATTTTTTTTATTTGGAATAATCTTATTAATTAAATTAAAATTATACCAATTTATAAACAACCATCATTCCAGGGGTGGAAGTGTAATTTGACTCATAAAATTATTTTATAAAAGTTTATTAAAAAAAAAATCGTCGTAAAGATAATTGAAGCTAATGATCAAATGCCTTTGCAATCTATATATATATAAAGCAGAACTCTCAAGCGACCCCACAGAGCTGACGTGGCGCGCTGAGAGTTCGGCTTTGGGTTGAAAAACACCAAAATGAGAGTTTTTTTGTGTTGGTTTGATTTTTAACTAATGGAGAGTTGACATGTGGATATGAATATTTTTACCTTAAATAATTGATTTGTAGTTGAAAAGTTAATAAGTTGTTTTAACTCCTTATTCTTCATCTTCTTATTATTATTCATATTCAATGATATTAAATGTTTTGTCTTTTCTTCTTTTATATTTAACTCATCGATTTCATAACCAAACTCAAGTGTTTGAATATATTATCATTTCTCTCCACAATATCTATTTCATTTGAGCGATTCTTTTTACTTTTTCTACTTCAATCATGTCTTCAACTACAACAAAAACAAGTTAATATGGTAGATTCTTTACCCTCCAAACACTGAATTTTTTTCATTATCCTATTTAACTTTCGATATTCCTCAGAAAATCATCTTTCTTTCTTCACTTCTTTGGTGTTACTAATTATAATTCTAACCATTTGTGTTTTTACTATTAAGGAGTTTTTGTAGGTGGAGTCAACTCACTTTTCAGGTTTGATTTTTCGTTTATTTATTATTATTATTATTTTATTATTTTGTTCGATTATTGTAGGTGATTTAGATTTTCAATCTGATTATTGTGATATGTATTATTATTTTGTTTGTATGATATTATATATTTTAATAGATTTTTTATCCCCGAGCATAATATTAGTGTCAAGCCACTTTTTAATGTATGATTTTTTTATTTTTATTTTTTTTGTTTTTCTAACCTATGATCGAGTGAATTTTCTATAAATTTCCTGTAAATTAATTTTTAATTTTAATTTATCTTTTTATCTTTATTATACTGTTTATGGATTTAATTCTTGATATTCGTGTAAGTGATATCTCTTTCTTTCTCTTCTTGATTTAATTTGCGTTTACGTAGTTTTGTTACTTTTCTTATACTTAGGTTATGTTAACTTGATCACAACAATTTTAATTTTTTTTAATTATTTATTGTATTTTTATATTTGTATATCAAATTTAAATATAAAATAATTTGTTTCAATATCCTTGATTCTTTCTATCTATATTTTTAATTAGGTAATTATTCATATTTATATAAATAAGATGAATAATAATCACAATTGACTTTTAAAATTCCAAAAATCCATAATGAGTAATATTTAATGGTGTTTAACATTTCCCTTATTTATATATAGAAAATATTATAAAGTATTAAAATTTGATATTTAATTTTAAGAAAATAGAAGTTTTGTTGAATAATTTATTTTTTTTAATAAAATCAAAATTAGTGTATTAAAAAAATGAAGAAGAAATAAAGAAAGAAAAATATTAGTATTACATTTAATAATATAAATTTATTTTAATTTTTTAATTTAATAATTGTTATTACCTTGAATAAATGAATTAATAGTATCTATATACTATATAAAGAGAACTCCTCCACTAGACACATAGTTGAATAGACACATCCAGACATAGTTGAATAGACACATCCAGAGTTTACGATTATGTGGAAAAACAACCAAAATGAAAGTGTTTATAATAAATAATGTGTATTTAAAAAATTTGTACGTTTTGCACCAATTTCAATGATTCATCTCTTCTTCTCATTTTTTATCTTATTTTTTTTCTTTCACTATTAAATGCTATTGAATGATTTGTCTTTTCTCTTCCTATTTATATCAATTCATCTCTTCCTTTTATTTTAATTGTTGTTGAGTAAATATATTTAATTTTTTTCCAAAATTTTGTATATACTCGCTAGATGAAATTTAAAAGTATACTCAATTGTTTTTTTATTCTATAAAATTTAAAACTAAAATGAAAGTGGTAAATTAAAAATATTTATCATAAATTTAAATTTAAATATTTTTAAACTTAGCATTTATAAAATATTTTTATATAAAAAATTGAATGCGAGAAATTCACATATAATAGTTTTAAAAAAATTTAAAAAATAATAGTTCATTAATAATTTATCAAAATCTAACAAAAATAAAATCGATTTATTTTTTAAAAAATTAAAATAATATCCTAAATAAGGTTGAGTAAATAAAATTAATAAACAATCTAAAAATATTAATATAAAAAGAGACTACTTAACATATCATAATTTACAACAAACAAATTTTCAATATATATAAATAAAGTTAGGAAACTTAATGAATTTAACTCACATATTAATTCAATGTAAATGAAGTTTTTTTCCTTCAAATAACTCTTTATATATATATATATATATATTATTTATAAAATTTTTTTAATATAAAACAATTTATCTTTGTATTTATTATATAAAACAGAACTCTTCAGTTTTTTTTTCAATAGAGAGTTTTTGAGTTTTGTTGACATTTTATAAAAAGAATCAACCATATATGTTATGTCTCTTTTATGATGTTTATTGACAAATAACAAAAATAACTCTCATGTTTCTCATTTATTTACGAGAAATTATGATGTTTAAAATCACTCATCTCTTGATATTTAGTAGCTCTCCTAACTCCCAAGGTGAGAAGTCTCAATATTATTACCAAATACCTATTGAAATTTGAGAAGTATTGATTGAAAATAATTTACGTGCAAGATAAATAAAAATATATATAGGCGATGCCAAGTTGAATACAAATGGAGATTTCTCACCAACTAAAAAAAAGTGATCATCACCATCATCAATTAAATATTTTTTCTATTTATTAATTATTGATTTTTTTTTAATTATTGATATATAATTAAATTAATTTACAATATATTTTTCTCAATGTCATTAATATATATATATATATATATATAAATCTGATATAAAATTTCATAACTTAATTATATGCATAAATAAATCTTACGTGATTTATAAATATTTTTAAAATAGCGATATATTATAAAATAAATATATAATTATTTAATTAAAAATTTTAATTTTTTAAAATTAATTAAAAATTAATATACTAAAATATTTATTATAACAAATATAAAATTATGTAAACCTCATTACTATAATATTTTCGCGCAACGCGCGAGTTATAAATATTTATAAATAAATTTATTTTTTAAAATTTTATATTCATTAAATAATTTTGATAATGATAATTATATTAAATTTACACATGAATTTAATATTTTAAAAATAAATAGAGAATATGAATATATAAAAGTAATTAAATCAATGATAAGAAATTATACAACCCATGTATTTTCAAAAAACAAACATTTAAATTAAATCAAACCAACACATATTGATTTGGACTCATAGCAACTATTAAAGTATGCTTTTCATTTTTAAACTCCTAATTGATTCACATTCCATTTACTATTCTAATTCATATTTATATTATTTTCCAGTACTACATCCTTCCATAATTGTTTTTTTTTCCCAAAATTTTTACAATTGAATGAACTGTTTAAATTCTTTTTAAAATTATATAAAAATACATAACAATTTAAAAATTTTCACATTTTATTACGGTTCAAAATTATTTTTCAAAAGTGAAATATTATTAGATAATTAGAGCATAACTTATATTATTATATATATATTATTGCTGGCCACATTATAGTTATAAATACTTTAAAAGGTGCAACAAACGTTTTACGCCATTAATTTTTATGTTTATAAATTTACACAATATCGATAAAATAATATAAATATAATACTAAGCAAATATAAAATTTACTTTATGTTTATAAATTTATACAATTTGTATAAATGGTTGGTTTAAATTATTAAATAAATTTTCTTTTAAGGTGTCATTAATTAATAATAATAATAAATTTTATTACTATTATTATTATTATTACTATTAATAATAAGTGAGTTCATTCACTTTGGGTTAGATTTTATTTTATTTCTCATTTTTTACTTTCTTAATACTAAAATAAAAAGTGTTGATGGAGAGTCCAATTAATTCTAAAAACTTTTAAATTTCGTCATAAATTTAATATATTATTATTATCTATACCTTTCTAAATAATTTAAAAATTCATCAAATTAAATATCAATTTTTTAATAAAATAAAAAAATAGAACGTAATAAAAATAATTATAATTTTAATAAATTATATAAAATATAAAAATTTATAAATCCTCCGCAACGCGGGGCCATTCACTAGTTGGAAAATAATAAAAGAAATGACATAGATACGAATAAAGTTACGGGAAGTTACAAAGGAGATTTCCCTACAATACCCAGAGTGGCAAGTTGAAGTTGATGATTTTTGTTTCTCTCTAATTTCCCGCGCATTTGTATTTTCAGATTGAATGGCTCCCAAATCCGATAACACCGAAGGTATCAATCTATTTCTGCTTCTAATTTCTATGATATTTTGACTTGCTCTTTGTTCATCTAAATCTAGTTCTTTTCCTCTTCAATAAAATTATCAGGAATTGTGCTCAACTTCGTCAACGAGGTGATTTCTCCTTTCAATTTTCCGTTACTGGATCCTTTACTAAGTCAAGAAGAATTCAATTTCTGCTTCTAGTTTCGGTCTTCACTGGAATATAAATTCGATTCTATCAAGGATCGGTCTGGAACATTAGGTTTTTAATGATAAATAATTGAAAAATAGAAGGATTTATCGATTTGACGATTTGGTCAGGATCGGTTTTGTGATGGGGTTACGAGTGTGATATTTGTAGTTTGAAGTAAGAAATACAGGTTACTTGTTTGTTAAATTTTCTTGTGGTTTGTTTCCTTGACGCAGCAAAATCGGCCATTAAATACCCAAAATGTGGCCGACGCTTTGCAGAAGTTCAACCTTAAGAAGACAGCAGTACAGAAAGCGCTGGATAATCTTGCTGATGGAGGGAAGATTTCGTTTAGGGAGTTTGGCAAACAGAAGATATACATCGCGAGACAAGATCAGTTTGACATTCCAAACAGTGAAGAGCTTAGTCTGATGAAGGAAGAAAATGCCAAACTCCAGTCTCAGCTTGAAGAACAGAAGAAGGAAATCAGTCTGGTTGAGGCAGGTATTATTTCTTGACTAATTCAACATTTCATAGACATAATTTCGTTTTTCGATGTAGCAATATAATATATGGGCTTGTTTTTGAATATGACATTCATATACTCAATTTGCAGAAATTAAAGCTTTGCAGACAAACTTAACACTAGAACAGATTCTTGAGAGGGAAGTGAAATTAAGGAAAGAGGTAACTTACACGAAATAGGTTTGTTTCGGTCTTGCAATATCCTTTTCTTTACTTTGTGTTGATTTTGTATCAGGTCAAGGAAATGGAGGACAGATTGGTTAAGCTTCGTGGAGGAGTGACATTAGTGAAGCCGGAAGACAGGAAGATGGTGGAGGATATGTTTCTGGAAAAGCTCAACCAGTGGAGAAAGCGTAAAAGGATGTTCAAAGAAGTTTGGGATACTCTAACTGAGAACATGCCTAATGATCCCAAGCAATTTAAGGTTTTCTGCTTCTCTTCTTGTGAACTTCACTAGGAGCTGTTTCTAATAATTTATCATTTCATTGTAGGAGGAACTCGGACTTGAATATGATGAAGATGTTGGTGTTAGTCTGCAATCATATGCTGATTTGGTGCAACGTGGTAACAAGCGTGTGAGAGGACAGTGACTTCGTATACAGTTTCTTAATGGAGGGATCAGGCAACTATGCTGTTGGTATAATTCTATCTGTAGATTCTGTCTTGCTAAAATCCAGATCTCTGTTTATTGATGGGAATTTTTTAATTTCGTAGTCACACTTTCTTCAACTAGTATACAGCCTGATAAATTACTGTACTTGTGAACTAATTCTATCCATTAAGTTTTGGTGCATATGAAAATGGTTTATTAGATTCATTAGTTCTAAATCCGTTCTGTTTTCTATTTGAAATCTTATATGGTTGATACATGTGGATATCAAAACAGTCTAGTCCAGAATCTCGGCTTGGCTGCCTGATAACTATACTAGTGTTTGGTTTAGGTATTGTCAAGTGCAAAATAATTATTTTTTCGGATTTGCTGTTTGGTTAGCGTAAGAAATGGTTTCCTTCTAGAAGTAATTTAGTTAGAGTAAGAAATGGTTTTCTTCTAAAAATAATTCAGGACAACTTGCACAAATAAAAAACTAAAAATAGTATATTTGCTTCACAAAAAGAATTTACTCACATCAGTAAATAATCGACCAATTACAGATAATTCACAAAACTTTTATGTAAGAAAGATGCCCACAAAACACTCAAAACTTCCATAACATCCCTATCTCCTGTCTCAGTATCCACGCACTTGTCTACTCCTAACTGAGAAAGGGCTCTTTACCATTTTGAAATGCTGTTTGAACCCAGATCCTTCAGCAGCATTTGCAGAGATGTTCGCCTTCTCTGACTTCAGACCAGCTAGAGAGCTTGAAGCATTATGCTCACGAGATACAGATGAGTTCTCACTGTCGCTTTCATCAAGAACTATGTCCTTATCCAGTAACTTCACTGGATCAACTTCATCATGATACAACATTGAATCCAACATTACAGGTGCATTATCAGACTCAGAACTGGAGATAGACATTGCCTTCTCATATTCTGCTGCACTGTTGCAGTTGGATTCCTTCGATGGGCTTCCTTTTTCAAATTTACCATCTTTAGATTTGGATTCAAAATCCATCCACTCCTGTGCGCCGGATGATTTCCTCCTCTGACCACTGGGACTATCGGGGTCATCAGGATGAAAGGAGCCAGGTCGAGCAAGTGCAACTGCAGCTCGTGCAGCTTCTGCAGCATAAGCAGCTGACTCAAAAGCAGCTTGAGCGGCATCAGCTACATCCTTGTACTTCTTTTTCTTTTTCATTGAATCAGAGAAATCATCTTCTCTTCCTATCTCTCCATGTGAAGAATCACCAGGCACAAGTGGAGCTAACTTGGGAGATGTTTTGGAATCACCTTGGTTCTGCTTTTTAGTCCACACACCATGTCAAAAGGCAATTATTTATGATTTAAAAAATTAGTGGAAAGCAATGTCTGCATACCTCACTAGAGAAAAGATAGACTTGTTCAAGTTGAAGAACAATGCCGTTCTCGGAAGCAATCTCTTGAAGCGCTTTGACTCTGTGCTCCAACTCTGGCTGCCTCGTTGAAAGTTTCTGTACCATCTAGAAAACCAAACAACCCAACAACAATATAAACAGAGAAAATATATTAATTAATGAAAAAGATAATAAAATATGTACCTTGAGATTGACACCACAATTGTTGCGCAATTCAATAGCACGAGCAACAAAGTCTTTGCCGTAATGAGAAGCAAAAAGCGCACGAATCTGTTGAAGTTCAGGAAACTCTCCGCATCTGGATGATGCATAGAGCAAGCTAGATATTGCCTCTCGCAGTTCTTCGGGACAAACTCTATGATATGAATCACCGTTTATACAAACAGATCAGATCAAAATTCCATTTACAACCAAATCTTTTAAAAAATAATAAATAAAAAATTGACTAAACTTGTCTTGTTCAATGAGATGGATCCTTTCTATCATCAAATTGCAGTAGCTTTCCATCATCAAAAAGGCATCCAGCATGTTCTGCTCCTTGATAACATGCTCCACCTGCATCAAAAAGTCATATGTATTAGTTTGATTGAAAAAAAAAAAAAGAGAGAGAGAGAGAAAGAGGGAGTGAGGTACTCGAAGGAGAGCACGCTCATGGTGGCCTTGCTGGAGTAGCTGGATAACATCAGAACGGGCCTGTGAGAATTTGACTTGGCGCTGGTTCTTGAGAACAGCGAGACGAGAGATGGCAACGTTGACAAGAGGCCTGAACTTGTGGCTCTTGAAGTTTCTCCCCAGAAGAGCATCCAGCTTCTTACCCATTTCTTCTTCGATCGGGCGCAGTGCAGTGAGTTTTGATGGTTTTATTAGAATGGAAATCGCACCAATGTGTGATTAGCGTGTACGTGGTGAGTTTTCTTAGCATATAAGTTTGAAATATGGGAATACAATTGACATTTTTGACGCGGTTTGGTGCGTCGATTTCCTCCAAATAAGAGTGGCCCTATTCACATCTAATCCAGTTATCCTTTGAAATTTTGTTGATTCAACGGATTGGATATTACGAGTATAACCATATCTCAATAACATGTGTAGACCATATCATACATTTTGGAAGAAATTTAAGACCTTTATCTTTCATTTCCATAATAATTTTCACCTTCTTTTTCTTTCATTAAATAGGTGTGATTCAACATGAAATTTACAAATCTAACACTATTATATTATATAACAGTCATTATTATAAATATTTCATCATATCAGTAATTCTAAATTTTTTTAAAAAAAAATTATTATTAGTAAAGCCTGATTTTATCTTTTAACTTTAGTAAAAAGAATTAATTAATTTTAATTTCTTAACAGATAAAAAGAAAATAAAATATTTTTTAATGACTTACAAAAGTTTTAAATATCGAAACGATATTCGATATTATTCTGATATTATCCAAAATTTTGAAAGACCGGTATCGATACGTCTGAATATCTTATATCTTTCGGAATATTTGTACGGTATTCGATATATCCGTAAAATATCCCGATTTTCTGATACTATCCGAAATATTCCAATATATTTATAAATGAGCAATATTTTTTAAAAGTAGTTAAAAAAATGACAAAGATATTTTAATTTTGAACTTAAGTAGTGATTGGTAAATTTACAATAAACGAATGTTAAATGGTAAAAATAAAAATATTGAAAATAAATAATAATAATAATAATAATATACGAATAGATGAACTACTTTGTACCGTTTTAAGGTGATACTGAAGTAATTCCTACCTACCGGTATGGATGACAATGGGGCGGGTTAGGGTGAATTCTTGACCAACCCGAACCACCACCAATTTTACATTATATTTAATTTAATTTTAGTTGTCTCTAAATTTTGATTGAATTTTTTTGTCATGTTTTGAATCATAATGTGTTGCTGCCTGTGACTTTGTTTGTACATGGCCGTTTTATTGTTTGGTTAAGGCTTATGGGCCTGGGCAATTATTAAAAGGCCAACCATATGACCTGACCCAGCCCATGATATATAAGCTTTTTTTGTCACTGTAGCAGTAGTTGTTGTTCTCTGTTTTGTTCCTGAAGTCATCTTCTGCTCTGGCGATTTTAGGGTTTTACTTCGTCTCCTTCCTCTTTAGATCTCTACAGGGCTCTTGTGTTCTCTCTTGTACTTGTAATCGACACCACCATAGTGCAACCGGCCTCTGAGCCGAAACCCCCATGGAGTACACCCTTTTGGAGGCTCTTTGGAGCCACCGGATGGAACCACGTAAATCGATCGTGTTCTTTGTGTTTCTTTACGATTCTGTGTTAAACGAGTGATTTATTGTTGTAGTATTCACAACAAGTGGTATCAGAGCGAAAATCGCTCGTTCTCTAAACCCTAACTCTCTATTTTTGTCGATCTCTTCTTTATATTCTTTAATTCGTGTTCTTTGTTGACTTTTGCAGGTGGCCGGCGCATCCCCTGTCAACGGCGACAAAAACCCTAAGTCTATCTCAGAGATTCGTCAAAACAGATCTGAGAAGGATCTGCTGGAATCATTCGAAACCCTTTCTTTTATTTTTTGTCGATATTTGACTATGACTACTTTTAATATTACAGGTACTGAAATCTGAAAAGAAGGAGAAAAATAATACAAATAAATCAAGAAAAAGGGAAAACAGGTACAGAAATGGCTAATAATGGAATACTAGAAGATATTGCGGCTTTTGGTTTCTGCTAGGTACATTTCTATAACCTTTAGAATTAGGTCTCCTGTTTACTGCTTTTCAACATTGCTGCCTGAGTGGGGTTTGGTTTACGCCCTCAGGGAAATTGCTTGATTGAAATTCTCTGTGGTTCTTGATGTTTTGATTGTATTATTTGATTTTGTTTGTTTAAATTCAATCTCTGATTGTATTGATTGAAATTCTTTGTGTGTGATTGATACTGTGTTTGAAGTATTAATCTGTTGATTGTTTGCTGATTGATTAAATTGTACTACTGCTCTTGTTTGTGTTTGTAGTCTTGTAGTGTAAGTTTGGTTGCTTGATTGTCTGTGCCCTGTATCCCTGTTTTGTTTACTTCTTGTCTTAATAGGATTAATATGGCTAAGACTCCTGGTTCAAGCCATATTAATATAGAAGTGTTTCATGGTAATCAGGATTTTATTCTTTGGCAGAAAAAAATGTTGTCTGTTCTTGTTTATCATGGGGTTGAGGGTGCAGTTGATAATGAGTATCCTGAGAATACTTCTGAGGCTGAAAAGAAAAGATTAAATAAAAAATATCATATGATTACTGCATTTGTCTGATGATGTTATGACAAATCTTGCTAGTTCTAAGACTGCATCTGAATTGTGGACTGCATTAGAAACAAATTATTTAGAAAAAGATGTTCAAAATAGGCTGTTAAGCTTGCACAGATTGTTTGGTTTTAAATTTGATTCTAAAACGAAAGTTGCTGAAAACTTGGCTGTTTTTAAAAGGCTTGTGCAGGATTTTAATAGTAGAACTAAGGAAGAAAATAAACTTTCTGAAGAATATCTTGCTATGATTCTTTTGCATGCTTTGCCTGAATCTCATAGTGTTGTAAAGGAATTTATTTAGTTTAATAATGCTGCTTTGACCACTAAATTGATCATTGATGCCTTGACTTTTAGAACTGCTAATGAAGAAAAAGTAAAATCTGAACCTGAAGGGTTGATGGTTCAAAACCATAAACCTTCCAGGAACAAGAAAAGGAAGTTTAACTCACAGAATAATAATGGTGGCAGTCATGGTAATAACAATGGTAATTCTAAAGATAAGACTAAAGGAAAAGGTAAATCTGATAGAAGTTGTTTTTACTGTGGGAAGCAGAATCATCTTGTGAAAGACTGTTTCCAAAAGAAGAAGGATGAGGCAAAGGGTATCTCTAAGCCTGTACCTTCTAATTCTGTTGCTATTTTTGATGATCGTGTTCAAATCTGTGAAGGTTTAACTATTGTTGCTAAACTGTCTGATGCTTTGGTTGTTAATAAAGAATCTGTTTTGGATTGGGTTATAGATTCAGGTTGCACGCATCATATGACACCTAATAAGAACTGGTTTAATGAACTCAAAGTTGGTAATGAGGGACTGGTTCTAATGGGATCTGATCATAAATGCATGATTAAGGGCATTGGTTCTGTTAAAATTAAGCATTTTGATGGTTCTATTCGATTGTTGAATGATGTGAAATATGTGCCTGATTTGAGGAGGAGTCTTATCTCTGTTAGTGCTCTGGATTGTCTTGGTTTTGAATATGTGTTTAAAAATCAGACTGTTTGTATAATGGATTCTAACACTAAAGAGGTAATAATGAAAGGAAATAAATGTGGCAATCTGTATAAATTGGAAGGTGATACTGTTGAGGTTTTAACTGCTGATAAATCTGTTGTTTCTAAACTGCAAATATGGCATAACAGGCTTGGTCACTTGGGTGAAAACAGTTTAAGGGAATTAATGAATAAGGGGCTGATTGAGATTGATAATAATTGCAAACTTGATTTCTGTGAGCATTGTATTCTTGGAAAACAAACTAGAATGCCTTTTGTAAAATCTGGTTTTAGAGCTGGTTCTATTCTTGAATATGTGCATGCTGATTTGTGGGGTCCCTCTAGGACCAAAATCTTTAGCAAGAGTGTTTATTTTATATCTATAACTGATGATTATTCTAAGTTTGCTTGGATATATCTGTTAAGAAGTAAAGATGAAGCTCTTGATAAATTTAAAATCTGGAAATTGCATGTTGAGACTGAATCTAATTGCAAGGTTAAAGCTCTAAGAACTGATAATGGTCTTGAATTCTGTAATGAATTGTTTGACTCTTTTTGTGCTGAAAATGGGATTAAAAGGCATAGAACTGTTAGGTTTACCCCTCAATAGAATGGTGTGGCTGAACGTTTGAATAGAACCTTACTTGAAAAAGTGAGGAGCATGCTATTTAAGGCTAAGCTACCTAAGACATTCTGGGGGGAAGCTTTGAATACTGCTATATATGTCAGAAATAGGTCTCCCTCTGCTGTGATTGATTGGAAAACTCCTTTTGAACTGTTTTTTGGTAAATTGCCTATTTTAAAGCATATTAGAACATTTGGTTGTAGGGCATATGCACATCAGTCTGTTGGTAAATTGGAACCAAGGTTCTTGAAATGTCTTTTTTTGGGTTTTGCTTCTGGTACCAAAGGTATCAGATTGGTCTATAAAGAGGGATCATCCTATAAATTCATTATTAGTAGGGATGTCATTTTTAATGAATCTGATTTTCCTGGTTTCAGTTCTGATGTTGCTGATTCTGAAAATGTTTTGCCTGGTTACACTCTGTCTGATTACAACATTGATTGTGAGTCTGATGTTGGCTCTAATAACACTACTAATGTCGATGATAATACTGTCACTGGTTCTGGTTCCTCTGTTGTTCCTCCTGACACTATGCTCCTGATATTAATGATGAATCTGATGATGTTTTCGATTCTGATAATCCTGATTATGATCCAATTTTTAATATTGATAATATGGATTTAAATGATCACTCTATTGCTAGAGATAGGCCTAGGAGGGTCATTAGAACTCCAGCCAGATACTTGGATGCTAATTTGGTAATCTATGCTTTAACTGCTGTTGTTTCTGATGAATTTGTGCCTGTTTCATTTTTCTGATGCTGTGAATTGTAAGCACTCTGAAAAATGGTGGTTTGCCATGAAAGAAGAGTATAACTCTCTTCTGAAAAACCAGACATGGGAACTGGTTGATATACTTGTTGGTAAGAAACTTATTGCTTGTAGATGGGTATTCAGGATTAAGGAAAATCTCCCTATTGTTGATCTAAGCAGGTACAAAGCCAGGCTGGTAGCCAAAGGCTATACTCAGAAACCTGGTATTGATTTTAATGAGATTTTTTCACCTGTTATTAGATATATTACTATCAGAATTATGCTTGCTTTGACTGATTTCTTTGATTGGGAATTGGAACAAATGGATGTAAAAACTGCCTTTTTACATGGTTTTCTAGATAAAGAAATTTTCATGGAACAACCAGAAGGTTTTTGTAAAAAGGGTGATGACAATAAAGCTTGTTTGCTAAAACGTTCCTTGTATGGGTTGAAACAATCACCCAGACAATGGAATGATCGGTTTCACAAATTTATTACTTCCATTGGTTTTAAAAGGAGCTTATTCGATGCTTGTTTGTACTATATACTTGATGATAATTCCTCTGTATTTCTGCTTCTATATGTTGATGATATTTTGTTGATTGGGCCTGAACTTGCTAAGCTGAAATCTGTTAAGCAGCACCTAAATAATGAGTTTGAAATGAAAGATCTTGGCCATGCTTCTAAGATATTAGGGATGAATATTGTTAGGAACAGAAAGTCTCATTTGGTGTATTGATCAGAAAAATTACTTTGAAAAGGTTTTAAAGAATTTTAATATGCTGGACTCTAAACCTTCTAGCTTACCTTTAGTTGCTGGTCATGGTTTGGATACAAAAATGTCTGATTCTGATGATATTCTTGATAACGTTCCCTATGCTGAAGCTGTTGGTTGTGTTATGTACGCAATGGTCTGTACTAGACCTGACTTGGCATACTCTTTGAGCGTCCTAAGTCGCTTCATGATGAAACCTAGAGCAATTCATTGGAAAGCAATGAAAGGGCTGTTAAGGTACATCAGAGGCACTATGGACATTGGTTTGGTCTATGGTAAGTACACTGATTCTGTTTCTGTAATTGGATACTGTGATTTTGATTTTGCAAAGGAAATTGAATTTTGAAGGTCTACTACATCTTACTATTTTATTATATGTGGAAACTGTATTTCTTGGAAAGCAAGACTTTAATTTGGTGTGGCTTTATCTACTACTGAGGCTGAATACATTGCCTTGACAGAAGGAATTAGGGAGGCTGTATGGATCCAAGGTCTATTAAGGGACTTGAAGCTCCTGAAAGGCATTGCTTCTGTTTTTACAGACAGTCAGGGCGCCTTCCAGCTGAGCAGAAATCCCATGTATCATGACCGAACTAAGCATATAGATGTTCAATTTAATTTCATCAGGTTACATGTTTTAAATGGTACTATTGATGTGGGGAAGATTTCCACTGATGCTAATCCTGCTGATATGGGTACTAAAGTACTCTCTGTGAAGAAGTTTCTGTTTTGCAGGGACCTTCTTCATATTGGACTGCTATAGGAAGGCTTATGGTTGGGGACCAGGCAAGGATGCTAAGGCATGGAAGGCACTGTTGGCTAGTTGTTGTTTTTGTACATTGTTGTATAAAGCTTTATAACTCTGTATTGTTATGATCCAAAAGGGGAAGTTGTGTCATGTTTTGAATCATAATGTGTTGCTGCCTGTGACTTTGTTTGTACATGGCTGTTTTATTGTTTGGTTAAGGCTTATGGGCCTGGGCAATTATTAAAAGCCCAACCATATGAACTGACCCAGCCCATGATATATAAGCTTTTTTTTGTCACTGTAGCAGTAGTTGTTGTTCTCTATTTTGTTCCTGAAGTCGTCTTCTGCTCTGGCGATTTTAGGGTTTTGCTTCGTCTCCTTCCTCTTTGGATCTCTACAGGGCTCTTTTGTTCTCTCTTGTACTTGTAATCGACACCACCATAGTACAACCGGCCTCTGAGCCGAAACCCCCGTGGAGTACACCCTTTTGGAGGCTCTTTGGAGCCACCGGGTGGAACCACGTAAATCGATCGTGTTCTTTGTGTTTCTTTACGATTCTGTGTTAAACGAGTGATTATTGTTGTAGTATTCATAACATTTTTTTATCTTATATTTAATATCTGTATTTAAATGGCCTGTGTTAAAGTTATATTCTTATAATAGTTAGTCATTAGCAATGTAAAACACTTAAAGGATGAATCCAAAAGACAAAGCAGGTTTGCTAAGTGTATATATATATATATATATATATATAAAAGTTTGAAAAATATTCAAAATAAAAAAGTCAAATAACATTATCTGAAAATTAATTACTTGTCACTTCCGCTATTTTTTTTTATATATAAAACAGTTGACTGGTTTGATTTTGAGATTGCTTATTTGATTTTTGGCATATTCATAAATTCTCAATTATAGAAAGAAATTAACAATTGCAAGGCTCAAGGGATAAGATTGTGACAGGTCTCTTCTTACGTAGTAATGAAGAAATTGATTCCTTTGTCATTCTCACGTCTTGAACTACATACTATGCTTTATTCTCTTTTTGGTAAGGGTGTCAAAATGTGTTAACAGATAGTGTCGAACCAAATCCAACCCTATTCATTTATAAACAAGTTAAACGGGTTCATGTCATAATCGTGTCAACCCATTTATCCTCAACCCAACCCATTTATTATCGAGTTCTTGTTGAACTGTGTCAATCCATTATATTGAATTCTAATTAATTATTCATATATAGGAAAAAATAATATCTAAACAATTAAAAAAATAAACACTTTAATAGAGGTACGAATTATTATTTTTACCAAAAAAGTATTTATAAGATGATATAAGTTGAAATTAGTAGTGATGTGGTTAAATATATATTATAAATTTATTAGTTTCCTCTTCAATATGTAAAAATATTTTTTTTGAATATAGTTAAACGGGTTGACATGTTAACCTGTAAAGAAACCCGACCCAACCCATTTATAATCGTATTAAACGATTAATGCCGCTAATGGGTCGAAGTCCATTTTAACTTCAACTCATTACCCATTTATTTTAATGGGTTTGTGTTGACCCATCGTGTCATGACCCATTTTTGACACCCCTACTTTTTGGCGTCAAACCCCAACCTTTACTCACATTTGACCACACTCTTAATAGGTTTCAGATAATTGACATTATCAAAAGGTGTTGTGAAGATGGGATAAATGGTGCTGTTCATCAATAGAGTAGGGTTTAAAATTCATTGTGCAACCGAGTTAAGGTACATGTTGTTCATTTATATTCTTACTAAACTTTGTCGTTTTTGTATAGGTGAGCCTTTATAATCTTTCTATGGTTTTTTTTAAAAAAAAAAAAGTGAATTGTTTGGTTCTAAGATTTGGAGACAAAACATTTAACTGGCTTGTTCGACTGCGAGAATAGGTAATATATTTACATGTGTTTTGTGTGTATTTGGTAGTTTAGACCCTAAATATGTTCATTTATTGTATATTTTTTTTGAATGTGATCTTGAAGAGTCAACTTGTTCATCGGTTCTGTAAGTGGATTTGATCAGATGCGCACCACAATTTTGCACTTTGATTGTGAATTTGAGTTAAGTTTTAGATCGGTGGATGACATAAATTAAGGGTTTTGGTTGTAATATGAATCATTAGAATTTTTTCATTGTTTGGTATCTACTATGGTGTTCTTGATTTCTTTACATTATAAAGATTTTGGTTATGATTTGTGAATAAGTTTACATTAAAGGTTCTATTATGCATTAGATCATAGTAAATTATGGGGATTTGATATCTTTTGCTTATGATTTGTGAACTGTTCCTGTGATATGTATTTTATATATGAACATTCTTTTGATTATAATTTTACCAAATTATAGATTACATATTTACTTCTCTTAAAGGTTCTTGAGGTGATGCTTTCTTTTTGAATTTGTCCTAAGTTATCTTGATTTTACAATATGATTGATATTATTTTCTGGTTATGATATGATAACATGCTATTTGTTTAATATATGCTCTGTTTTGATAATATAAAATTTGACTATAAATATTGATGTGCTATATTGTTATTGAGTAAAATAATATAGCATATTTTATAGGTATTATTTTAAAATAAGATTGAATATTTACTAATATACTATTATGAGAGTATGTGTGCAATTCAAACTATAATATTCAGGTTTTAGCAATTTAGTTATGTAAGCAATGTCAAGGGTAGGGGTTAGAGTGGGATATGGTTTTGTAATTGTTGAGGGTGAACTTGAATATGAGAAAACTAGTTTACTTATATTAGTTCGTGATGTCACAATATCTAAGACATATCCAAGCGATCAGAATGGGCATTTAGCGACCGATGATATCCAATTTCTTTTCATTCTAAAGGAGGCTGATAAAAAGAAGGGTTCTAGTAGGTTAGGGTTTGAGTTACAACTAAACGATGGTGTATATCAATATATTTTAAAACAATACCTGACTGTAGTTATCCTAAATAGGGTTGCCAAAAGGGTAAGGACTTATGGACCACACCCTTACCTAACATATAATGGGTAAGTTAGGGATGGTCATTTGACCCATAAATCCACGAACTCGTGGGTGCCTGACTCGCGAACCCGCAATAGATTTGGGTTCGTGGGTTCATGGCTCAGATTTGGGTGAAAAATAGCACCCGTCAAGGATATGGATTCGGGTTCGGGTGCATAAATATAATCCGCCCGAATCCGCACCCGATAAATATTAAATATATAATATATTAAATAATTTTATTATAAAATTGATTTATTTCATCTTTTTTTATTAGGTGAATCTTTTTTATTTTTTTAACTCTAAACCTAATTAGCCGCCGATTTTATTCCTCCATGTAATACTTCACAATCCTGTTATTGACTATGAATCTTTTCTTCTTCAAACTCCTTCTCACACTTCTCAGGTATAAAGTTTGTTCCATTTCATCGTCCAACACACATAATCCATTGTGGGTTATACTATATTCTTGATTTTTGATTATATGATTAATCTTTGTTACTCAGAGAGTCCGAGTCAAAACAGAGCTAAAATCCCTACATCAACAACTCAATTTTTAATCTCGTGAAAGGAATTATCGAATCAATCCTCGAAAGTCAAGGTACTGATGTTCCTCAATTTTCATTCAAATATTTTTAAAAAATTAAATAAATTCCATAAACCATATAATCTCATTTTTCAAGGTATTGACTAGTGCTTTCAATTTGATTAAAATTTGCTATTTTTGTTTTAGTCAATGTCATCACTTAAAGAAATAATATTATTTATAATGTAAATGATGCATCCATTACAAGACAAAGTTCGTATATCTATAATTCACATGTTGCTGACACAATAATTCTTCTTTGTTTTTTCCAATGTTCTTTCATTAAAACAATTTTGTGAGCACCACAAATTTTCTTTTTATTTATTTATTTATTTATTTATTTTTCTACGAGACATTAGAGAATCATTTCATATTAAAAGGATTTATCATGTGGTTTTTACATTTTTATGCTATCTTTATTTCACACACTTGTTAATAAAAATGAAGAAAATAAGCAGAATTACTAATTTAATGTCAATTTAAGGTCACTATTTTTATACATGTTTAAATAATATTAGTTCAATGTTTTGCTATGTTTTTAATTATGATTGGGGATTATTTTTTTATCTTTTTTTTTATATTATTAAATCTAATATTTTTAATTTTGATGCAGAATAGTCCATTTAAATGTCTACTTCTCAGTCTGTTAGAACAAGTTCAACCCATGAACAACTTCAAAATCCATCTCTTTCAAGTCAATATGACGCCAATAATATAACTACAGAGAATAACAATGGAGATGAAGTGGAAATCGAACTTCCAGATATAGATGGAAAAAGAAAGCTAACATAATCTGTGTGGCTTTCATTTGATCAAGAAGTTCATAATGGTGTTTTGACAGCAGTATCAAACAATATAATAAAAGGTTATCAACAAAATCAAGTGGTGGAACTTCTCACCTCTATGGCCATTTAAAAAGATACACTCGAAGAGTTTATGGAGATGTTAGACAACTTCTTAGGAGTAAAAGGACAAAAGAAGGAAAAATGGAAATCAGCATGACTTCTTTTGATCAAGAACTTTGTTGAAAAAGTCTAGCAAATATGGTGGCCCTACATGACTATCCGCTCAGTATAGTAGAGCATATTGGGTTTCAAAAGTTCGTAGTTGATATGCAACCTCTATTCAAAATGCCATCTCGAAGTACATTGAAGAGAGATATATTCAAGATTTATGATGTTGAAAAAGGCAAGACAATGGATTTATTAGCAAAGAATGAAGGAAGGGTGGCTCTCACGACTGATATGTGGACAACTTCAAATCAAAGAAAGGGATTCATGGTCATTACAACTCATTTTGTGGATAATTCATGGTCTCTACAAAGTCATGTGTTGCGGTAATTCTTATTTTTCTTATAAGAATATACTTGCGTAAACAAAAATAGTTTTTAGCTACGTTGCTTCATTAATATTTATTTATAACAAATATTTTTATATATGAAATAGGTTTGCATATGTCTCATGTCCACACACTGCTGACTTGCTTTCTGATGTGTTCATGGATTGTGTGTTTAATTGGAACATTGAACAAAAGCTTTCTACATTGACAGTTGATAATACTAGAATGATTCCATACTTGTTGTGCTGCACATGTATTGAATTTAGTAGTGAGACAAGGATTAGATGTGATTCAGTCTCGTATCGATCGCATTAGAGATAATGTTGCTTATTGAACAACAACACCTAAAAGAAAGATATATTTTTTTTTTTTAAATTGTACATCAATTTAACATAAGTAGTACTAGAAAGTTGGCTATTGATTGCAAAACACGATGGAATTCCACCTTTTTAATGATTAGGAATGCTTTGGTTTATAAAGGTATTTTTCCAAGATTGAGAGAAAGAGATTCGCAGTATAAAAATGTGCCAACTGAAGATGATTGGGTTTTAGCCATAGAGATTTGTGATAGACTTGAGAACTTTTACACCGCTACTTGTAAACTTTCAAGAACTAGGTATTCCACTTCCAATGAGTACATGACAATTGTGTGTGACCTTAGGACCTTGATTACAGAGTGGAGTGAATCTCCTATTCTTCAAGTTAAAACGATGGCTTCATATATGACAGTTAAATTTGATGAGTATTGGACTAATTTTCCTGGACTTTTAATTGTTGAAACTATTCTAAATCCTCGTTACAAGTTGAATGTGATGGAATTTTATTTTCCCTCAATTTATACTACGAGCTATTCAAATGAACTTGAAAAGGGCCGTCAAGTATTATTGAAAATTGTTGGAGAGTATGAAAAAGTATTTCAAGCAAATCGGTTAGTAGTTCATCAACTAGTTCGCCGAATATTCCTCAAACTTCAACACCAGTTGATACATTAGGCAAATCAAGAGATCGTTTGACAAAATATGAAATCCACATGAGAAGTAAAGTAGCCTCTACTATATGTGCACAAGTAAAGACAGTTAAATTTTAATCTCGAGCAGCCTTATGTTCAATCAAGTCCAAACTTCAATGTCTTGAAATGGTGGGATGCAAATTCTAATACATTTCCCATTTTACATTGCATTGTCAGAGATATTTTAGCCATTTCTATCTCTACAGTTGCCTGAGAGTCGCCTTTCAGTACAAGTGTGAGATTTGTAACTCCTCATCGTAATCGGCTTAGTCATCAAACATTAGAGGTGCTAATGTGTACTCAAGATTGGTTATGGACATAGTTAAATGATATGTAAAATTATATTACCTTATTAAAATTTCTTATTTTTATGAGTTACCCGTGCTTATAAATTTATTTAATATATTGGTTGCTTGCTTATGATTAGATGAAGAAACTTCTAAAATTCAAATGCTTGAAGTTGATACTGATTAAGATGAATTTGAGGTAATTAGTGTATTGAGATTTTATTAATGTATTTTTTGTCAATACATTCTAATGTTATTATTATTTCTTTTTATTTTATAGGAATCCACAATCATTTAATGACTTGAAGAGCTGGAAAATGCATGTTGAAGTGAAAGTGTGAAGGATGATTAATGATAATCATTTGAATTGATTTAGCTTTATTTCAATGTTTGCTTTGAATTTGATCTATGGATTAGATACTAAATTAACACTATTTCTAATTTTTATTTTTGAAAGTTTGGACCGTTTAAATTTCATATTTTAAATGCTTGGATTTTTAATCTATATTTGAGATTTTGTATTAAATTTTGTGGACTTGAGATATTTATAGGGATGACAATTTTCGCCTTGACCCGTGGACCTGCCCAGCCCGAAGGTGCCCTAACTTGACCCAACCTGCCCTGTATGTGAAATGGGTCAGATACAGACCGCCCTGCCCTGCCCCACATGCAAGGCAGAGCAAGTCCAAATCTGGTTAGTGCCTTACCTTGCCCCGCCCTTCCCCGTGATCGCCGTACTGTGTTAATAAGTTTATTAATTTTTTTTAAATTTAGATTATTTATTTTCACCTTTAATTTTTTAAAATAATTTTAATTTAATGTCATTATCAGATATAATATAAATATCTAAATAAATTTAATTTTTGTAACATTAAAATAATATTAAAAATTAATTATTTTCATTAATATTGATAATATTTAAGTAATTTTATTAAATAAAAACTTAATTAAATATCAAATAAATAATAAATTAATAATAATTATTAAATTATTTATTTTTAAAATTCAAATATCATCGTAAATTTAAAATATTAATTTTGGATAGAGTATGAAGCAATATAAAATATAATTTAAATACTTTTCTTTTGAAGAATAGAGCACAAAGCAAGTCACCGCGGGGCAGGGCAGGTCCCCGCAGGGCAGGTCATAGGTCCAAACATTTTACCCCGCACCACAAGGCAGGGTGGGGCAGGTCAGACCAGTCTGTAGATAGGGTAAGTCCAATATTCCAATGACCTGCCCCGACCTGTCCCATTGCCATCTCGAGATATTTAATCTATATTGATATTTTTGTTTTTTTATTTTTAGTAGTTTAGATAGATGAGTGATCCATGTGTTCACCTAAATCTGTGGGTCAAAACCCATATCCGAACCCGTTAAACTTGTAATGGTTTAGGTTGGTTTGGGTCTAAAAAATTAAATGGGTTTGGGTTCGGCTAAATCCGCCCGAACCCGACCCATGACCATCCCTAGGGTAGGGTACCCTACCCTACCCTCTCATTACAGGATCCAATTTGTAAGGGTCTAACATAAATCCATTTTATAAATGGTAGGATAAGGGTTTATCCAAGGGTCCAACCTAGACCTTATTAGACCCGTTTTTTAAATCGTTATTTCACTCTATCTGTGTTTGTTTGTTTTTTCCTTTCTTTTACATTTTACTAATTTTTTATTACTTCTCTATATTGTAATGACAAATCTCCTACCCTAGTAGAACCATAGGAAAGAGCCTAACGCTACATCTAATGCAGTAATTAAGACCTATAATAGTTTATAATCCAAAATACCATTATAGTAAAAATTGAACCTGAATCACCTCACTATTAAAAGCCAGTAAAAATTCCAATGTCTCAGTATCCAATAAATAGAAAAGAAACCAAAAGTGTAATCCCAAATTAAAGGTCCAATGTTCAGTAGAACTAATTCAAATCCCAAATAACCTAACATCATAGTTCACTAAATGATATAACCAGTAAAGTAAACATGCTGATGAAATGTCGTGATCCAAGTATGAAACTGCGCCTATTTGATAGGAATATACCTGCACTTAATATGGGATTTTATCCCCAGATTATAGAATAGAAAGAAATAGGAAGAAGGATAGCGTTAGACTATGGACTAGTCTAAGTTAGAGTTCATGTTCCAAACATGCACATACAAAATGTCCTAGACTCGGCTCTAGATATAGGAGCACACAATGCAAGTCTCTAAGGATTCCTTAAAATCCATTATAACATAAAACAGTCCAAACAAGCTTATCAAACAGTCAAATTATCGATTATTTTCATAAATCCACAATCAATAAATCATTTCAGCATTAATCCAGTATATGTTGCGAAATATATGTCGTGAAGGATTTCTATCGTGAAGTGTATGTCGCAAAGGATGTTTGTTACGAAGGGTTTGTCGCGAAGGATTTCTGTCACAAATTCATGTTCAGTTGAATTTTACTCTTTTACCAAGTTTTAGTTTTAGCCTTTAAAATTTATCTAAATAGCACCCAAACTCATCCAATTACGTGTCCACTTCATTAGGTTCAATTTAGACATGCACAAACAGTATATCTATTAACTGTCCCATTCATCACCACGGTAACCAACGAGTAGCACAAACCGAACATACACTCTAGACTCATCACAAATGAATTAAATTCCAGTTTAACATAATAGTGCCCAAGTAGCTAGCAGCAGAAAATGGAATACATATATTAGTACAGTAACAGTGTTGGCGAAAGCCCAGTAACACTAATTCAATATGGCCGAAGCTAAATAGTTCAGTATCAGTAATGACATTTCAATCCATTAAATTCAGTGAAAGGATTCTCTATTCCTAGGCATGCCATAGATTCTACCGAAAGCTGTTATATGGGCAATTATTCCAGATTTAATTAACAATTAACAGTTCAGTTTACCAATTCCAAATTGTTCACAAATTATTCTATCAGTTCCAAACATACAAAGCAACATACACAATTCAGTTAAGAAACAACGGGGACAGTTTCGGGTAAGGTTAAACAAACACTCAGTCACGACACATGCAATATACATAAATAGTATAATAACCATATATTGGACTTAAAATGAATGCTAACCTAGAACGACAGACAACAATAGTAAGTAGACAACTACTCCTCAGCGCGAGCAGTCCCTTCCTCTTGACCTTCTGCAGAACATAAACCAGAACAATAATAATCATGGAACTCCGAATTCATAATCGAATCCTAACTAAGACTACTTTACTCCCAACCAAACTGGACAATGCTAGATCAAATATCGAACTTCTTCAAAATAACGACGCTGATCGCAACAACCGGATAAGGGCACGATCGCACGCCGCAAACCTAAAATCAAAATAGACCCTGATATTCATACTTTGAAAATCGACACTATCTGAGACTCTAGTTGCGACCCTAACAGACAGAACTTCAATATGGGAACACCTATACGGAATTTCAGAACATTTGTCAAATAATAATCCGAATCAATATCGAGACTAAGATTGTGAAAGAAAAAACTTACCGCAACAGAATAGAAGCAGAAATCAGAATGACCGCTCACTCTGAAAATCTCCACTCTCGAATGCTCTCAATCGAAACAAACTCTCAGACGCAAATGAAGAAAATATGACGTCTAGGGTTTCTAATAGACTTTATATGGTGGCTAATAATAGAACACCCCTCTAAACTCAAGAATTTACCATTTTAAATGTAGACTCTATGAATATCACCCAGATACCCCTATTAAAACCGAATTAAAACGTTCCTACTTCTAGGCCAGGCCTGGAAAGCGTCCGTTACATATATTATATGAGTGAAAATGACATGTAATTCATGAATTCCAACATGCTTATAAATGTTTATAAATAAGAGTTATTATATATATATTAATTACAGTGTGTCTATTATGCGGACTGTTTCCATATTAGTAATATGCAGATATAAAATCCGAATCGTTAAATCAATCTAACGGGTAATAATTTACGAGAATTTTTAATACTTTAAATTTATTGTTTTTCATATCTCTCTTCATTTATTCTTATCTAATTAAAATTATTTTCTTTTGTCTTTTCTTACCAATTGATTTTTGTTTTACTCATTAATTTTTTATATTGATATTTAAGAATGTTTTTACTTTACTTTGGTTGCTTGCATGGACAAACTTATAATTGTATTCTTTCAATGCTACTATTATTTTTAATTTCTCAAAATTACATTATTTCAATGCTATTTAATTTTACGATTGTATTATTTCAATGTAATTTAATTTAATTTTAAAATTACAATTATATTCTTTCTATGTCATTTATTTTTTTTAAATCATATTTGTTTTTTGAAAAACTAATTCTCAAGAAAATATTTGAAGTAGAACCATTTATTTTTTAATATTATTATTAGAAATAATAATAAATTTTTAATTAGAAAATAATTATACATTGAAAACAGAAGAAAAAAAAAGAGTTTAACAATCAATTAGATAAAATAAAATCAATGAATGAGAGAAACAGAAACGGAGCTAGCATAGGTTGGTAGGGGGGGCCACTGAAGTTGAAAAAAAAAATAATAGCATAGGTTGGTAGGGGGGGCCACTGAAGTTGAAAAAAAAAATAAAAATTTATTTGGGTTTGGGAAGATTTGAACCCAAAATCTTTATAGTATTTAAGGAAAACTTAACCATTCAGCCATTGATACCATTTAGTATAAGTAGGGCACCAATACCCATATAATAAAATTTCAAGGAGCTAGGGGGGCCATGGCACCCACCAGCCCCCCCTTGGCTCCGTCCCTGGAGAGAAAATAAAAAAAAGAAAAAAATTAATGAAAAGAGATATAAGAGAAATAATAAATATTAAAAATTCCCGTAAATTATTATTAGTTAGATTGATTTAACGATTTGAATTTTATGTACGCATAATAGACTAACCCCATATATATATAATTATACTATTAGAAATTAATAAACTATAATATTAAAATACAAAATAAAATTTGAAAATTTAGGTCCCATTTGTTGTTTTTTTATTTATTTAATGTATTATCTATTTAGATCTTATGGATTTTTTTTAATTTTTTATTTACTTTTTACCCATTATAAATCTGTTAATGTATTTACCATTTTATCTATTTCTATATAATTTAATCAAATTAGTCTAATATATTAATTATGTTTCTCTATTGATTTAATAATATTTTTATATATCATTTTAGTAATCTCTCAATTTAATATATATATATATATTAATAAACAAAATATATTAATTGCTCATTGAAATTTTTTAAAATAAGTAAAAAAAATTAATAAATGTATTTTCAAATGAGTTTTTTTATTTGTAAAATATCATATTTCAATACCTAATAAATAATTAATGCACTAAGAAAGTAAGAAGAAAAAATTAATATATGTTATTTTTTAAAATAAAAATACTATTTTTTTTAGCCTCTTATGTTTTTTATAATATTATTCTTTCATTTTATTATTTTTTTATTTTAAAATAATTTTATTTTGAAATAAATTTATCTATTAATATGGTAAATGTAACTTAAAATACATGAATACATGTTATTAATGTTAAAAAAAGAAGAGTATATAAGTAAATGGACTAATTGTTCATTGGAAATTTAAGATGTGAGTAAAAATATAATTAATATACTAAGAAAATACATTTAAAATACCACTTTTTAAATTCTCAATGAACAATTAATGCACTTCTTAAAAAAATACAAAATTAATTCTTATTTTAATGGGTCATTTAGATTTTAGGCCTTCAAAAATTTTAAATATAATTATAGGCCCATTTTAAAAATTATACAAACATAAGCTTTGAAAGTTTGTATTCATTCATAGACCAGGTTTCCATTTCTACCCCTTTTCAATCTACGAAATATTTAAAAATTAATTTTAATTCAGTTTTTAAAAAAGAAAAATAATATTCCCAAACATACTTTTCTTGATTGATTTGTTGTGCTTGGATCGGTTGTTGACCGATTTCATCACATCGATCCCATCTTCAACCTTCAACATAACTTCCTCTTCAACCTTCTTCTTCTCTTCCAGAATGAATCTTTATTCTTCTTCTCCAACTTCGACCTAATCAACATTCTTCTTCTCCAAATCGAATCCTCCATATTCTTTTTCTTTGTGATCGAAGAAATCCTGCACAGCGATTATTTGTCAACTGCTTCCGTTGACACAAATTTGATTTCCTTGACAGCTATCATTTATGTCGACTGTTAGAGAGCACTTGTAGCTCCTACTGAAGCCTTCAACCGCTGGGGAGCTTGTTTCCGAATCCTTTGACTTCTGTTACTAGGTTATGACGAATTTGAGGTCTTATTTATTTGTTGTGGAGCTGCTGCCGTTGTCATCATTTCAAAGGTAAGTTTTTGGTAATTAATTTGGGGTTGTTTTTGGTTTGTACTAACATTAGAATTTGATGCAATTGCTTCTACTGCTTCTGCTGCTGTTATATCAAAAAATTGGATTATGATTGTATAAAGTTATGAGCTACTCCTGCTGGATTTTGTTTTTGATGATTTTATATGTTGATTGGAATGATTATTACAATGGTGATTCTATATGCTAGGGAGCTCGTTGTCGAATTTCAACTGTTGTTGCTAGGCTGTGACGAATCTGAGGTCTTGGTTATTTGCTGTGGAGTTGCAGCTGTTGTCATCATTTTAAAGGTAAACTTTTGGTAATAAATTTGGGGTTATTTTTGGTTTGTACTAGCATTAGAATTTGATGTTATTGCTTCTGCTGCTGTTATATCAAAAAATTGGATTTTGATGAGCTACTACTACTGGATTTTATTTTTGGTGATTCGATATGTTGAATGGAATTATTATTACAATGATTATATTTGATGATTGATTTTTCAAATTGTTTAAGTGATAGAGTTATCAGTTCACGGTGCTGTGAACTAACATAGTTCAGATATGTGATCGTTATTCACAGTCTATGAACTAATAACACTGTCATAAAAAGTACATACTCCATCAATTCATACATTGTTAATATTATGCACAACTCTATGAACTGATGAACTGTCTATTGTTGCTAATAGTTTTAGCAGTTCACATTCTATACTAATCCTGCTTTGTCGTCATCAGAAGTACAAATGGGGCGGGAAATGCGAACGATTAGAAGGAAAGAGTCATAGAGTTATACACTGCAAGCATTCTGGTGGCGCAAGTCATACAATAAAAACATAATATGTTTCCGTACCTGCCAGTGTCGACGAAACAAATGCAGACATGTCATCTCACATCGATCCTACCGAAAGTGAGACTTTGGATAGCTCAGAGACGAATTTACCACCCTTTACTTTATATAATAATATTTAATTATATATTTAATTAGGTATTATATTATCTGTGAATTGTAATCACATAATGTGAAATGTTATTAATTATGTTTTATATTATCTGTGCAAACCACTTCATCCTTCTACTTGTGTACTTACTCATGTTTTGAGCAACCAAGGCATGAGGTCACTTTTTGACCCCAACCAAAGTGGAATTTCTTATCATGGAAAGACTGTTGGGGATGAGTAATCGTATCTAGGCTAACTCCTAAACTCGATGGATACACTATGATCGTTGATCACAACCTATGATTTACGGTCATAGCCAGTGAGCCCCGATCACATTGACCTCATATGGTTCATATGATATCACTAAAGGCAAAAGGAGGCCTCATCTAACTAAAAATGTAAAATATGGGTCATCATATCGTTTCTTAATGTTTTGGTGACACATGGATGTATTGCAAACCAGTTCATCCTCCTACGTACTTACTCATGTTTGAGCAACCAAGGTATGAGGTCACATTTCGACTTTAACCAAAGTGGAATTTTTCGTCACAGAAAGGCTTTTAGGGATAAGTAGTCGTGTCTAGACTAATTTCCCACCTTGATGGAGACACTGTGACGATTGATCACAGCCTGTGATTAACGGTCAAAGTCAGGGAGCCCCGATCTTAATGACCTCATATGGCTCTTATGATATCACTAAAGGCAAAAATATGCTTCATCGGAATAAACATTAAAACTTATGGGTTGTCATATCGTTTCATAATGTTTTGGTAACACATGGATTATAATGAAAACTACCCTATCCTCTTACTTGTCTACTTACTCATGTTTTGAGCAACCAAGATGTGAGGTCACTTTTCGACTCCAACCAAAGTGAAATTTTTCGTCACAAAAAGGTTGTTGGGGATGAGTAGTCATGTTTAGTCTAAGTCCCTACCTTGATGGAGATACTGTGATTGTTGATCACGACCTATGATTTACGATCACAGACTGTGAGCCCCGATCACAGTTTGTGAGCCCCGATCACAGTGCCCTCATATGGTTTATATGATATCACTAAAGGCAAAAATGGGCCTCATTTAACTAAAAATGAAAAAACATTGATCGTCATATCGTTTCATAATTTTTTGGTAACACTTGGAGTGTAGTGCAAACCACTTCATCTTTCTACTTATCTACTTACTCATGTTTTGAGCAACCAAGACATGAGGTCACTTTTCGACTCCAACCAAAGTGGAATTTTTCGTCACAAAAAGGCTGTTGGGGATGAGTAGTCGTGTCTTTTCTAAGTTCCTACCTTGATGGAGACACTATGATCGTTGATCACATCCTATGATTTACGATAGGGATGACAATTTTTTGCCTAACCCGTAGACCCGCCCTGCCTCGAAGTGCCCTGAAGTGCCCCACCCTGCCACGACCTGCCCGATGTATTAAATGGGTCAGAAACTTGTCACCCTTCCCCGCAAGCAGGGCAGGGCAAGTCCAAGTCTTGACAGTGCCCCGCCCTGCCCCGCCTTATTAATTTTAAAAATATATATACTTTTATAATATTTTAACTTTTTAATTAATTTAATAACTAAGGTTTTATATATATTTTTAAAAAAATCAATATTAAATATAATATTAGCAAATAAAGAGGATCAAATATTAATTCACCATGTAAATGTAGGTTTGTCAAACGATCAATTTTTTTTTAATCAATTTCTATTGCTGTTTCTCCCAACTATTCCAAAAAATCACATTATCCATTACTATATTCTAAAGTTTCTATCTTAATCAATCAATCATACACTTTTCTGGCGATCATTCAACTTTTGGGGTTTTCACAATTAGATTCATATTTAAAAAGGGGTAAGTTGAATTCACCGTATTTGGGTACCAATTATAGTTTTTTTAATTGACTTGATGTTTGGTTTATATTAGGTTCAGACTTCAATCGCAATTAAACTTTACCACAGGAGTTGATTGCAACGGAGTTCATTACTTCGATTAGATTCTCTACTGAGGTACGCAATCTAATAATCCTTAGTTAATCAATTTGTGATTATATGTATTATAGGGATTAGAAAGAAAAAATTGGTGTGTTAGTCTACTATGTGAATTTATTTTGTGTATATTATTATGTAAAAGATGTAGCTTAGGATTTTTTCATGGATTTTTGTGTCATGAATCAACATGTTTCTTACAACTTGAATTTGATTTATATTATATTATTAGGTAGAAGATGGATTTTGGGTATTTGTGTGGATTTTTGTGTCAATCACATATTTTATAAATTAAAATTTCTTATTAGTATATAAAATGTGGAAGTGGGTATTTGCATTGATTTTTGAGTAATTCACATATTTCTTATTAATTGAATTTACTTTTGATATTGATTATTATATAAAAGATGGAATTTGGGGTGTTTACATGGACTTTTGTATTATCTTAAATCACATGTTTTCTATAACTTGAATTTTCTTTTATAATGTTAAAGGTGGAGTTGGATGTTTGCACGAATTTTTGATTAAATCACATGTTTCTTATAAATTGAATATACTTTTGATATTGATTATTACATAAAAGATGAAGTTTCGGTGTTTGCATGGATTTTTATGTTATAATGAATTACATGCTTAATTTGCATTATGTTAGATTTTATTCTATTTTTATGCTTATGTCTTGGCTATAGCATCAACATCTAATTTCCTCATATAATATTCATATGATTTTTATGCTCTAACATATTTTCAACTAACTAATAATACTACTTGAATCATTAAAAAAGAAAAAACAGAGGCTTAGAAAGCTTATCCTTGTTTGTTTTTTATAATTATACTTTTAATCGTTGACATGCTCTTTTGACATGTGATATGCCTAAATTTTTTTAACATGTTATATGTTTTAAGTTTTCAAGAAGCTATTATTGCATATAAAGTAACATACAAACTACTATATTATACATATTGATTATTTGATTCCATTTTTACAGCCACGAATGAAAATTCAAGTACAGATCTACCATTGAGTCCATCTCCAATAATATCTCCAACTTTAGTTTCAAATGAATAGTCTTCAACTCCAATTTTAATTGGAGAGGCAAGTCCAGCTACAATATCTCAACAGCCTGAACCAACCTCTTCCTTTGAGGTCTTTGCTCCCAATACCATTGTTTCTACCGTTCTGAATGAAAAAAATTGAAGAAGAAAACCCTTGGGCAAAAGTCAGTGCTGAGGTATGGAAGCATTATGATTGTAAGGTAATAAAGGGAAGGAAAGTACAACATGCTTATATTGCAAAGAGGGGATGATTGGCGATCCGAAGAAAGTGAGGACTCACTTAAGGAAGCACTTTGAAAGGTGTAAGAAGAAGACAAACATGGATATAAGACAACAAGTACTTCATGCTAGCTTCAATAAGGATAAATTTGAGCTTTCTAATTTTAGCTTTAGTCAAGAGGTATCCCGTGAAGAGCTTATGATGGCGATTATAGAGCATGGGTATCCTTTGACGATGATTGATCATTGGAGATTTAAGAGGTTTTGCAAAAGTTTGAATGCTAGCTTCAAGATGGTGTCGAGGAACACTATCAACTTTGATTGCTTAGGAAATTATGATAAGGAGAAGAAATCTTTGATGGAGGCAATAGAGAAGAATGAAGGTCGAGTGGAAATTACAATGGGTATGTGGATAACATCTCATCAAAGAAAAGGATTTATGGTTGTCACTACTCACTATATAGATAAACATTGGAAGCTTCAAAGTTGTATTACTAGGTACATGAGTTACTTTTTGAAATTACACATTATAATAGCTTAAAATTTCTTTAAATGCGATAATAAAATGACTTATAACTTACTTTGTTTTATTTATTTATTTATTTATTTATTTTGTAGATTAATTCATGTGCTTTGTTTTCATACTAGTGAAGTTCTTTATGAGGCTTTGTTACAATGCTTACTTAACTGGAACATTGATAACAAGATATAACTATCACGGTGGATAATTGCTCCACTAATGATTACATTATAAGGATGATTGTGGACAAGCTAACCTTAGAATCTCTTTTGCTAAATGGTCGTATTATTCATATGCAGTGTTCGACACCTATTCTGAACTTGGTAGTGAATAAAGGCTTACAAGTCATTGGAAAGGCGATCGAGAATATAAGAGAAAGCGTTTCTTTTTGGACCCACACACCAAAAAGATGAGAGAAGTTTGAAGAGACAGCTCGGCAACTTCATATTTCTATTGGTAAGAAGCTCTCACTTGATTGTGATACTTGTTAGAACTCAACTTGTCTAATGTTGCAAACAACCTTAGATTATAAGGATATTTTCTTCTGTTTGAAGAAAGGTGACTCTGACTATAAATCTATGCCATCTGATCTTGATTGGAATATGACTAGGGAGATATGCACTCGATTAAAGGTGTTTTATAATACTACTGAGCTTTTTTCTAGCACCAAATATCCAACCGCTTATCTATATTTTCCAAAGATTTGTGAGATTAGGTTTTCTTTACGTCAATGGATGAGTTGTGGTGTTGATATTATTGAGTCTATGGCTGCTGAAATAATGACCAAGTTTAACAAATTTCGGTATATTTTACATGGTGTCATGGGGATTACTATTCTTGATCCTAGGTATAAACTTATCTTGGTAGAATTTTATTGTAATAAGATTTATGGTGAAAATGCAGAATTTGAGTTCGAGAGAATAAAGATTTTGTTCCGTCAATTAGTTGGGCAATATGAGTTAAAGGAACATATGAAGGGAGATAATTGTAGGAACTATGGAGAGGCGATTGATAATAGTTTGTTGGGGCCAACTGATCTTGAGTTTGAGCAATTCGTGTCATCAAAAAGAAAAGTTTTTAGGTCGGACTTGGATCTCTACTTGGAAGATGATACTTCACCTCAAACTTTAGATTTTGATATCTTGACATGGTGGAAAACAAATAAGGGTAAGTATCCTATTTTGCATAAGAATGCGAGGGATGTTTTAGTTGTTCCGGTTTCCAGAGTCACTTCAGAGTCTGCTTTTAGTACTAGTGGAAGGATTATTAGTGCTCACCATAGTAGACTTCACTCAAAAACTATAGAGGTTTTGATGTGCGCACAAGATTGGCTATCAAATAAAGGTAATAATTCTTATTGCCATGATAAGGTCATCTTAGTTCATATTCTAAATTAAAAATTTTCTAACATTGAATGCTTATATATGCCTTATTATTATTATTTTAAATATATGACAATCAGTAGGAGTGGTAGATCCTACATATGCTATGATTTTATATGATTCTGATGGTGATAAGGACGAGTAATGGTATGTAATTTTAAAAATAGTTATTTTTTATTTAAAAAATAAAATAAAAACATAAAAACATATTGTTTTAATTTGTTGAATTATTTGTGCAGACTACAGTCATTTTTAGATGAATCAAATGAAGATCGAAGAATTGAGGCAGGAGAAGGATTATATTATATGTTCTTGTAGTTTTATTTGAAATATATATATATATATATATTAAAGTTTGAAATATTATCTCCAACTAATCGTACTTAATTTTATTGTGTAAGATTGTATGATGTTATGAAATCAGAATTCATGTAGTTGTTTTATCCCTTTTACTTTATTACATCAAACTTGACAGGGTAAGGTAGGGCAATGCTGGTCCCCGCATGGCTGGTCTGAGGTCCAAGAATCTTGCCCCGCACCACTAGGCAGTTCATATGTTTAAGGAGGCAGGGCAGGTCTAATATCTTCATGATCTGCCCTGGCCTGCCCCATTGTCATTCCTATATTACGATCACAGTATGTGAGCTCCAATCATAGTGCCCTCATATGGCTTATATGATATCAATAAAGGCAAAAGGAGCCTCATCTGATTTAAAATGAAAAAATATGGATCTTCATATAATTTAATAATGTTTTGGTAACACTTGGAGTGTAGTACAGACCATTTCATCCTCCTACTTGTCTACTTACTCATGTTTTGAGCAATAAATGTATGAGTCAAATCTTAACTCCTATAAAAGTTTATGTTTTCATCACAGGCAGGCTATTAGGGTTGTGCAATAATGCTTAATTGAATGGCCACCCGGCTAGAGAAACTGTGATCGACTCACAGGCTATGAATGTGTGTCAAATTTGAGCAACTATGAGTGTTGATCACAGACTATGAGCAAAAGATATATAGAGACCTATTTTGGAGCAACTATTATTTAAGGGTCATATTCTGTGAACATTCCATACAAGTGTTAAAAATAGTGCTCAAATATGTTCACAAACTGTGAAGAAATATCATAATAATTTATATTGTCAATTTTACATAACTGTCAATCCAAAAACATGTTCAAATTGTACAAAACATAAACATCATCATCAGATTGTACATGCATAAAGATAAAACATGCACTGCGACCTAAAGTTAAAAACATGCATAAAGTTTAAAAAATAAAATCAGGTTTGGAATCATCGAGGTTCAACTATAGAATGTTTAAACACAAAGCTTGCAATCCGGATCCTTGACCACCCCTTATCTTTACTAATGAACCATGCACTGCGACCTAGATAAATTGTTGTAGAAGATGAAACTTATGGGTACTAGATTGAAACTATTTTCCTAAACAAACAGTAAGTAAAATAAATAAGAACTTAGATATCGCTTTGCAGTGGAATTAGGGATGACAATTTTTGCCTTGACCCGCGGACCTGCCCAACCCAAAGGTGCCCTAACTTGACCCAACCTGTTCTGTACGTGAAATGGGTCAGATACAGACCGCCCTGCCCTGCCCCACATGCAAGGCAGGGCAAGTCCAAATCAGGTTGGTGCCCTACCTCGCCCCGCCTTACTCCACGATCGCCCTACCGTGTTAATTAGTTTCTTAGTTTTTTTTATTTAGATTATTTATTTTCATCTTTAATTTTTTAAAATAATATTAATTTAATGTCATTATTAGATATAATATAAATATCTAAATAAATTTAATTTTTGTAATATTAAAATAATATTAAAAATTAATTATTTTCATTAATACTGATAATATTTAAGTAATTTTATTAAATAGAAGCTTAATTAAATATCAAATAAATAATAAATTAATAATAATTATTAAATTATTTATTTTTAAAATTCAAATATCATCGTAAATTTAAAATATAATTTTTGATAGAGTATGAAGCAATATAAAATATAATTTAAATACTTTTCTTTTGAAGAATATAGCACAAATCTAGTCACCGCGGGGCAGGGCAGGTCCCCGCAGGGCAGGTCACAAATCCAAACATTTTACCCCGTACCACAGCACAGGGCGGGGCAGGTCAGACCAGTATGCAGACAGGGCAAGTCCAATATTCCAATGACCTGCCTCGACCTGTCCCATTAAGTGAAAATGACTGCATATCTACAACATGGACTCTCCATGGCTTTGCTGGTGTATCATGTATATGCTCATTATAGTTTAAAGCTAATAAAATCAAAAATTGCATGAATGAGAAACACTTGAACTGTTCAGCCAACCTAGCACCTTTGTCTATGCTATATTGGCTGTTAGCAAGAGGATCCGCCAATATTATCTTATGAGATTTCAATATAACACAAATAGAACCTAATGCATGTCATAGACATTACATGGAAAACAAACATGCAGGAAATTATGACATCGAAATTTGTTACTTAAAGGGAAAAAAATGTAATTTAACGTAATTCTAACCTTTATAACCTACTTATAATTTGTGAATATAGTTCACAGACTGTGAATATAGTTCATAGACTTATGAAAACAATGTGAATAAAGTTCACATATATATGTAGATACTGTGTTTCTTCTACAAAAATGTGTTCATAGTAAACAATTTATAAAAAGAATCACAGTTTACACAAAGTCACTATTCCCAGTTCATAACAAATCATAGATCACAATTCAAAATAAATCAGACTTCATAAATCAAAACAAATGACAGTCATATAGTTTTCAAAGAACACTTTAGAAATTCACACCATATTACAATATACAAATCACAGAACCCATCCGTAGTTCATAATTCAAAATGAAGTACACTCAAGAGTTCACAATTCAAACTCCATTTAACATCAAAATATGACAACCTAACAATGACTTTAAACTTACAATTAGACCATATCAAATCAAATGCAAATAGAACCCTAACTAGGATACTTTACAGAGTGAACAAACCCAAAAT
The DNA here is from genome assembly GCA_031304145.1 of Cardiospermum halicacabum. Classification (NCBI taxonomy): domain Eukaryota; kingdom Viridiplantae; phylum Streptophyta; class Magnoliopsida; order Sapindales; family Sapindaceae; genus Cardiospermum; species Cardiospermum halicacabum. The sequence goes on from CM062395.1 coordinate 14,743,534, forward strand.
ACGACAACCTAACAACAACATCAACAAGACATGCAATATCAATCAAATACACACCAAGTAGAAAACAAACTAACAATGAACTCACCTAAGACGTTATTGCAATCAGACGATATCAAACCAAATACGAACGACTGTGTCTCCAATCTATAAACCAAAAAATAGAAAACTGTTATGAAGAAGCAGCAAAATCTTTGACCAAATGCGACCACAAGCAAGGAAACCTTCAACAAAATCGAAACTCACCTACGACAACAAGAGAATCTTGATGAAGTAGCAACCAAACATGACATAGGAGCGACAATATCGACGAACGATTGAGAAGAAGTGTCGACAAACAGTAAAAGTGTGAGTGTGAGTGAGCCTGTGGGTTTTGTTTACTTTTCAGTTTGAAATTAAGAATATGAAATAGTGATTGAAAGTGAGATTTTGATTTTGAAATACACAAATCGGTGAGTAAATAGTTAACATTCAATGTATAACGTTTATTTTAAAATAGTGGCATTATAGTAATTTTACTTACCAATTATATTTCTTATTGAGTTTTAAAATACATAATGGCTTTTTTGTTAATAAAATTAAAAGAAAATGATAGAATTTGAAACTAAGCCTATGAGATGAAAACAAACTTTTATAAAGTTTGGTTTTATATAAAATTCAAACCAGGCATTATTGTATTTTAAACTTTTCATGGCCCATTTGGAAGAATTTTCACTATTTTAATTACCTCTCATTTTTTAATGTTATTATTTAATTTTATAATAATTATATTATTTTTCAAGAATAAATTCAATTTTTAAATAACTTTTATCCATTAAAATCAATACAATAAATAAAATTTATGTAAATGTATAACATTCAAATAAGATAAAATAAGAAAGTATTAAAAAATTAAAATTAAAATTGAATAATTAAAAGAATTTTAATTAAAGTATTAAATTAATAAGGGTCTCTACTAGGGTAAGGGTAAACCCACCTTTTAATTTAGAGGATTAGGGTTTACTCTTACCCTAATTATTTTATAAGGGTAAAGATAGGGTTTGGATCTTTACAAATATAAGGGTCCAATAAGGGTTTGGACCTTTACAAATATAAGGGTCCAATAAGGGTTTGGGTAAGGGTAGATCGAAACCCTTATTTTTGCCAACCCTGGATAGTGATGGTCGAAAAATTGATGGTTCAGCTGATAGCCCAATCATAGAATAATTGGTACCCCATCTAATCCTCAACTTGAACCAAACCTACATTAATAGACTAATAACCCATTAAAACCATAGAAGCCTTAAAAAACAAATAATGAAACTGCATATCCTCATGAAACAAGCCTAAATGCTAAAAACCAGGAAATATCTTTAGGGGCAGTATCAGACTCATTTGTAGATTCCTTTTACTTGAGTGATATATAAAGTGATGATGAAGATAACTTTGATCATATCTCACATACATCTTTCGGGTCTTTAGATGGTGAACTAGAGTGTAGTCAAAGAGACTAAGGTAGGTGGTTCTAATAAGGGTTGGGATAACTTGGAAGGATATTAATAAAGGGAGGAGACTAGTATTAGGTATTACTCAGATGAGGATGGAGTTTTAACTAGGAAGAACGGTCAAGTAATGCAGGGTGATCCATACAAGTCACAACCTGGGGTGATGTAGAGTTTACAGTAGATCAAACACATGATAATGTGTATAGTTTGAGGAAGATATTAAGGGATTATTGTGATGCCTGATTCCCGGCCCAGAAGAAAGCGAACCGAAGGCGAGGATTCACGACTCCAAAAAAAAAATGCACCTGCTATACTAACCAAGAAAAATTGAAATACCATATACCACTAACATAAAAAGGAACAATTAGATATACATATAACAATTTTAACCAAAAGGGTTTATAAAATGTCACCAAGTTGCTTACAATTAAAGAAAACCGAACAAGGTTCAAAATGATCGATTATACACATTAAACATTTTTACAAAATCAACATATACGTATTCGTTACATTAAAAGACCATGAAGATCCGAAATACAAAATGATATGCACAAGGATGCACTAGACGACAACGCTAGCCCACATGTCCTTCTGCTCGATTACCTGCTCACATATCGTTCAAGAGGAAAACAAAAAGAAGAAAGAAAGAAGAAAGAAAAAAATAATAATTGGGTAAGCTACGGAGCTTAGTTGGTAGACCAAATCCCAAAACATTCACATACAAAATGACCCTATGACTCTATAGTGCTCACACACACTAATGCAACTAAATGGTTTAGCTAAAACCATCCTATCAACAAAGAAATCAACCAAATAACCGATCCTAAGCAGCCAAAATGGACCTAATAATGCACTCTATATGCTTAGTCCCTTTTTATTTAAGTGATTAAGATCAAATAGTGAAAGTGAATGCACAAATGACTAAGTTACTTAATCCGCAAGTAACAATACTACTAATATACCGGAAGTCGGAAATCAGAAGACTATGCTCGGTTAAGACTCACCAACACTAGACATGGGAAAAACAGTCATACATCATTTGACTGTATAAATTTTCCATAGAACAAAATAAATACCAATTCCAAATAAAGAAAATCATAACATGGTTATAAAGCCAAAGTCGTACACCAGATGCATATTTAAGATAGATCAATTAAGTTGTTAATAATTCTTATTATTAATGTTCCCTTAAACCTTTTAAAGATATGTGTCGCTTCAATTAGACAATATCATCAAGAATGACAGAAAACAATACACTATATCACATAGCTTTCACGTGGATTATAAAGATGATAATGAATGATTATTTCCTAGTACTATTACTAACAAGCTAAATGTGTTTCCTTTGTCTTATACTTGTTCCAGGAAAACAAAGTGTAACACAAACGAAAGGTTTGAGGGGTGAGTAAAAGGGTTGAGGCTGATGCCAGCAGCGCACATACACGCACAGGCTTTATACTTTACTGGTTCCAGAATCAATTCATTTTAAATTTAATCCAACTTATGAAATACGTAGAGAATATCAAGCTTGTGGTTAATATAATACTAATAATAAATTTAATTGGGAACTTAAAATTATAATACTACTGGCTTTTATTTAGTGTAAAGAGGGAAATTTATAAATAAAACATTGGTGTAGGTGCATTTGTCAAAGGTCCATTAGACCATACAGATTAACAAAAATTTATAAAATTTCTATTTGTATTAACACTAAAATTTCCATTGAAACAATTACAAAGCTAGAAGTCATCTAACAGTTCAGCAACTCAAAACTGTGTGCATTATATGTTGACTAATGTTAAGGAAAATGATCTTACAATATTATTTTTTTTTTATGTAGGAATAAAAGAACATATAATTTTATTGAAAACAAATATGAGATGCTGAAGAATCCATATTATAAGGACCACACAAAAATGAAACTTTACTTAAAACACTAACACTACATCAAGGACCAACCTATACACATACACAACCGCACGAAACAGCACGACACCGCATGGCACCGCACAGCATAACTACAATACTTAGCCACACTAAAAATTCAACGACCTAATTCTAAACACCAAATACAGAAGCAGCAACCCGACCACACGAAATCAATAGAGAACCGACAACTTAAGAAATTAGCTAACTACTTCCAATACACCATCCAACAATAACTAGCCCTACTATGTCAAACCAAAACCAACAATGGCCAAAAAGGACCACCAAATAAACCACTTCCACCTAATTGGTGATGACCAAACTCAATCACAACCAATACACACAACCGAGCATAGTCATAAACGAAGTCATATGATCAAAGCCACAATATCAGTAGAGCATTCTTTGCTCAAACAACCAAAAATCAGCAACTTAACACAATGCAACAATTTACCAATCAAGCCATCTAATGCAAACTAAACAACTAATAAATTAGCCCTCCAATGCTTAAACGTAAAAGTGAAACGGGATACAACTAATGGACTGGAGTCCCGACTACAACTACAGACCGAAGTCCTGGATAACGACTATGGACCGAAGTCCCGACTAGAGGCATTTATCTTTTACTTCTCAATGTTCAATTTCGTGCCCGGAGGCTATATATATATTGAAGTACTTCACTCCCTATGGCGCCAATATATCACTCTCAACAATCTAAACATTAAGAGGGCAATGACATAATTAATTTCACTTTCTATTTAGTCCAATTAGCAAGCAATATAATTATCACCTAACAATCTAATGCAACACAACAACTACACGACTCTGCACGGCACAACACACAATAAGGCACATCCAAAAACATACAAACTGTAAAGGGCCAAAACACGATCTACCAACCTGGAATTGTAGCTTTCAAAATGATACAGCTAAGCGTCTTTTTGCTGCTCCCCCACAGCAGAAGATCCTAGATTGATTTTTTTTTTGGCAAATGTTGACTCAATTAGTTCTAATTCTATAGCATATACTTTTAAATAAATTAATAAAACATGGCAGTAGTTGAAATAGGAACAATCTACCAAAAGATCAATATAAATTCTAACCCCCAAACGCAGAATTAGCAAACTTAAACCAAAATTTTTAAAAGCAAAATAAACTTACCCGAATGGAGTTTCTAGAATTTCCTATTCCAAAGCTAACCAACCCCTGATTTCCCTATACGCAGAATTGAACCTAAAGAGAGATTTAACTAATGAATTATCAATCTATTAACTCTATTAAAATCCAACTAACTACAACCAAAGCACATCAAAACTCACCTCCTAGGGTTGAAATTCGAGCAGAGATGGTGCCTTTCACCAGACTTCCGCAATAGGCACAAATTGGTGGGGATAGTCAAGCTAATAGACACAAATACAACCCCTATTAGAACAAGACACTCGAAATTTCAACAAAAAGAGAAAAAGAACAATTTTAAAACCTTACCAGATGATGACCCTATTATACGTAAGCTGAATTTGAGTCCTAGATGTTACTAGGAGATGGTAGGGTGGAGTAAAACAAGAAGGGTTTTTCTTAATTTCCTCAACTGATTGGAAGAAATAGAGCTTGCATGAGTGGTTTCAGTCTTGAGAGAGAAAGAAGAAAAACAAAGTGAGATGTGGTGTTTGGTTTGGTCGTGCAAGTAAGTGAGGAAAATTAGGAGTGTGGGGCTAGGCTTCCTATTTGGGCTTGCTGTTGGATTTAGGCCTTAAGGTCAAAATCCAATAGTAAGTCCATTCCACCGTAACCCGAAAATATTCTGAAAATAAAATTTTATAAAACTTCTGGAAATAACATTTAACAAATAAATCGACTTAACAATTAAAATTAAGATTTCGAAATAAAAATCTAAATTTAAAAATACTTCCATGGCTAATAAAATTTTAATAATGAGAATTTTCGAACATGACATATATACGAATAGGTCCCTAATTAGTGCCAATTCCTAATTACTGCCGGTTATTTACTGAATATAGTTTAAGGTAAAAAGTAAAATTTTTAAAAAAATTTAGTGTAATCATAAAAATCACTTAAATTCACTTTAAAGATAGTGTAAAATTTTAGGCCGGATTTTCGGACGTTACAATTATGTTGTTCAAGAAGGGATAATAATAGATTAAACAATACATCAAATAATTAATGATAGGTTTAGAATATTTTACAGATGTATCGGAGAGGGTTATCAATGGCATATCAAGGCTAGGGAGATGGTTGTAGGAAATATAATGAAAGTGCATTCATGACGGGCGTCGAATCTGCTAAAATAAATATTATCTACAGTTCTGTAGTAATGGTAGCAGGGTCGAATCCAAAAAAAAAAAAGACTATCAATTCCTATTCAATATTTAACCAGGTTGATAGAATGAATGAGGGATTCTTAAGGTTTATTTAACATAATTTAAATATAAAAAAGTTGGATTTCCAATAAAGTTTATAGTGTTGATCATCAAAACTATAGATAATTCATATTGATTTGACCAGCCTAATTATAGTAATCGACGAATTTTCAAACTACTTAGTCGTTCCTTGAATTCTAAAGTGATCGGACAAGCGCCTTCTAATGAATTCCTAGCCTAATAGTAATCTCGAAAAGCACCTGAAAATTTTAATTTTAGACAATCGTAAGACCTAGAATGATCCAGACTCATACCAACAAATCATCAATCATGTTTGTATAAATATGGTTTTGAAATTTCACCGTACAACGAAACGCTGATTGCTGTTTATGCCAATTTAATCAAACTATTATGTATGTAGTTAACTTGACTAGCATGATACTAACATATTTAATTAATTAGCTGGACAAATTTAATTATCAAACAAATTAACATATTCTACCAAACGCCAATATATCCAAAAAAAAAGGTCACAAATACATATCAGAATAAACAATTAAAAACAAATCTCACAACACTTAATTCAACATTCAGACTCTACTAAACTATGTAGGTTTAGTTGACTGTGGTCACAACCAGCATGATGACCTTGATAATATACATGCATATAAAATAAAATAGATTAAAAAACAAAGAACAATAATCAAACTTTACTCCAAACTAAATTCAAAAGAAAGACTAATCGTAATTGTTCTTTCGCAGAAGTAATATACAACTCTCATTCAAACAATAAAATAAAATACGGGAGTCTAGTGTCGAACCCCGCCCTGGCCAAGACCGTAGAGTGTGGCCCAAACCGTAGGGGTGGGCATGGTTTCGGTTTTTAACCAAACCAAATCGACCCAGACCAATCTGGACCAAATTAGTCGGTTTTTGAGCTTATTTTGATCGGTCAAATTTTATTAAATAAAAAACCGAATCATTCGGTCTCGGTTCGGTTTCATCATTCCAAAATCGATCCAACTCGAATAACCGATTTCAATTGAAAAAATAAAATTTCCAAACATTCAATTTAAAAAAATTAAAAAAAAAATCATAATCATAACAATTTGTAATTAAAAAAACTGCTTTTTATTTTATTTTATTATTACTCTCATTCATATATATATATATATTGTAATTGATTTTTGGTGGTGTGTTCTAACATTTTTGTAATTAAATATTTTGCTTCGGTAAGGTTCTTACGTGGTAATATTTCAATATTATTTATAAAAAAAAATATTTATTCAAAAGAAAAGGAAAAACTTATTTCAATTTTATAAATTTGTGTGTAAAATGATTTTTCAATCCAGTAATTGATAAATTAATTTTAAATAAATATTATAGTATAATGATACTACCAATGTAATCGGTATAATATAATAATTGTAACATATAAATTGAATCATTTATATAATAATGATAGTATTAATTTGAAACACCAGCCTCATCGTAAATAAAACATTATCAAAATATTAAGCAAAAAAAATCAAATAGAATAAAACCATACCAAGTAGGACCGACCCGACCAAAACCGAACCAATTGATTTTAGACATCTATTTGGGTCGGTCCAGTCCTAAACATGACAAAACCTAGTAATTCAATTTTGCTCAAAACTGGACCGATCTGGACCGTGACCACTCCTACTGTACTGTCACATTAACAATGCAATTACAAATTTTAAATTGATTACAATATTCAAATGCCAATCAAGTAATGCTATTGGTACAGAAGACTTTAAGACATAATATTTTCTCAAATGCAAATTTTGGATTAGAAATCAAATATAAATAATATTTATACAACTACTAATAATTAACACAACTTTATAATTATCTTTCCAATGCATCTTAAATCTCTTTTACAAACATAACTAGATTTCAAAATACATGTACACAATTAAGTACATAAGGAAATAAAACTTCACCATGAGAGCCCATAACCATATGCCTCGCTCGATCAGATCTGTAAATAAAATTTTGGAAGAAAGGAAAAAGAAGAAAAGAGGATCAAGTACATGCCCGATTCGTATTCCATGTCCCTAAACAAATACAAGCAAATGATAAAATGTAATCCTGATATTAGTGTTAGTGTACTTATTAATCTATTCATGAAGGACTATAAGATAGTTATAGGTAGAAAAATATTGCGATATTTGAAACAAAAGGCATTGAAAGCCTTATTGTATCATCACAAATAATGTTTTGCAATTTTAAAGAAATATGTGGTCCTTTTATTGAAACACAATCCTGGCTCAACATGTCTAGTAAGGTATAAATCTCTCAACCTAACTTTCTGAGATTTTTTTTATAGCTTTGTAGTCCAAATGAAGACATTTTTAAGTGAGTGTAGACCATTTATGGGCACGATGAAATATTTTTGAAGGGTCCATCTGAAAGGTTCTTATTAAGTACTATAACTTTAAATACTAATAATGAGGTCCTAGCATTAATGCATGCGTTAAAGGTAAATGAAAGATCGACAACATTTTCCATACTTTCAACTGCAGTAAATTCCTCAATTTTAATATATTCATCGGTGGAATCCACTGGTGTCCATGTGCTAACATTCTAAAAAATGTTGTGATCCTCTGAACACCGGATAATCTAGACCAACCAAGTGCATCGGATCATTACAACGTAATTATCATGACTCTCAACCACTTGCAAAATAAAAAGTAAAAAACTTTGATCCATTCAAAGCTGTCGTCGAAACATTGTGTCATTATACTTTGATTTTTCAACAAGTAATAGCTCCACAAACGCTTATGGGTATCTTTAATCACTCGTTGACGAAGGACAAAATTTCACTATACTAGTTGGTTAGCTGACTCTTAATTCAAATAATGTCGATTTTAAGTTGCCACTATTATCACTAATTCAATACAAAAGAAAATTTCATAATTGAGTTTGATGTTGATATGCTTGTATATATGTTGATAGATCAATTTCATCATCAGAATTTGGTGAAAAAAAAAAATAAGACAAACTTTTTGTGAGAACTTATAAATATTTTTTTGTTGTTACGGTGTATGATAGGTTATGTAGTATTTATAAAGAAGACCATCTTTATCTTCTTAAAAGTTATTATAGAGTAGTTTCTCAAAAAGTAAAATTGTTCTTTATTTTTTTAAAGACTTTTAAATAAATTTTGGCCATCTAAAAAAATCCAAAACTATCACAAAATCTATTGTAAAATGTCACAACGTCCATCACTAACCAACATCCATCACTTATGATAATTTTTTTTTATCATTTATGTGATATGAAGTAATTATTAAGTTGGTGAAGAACATGACATAACTTTTGTATTTGATATCCATTTAAGATTAATAGTAACTTGTCGAAAACGAAATTTGAGATTGACAACTTTCATAAATGCGACAAAGAGTCACAGGTTTGGTCACAAAGTTTGGTACCCAAATTATTTCATTTAGAGGGTCTATTTCATATTTTTTTTTAAAAAAAAAATTAGAAATATTTTGCAATAAGTTCGTAATTCGTTTCATAATTTAGTCTTAACCATGTAGGGTTATCGTTAGAGTTTTTCTATACAATTCAGCCATCATGACAATGTAATCTATTTCCTGCCATTGGATTAGGTTTGTTAAACCCCAACCATTAAATTAGATTCTCAAAATATATATAAAATCCAAGAGCTGATATGACACAATGCAATATTTTATTAGACCATCTTTAACCCATCCTTTTTCATCTTCATCGTAAGAGAGGGTATTTTTCATCTCCAAACCATATTCTTCAATACAATTTCCAAGAAATTAGGAATAAAAAATTGTCACCTTTACATGGTAGGCCAACCATATTTGGTGTTATAAAACTGACCCATCAAATATACTTATGATATATATATTTTTTAATAATCAATTTTCCACTCTAACTCTTTATAATTTGCATTCACACCCTTTTATCATGTATGTAGATATTTGAGTAATTATTTTACTTTGATTCTCATACTTCTTTATTAATAAAAAACCAATATACAAGAATACAAACTTTAACCTGGATATAATAAAGTAGGAAAGAACAAATTTTCTAATAATTAGAAAATCATACTTAATCACTACAAAGTAGACCATAGACCTAATTGGATAATACTTGCTTTAAATAAAATAGTTTAACCCTAAAACTAATAGAAAATAGAATAATAAATATAAAGACAGATTCTCATAACTAACGACATCCCTCCTTAAGCTGGGTTGTAGATATCCATCAAACCTGACTTGGATGATAATTTTTCAAATTTCCTTATTTAGAGAGCCTTAGTTAGAATATCCGCATTTTGATTCCATGTGGGTATGTAGACCAAACCCACTGACCCTTTTTCAATTCTCTCTTTTATGATGTGTCTGTCAATTTCCACATGCTTAGTTCTCCCATTATGTATTGGATCTTAAACCATACATATGATAGATTTATTATTGCATAGCAATATCATTGGACCCTTAATACTAAGGTGTAGTTCATATACCAATCTCTTAAGCCATAACCCTTCGGACAGCCCATGAGCTATGACTTTGAGTTCAAACTCAGCATTGCTTCTAGCAACCACTCATTGTTTCTTACTGCCAAACTTACTAGATTACCTTAAATAAATGTGCAATATCCAGTTGTAGATCTTCTATCTAGTGGAGATCCGGCCAGTCTGCATCAGTGTATAATTCGAGACTTCCGTCATTGCATTTCTTGAAATATATGTCTTTGCCCAGGGAAGATTTTAGGTACCAGAGAATTTGATATAGACCTTAATATGAACATCTAGGACAATTCATGTACTGACTAAGAACACTAATTGAATACCTTATATCATGGCGAATGTGAGAGAGATAAATTAGTTTTCCAACCAACCTTTGATACTTTCCTTTCAACTGATTTTCCATTATTTTCCGCTGTGAACTTAGCATTCTGTTCCACTCAAATTTTGTTAGGTTTACATCCAATCCTTCCAGTCTCTTTTAGTAAGTCCAAAGTATACTTCCTTTGAGACATGACAATTTCACTTCTATTTCTAGCAAATTCCATATCTAGTATATCGAATTTACCCAAGTGTGATCATTTACAAAGGAAACAAACCACTTAAAGCCCGTAATATTAGGAATCCGAGTAGGACCCAGACATCACTATGTATTAAAGTAAATGGCTTTAAACTATCATAATGAGATGGTATGTACTTCGAGTGTGCTTTGATTGCAAGCATGTTTCACAATGAAATATATCCCTTGTTTTATTGATTCATAAATTTGGAAGTTATTTATTGAAGTACATTAAACTTAGATACCTTAGCCTAAGACGCCATAATCTAATTACATCCTTACTTGAAACTTTAGAAACATACCTCATCCTAGTAGTATCATCAGGCTTAGACTAGACCCTTAGGAGATATAATCCGGACTGATTTTCAGCATTGTCAATTATCTTCCTGAATTCCAAGTCCTGAAACACACATCCAAATAGAAAGTTAACACTACACCCTTCATCTTTAGTGAGTTTACTCACTAACGGTAAATTGCAGTTTAATGTAAAAACAAATAATACTGATTCCAAAATCAAATCTTTAGAAATCCTTACGTTATCAAGTGACTTTAGAGACTCACCCATCAACAATTTCACACTTATGTTATTTTTAGACACAACTAACTTAATGAAAAAATCTTTATCACTAGTAATGTGATTTGATGCTCTTGAGTCCACAATCCATACCTATTTTGTGTTAGTTTTAACTGTTAAAGCATTTACAAATGTACCTTTTTGGGCTATTGAGGTTGTACTAATACTACTTGACTCTCCAAAGTTGCTAGTTTGACTTATCATTTTTGTATTTAGTCATCTGACGTTCTGATACCATGTAGGATTTTGAGTAATTATTTTATTTCAATTTTCATACTTATTTGTTAATGAAAAACCCAATATATAAGGATACAAAACTTTGACCTAGATATAATAAAGTATGAAAGAATAAATCTATATAAAGCGGAATCTAATATATATATATATATAGCGGAATCTAACCACGAGTCCACAAATCTGACGTGGCACGCTAAGGATTCAGTGTTGGGTTGAAAAAGACCTAAAATCGCTATTTTTTGAATTTTGTATCTAATTTACAAATAGCAGAGCGACATCTGGCGACCTCAATTTCTCTCCCTCATTTTCTTGGCATTAAATATTGGGAACTCTTCATCTCCTTCGTATCATTCTTCATCTCCTTTCGGTTTATTTGTATTTAGCGTGTAAACTAAAATCTTACACATTGCATTTATTAATTAGCTCTGCATTTTCACCTTATATCACGTCTTTTCTCAAATTCTTTGCTTTCAACTAAATCCCTAAATCAAAATCCTAAATCATACGCCGTTCATTAAACGGATGTAAACAAGAAAAACTTTTATTTAGGGATTCGATCATAGTACTATAATCGAAACCAAACCCAAAGCTACCATCATATTCTTCACCACTAGCTTTGGAAGAGGAAGAAGTACCGATTTCGAGAGTTCCATTGCTTAAAGATGACTGATGAGTGCAAGCTCCGATAGGCTACTATCATGTTCATTAGATCATACTGCAATTTTGTTGTTCTAATATTTTTTAGCAATAAACTGGGTAATTGAATCCTTATCAGAAAAACTATGCAGTTCGTTGACAATGTCAGCCCTATCACTAAAGAGTGAGTATAATACATTTCTTTTTGTTATTTTTAAATATTTTTGACTAATTTGATTCTCTTGATGTAATAGTTAGAAGAATGTGTAAAGGTTGTCTATTTTATGCTCGACGATTAGGGTTTGATTATGGTATTCATGTGTTTTTTTTGTTATTGTGAATCACTAAAATCAGTGAAGTCTCATTCTCCTTGGTGAGTGACTAATTAGAATATGTGTGTTTTACTATCTGCTTCTGAAGTTTAGAGATTGCTTCATTTTTTTTCATGTTGTCTACAGATTGAATACCTGATCAAATATAGAAAAAGAGTCGGGAGAAATCAATGGAAGAGTATTTTCGAGGAATATGTTACTTGCTTATTGTTTGTTTGCTTGTTTTTATTTGATAAATGGTTCTGAGTTTAATGTTAGGCATATTCGTGAATTACATTCTTCTAGGAAAAGAGTATGGCAGCATGGGCTGTGATACAAGAGGTATTACAGTTTACAAGTTTAAATTTGCATGGTGATTGTTTGTTTGTTTCGTAGTGATTAATATGTTTTGTTGTAGTACTTTATGCCTTTTGTGGAGAAATAAGTGTTTAAGATTTTGAGTAAGTTTAGTTACATCCTGACAATGATGAGTATGGAGAGATTTGGAAAAACATAAGTCCAATGTATCTTCATCTGCAAAATGTAATTCTCTTTTCTTGTGCAGGATATTAACAGGTATGGTCTTAAAGTTTATGTGGCTAGGATCCCTAAGACCATTGATAATAATATTCCGGTATTTTTCAGTCCATGCTAATCTATATTTGCATAATTCTATGTGCATCATTGAATATAAAACAGTGGTATTTCATTAGATAAATCTTCAGTTTGATTTTATATTTCATATCAGGTTACTGAAAAATGCTTTGGTTTTGATTATGCAGCTGAGAAAGCCTAATAAGCTATAAATGCAGCACATGTTGAAGCGGAAAGCACATGTTGAAGCGGAAAGGTTTGAAAATTGTAATGGTGCTTTCAAACTTAAGGGTTGGTATAGTGGTGAGTTTCCATTCTCTCTATTAGTTTTTCAAGTTCTATAACAAATAGTATTTATATTATTAATATAGTAAAATTGCTAACAACCTTTCTAATAACTATTACCTTTCAGACTTTCTAGAATCTAACACCTTCCTCCTACGATTATATATAGGATAGTATACATTTTCTCCCTTTTTTTTTAAGTGTTCCATCTATTCTTATCCAAATCTATTTGTTCGGAAAGTATATTCTTGAATTTCGTTATGTCTTTTTGGGTCTAATTTTGAATGGTTTTGATTGATTTCGCAGGCATCTGATAAGTCTAGAATTTACCTATATTTTAGTGTACTTTTGAGATTAAATGTAAAGAAATTGAGCTTTAAAAATGAGATATTGACTACATTTCTAGTAATTCTAGACTATTATTGCTAAGACAAGGACTTGGATGAAAAGATGTGGAAAATGAGCTAAAACATGCAAAATCAGAAGGAAGAAGGACCAAATTAGAATTTCATCCGAAGTCAACAAAACTGGCGAAATGACTATGCTGAAAAAGATATCGCCTGTACAAATCGCCACAAGCTGAAAGAGGAAGGCGATGAAGAAGGCGACATATTGAAAACCTCGCCTTAAAGATTAAAGCATACGAGGCGAACTAGAACATCCTTGCCTTCACATGTCGCCATCATTAGAAGAGAATTCAGGCGATGAAAGTTGGACTTTGCCTGCCTTGAGGCAATAACTGAGGCGATAAAGGAGAAATGTCGCCAAGTCGAAGGAAGATATCAGGCGACATACAAGGGATATTGAGAACATTTCGCCTATGGAGATTGTTAGTTTAGCGATCAAGACAAGCAAAATTTGAAGAAGTCGCTGGGGTTCAGGTGAAGGAACAGGCGACATAATGGAGAAAAGCATTACTTCGCCAATTTGTGTTTCTTCGTTGATTTTATTTCAATATTTCCACTAAGCTAAAACTCTATAAATAGGAGCTCAGATGAAGCAATAGTAATCCGATTTTTGAATCTTTTGAACTTTTGACATTCTGTTATTTTTTAGAGAAAAATTCTAGATTCTTCTACACGCTTTATTCAATATTTTCAGAGAAGTTTCTTGAAGAAGTTTTGTACTTTATTTCTGTTGATCATCGAGATTTAGCTTGAAGATTGAGAAGCAAACACTGTGACAGAGTTTAGCTTCAATCTTCCTTAGTAAGATTTAGATCTTAAGCATGTCGATGATGATTTTTTGTACTTTGATTGAATATACTAAAGTAGATGTGCTAGCTAAAAGCTCTATTGATTTGCTGGGATTTGATGTTGATTATTACTTTGATTGCATGATTCTTGTTCAATTATAGTCAGATCTACTTGAATTTCATGAGTTGATTGAATTACAAGAATGAGAGTTACATAATATTGTTAATCTGTAGCTTGATTTAGACCAGAGATGGCGATTAGGTTTCAGATCTAAGAACAGAGGATCATAGTTCTAGAGATAGAGTATAGATCTAGTTTTCTATAGATTGTGCTTATCAGTTGTATAGATTGTAGTATAGAGATATATGCAACTATATGATTGAGATCTGTTAAATTGAATCGAGAGATCTTTTAACAAATCATTGATGATGATCTAGAAAAGTAAATCTGTGATTTAGAATTGAATCATGCATGAGAAGTTAATCGATAACATAATTTAGCATTCGGCTTATTCATTATTGAGATCAATTGCAGAATGGATACTGACTCATGTTTTAATTGAATGAATGTCATCAGTGTCTATATTCTACATCAATTTCTTGATTTCTATGATTCAATTTGTATTTAGAATTCTTTTAGCAATTCAGTTTAAATCCTAATTTCAATCATGCTTCTTAGCTGTCAATCCCTGTGGAGACGATATCTTAAAAACTACATTAGACATTGATAGGATTTCTGTCTAAATACTGCAATTTTTAGTTTTAGCCGAGTTTTCCGCCATCAATTTCTTGGCGCCGTTGTCGAGGATTTCTTTTGAAGATTAAGATTTATATTGAACTGCGCTAACCTGATTTATTAAATTCCTTTTCAACTTTAAAATTTTTTTGTTTGAGTGTATAGTGTATGCAGACAAGAGCAAAAGGTACTCAAGACTTGCAGTTTGATACTAAATCAGAAAGAATTATTAGACAATCCAGGTCACAAACGAGATCAATAGCCAGAATTGAGTCAAGAGCTACAATGTCCGGAGAACGCTACAACCGAAATAATGAAAATGATGGAAAAGTAGATCCTGAAAGGATGACTTTACATCAACATTCCACACCACCAGTTGATGGCATGCCACAAGCCATCAACCTTCCAGTAATAACGACTGATAATTTCGAGCTTAGATCAGGACTCATCCAGATGGTTCAACAGAACAAATTTGGAGGAGGAACAAATGAGGACCCCAATCAACATCTTAACATTTTCCTGCGTCTGTACAGTACATTCAGGCATAATAGAGTTTTTGAGGATGCAGTGAAGCTTCGACTATTCCCTTTTTCACTATGTAACAGAGCCCACGACTGGTTATATTCCTTGCCACCAGGTTGTATCAATAGTTGGGAAGACTTAGTCAAGAAGTTTTTAGCTCATTATTTTCCTCCCATGAAGATGGAGAGTCATTGTATGAAAGCTGGGAGAGGTTTAAAGAGTTGATTAGGACATGTACGCATCATGGAATCGCGTCTTGGAGCATTGTAATGACTTTTTACATTGTTATGCCTCCTCAGATCAAAATGCACATTGATTCCTCAGCTGGAGGATCAATCATGGATAAGGAACCTGAAGATGCTCATGATTTCATCGAATTGTTGGCTAATAATGATTTTGGTTGGAATGAAAGGGACAAGGCTGCAACTAAAAAGAAATCAGGAGTCTATGAGCTGGAGTCTTTCAATGCATTATCTGCTCAGATAGTATTGTTGAATAAGAAGATGGACAATATGGCAGTGAATAAAGGCCATCAAAAAAAGACTTCAGTAAATTCTATTGAAAAACATAAAATAACTCTGGCGGATTATGCACAAGAGGCATCATTTGCTGATGATGAAGAAGAGCCAGAGGAGCTTGAACAAGTAAATTATGTAAACAATAATTATGGAAACCAGCAGAGGCCGTACTATCAACAGAGGAATCAACCCTATCAAAACCAGGGTTACTACCAAAGGAATCCTTAAACTGGTTACCAACAGCAAGGACTGTCTTAGTATCAGCCAATGGGGCAGAAAAAGCCTAGTATGGAGGATCATCTTATTAAGTACATGGAAAAGACTGATGTTGTTCTCACCAACCATACCACTTCAATCAAAAACTTGGAAACTCAGATGGGGCAGCTTATGCAAGTACTGAACCAAAGACCCTAATGGGCACTTCCAAGTGACACTGTGCCCAATCCAAAGTTTAAAGATAAATCTAAGGATGAAGCACACAACTGGAGAACTCTAAGGAAAAGAAGAGTTTTGTACCTCCTGAATAGAATAAGGAAAATGAAAAAATTAGCAACTCTGTTGCAAAAGAACAGGAGGCAATGAAGATTGCCTTACATTTTCCTCAAAGAGAGAATAGGAAGAAGCTGAATAAGCAGCTTGAGAAGTTCTTAGACATGATGAAGCAGATTCATGTAAACATCCCATTTGTTGAGGCATTAAAACAAATGCCTGTCTATGCTAAATTCATGAAGGAGTTGTTGTCGAATAGAAAGAATTTAGTTGATGTGGGATGCATAAATGTAAATGAGAGCGTGAGCCAGCTAATCAAGTACCAGATTCCCAGGAAAGAGAAGGATCCTGACAAGTTCACCATACCTTTGACCATAGGCGACAAATTCAAAGGGAGAGCTCTCTGTGACTTGGGGGCCAGTATAAACTTGATACCTTTTGCCATTTATGAAAGGTTGGGAATAGGGCATTTCAGACCTGACAATGTCCTGTTACAACTTGCTGATAGATCTTTCACTCATGCTAAGGGAGTTGTGGAAGATTTGATAGTTACAGTAAAGAAATTCATGTTTACTGTGGATTTTGTAGTGCTTGACATAAAGGTAAATGAAGACATGTCTTTGCTACTTGGTCGGCCATTTTTTAGAACTGGAAGGGCCATGATTGATGTAGCAAATGGCGAGCTCACGTTAAGGGTCAATTGAGAGGAAGCCAAATTTAGTCTTTTGGAGTCATTAAAATTCCCATACAATTTTAATGAAGTCAAGAGTTTACAATTGGCAGCTGATGAAGAATTGATGGATAAAATTCTCACACTGAGGAGTTCTGATCCACTGAACAATGTATTACTCAATGATGTGGATATGGATATTCCAGAGGAAAGTGCTTACAGTGGTGAACTGGAATGCATGACTTCTCATTTTGTCTTCAACATCAGTGATATACAACCATCTGCTGAGCCAATGCTTCCCTCATCTGAAACCACCATAATTGGAGCTGAAGGCGCTTCCAAGTCATCTCAGGTATGCATTCTTAAACCCTGATGATTCTAGTTTACCTATTGTGGTTTCAAATGATTAAATAGATGAACAAGAGGAAAGCCTTCTCCAAGTGGTGAGGAAACACAAGAAAGCCATTGCATGGACGATAGTAGATATTAAAGGTATCAATCCTACTTTCTGTAAACACAAGATCATCCTGGAGGACAAATATACACCCAAAATCCAACCTCAAAGAAGATTGAACCCTACTATGAAGGAGGTTGTAAAGAAGGAAGTACTGAAACTCCTCGATGCAGGTATTGTTTTTCCAATTTCAAATAGTGAATGGGTTAGTCCAGTGCAATGTGTGCCAAAGAAGGGAGGGATAACTGTGATTAAGAATGAAAAGAATGAATTGATCCCTACTAGAACTGTTACAGGCTGGTGTATGTGTATAGATTATAGAGCTTTAAACGATGCCACTAGAAATGATCACTTCCCCCTTCCCTTCATAGATGAGATGTTAGATAGGCCAGCAGGACACCCTTACTTTTGCTTTTTGGATGGTTATTCTGGTTATAACCAAATCCCCATAGCTCCTGGTGATCGGCATAAAACATTTTTTACTTGTCCTTTTGGAACCTTTGCTTATAATAAGATGCCATTTGGACTATGTAATGCACCAAGAACGTTTCAAAGGTGTATGTTAGCCATCTTTACTGATTTCATATGTAAGTTTATAGAGGTCTTCATGGATGATTTTTTCATTATAGGAGACAGTTTTAACGATTGCTTGAATAATCTGGAGAAAGTGCTTGGAAGATGTGAGGAAACTAACCTAGTCCTCAACTCAGAAAAATTCCATTTTATGGTGAGAGAAGGTATTGTTTTAGGCCATAAGGTGTCTGCTAAGGGGTTAGAAGTAGATAGGGTAAAAATTGATGTGATAGCCAACTTACCTCCTCCATTCAATGTAAAAGGCATTAGAAGTTTCTTGGAACATGATGGGTTATACAGAGGTTTTATTAAGGATTTTTCAAAAATATCTAGACCCCTTTATGTCTTGTTAGAAAAAAAAAAGAAGTTTGATTTCACTGATGATTGTTTGAAAGCTTTTGTGCAGCTTAAAGAAAAGCTTATTTCAGCACCAGTCATAATTCCACCTGATTGGAATTTTGAGTTTGAAATCATGTGTGATGCATCTAACTTTGTTGTAGGTGCAGTGCTGGGACAGAGAAAAGAAATGTTGTTTAGGGTCATTTACTATGCTAGTAAAACGTTGGTGGAGGCTTAGAGAAATTACACCACAACAGAAAAAGAACTGCTAGCAATAGTTTTTGCATTGGATAAGTTTAGATAATACATATAAGGGTCTAAAATTATCATTCATACTAATCATGCAGCATTGAGATACTTATTTGCTAAGAAGAAGTCTAAGCCAAGATTGATTAGATGGGTACTCTTGCTGCAGGAATTTGATATAGAAATCAAAGACAAAAAGGGCACTGAAAACGTAGTAGCTGATCACCTTTCAAGACTGCACATAAAGGACATGGAGGCTCATGTTGACATCAATGAACAATTTCTAGATGAGTCAGTGTTCCTATGTGAGGTAACATTTTACCCATGGTATGCTGACTATGCAAATTATTTGTATGTAAAGTGTTGCCTGAAAGGCTAAACAGTCATGAGAATAAAATATTTCTTCATGAGGCTAAGAGGTACATATGGGATGAGCCTTATCTGTTTAGAATATGTGTTGATCAAGTACTGAGACGTTGCATCCCATATGAAGAAACATTGGACATCATCAAGAACTATCATTCATCAGAATATGCTGGCCATTTTGCTGGAACAAGAACAGTAGCCAGAATTCTGGAATGTGGTTTCTATTGGCCATCAATATTCAAAGATGCACATGTGTACAGTGTAATGGCAGAATGACCCAAAATTATATCCTGGAAAAATTATATTGGGGTATTTATGTTATGGGACCATTTCCTCCATCAAACAAGTATGAGTATATACTTGTAGCTGTTGACTACGTATCTAAATGGGTAGAAGTTGTTGCTTGTATTACTAATGATGGAAAGGTAATGGAGAAATTTCTTCAGAAAAATATCTTCACTAGATTTGGCATACCCAGGGTACTGATTAGTGATGGAGGGTCTCACTTCTGCAATTAGCTGTTGGAGAAGGTGCTTAAGAAGTATGGAGTGATCCACAAAATTACCACAGCTTATCATCCACAAGAAAATGGGCAAGTGGAAGTTTCAAACAGAGAGTTAAAAAGGATCCTGCAAAAGACTGTTAATGAGTCTAGAAAAGATTGGAGCTTCAAGCTTGATGATGCTCTTTAGGCTTACAGAACAGCTTTTAAAACTCCTATTGGGATGTCACCATTTAGAATGGTGTATGGCAAAGGATGCCATTTGCCAGTGGAGTTAGAACACAAGTCATACTGGGTTGTAAAGCTTTTGAATATGGACTATGAAAAAGCAGGAAAGCAGAGACTTCTACAACTAGATGAGATGGATGAATGGCGCCTTGAGGCTTATGAAAATCATGAGATGTACAAGCAGAAGATGAAGAATTACCATGATAAAAAGATTGTCAAGTGAGAGTTCAAACCTGGACAATACGTGCTGCTCTACAATACAAAACTTAGCTTATTTCAAGGAAAACTTAAGTCTAGACGGTCTGGACCATTTAGAGTGAAGAGTGTTTCCCCATATGGAGCTGTTGAATTGTTTGATAACAAGTCTACTGATTCCTTTGTTGTGAATGGACAGAGACTCAAACATTATTTGGGGGGAGACATCTACAGGACAAGAGATATCCTTTATATCTCAAATCCTGTAGAAATAATGGAAAATCAATAGCAAACTTGCCATGGTCGATGTTAAAGACCTTAAACAAAGCATACTCCTTACATAATTAATTTCTTGTCTTGGATTTATGCTATGATCAATTAATTGTGTAAGTTTTTTATTAACCAAGTTCATGTTTTGCAAAAGAATTATTGTTTTCAGATGAACTTGAAGTTTAAAGAAGAATGCGAGATGTCATTTGTATTGCCAAAAATACTCGCTTGAGCTGTTTATTCATTGGCGAGGAATAACTTCATTTCGCCTGTATGAATGTCTTGAAGTTGGCGAATTATGGGATATCGCCATGCTTGATCGCCTGGGTGAAGACGAGAAAGGATAGTCACGCCAAAAACTTCGCCTACCTCACTCTTGCAAAGGCGAAGAAGGAAGAATCTCGCCTTATTACAAAATATTGCCATTGTATCTCGCCAAACAGGTATGTTTTCCGGTGCTAAGTTTTAAAATTGCCAAATTTCTTCACCTAGAAACAAGTTAAATTAGGCGAAGTAGGATTTATTCGCCTGGAGAATCACCTGTTTTGAAAATACTTTTGGCGAGATAGGCTCTTTTCACCTCATTATTTCGCTTGAATTTCTTTGTGAAGGCGAAGTTATAGATTTGTCGCCATTTTATACCGCCAGTTAGGTAAATTTTAAGGCAAGTTTATTCTTTCTCGCCTGGTTCTGAATTTTATCACGCCTAAACTTTTGGCGACATTAAACATTTCGCCACTTATATCGCTTGCACTTCATGAAGTGGCGGAAGAAATTAGGTGACACGTAGGTGCGCACAAATGTTACCGTTGTATGACACGAGGCGAGGTAAGAACTTTCCGCCATCTGCCTAGTTCTTTCATCATTATGCCTATTTTCTGATTTCTTTATAAACCCAATTCGATTTTACCGTTACTATTCATTTGCTCTCTAAATTTTCAATTTTTCAAAAACCCTAAATCGCAAATCTCTCAAATCGCTTTTTCATTTTGATCCACTTTCATCACAACAACCAAACAAGGTACATTTTTCTAAGTTTGTTGCATGTTGTTGGTTATCTTTGGTTTATCTATATTTACATATTAATTGAGATGACTAGGGTGTTAATACAGTATTGTTTTACGGTAATAATAATCGAATCTCTGTAGGTTTTACTATAAACATGTATGATGTTAGCTGGGTGTTACATTTTGCGAATGAAATTGATTGTATTATTGACAATAGTTATTAGTGCTTAAGCTATAAAACGTGGTTTAAGGTCTTGATTGTTAAATGTACTTGATAAATGCGGAAACCATGTTGCAATATACTGTCAATTGTTTAATATTGATAATGTTACTGCTTTAATGATGTTAAGTTCTGTCAATTTGATATTTGATTATAATTGTTGAAATGTTGTTTCAAATTGCAGATAAATGGCCAAAAGGAAGAGTGATAGTACTCCTAGCCCACCTAAGAAGGGCAAGGAGGTAAAGACTTCGGCCAGGCCGAAGATCTATGATGAAAAGAATTACAGGTTAGGGTAATTCTCGTGTCTTCACCGAAATCTAAATAGAAGACTCCCAAGACCCCCTCTACTTCAACAGCTGATAAGGGAAAAAAGACTAGGAAGTCTGTTGGGTTAGGATCAGCTAAGGGTTCTAAGTTGAAAGGAGTACAAATTGGATCATCGAAGAAGAGCGTTGAGAATACACCAAAAACCCCTTCTACACCAATGCTGAAAAGAGGGTGCTTCTGTTGATAAATCAGTTATGGCCAAGAAGAAAGCAGCAACTATCTATGGAGCCATTACTAAAGGAAAAAAGGTGAAAGCAGTATCACCTGAGGTTACCAAGGACCAATCCCAAGTCAATAGCCCGCTGTAGAAGGAAAACCTGTAGTTTTCGCAGGAAAAAGGGATTCTGTTGGATGAGCTGGAAAATAAGAGGTTTGGAAATTATTTGTGGGATGGTTCATGAAGAAGATGGTGGAGCAGCCTAAGAAAGTTAATGCCACCTTAGTAGAGGAGTTCTACAATGAGGCCCCTAAGGAGTTGGATAATCCCTTTAGCATTAGAGGCCATCAAGTGGATGTATCTGCAGAGACCATTTGTAGTTATTATGGTCTAATGGAAGCTCAACACCAAGGAAATAGAGGAATGGATGCAGCTGAGTTAACTGTGGAAGACTTGAGGAGTCTCAGAAGGTTTCAGCATCCAACTCAAGGTTCTGAAGAGGATGTCTTGGCTAGTGAATTAGACATTCACACGGCCATATTCTTAACAGGGCTGAGGGATAATGTGATGCCTAGAAACAAAGGCAGTCGATTCACTACAGATGAGAAGAAGTTTTTGAGGGATTTGTACCAAAACAAGTTTATCCATTTGGGCCAGTTGATCTTTTCAGAGCTCCAGAAGAGGGTCTGTAGTCTGAGGAAGGAAAATTCCAGGCAAAGGACTTTGTATTTTCAATCTCTCATAACCGGTTTGTTGGAGAGATATGGAGTTCAGAGCAAAAAGAATGATGTATGGCTGGCTAACTCAAAGCCACACACTGGAGGATTGAAATTGAGAATCTGGGAGAGCAGAGGAGGAAAGGAGACAACCTGCATCGAAGCTGTGGAAAAAGTCTTAGAACTAAAGGCTTTGAGGGAGGCCAAGAAGTCAGGTACCAAGAAGAAAAAGTTCTCTTTGCCTGCTTCAATTGTAAGACCAATACAGGAGACCATTACAGCTCCTACTCACAGTTCCAGAAGAGAAAATGAAAGGGTAGCTACACCCTTATCAAGAGAACGGCTGGATGACATGGTTTTTGAAGTAGTTAATAGGAAGGTTGAAGAAAGAATAGCCGAATTCTTCAACAACATTTCAAACCCACAAGAATTTATGAGATTGTGGGAATTACAAAAAGCCAAGAAGAGTGCACCTCCAGTAGGTTTTGGAAGGTTTGTAAAGGGGGTAAGCATCAGGGAACTTGTTGAGCAAGAAAGAGAAAAAGATGATTACCAGCCTCCTTAATTTGAACAAGAAGAGTTGATAAAAAGTCAACCTGAATTCAATGATTAACCAGAAGATCTGATTTTCCAAGAGGTTCACCTACAGAGGAATTTGGGTGATCAGTTTGATCTAGCAACTAAAAAGGCTGCCAATGAAGTAATAGAGGAAGATAAGAGAAGGATGAACAAAGAAAAGGCTGTAGAGCCTGAACTAGATTGTGATAATTCCTCAGATTGTGAGGAGATTGATACAGTTGACCTTGAAAAGCAAGGCCTTTTACTGGCATCTTTTGTTGAGGCAACTGGACAACCTTCATTTATTCAAGAGAGAGGGGAAGGTTGAGGATCAGCTCAACCAGAGGAAAGTAAGGATCAATCTTCAGTTCCAGAAGTTTATGTCCAAGAGCCTCTCATATACACTTGTCAGGTTCATCCACATTTTGGACCTGTCAAGTGTACTGCTCAGCCTCAACCTCCTACTACAGAAGAGTTCATCGAGGCTTAACATTATCCATCCAGACATTCAAAGGCTAATAAATCAAGCAAGGATGGGATTGTTTTCAATTGAGGATCCTATTCCTAAAGGCTGTGGTAGTCCTTCTCAGAATCTGGCAATAGTACCTTTTCTTCAACCTGAACCTATCGGTCAAGTACCTTTGGTTGGAGAAGAAGTTAGAACTCTCAATGAAGAAGAGGTAGCTACCATGTTAGGAGAATTCTTCAATATTTTAATATGATGCCATCTTATGAATTCTTCAGTGGAATGGAATTTTCTTCTACAAGCTCTTCTGAAGATGAAATGGACAGCCCAAGGAGAGAAAAAGGAAATTTAAAAGGAGAAAAAGTTAGTAAAAAGGGTGAACAAGTCAAAGAAAGCAAGAAAGTTTTTAGTGGTCCTGCAGTTACACTTGCAGATTTAGAAGAGATACTTATCTTGGATCACAACAAGACTCCTTGTTCTTGGGAGCCAACATCTGCCTTTTATGTTCCAGATGGATATTATTCTGTCATTTTTAGACAGATCTGAAGGTATAGCAACTTCTTGAGGCAATTGGCTAACCCAATGAGTTATCCACCCAATAGGGCTTTCACTATTGCTCCTCTCAGTGAAGATGAGGCTGAAGAAGCAACGGCTAATGAGAAGAAAAGAAAGCATGATAAGGTAGGAGCCCAAAAGAAGAAGCAGGAAGACAAGCCTCACAGTTCAAATTCTCTTTCCACAATTCAAGCAGACAGGGAGATCAGAAGATTGGTGGCTAGAGTATTGAATCTCAGACCAGCGACGTCTTCCAGTCCTAAGCCTAAGAAAAGGAGATTGAATTTTAAATATCCCCAAAAGAAGAACTCCCCAGATCCTTCTCTGGATGATTTTTAGCTATTTTGGTTATTTAGACTTTATTATTTTGATATGTTTAGAACTTATTTCTTTTGTATGATTTTGTTAGGAAAGAGTAATGTGAATTCTTTTGTCTTTGTCTTAATTTCTTTTTTATTTTCAGTAAAGAGTAATGTGAATGATGTTTGTGTCTCTATTTTTTTTACAGTTAAAAGAGTAATGTGATTGATGTGTATCACTTGTACAGAGAGTATTTGAAGTTTTAAATTGGGGGTTGTGTTTCCCTAACAATGTGAATTGTGTCTACAGGATGAATCATTAAGTTGTAATCAATTATCACCTAGGATGTTGAAGTTTACAGGTTATTCTGTAAGGGTTTTGATAACACATTATGTCAGGCGAAGTAGAACCCAAATCGTAAGCATTTTTCGCCTCGACTAAGGTGCGATCTTTATTTCTCCCCTGGTTGGTAAGTTTTTTATGGTACAGGCAAATGATTGGGGCGATACATCTTTTATTTCGCCTACTTTTTGATTTCCTTTATGGCCACATTTCTACTTTGTCTAATATTTCGCCTGCAGGATCTGTATTTTGCCAGGACATATTACATCAATGTCAATCTCACATGGAAACTTTTATATTTCGCCTAGGCATTTCACCTAAGGTTGGCGAACATGTTATTTCTTGCTTATTCTTATTTCGCCTAACCAGTTTTCTTCTTGACTTAAATTGAGGCGACTATTCATATATTAATGGCGACATCCAGGTATTTTGCCTAACTCTCTGGTTCATTATTTTCTAGCATCCCATTTTCTCCTTTTATTCTTTCATGTTCTCCTAAGCATTGAGGACACTGCTTTCTTTTAAGTTGGGGTGGGGTAGCAATCACATTGCTGGTATTTTGTTTAGTTTTATAGTTCTATTTTTGGTTTAGTTTGATTTTATGGTTTTATTTGGAAATTTTGTTTGAGTTTTTTTTACGATGTTATAGGTCTGAGTGCATGATTAAGCTTACATTGCTCATAATTCAAAGTAATTTAGTTTTTTTTTTAAATGAGATTTCAAACAGGAAAATAAGTGTTCAAAACAAGCATTTTTTATGAGTAATTTTTGACAAATTTCTTTGAACACTGATGAAGATTCTGGTCAAATTTGAATTGTGAATAAGTTGATGAGTTTTGATAAGGAAAGAGTGGAGAAAAACCTTGGGTGGTATGTGAGGTTTAAGCTTCATTTTGTGCCTTTTTCTTCATGAGAGGGGTTATTTGTTTTCTCTTCCTTATAAAACACAGTTATCTGATTAGTTTTTCTTCTATAAGAATCAGGACCTTCATAGGTTTGCTTTGAATTTCTCATACATTCCTCAAGTGTACAGGGCATTGGTCGGGTAAAGTTCTGTCTTAAATCTGCCAAGGAACATGATCTGATTTGAGAGAGTGAGTGAAAGTACTAAAAAGCCTTTGCCTGTTTGATATAACCAGACCTTGATATCTTGTGAGGTAAACTATTTTGTTTCCATTCTCATTAAAAACCTTTTCTTTGGTCCCTAATCCAATCCAAACCATAAAGATAGAGATACATTCTCAATCCTACCCTTTGGACTTACCATTAAATTGGGGATAAAAATATGGGAAGTGAGGATTTATTAAAAGAGTGTTTCGGAAATTACTAAAAGCAAAATGCTTTTATACGCTTGAAAAAAAATCTGCAAAAAGGCAGAAAAGAAAAGAAAGTACAAAGTAAAATACAAAGAAGGAATGGTCAATAAAGAAAAAGGCCACTAAAGATTAAGAGTGGACAATGTATATAAATAAAGTGATATTTTGAATAAAGTATTTTTGAGTGGGGAAACACTAGAGAAGTGAAGAATAGAAGGATTGAGAGGAATTTAGTGGTTTGTCCAAATTTTTGAATTCTTTGAAGAAATCCCCTTCTTTCATAAGCTAACTTGACCCCATTTTCCCTATAAATGCAAATCAGAGATTCTAAGGAAGACAAATAGGCAGTGCTGAACTTCGGAACCTCTAAGTGTTGTATAGTGTATGAGTGAAGTTCAATGATCATGAGGTCCTTAAATTTTTCTTCATACGTGCTTGTGAAACACTAGAATCACATTTGCCTCGGTACATAATTTTAATTCTTAAAAGTGACTAGTGTATTGTGTGAATAACCTTTAGGATTCTGAGAGATCAAATACTTATGAGAGACTACAGTAAGGAAGTAGTTTCAAAGCTCAATTACTTGGATCTTCTCAGAAACTTTGCAACATTAAGAAAATGACCAGTTTTGAGTTAGTTGATTTGAAATTTTGAAAGAAGAGTTGGTCACTGTTTGGAAATTTTTAAAACTATATTTGATGAATTGCTTTGAGTTATGATATAAATTTGCACTGATTGCTGTCTCAGTAGATTTTTAGTCACTATTGCTTGAGAAAAAGCAAAAGGCTAAGTTGAGGGTAATTGATAAGTCTAGAATTTACCTATATTTTAGTGTATTTTATGAGCTTAAATGTAAAGAAATTGAGCTTTAAAAATGAGATGTTGACTACATTTCTAGTAATTCTAGACTATTATTGCTGAAACAGGGACTTGGATGAAAAGATGTGGAAAATGAGCAGATTATAATTTCATCCAAAGTCAACAAAACTGGCGAAATGATTATGCTGAAAAGGATATTGCCTGTACAAATCGCCACAAGCTAAAAGAGGAAGGCGAGGAAGAAGGCGACATATTGAAAACCTCGCCTTGAAGATTAAAGCATACGAGGCGAGCTAGAACATCCTTGTCTTCACATGTCGCCATCCTTAGAAGAGAATTTAGGCGATGAAGGTTGGACTTTACCTGGCTTAAGGCAATAACTAAGGCGATAAAGGAGAAATGTCGCCAAGTCGAAGGAAGATATCAGGCGACAAGGGATATTGAGAACATTTCGCCTAGGGAGATTGTTAGCTTAGCGATCAAGACAAGCGAAATTTGAAGAAGTCGTTGGGGTTCAGGCGAAGGAACATGCGACATAAATGGAGAAAAATATTACGTCGCCAATTTGTGTTTCTTTGTTGATTTTATTTCAAAATAGCCACTGAGCTAAAACTCTATAAATAGGAGCTCAGTTGAAGCAATAGGAATCCGATTTTTGAATCTTTTGAACTTTTGACATTCTGTTATTTTTTAGAGAAAAATTCTAGATTCTTCTACACGCTTTATTCAATATTTTCAGAGAAGTTTCTTGAAGAAGTTTTGCACTTTGTTTCTGTTGATCATCGAGATTTAGCTTGAAGATTGAGAAGCAACAACTGTGACAGAGTTTAGCTTCAATCTTCCTTGGTAAGATTTAGATCTTAAGCATGTCAATGATGATTTTTTGTACTTTGATTGAATATACTAAAGTAGATGTGCTAGTTAAAAGCTCTGTTGGTTTGAGATTTGATGTTGATTATTACTTTGATTGCATGATTCTTGTTCAATTATAGTCAGATCTACTTGAATTTCATGAGCTGGTTGAATTACAAGAACGAGAGTTACGTAATATTGTTAATCTATAGCTTGATTTAGACCAGAGATGGCGATTAGGTTTCAGATCTAAGAATAGAGGATCATAGTTCTAGAGATAGACTATAGATCTAGTTTTCTACAGATTGTGCTTATCAGTTGTATAGATTGTAGTATAGAAATATATGCAACTATATGATTGAGATCTGTTAAATTGAATCGAGAGATCTTTTAACAAATCATTGATGATGATCTAGAAAGTAAATCTGTGATTTAGGATTGAATCATGCATGAGAAGTTAATCGATAACATAATTTAGCATTCGGCTTATTCATTATTGAGATCAATTGTAGAATGGAGTACTGACTCATGTTTTAATTGAATGAATGTCATCAGTGTCTATATTCTACATCAATTCTTGATTTCTATGATTCAATTTGTATATAGAATTCTTTTGGTAATTCAGTTTAAATTTTAATTTCAATCATGCTTCTTAGTTGTCAATCCCTGTGGAGACGATATCTTAAATACTACATTAGACATTGATAGGATTTATGTCTGAATATTGCAATTTTTAGTTTCAGTCAATTTTTCCGCCATCAACATCCTCTTTAATATTTGCAGCTGGGAGATGCAAATATCATATGTGCTATAGTTTTAGTAAGTAAAGTCTTTGTTTTCAAATAGACTTCCAACTTCTAGCATTTTTTTTTTTTGAGATATATTCTTGAATTGTGCTTATTCATATTTTCTTAATGTCTTTTTTAGGTCATTTGGTGTTAGTTTTTAATGGCTTGGATTAATTGATATCTGGACCATCTATTCTGTTGATGGTTTGACATGGACTATTTTGATGATATTTTTCCTACAACTTGGAATAATGTACTGGTTTGGTCTTTTGGTTTCTTATTGGTAAGACATAAATAACAGAATATAATGATTTTTTGTTATTAGATATTGAGGAAGAATACAGTAAAGCTAAACTGTGTGGTTTATTATTTGTTATATAATCTATGGAAAGAAAATTATGATCTGAGTCATTTTCATAGGTCAACATTCTTTAAAACTGCATCTGCACTCTATAATTGTGAGTTTTATGTCAAAACTTATGATGGCATATGTTTAAAGCCAGGTGACAGACATTTATAAAACTACTCATGCTTCATACTACCATTCCGTTCCTTTTTCATTTCATTTTCTATTTCGTGTTTCCTTGAGAAGTTTCTTCTAATCAGCTTAATGTCATGTTTCTTTCTTTTTCTAAACTGTTTGTCATTGCTTTTGGATAAGAAAATTAAGCACTCATAAACTTATCTTGGATGCATGAATAAGGGTCCAGTTTTCACTGATCCAAAGTTGAAATGGTCAGCCCGACTCCTCTGTTCTTAGCATCCTATCATTTATACGACACTATTTTAGTTGTTTTCTAATTTAGTATTTCTGTCAGTTTTTTCTTTAAATCCAGTTTATTTTATCACTCTTGGCTATGATTCAAGATATGATAGAAAAATAATAGTGTGTTTTTGGGTTTGTTGATTAATTGAGACAGTAAAAGCAAATGTAGAAGTGATTGGAGGAAATCTAGGCTCTGCCTTTTGAAGAATATATGTCACTTTTGTTTGACCATAAAAGAGACATCATTCTTATAATAAATAAAGAATGGACCACGTAAGCAAAGGTAGAAGTAATTGGATGATGGGAGGAAATCTCTAGTTTTGGTAAAAGGAAATCTAAAGATTTTTAATTATTTTTTTCCAGATTAGATGAACCTTATGCATGTATCTACAGCGGGTAATGAAAACTTTATTTTTGTTGTTTAGTGACAAATAGAAGCATAAGAAGACCAATTGCTTAAATAGAGAAGAAAAATTTCTATAGCCTCAATTTGTTGGGCAAAATGTACTATACATAATACAGTGTTAAAAAAATTTTATTTGGTCTTGCTTTGAAACTATATTACATCAGAGTAGAAGTTACAGGGTATTCAATAAAATTTTGGAATTGCTTGAAGTTCAGAGAATTAGTCTTAATTGCTTTGGTGAAACCTTTGTTACTGATAGTGTACGATTGATTTCTTTCAAAATAGTAAATAAGTATTCGGAAAAAAAGTTTATAATCTCAGCTCCTGAATCGCATATCTGTGAATTAAATATTAGAGGAAAAAAAATTTTATAGGCCATAAAAAGTTTACTATATAATTATAGGTCACTTTTGTAATGTTTACAAACTTAAAGTTTGATTTTCACTTCATAGGTCATTCACAGACTGTGACCGTAATTCACAACATCTGTGAATTGTAAAGATTCAGGGATATTTTGGAAAACTTGATTTATGGGGTGAAAACTAAACTTTTAAAAGTCTGTTTTTATATATGTTTTTCAAAACAGACCTATAATTGTATTTTGAACTTTAAAAAGTCCATTTAAAAGAATTTTCACTAAAATATTATCAATAAACATTGACGATAGTCGTACTCTTTATCATTTATGTATTCATATTACTTTTTAGTGTTAGTGTTTTGATAATTACTTAAAATGTGAGTATTTTGATGATTATTTAATGTGTCTATTCTGGGAAAGGTTCTCAGAAAGGTAACACATGGAGGCAATGTCATCGTGGTCCTTTTCATGTGAAGGTCTGATGTTATGATCCTAATCAAGTATTGAAAGGTATGGTATGGATTTGAAAGGTCTGGGTGAGTTGAGTTTGGAACTGAATTAGTGTGGTTAAGTAGTATCACTGGATCTAAAAGCATATTGTTTGTTGATGATGGTTTTTCTGAATGTTATGAGAAAGGAATGAGATATTTAATGGCTTTGAACTCTCGGATAGATGATGGTTTAGATGAGGAAGATTGAAAGGCTTTTACAGCTGTAGTTTCTGAATGTACTGCATTTACTTCTCATACACAAAGAGCTCACGTTGAACCTGTACTAAGCTTAAGTTGAACCCGTAGTGTCCAATGGAGGTATTAAACTGGTTGAATCACCCACAAAAAGGATTAAATTCAAGAATACAAATCTTCCAAAATGATCACTCCTTAGACGTCTGCCTTCACATCATTGATATTCAATAGTGGGATGTTCAGTCTTTGGACACATTGTAACTCCTCTGTTGTTGTTTCGTTGAATAACAAATACACTAAAGAGCTTAAAATAATCATAGATTGCGGTCAAGATAATGCTATACCGGTAGATTCTTACAATTTTTTTATTTAAAAATATAAATATAATTAATATTTAACTTTAAACATTTTACTTAAGTATATAAATACATATAATATTATAATATATATATGGAAAAATTACAGAAAATAATCCAAAAAAAATTTGAAATTTCAAAACTAACCCAAAAAAGTTTCATTTATATTTTTAATTCATTAAAACTTTGACTTTCAAAAATAGCCCTTCAGAGCTGTGAAGTACCTCCTTCACAGCTTGTGAAGGACTCCATTCACACATGTGAAGGGCTATTTTTGAAAAGTGAAAGTTTGAAAAATTATTTTTATAAAGATTTTAAAAGTGGGCTATATAGTGTAAATAAAAGTTATAAAAGGCTAAAAATAAAATTCTCCCTATATATATATATATATATATATATTATATATAATTATTCAATAAAATAAAATTTACATTTATGTTTGGTTATAATATATTATATCAAAGTAATATATGAAATAAACTTCTTCAAATATTTATTAACATTCAATTTAATTATTACTTAATTTTATATCTAATATAATTATAAAAGGAAAATTAAATTAATTCAATCATATAATTTTTTTTAAAAAAAAATTAGTTATAACTAAATTAATTTACATTGTTAATTTTTCCCCTTTGTAAAGTTATCACTCAACAATATATTTTTAGATTGCTACATTCTTATTATTTCTTTCTAATTTAGTATTTAATAAAATATAATTCATATTAATTCATTTGTTCACTTATTTTACTTTTTAAAATTGTCTGTATCTTCAAAATATAATTATTATAATTTATTACCTAAATTAATTTATTACTTTATTTTAATATCTTTTGAATTTTTTATTTTATTTTATTACTATTTCTATTGTTTTTAATTGAATAAATTATTATAGTTCTTGAGCTGAAAAAATTTAAAATATAATCAATATATTAATTCAATATTTGAAAAATATCTGTTCTACTATTTATTTGTTGTATTTTATTAAAACAATTTACTTAATTCAATTTTTATATATTTTTTTCTCCAAAATTAAAGTAAATTCATAATACAATTATTTTACTTTTTCTGTGTAATAAATTTTCAAAATAAATCAAGTACACAAATATTAATATCTCAATAAATATATAATATATTTAATATTTTAAAAATAGTATGATACAATGATTAATTTCGTCATTCAAATAATATAGTATATTTTTTTAATAAACAGTAAAGGAATGAAATACTTTTCCATAAAACAACACGTATAAATTTCTATTTTCACTCATTTTATTTCATGTAGTCACATTAAATTAAATATAATATTATTCATTTAAATTAACCTAAATATAAAAAATATATGTATTTATTTATATTTCCATCTTTTTTTATATATATTTGAAAAGATATAGATATAAATTAAAATTTTTAAACTATAATTTCTCTTTATACTTTTAAATATAATAAATATTATTCATTGAAAACTTAAATAAATATAATTGAGTGGTTATAAAGATATATATATAAATAATTTTATAAATTATTAAATAATTGTATGTATAATAATTTAATAAAAAAATTAATTAGTTATTAGTATATTATTTATCGTAATAAAAATAAAAATACATAAAATTAAAAGATGATATTATCGCACAACGCGCAAATCCACTTTACTAATTTTCTAATAATTAGGAAATCATACTCAATCACTGCATCCGACCATAAACCTAATTACATGATACTTACTATAAATAAAATAGCTTATAAATAAAATAGCTTAATCCTAAATGTAATAGAAAGAAAAATAATAAATATAATAATAAAATATTCTCATAGCTAACAACCATGTATACTTATGTTTATTTGTTTCTATAAAATAAATGATATAAAAATAAAATTATATTTATTTCAATTGAAGCAATACCTTTAATCGAAGTCCAATATAATTACATTAAATAAATTAATATAATTAATTGTTTATATAAATAATAAATAGATTATGCGGAATAGATTACATTAGAGTATCTAAAGGGTCTTGATTGTACACAGCCCAACAAAAAATAGCCTTAAATTATTCAATTTATGTTCGTTTGAGGCTCACAAAAGCTTTTTGGAAAGAAAATCGTGAATCGAGTAACTTTTAAAATTGAGACTAGTCAGCCGAGTCACAGCCAGGTCCAAAATCCACCAATTTGAGGTCAACTTAGTATTTATGTTTTGTCTTATTTGCTTTTTTAGGATTTTAGTGGACCACTTTAAAAACAGTAATTTCTTCTTTATTTTTTTGATTTTTTAATCTCACTAACAAAGTATATCTTTTATTTCTTGAATTAGGATTTTGGTCATCCTAGCCAAATCGAAATTAGCCATCGAAAAACTCTTGACAAAGTCTAAATAGTCTTGACTGTTTTCGTTTCGTGTCACTAGATGACAATGAGTTTGTTTCCGTTTTGTGTCACTGAATGACAATGGCGATGATGGACTTCATCAACTATAAAACAAAACATAATTATTTAAAATTAAATACTACAATCACAAGGAGAGAACTACATATAAATATTTAAAAATTAAAATACAAAATTACTTAAATTTATAAATTAAAGTATTAAAACACAACTCTTATTGCCATTACCACAATATTACGAAGTCTTGATTTTGAATATTGAATGGTTGATATTGTTTCTAAAAACTTTTTGATATAAATTCAACTTTCCTCCAAGTCAAATTGACGATGGCAAGATCCATACGAAGTCCAAATTCACCATCGTAATTTTATACTAAAGTTCTTTTCTCCTTCAATTATAGTTTTTTTTTCATCTTCATTTTGTACGCATAAAGTTAGAATATTATTATGTTATTTAATTAAAATTTTCAAATTTTTAACTTCAGATGTAACGGCTTTCTTGATTTTTGTTGGACTATATGTTTTTGTTTTGTCTCATCATTCTATTTCTTTTTCATTTTTTCTTTATTTCTCCGTAACGGGTATTACCATTATAATTGATTTACTAGCAATGAAATCTTTGTTTAAATCCAAATTAAATAATGACATACCTGGATACTTAGAAGTGTTATTGTCCGATTGTGCTGGTTCATGAACTTTTTACTTTCGACTAGTTAAACTTTAACTACTTTCTACGTAACGTGTTTTTCTAGTATCTTTAAAGATAGACTACAAGTAATCAAATTTGAACCTTCTTTTTTTTTATCAAATTTGAACCAATTTTTTCTTTATTTCCATTGCTCGATCCAACTACATATTATGATAAAAACCATTACAAAATAAATAAATTTTAATGTGTACCGAATTAAAAGAATAAATAAAATAGTATACTTGTCACATCTTGCTTCGAAACACCATTAGGATTGAGGTATTTTAGATGACAAACCATCTCTCAGTCACTCATGGTAATGCTCATTGTAATTTTAAAGAGAAAAAAGAGATCTAATATTATTTTTCATTGGTTATGCATCATGGTACTCAATTTCATTTACTTGCATCTCCAATTGAATTTTGGAATATATTGAGACGTATAGAGCATAAAAGCTGATCCTTTTTCATTGCATATAAAGCACTTCGAGAATACATTTTTGTGTTTGGATGGAGAGAGTCAAGGTCTATGAAGTAGAAATCTTATAGTACTTGTCTTATACAGCTGTTATGAGTAAAAAGTAAGCTTGGCAAAATTCAGAACATGAGTAAATTCAGGACATGAGTATATCCTTACTCATGTCCTAATTGGATCATTAATTTTGTGAAGGACAAAAGTCTTATACATATCTTAAAATAAATATTATGGATAGGATAAAATCATGTTTTAAGAAATTGAGGATATAGATTTATCCTTGTCCAATGTCCTTATTTTATCCTCTAACTTTTCTTCTTTTTTTTTTTAAATTTCTTTTTGAATTTTTTTTAGGATTTTCATATTATTCATAATTATATCCTACTACTATCCTTCTACTACTATCCTTAACTACGTTCTAAGTTTATCCTTATTAATAAATCAATAAATAATATTATATTATAATTAAAATTTTAAATAATGATAAATTTATTTATTTATCTAAATACTTAATAATTTATAAATTTATTTTCATGTATATTGATAAATGTGACATTATTATTTTCAATTAATTAAAAAATTAAAAAATGTGAACTTTTAAGAAGTGTCATACAAGTGATTGGAAATAAATTTATATATTTTTATGTTTATATTATAATTTTTAATTATATACTAAATTATAATTTGTTTTCTATATATTTAAAATTGGTTAATAGAAATGTATAGTTTCAAAACTTTTTAAAATTTTTATTCATTTATTTTTAACTTTATTTGGTTTATTTTATATAATTTTCCCTTTTTTT
The DNA here is from genome assembly GCA_031304145.1 of Cardiospermum halicacabum. Classification (NCBI taxonomy): domain Eukaryota; kingdom Viridiplantae; phylum Streptophyta; class Magnoliopsida; order Sapindales; family Sapindaceae; genus Cardiospermum; species Cardiospermum halicacabum. Next base: position 14,779,698 of record CM062395.1, read on the forward strand.
ATGTATTTCAATTTTTTTAATTACTTGTAAGAGAAAAAATCTCAGTAAATAAATAAATAGTGTATTTTTAATGAAATAATAAATATTTAATTATATTTAGTTAAAAATAATAAATTTCAAATGTAAAAATATTTTAAATAAATGTTCAATTAAAAGCGATTATCAATAATAAACAAAAATTTACAGCGAACATATAACAATCTATAAAAACAAATAATACTTTTATTATAAAAGGTTTATTTTAATTAATTTTAACAATAATGTCAAAAACAAAGAAGTGAAAATATCTAACTTTATATGAAAAATAAAGATAATTAAAAACAATATAATCAATAATATTTATAAAAAAAAAAAAATTAAAAAAGCACAATAGAAAATTTACATATTTTTATATATTTTTGTAAATAACTAAAGATATTTAATAAAATATATACGATCACAATAAAATTGATTTGAAAAAAATATAAAATTTTATTTTCAAAATTATATGAGATGATGATTTAGAATTTTAATTTTAAAAATGATAAATAAGTAGTTTCAATAATATAACATTAACAATTTATATAAAAAATTTATAAAATAGAAAATATTAAATGAAGAAAGAGAAGATAATCAATAGGATAACAAACACACTTTTCAACATATATGCTTTCTTACTTATAATAGGATCTTTTAAGGATTTTTCCTAGACACGGACCAAACACATATGCTTTCTTACATATAATAGGAACTTTTAAGGATTTTTTCTAAACACGGACCGGATTTTATCTTGAAAAAAAATTTTAAAAATGATTGGACGAGATTTTGTCCCGAAAGAAAAAGATTTAAAAAGAATTGACCATTATTATTGGCCCAGATCATTAATTAACTGGATTTTGTTACACACATAATTGTTACATCCACATATGTGTGGACATGGACCGGATTCGCCCATTTTGCCACCCTTGGTAAAAAGTGATTGCAATGCGCTTTGATGGCTTGATTTTATATAGATCATTAAGGGATTTTTGAGAGTAAAGTGATTGCAATGCGCTTTGATGGCTTGATTTTATATAGATCATTAAGGGATTTTTGAGAGTAATTGCATTGAATAAATTCAAAGTCTTGAATGTTTGTAAAAGATGTGAGAATATAATCTAGTGAACGACTGCTCATGATTGCATTGATCCTTATATCTTATATTTTGTTTGTAAGATTTGTCATGAGCCTTATATTTTGTTTGTAAGATTTGTACAAATTATCAGAAGATTCTAAAGAAAAGTCTACAATATCATCTTCATATCCATTTTCCTTGGAAATTCTAAAAATCAATATATGAAAAAGTGAACTGAATAACTCAAATCTATTCAATGAGTTAACCAGACCATAATCACCATCATTTTAATTAGACATTTCCATTGCATTGCACTACTATAACCTATTTGGTGACTGCTAGTACAGTAACTGGCACAGTTACATCAAGCTAACCCTACAAAGCAAGGCCAAGGTACAAGACGTGCAGCTCTCTGTCAAGACAAACAATTAATTTTAATAAATAAATTGAATTATGGTCAAATGAAGTACAATGTTTTTAAGTACCTGGAGGCATAGGTTAATTAAGTACATGGGGATACATGGAGGCATGGACAAGTAAGTCCATTTCTAATATATTCCAACATGTCTAAAGCTATCCCTTCAGATCACTCATTGTGTGCTCGGTTATCAGTTCTAGCCATACAAACAACTAAAATTCCTATAGACAATGCCGCACACCTGGTCACCAATAATGTGCAATTCCTGCACGTTGAACAGTTCCACACTCCTCCAATTCAATTAGAATACTCTCCTACCTGCACTGGCTGGAGCTCAAAGAGGTCATCCATGATCTATCAAAACTCTTCCCGTTCGCACTAGCATAGTGGTCATGACTCATGAGGGATTTTCTTTCCAGCGAAGAAAGGATTGCTTAGTCCAAATCAATCAAACCTACCTTTTATTTTCAAATGGGAACTTCCAGGGATCTACATTCATCATGCCATACCATTTGTATCAGCCTACCTTAGCACAGATAACTTTATTATGCCCACCATCTATCCAGGTATGATCATTCATTCATACATCTTTGATATATGCATCTTTCCCATGCTCAATTTGAGTATATTTTTCTTTTGATGACCCAACCATTTGTTACTACTATATAGCATAGACAACTAACTTAAAAGAGTTTCCTTTTCAACTTAAATAGAAAAATAAATTAAGCTTATGGTGCCCGCAAGCACATACTACTAAAATTGGTGAGTAAAGGAAAGGACCAGAAATCCTCAAAAGTCCTACTTTGTAAGACAATACTGAATTTAAGCAAATATCTATTTATTAATGAATGAAATAAAAGGATACATTTTATTAAGAACTTAATAGGTATGATAAAATTAAATTATTAGTAGAAAGCTTATAATACAAAATAAACCAGCATCTATTTTTCAAATAAGAGTTTTTTTATCATTTTTTTCACTTGAAAATAAGCCATTTATTTATGAGTACTTCTTACTGAGCTACTGCTTAAAAGGAGTAGAGGCCAAAGGAACACAGTACCACCTTGTACTGCTCCCTAAGAAAACTAATTTTCATAAGATCCTTTAAATCCCAACCATCCAAGTAAAACCATGTTCTCTTGATCTACCAAGTCACTAAACCTAATATACACATACTCAACTCAATTAATCATTCGTCACTTTTACATTATTAGAGATTAATCTACTTTTTACAACCTCTATCGAGCTGAGGCAATAAAGACAGTTCTGCCTTGCTTCCCACATTTTAAAATCCTGGTAGAAGAATTTGTAAACCTAATCTCTACAACCTTTAAATTATGCAATCATATCAACCACAGAGAAATTAGCAGCTAACAAGTATGAAGACAGAATCTTCTAACGATGTATTACTACATTTCAGACAAACTAAGGAATCCTGATGTATTACTACATTTCCAACATACTAGGGAATCCTGATGTAATATATGTATATGCCCTTAAAACATTCTAAATCATCACTATTTTATGATAGCGAAATTGTGCAATAAATAATAGAACTCCAACACCGCATTGACCCTACTTACAATCACAAGCCCATTTTAAATTGATAAACATCCAATATAAACCAATGAATTGTTTAATTTCCATACTACAATGAGCTCTATTTTTCAATAAGAAACCAACTAGAAATCCAATAAAATACAAAGATAAAATAGAGCAGTCATGAACAATATAGAACATTCTCCAAATATCCAGATACAGGGATAAACAATCCACAGTACAGGTGACTCAATGTGCAGCAACAACAGCCGGTAACGAAATTAGCTCAACAAACATACAATACAACCACAAGCAACATCCACCGTCAAGAACTTGATCAAAACTAACAATAACTTTGTAGACCATGAAAACCAAATCATGACACAAAATCTACGTCAATCAAACAACATACAACATAATGACACCATTTTTATCATAAAATAAATTTTAGCAGGCTAACCAGATATAAGAGTATGAAAGAATGTTGTGTCTTATCTTTGTTTTAAATATTAAAAAAAATGTTTGGGATAGCATCAGCTCATAGACATAAACTTTCAACAAAACAATACAAACAGAATGAAAAATGACATTTTGCAACAATGCCTATAGAAGAAAAGTTAGGGAAATAAACTAAACATATGCAGGCCTGACATTAAATACATTAAAACAGACATTTATGATAACTAATTAGAACCGGAAATACTTACAAGAGTTGCAGAAGCATGGGATTTGTACCTAAAGGAAAGAGAGAAAGAAAGAAAGAAAGTTACTATAAGCAAGAAAACTTATCTTGAGAATTATATATATATATATATATATATATATATATATATATATATATATATATATACTTCCTCCGCTTTTTTTTATGTGCTACACTTGAATAGTATTTACTATTCATTCATCAATTTTGTTTTTTATATTGTTACTTACGTATAAAGAAAAATATATTCAAGTGGGATCTTGTTTTATTCATTTTAATGTCTACTTTTTAAATATAAAATTTTTATAATTTTTAGTTGTATATAATTAAAGATATTTACCGTTAAAATTAGGTCTCGAATAGTGTGCAAACAGAAAGTGTAGCACATAAAAAAAAAGCAGAGGAAATATATATATATAAATGTTGTCTTAATCTATTTTAAAAATTTAAAAAAAAAAATTTAAAAAGGAGGAAAATAGATTTGATAACTTGATGTACTCACCGAATTAAATTTTACTTCAGGGCTGCAGCATAATCCGGTGAAAATCCCTCCATAATAACCAGACAATGGGTCAGAGGTAATGCAAATTTATATAAGTGCACACAATAATAGAGGCATAGAGCAAAAGGAGAAGTTCTCTTTTAACATAAAGAAAATGTAAAACAGCAAAACTGATGACCTTTAAACGGAACACTTTAAGCCAGCAAACAACGTTAAACAAAAAGCATAGGTCCAGCACTAAATACCTCAAAAATTAAGCTTACAAATATCCACTAGCACATCATACAAATTTCCTAACAGTTACTAGAAAGAACTACAAGAATGCATTAAGCTATTACATGCAGAAACAATAAAATGAGACAGTCAACAGAATGAGAGAATTGAAAGATAAAAAATAACAGCTCAAGCACCTTCTCAAATTCAACTATCATTTATTTCACTTAAAGTTCCAATACTTAACAATTAGAACAGTCTCATGACGTGCCACAACAAGCTCCTAATAAACAAACCAGGTTACCTTCTCCTGGGTGCCTTTCAAGAATACTGGAGGATTGCCTCAAAGCAATGGCAGATATCCTGAATGAAAATTTGAATTAGACTCTTCAGAACCCAAAGTATTAGATAACATAGAAGGATGAACGAATTAAATGATAGGAAATACAAGCGCAAAAAGTCAAGAACATAAATAAATGATAGATATTGCCACACTGATAGACGTCAAAAGAAGCACTCCTGCTACCTTGAGAAAAGTTCTCAAAGAACAAACCTTCTACTCATGAAGTCAATTCATTTCATATCCCTTTCTGAATTCAATAAAAAGCACAAACAAGTATGCAAAGGCCACAGATAAAGTACTAACATAATTGTCTTGGGGCACAAATGGTTAAACAATTTTCATGAAGACCACAATCAAGAATGATTACAGGGAAAAAAATGCCTTTGGCTAGTTGTCTTACAATAGAAACAGTACATTCCACTGAAAGAACTGCCAGAAAAGCGTACTCCACCAATATCACCCCCTTGGACTTCAACCATGCCCACAATATGTTCAGAGCTCATAGGCCAGCAAACAAGATAAACACAGATAATGCCCAATGATTAGATATCTGAATATGAATAAGGTCACAATTACAAATATCTAGAACAACAGCATGTGTGGAGTCATAAAATCAGCAACACGATTCACTTGCCCGAGATGAATGGATGCGCCAATGCCTGTTGCACAGTCATCCTCTTTTCTGGATCTAACACAAAAATTTTGTCAAGAAGATCTTTGAAATTGGCTAACATCTTGGGATCCTCACCAGGAGAGCTGGTAATGATTGATCCAATATCTTTTGGCTTTATATTGAATATCGTCCTTTTTATACTCTACAATGCAGACGTAAATGTGACAGCATTTTAGCAAATATATCATAATGAAAAAATAGGTAAAGAAATAAAGTATACTATAAGATACCTTTTTAGTAACAGGATCCTCCTCAGTAGTATGAAAATTAAAATCATGATCAAAGTGCTGATCAGTAAATCCTCCCTTTAAAAAAAAAAGGGTTAAATTTAGTAGCAGATATAAGGTAATTAATATGGATCTCAAAACACCTGAGATTATCTACACAAGCATGACTACAGCAAACCAAATGAACACGTTGAAGGACTAAAAATTACAATAACATTCAAGAGCTTAACAATTCTGTTTCAATAAAGAAGCACATCTATTTCTTCTCAGAATGAAAGTCTAGAGCTCCAAAAGTAATATACAACTATACCTTACGTAACATTTTCTTTGGAAAAGGGCCCTTCAACTCCATATGAAGCCTCAACATGTCATTGTTTGTAGCTCCTGGGAAAAGCACTTTTCCTGTATAGAGCTCATACAAACAGCAACCCACCGACCAGATATCCAGAGGATGATCATAAGGCAAGCCTAGAACTACAAATGAAACTTGTCAAAACACTAAAACTTAAACTTTTTACTGAGAAATAAATACTCTGTTAATACATACTCATCAAATAAAACAAATAAAAAAGGAATAACAAAATTATATTGACTAATAGCTAAAAGACGATGACAGGAACTTACTTATCTCAGGGGCACGATAAAAGCGACTCACAAGGTAAGGCGTAATTTCATTTTTACCAGCAAACATAGCATTACCAAAGTCACAAAGCTTAAGCACATTCTTTGCTTCATTTACCTAAAACAATACCACACCAAATACCAAGTTAGAGCAATCAGACATATTGAATAGGGAATCCAACAACAATGTGAACAATAAACTATACCAGCATGTTATCTGGTTTTATGTCACAATGAAGAACGCCACAGTTCTTAAGATGCTTCAACGCGATAAATAGCTGTTTTGAATATGCTCTAACAGCAGTTAGTTTAAGGCCAATATTTCTGCCAAACTTCTTTAAAACTTCACGGAGATTCATATGAAGGGATTCAAAAACTAAGCAAAGATGATTTCTATACTTAAAACTTGAGATAAAGCGGACACAATGGCGTTTGTTCTCTAGATCAGCACCAGCCAGTTTCTTTAATATCTGAACCTCTGTCTGACCAGCTTTGTTCCTGTCATGTAAAATGAAGAAACTGGTATAAGATCTTAATGTTTTGTTTCGGTCATGTAAAATGAAGAAACTGGTATTAGGTCTTGATGTTTTCTCTTATTCTTCTTCTACTGAGAGTAGAAGGCTTATATAGTGACTCAATTTGAGCCTTATACAAACTAAGCACCTTAAAGGAATGAGTTTTATTCTTAACTAGAAAGCTATCTAAATAACATGCTACTGCTTATCATAAACGTCTAAACAGATAAACCAATTCTACAAACAAACACACATAAAAACTCATAAACTAATGGCTATTAACAAAAAATGTAACAAGTGACCATACATCAAGAATAGAGCCTGAAAACCATGCAGAACATAGGAAAATAAATTATAAGTTAACCCTATACCAAACTTTTAATCTGATAAAGGGTGATCACTCACATTGTTTCATTGTTGCGAATTATTTTGATAGCCACTTCTTCTGGTTCACCATTACCGCCCTTAAGATCCTTTGCACGAACAACTGTTGAGAAAACACCTTTCCCATGGGCAGCAGTGATTTCATATCGTCCATCAAGCATTTCACCAAATCGATAGCCTATGCAGGAAACATATTATCACAACTAACATAAAAAATGAACCTGATGAATAGGCACAAGAATAACTCCTACGGATCAGTTACAAATAAGCTGCTTCCAATCAAAAAAATATCCAGTCAAAACAATCTTTATCACTCCTAATGTGAAGCATCACCTAGAATGAACTTTTTCATTCCTTAAATAGGTCTATAAGAATAAAAGAATCCTCTTTTCTACCATAGATTTTCACCACAAAGTTTAAAAGTTTCAATAAGTACTTTTCTCTCTTCTTCTTACTCTAATAATTGAACATCAACTCCACGAACATTCGCGATGAATTTTGTAAATTTAAAAAATAAGTGAAGCACAATATATTAGGTATAAAAGTTGAGATCTTCACCATTCTTAATTGAAGACAAGAAAAAAATTATATAAAAATCCTTGAGACAGAACTGGCCCCAAAATTGACCTATCCTTAGAGAATAACACAGAACTTGAGCTGCTTAACCGATTATAATGTGGCTAGCCTATATCAATCCCAAGTTTCTAGGCAATATTCATTTAAGCAAATGTAGGAGATCAGAACTTACTGTAATATCCCTCTGCATCATCCCAGTTGTCGTGAAGACCACTCCTAACAACTTTTAAACCTTCTGCTTTAGCCTGCGAACAATAACCAAATTATTTAATCAAAGCATAAATTGATGTTGACTAGCCAACTTTAGTACTTCCCTGTAGACGGATTCAGTATAACTAAGACACATTCACAGGACAATTACCCCAGTTGCATAGATGAAGAAACAGAAAACTGAAAATTTTTGCAATATCAACAAGGCAGAATAACAGAAGCAGCTACTCTATTTGCATTAGTGGTGCATGACGAGAAAATAGGTGCACTCAGCAGATGTCCAGCATGTGAGATAATTAAGAAAAAAGAGGATGAAGGCAAATGCTAAGGTCTAGCTCCAGGATCATTAACAAATTACAAAACAGCTAGCAAGCCAAACTGTAAGGTCTACTCTGCAGCTACACAACATTAGCAACACCCAGAAGTTGCTGTCAAATCCCAACCCGCCCCACTTTTTTCCTTTTATGGATAACCATTACAATAAGGTAAATTCTATGGCATGAAACAAAGAAGACAACAATCTCAAATCATGGAGGAATTATTAATAAGATCAAAGAGTCAACAGAACCAGACTATCAAAAAACTACTATAACATGTAAGAGACTGCAACAGTATCAATTATGGATCAGGAGAAAGAAAAAAGCAATTGCTACAATAAAGAAAAAAGCAATTGCTACAATATACAACATAAATCTCACCATTTTATGAACTCCAGCAGGTGTCTCTCCAAATATATCATCACAGAATATGTGGTTTGATGTTTCACTCTGCAGTAATAAATCCAATAAGTGATCCAACAAAGAAAAAGTTAAAGAAGTGAAACAATTAACTGACTAGCTTAAAAAATACATAATACACAACCCAAGAAAGTAGACACACCTTTGGGGTACCATCTCCAAGTCCGCCAGGGGCAGATGTCTGTGGAGAAGCAGCAACTCCATTTTGTGGAGGCGACTTCTTCACAGAAAATAATTGGTCAGCAGCAAATATATCTACACCGTCACTTCCACCAGTAGATTTATCGATAAGATTATTATCATCACCCACTGGCTGATCATGATGCTGCTCAGGCCTTTTATTATTTCCCAGATCTAGGGACTCTGATTTCTGCTGTGCCTGGAGATTCTTATGCTTCTCTAGAATTGCTTGCCTTAGCTTCCTACTCTCCTCCTTGATTCTGTTCAGATCTTCCTCTTGCTCAACAAGCTTTAAAGAAACCCTTTCTTCAAAATCATCTTGCTCATCTTCATCTCTCTCAGTTTTCTCTGCAACATCTTCCAAAGAACCATAATAATCCTTCGATGAATTATTCTTTCTTGATCTAACATCTTCATCATAACCAGAGAGCCTAGAACGTTTATGCCTATCTCGATTGCCATAGCCATTATCAAGACTTCCATACTTTTCCCGATCATTTTCAATATCCCTACCTCTATCACTCCGTCTTTCTCTATCCTTCTCTAAGTCCCTCTCTCTATCTCTGTCTTTTCCCCTATCCCTATCCCTCTCTCTTCCCCTCTGCCTATCTATGTCTCTATCATTGGCCCTAACTCTATCCCTGCTCCTATCTCTCTCCACATCCATCTCCTCATACCTGCTCCTATCTCGTCCCTCCCTGTCATTGTGTATCTCCCTGTCCCTATCCCTTTTCACTTCTTTGTCTCTTCTCCGATTCCTCTCCATCTCCATATTCCTGTTGCTAGCTGATTCTCTTTCCCTTCTCCGCTCCCTTTCTACTTCCCTCTCCCAACTCCTCTCTTTATCCCGTTTTTCCCGACTGTGATGCCTATCCTCTCTCTCAATGTATTTATTGTGAAAAGTACTATTATCTCGGTCAACATCCTGCAAATGACCATGGCGCTCACTTCTAGTGCGTTGAGTCACTTTCTCATCATCAATGTCATTAACATCATGCACAGAGTCCCTACTACCACGGCATTCATTTCTAGTGCATTGAATCACTCTCTCATCATCAGTGTCATTTAAATCCTGCACATGATGATTTCTTTTCAAGAAAGCTTCCTCTTCCGTTACAATTCGGGAGCAAGATCTTTCTCTAGAAAAATCATATGACCTTGATCTACTCCTAGTATAATTCTCTTCACGCGATCTATCTTGCACTGGTGAACGATCGAGTTTCTTATACCCTTCCCTTGCACTTTTAGGGGACATTGACTTCCTCCTATCCCTTGAACTCCTTTGATTATTTTCCATTGCAACAACATAAGGATAACTCTTTTCTTTGCTACTTCTTCTTGAAGGGGAAGACCTTGACTTCCTTGGTTGATCATCATTCTCCAAATTGTATTCACGAGGCAAATCACCATTGATGTGACACTCGTCTTGAACTGCACGAGCATCAGACACATCTTCAGTTTCATCTGCATTGATCTCCCGAACTCCCTGGTACACATATCAAGAAGATTTTTTAAGTCCAGAAAATTCCCAAACACAAAAAAATCTGATGCAAAGTTAAAATAAAGATTAATTAAGACGTAATAATGCAAAAGACTTAATTCAAAAAAGACATGTAACCAGCTCTTACAAATCATGGTAAGCCATCAGTCTCTCCGTGGCAACGCCTAAAGGACTTCTTTTGCAAAGCATTCAAGCAGATTCTTTTATATGCATGAAACACTCAGGTAATCTAAACAAACTCTCACAAGCGAACTCAGAATCAAAATTTCATAAATAAAGCAATACAACATAATCTAATTCTGTCCAATCACCAAGAATAATGATTTACTAAATAAATATCGAAATTCTGAAGTCAGTTTTCACCTCTCTTTACTAATTCTCGTTTCCCAGCAGCAGCCAAGCAAAATAGTTAACAATATGAATTAAAAAAAAACACAGAAAGAGCTTAAAGGCAATCAGAACACACCGGATTCCTAGAGTCAGTTCTATCAGCGAAATCGGAGGCCTCCAAATTACCAGGCTTTTCGATATTGTCCTCCTCCAGAATTTCACCTTCTTCAACATCATCATCGACCCGAAAACCATTATTAGCCACAGGATTCGAAGAGACGGGAAGAGCGAAATCCTCGCCGCCGTGATTGGATTCATCTTCGTGCTTCTTACTTCGGTGATGACGGTGGCGGTGGTGGTGATGACGATGTTTATGGCGTTTCGAGGACTTCTCGACTTCGTCATCGGAGGTGGATCGACGGTGCTTACGGTGGGAATCTTTTGACTGGGTGTCGCTAGCCATCGGATTGGGTTGACAAAAATCTAGGGTTAGGGTTTACTGGCCTTTCGATATTGTCTGGTGGGTGATTCAAGAGGATCAAAAGCGAGTCCGCCAATAGTTAATGCTAGTCGAGTGTCCTGTGTTTGGGTTTTCAAAGGATAAGGGTCTTTTTATGCCAATACGACTTATTAGCCCAGCATGAAAAAACATAAATATATATATATATATATTTAATTTTTATTATATACTCCCTCTGTTTGAAATTATTTAAGATAAATGCACCCTTAAGAAAATAATCCTTTGCAGGAAAAACAATTGACATGGGCTGCATTGCTCTTTAATTTTTTATTAATAAAAATTAAAATCTAATAAAAATACTGGTAGAGTAATCATCCGTTTTACCTCTCATTTTGTTAGTTATTTTGTTAGTGTAATCATCATATTTTATCTCTGATCGCAAGTTAAAGTATTTTTGAACTTTTTACTTAAAAAAAATTATATTTTTAGATCAAAATTAAAATTTGTAAAGAAGTAAATTTTTTTCAAAATTTTTTATAGAAAATAGACCAAAATGACCATAATACTCATGTTTTCCGGTTTTGATTTGTTTTCTGGACAAATCAGACCAGAAAGCAAAAACTACACGGAAAAACATACAAAATATAACTGTTTCCAGTTGTTCTACTTCCCGGACCGGGAAACAGAATACCGGGAAATAGTTATATTTGTCTGCTTTCTGGTCTGATGCTTCCCGGTCCACTTGAAAGCTCATTTTTGCAATTTTTTAAAAAACAAAGTCTAAAAATGTAAAGAAATTTAAAGTTGGTCGAAAACTAAAATTTTTTTTATATAAAATCTAAAAATGCTTATTTTCACTTTTTAATATTATAAATTATTTTATTTAATTTTTTATTCACTTGAAGATTATTTAATTTTTTATTAATAAAAATAAAAAAAAAACTAATAAAATATTGATAGTGTAATCATCACATTTTATCTCTCATCACAAGTTAACTTTATTTTTAGTATTGTAAATTATTTTATTTAATTTTTTTATTCACTTGAAGATGAACCAGATAGTAACTTGTAAACTCATCTTCTAATCATCTGGGAACATATTTCATCATATCTACATCTTTGACAATGAATTTTGGAGGTAAAATTTCATTTTAGTTTCACCAAAATTTTCAAAAAATTTAAATTATCTGATATACAAAAATTTTGAATGCTTTCACTTTGAAAATTTATAGCATTCCCACCAAAATATTTACTTAGATAGACATTACCATAAATTAAAAAAAAGGGAAAATTTTTTTTATAGGCCATAAAAAGTTTACTATACAATTGTAGGCCACTTTTGTAAAGTTTGCAAAACTAAAGTTTGGTTTTCACTTCATAGGCCATTCACAGACTGTGACCGTAATTCACAGACTGTGAGCGTAATTCACAGCATCTGTGAATTGTAATGATTCAGGGGTATTTTGTGAAACTTTGCCTATGGAGGGAAAACTAAACTTTTAAAAGCCTGTTTTTGTATGTTTTTCAAAACAGACCTATAATTGTATTTTAAACTTTAAAAAACTCATTTGAAAGAATTTTCACATAATAAAAAAATAGAATCAAACTTCACAGCACAACCAACAAGCACCACCAAAAACACAATGTCTGTTTTACCAATTGATTTAAACACAGAAGTTGTGGTTGATTCGAGTAATGAGATATTTCACGATGAAGATGTAAATAATGGTAATCTTATACCAGATTTAAACATGGAGCCACCCACGCAGAGTTATATATGTTTTGAAGACATTTCATCTCCAGCAGTGCATAGTATTATTATTTTTTTATATTTTTGTTTATTTTTTTTTTCATGAGTTAGATAACATAAATTGCAATTTATATATTTTTATTTTCTTTTGCTTTTTACCAGATGAGTCACCCAGAGAAGATGAGTTAAACTTTGAAGCAAATTCTTGTCTAGAAAATTTTCATCTATGGTATTTTTTAAAAATTATTTTTTTCATGTTAATATATTTTTTTTCTCATGAGTTCAATATATATAAATTGCAAGTTATATATTCCAGATTTAAACTTGGAGCCACCCGTAGAGGATGAAATAAATTTTGAAGAAATTTTGTCTCAATAACAATTTCAATGGTAAATTTTTGTTAAAAAAATTATTTTGTTATCTTTTATATATATATATATATGGTTATTTCCAAAAACCACCCAATTTTTCAAACATTTTACTTCTGGCACCTGTTTTTGCAAATTTATACCAAATCACCCCCAAAACCACCCAAAATTAAAACCACTAGTGGTTTTGGTGAGGTATGAGTGGTTTTTGTGTGATTGAGTGGTTTTTGTATTTTTGAGTGGTTTTGCTAATTATTTAATTTTAATAATTATTAAATTTTTGTTTGATAATTTAACTAAAATTTAAATATTTTATTAAATAATTTAAATATATTTTATTTATTTTTTAAAATTTTTTACTAAACTAAAATAAATTATTATATAGTTTAATGTTTTTTTAATAATTTTAGTTTTAATTTTTATTTTTAAAATTTACTAAATTAAAAATATTATTATGCAGATTTAATCATTTAAAAAAATATTTGGTTAAATTATCTTTAATAATTTTTTATTTAAATTTTTATTTTTTAATTTACTAAAAAACCTGCTGTAAGAGATTATTTAATTATAAGTATATTTGAAAATTTTATTAAAAATTTATATTATTATTATACTATAATTTTATATGTTCTTAAAAATAAATATCAAAAAGAAAAAAATATTTAAAATTGAAAAATAATTAAAAAATATTGATATATTTAATAGTTATTTTATTTTTGAAAAATAAATATAAAAATAAAACTCAATTTTTCATTTAAAATTATTTGAATTAGATAGTTTTTGGTTGTATGTATAGAATTAAAAATTAAAGGTTGAATATAAAAATTATTAAAATTATTCAGCTAATTAAATAAAAGAATTAAAAATTTTACAAATTATTGATACTAGTTGTAGTTTAGTAAAAATAAAAGTAAGAAATTAAAACTATAAATTACTAAAGTTAATGAATTAAAAATTAAAATTTTCTAAAACTATAAAAAAAAATATTTAAATTATTTGATAAAATATTTAAAAATTTACTAAAATTATTAAATCAAAATTTTAAAAATTATTAAAACTAAATAATTAGTAAAACCACACAAAAACCACTTAGAAACACAAAAACCACCTATATCTCACCAAAAGCATATACACCTCACCAAAACCACCAATGGTTTTAATTTTGGGTGGTTTGGTATAAGTTTGCAAAACCGGATGTCATAAGTAAAATGTTTCAAAAATTGGGTGGTTTTTGGAAATAACCCTCTATATATATATATATATATATATATTATATATATATATATTAGTTCAATACATAAATTGCAATTTATATATATTTTTTCTTTAACCAGATTTAAACCTGGAGCCACCCATGGAGAGTGAGATAAATATTGAAGCAAATTCATTTCATATTGTTCATGGTATTTTTTTTTTTTAATTTAAATTTTTTATGTTAATAGTTTTTTTTATAAGTTGAATACTTAAATTGCAAGTTATATATATATATATAAATATATATATATATATATATATTTGTCAGATTTAAACTTGGAGCCAGCCGTGGAGGGTGAGATAAACTTGGAAGAAAATTATCTCCAAAATAATTATATACCGTGGTATTTTTATTTATTTAATTATCATGTTAATGTTTTTTTTTCATGGGTTACTAGTACTATTCTTTTTTTCATGATAGTGTTCATTTGATTTATTTGTACAGAAATTACAAACAGTGTATGCTAATTTTTTTTAATTATTTTTTTAAAACATTGTGATGTTATTGTTTCTTCAATAACTAAGATTGTGCCACCTGCAAGCTAGGTGGCCCTTTTTTACCTTTTTAAAAAAATTAAAAATTAATAAAATATATTAATATAAATAAATCAAGTATTAAAAATATTTACATTTATTAAAATAAATATAATATAATTATAAATAATTAAAATTAAAATAATCTAATTTTTTAAATTTATTTTTATTTTAATTTATTTTAAATATAAAATTTTATAATTTAATTATTTTTAAAAATTTTGAAAAAATATAATTGAATAAAAAAATTATATTTTTTAATTCTTATCATCAATTTTATATTTAAATTTTAATTAGAATTTTAGTTCATTAAATTTTAAAATAATTAATATTTAATTTAAAATAATACTAATTATAATATTAGAATATGATTAAAAATATAATGAGTTAGTTTATTTATCCAACATAATATTTAATTTAATTTGATCGGAATTTTAAAATTATAAAATAATAAAAATATATATTTTTAAAAAATAAGTAGATAATTTCTTTTAAAAAAATTATAATAACTCAGCACCACATTGTAGAAAATTTCTTTATCAAACTCCTAATACTTACCAAATATTTTATTTAGTACTCATAATTTTATGTATATTAAAAAATTTAACAAATAAATTATTTATTAAATTCACTTAATTCTATCCAATTTTTTTCCATTTAACTACAAATTTTAATCCATTTCATTAACTTTTAAAATTTAAACATAAATTAGCTTAGCTTAACTTTGAGATTAAATGTGTGTACTCAATTTTAACTTTAAATAAATTATAAAATATGATATTATTAAAATTTTATTTTAAATAAAAGTAAAATTAAATAATATTAATAATAATAATATAATTAAATACAAATGAATGAATTAATAAAATAAAATATTATTAAAATTTGAATTTGATATTATTTTAAATAACTTTTGAAATACTATTCTAAAATTTAATTTTAACATTACTAAAATCCTAATCGCAATTTCAACTTACATTTTTTAGCTTTAATTTATTAATTTTTAAAATTTTATAAATTAATTTAGAATAATAATTTAACATTAAATTATTTTGAAATCATATAAGTCAAAATAGTTATTTATTTAAAATAATATTTAAATAAATTTTTAATTTTTAATAAATTTTCTTTTAGCTTTCGAATTACTTTGCAACTTAATATAATACCCCTTTTTATATTTCTTTCATTATGTTTTTTATATTATTATTATTATTATTATGTAATATAAAATTGATATACAGCACGGAGAGCTACAGTTCATTAAAATTAATACACCCTCTCAAATTCTCAAGTGAAACAAAACACATAAAGTTAGTCATCCAGGCGTCTCATTCCTCCATATGACACCACCCACATGCTCTCCAGCATCTGTCATCACTGCAACCCGCAACCATTTCTCTCCTCTGTAAATACATACACCCTACAGTTAGACTAATTTACATTCAGGCAATTCAATCCACAGCGAAGACATATAAAGCTATCAATGGAGATGGAAGTTGAAGTGATTCCAAAAAAAAAACTTAATCTCATCAACATTCATAATAACTGACAATAGAAAAACGAAATTAAAGAGAATGGACAAATGAGTATAAAGGAACAACTATTGATCAATTACAATTAAGCCCAATTGTATATTTTCAATAAAATCATTTTTAGATAAAAATGAAGCAAAATTATATGGAAATTTTTTTTTATAGACCATAAAAAGTTTACTATACAATTATAGACCACTTTTGAAAAGTTTGATTTTCACTCCATAGGCCATTCACAGACCATAATTCACAGACTGTGAGCGTAAATCATAGCATCTGTGAATTGTAAAGTTTTAAGGGTATTTTGGGAAACTTGGCCTATGGAGTGAAAACTAAACTTTTAAAAGCCTGCTTTTGTATATTTTCCAAAACAGGTCTATAATTATATTTTGAAGTTTAAAAAGCCCGTTTGAAAGAATTTTCGCAAATTATAATAATAACCTTTGATATAAAATTATAATAATTAATTAAATGTGTAATATTAGAATTGGATGGAAAGTATAATGGAAATCAGGTGCTTGCTTCGTCCTTTAACAAGTCAAAAGGACCAGACATGTGGGTCCCAATGGATGAGATCGAGCATGGATGGCACGTCCATCTCTTCATCCTCTGTTCACACATCACACTGTAGAGTCTATACCTATAGTCAGATTTTTCAAATCCCTGAAAAACTAAACAAAACGCTCCCATTGGTTGTTTTATATAAAACTTATCAGATGCTAAATCAATATCTCAATTGAAACCAACCAAAAAGATCAGTACAACAATCAATGGACCTCCCATTTTTCTCTCTTCCATGGTTTATGTTCTTCTCTTTCACTTTCCTTTGTGTCTACTTGTATCTCCAGTCTTCCAACCAAAAACCCAGAAAAGGAGGATTCAAATTCTACCCACTACTCAGAGCCTTACCAGGATTCATCAAAATCCATCACAGGTTTCTTGAGTGGTCACGGAAGCACTCAAAGACTGTCCAACTCACACCGCTGTCTTCCACCGTCTAGGCAAAGTCCACGGCATCTTCACATCAAACCCATCAAACATCAAATACATACTTTAGACCAACTTCGAAAACTACCCAAAAAGGCAGAGGTTTGTCGCCCATCTAAAAGATTTCCTCGGGAAAGGAATCTTCAACTCGGATGGTGAAATCTGGAAACTGTAGAGAAAAATAGCTAGCTACAGTTCAACACCAGGTCTCTCACATATTCCAAGTAACAGCCCAACAAAATAGGATGATTGAGGAAGACATGGCCAATTACTTTCACATACTATGGATTTTATCCTTTTAAACCCTTGTTTGTAAAATTACCAAAATACAACATCACATATAAGCTAAATTATTATATGAGAAGGTAAATTATTATAAGAAAAAGGGTAAAAAAAAGAAGAAAAAAAAAGTAATACGATGTTATCCATGCTTTTATATATAGCAAAGATGTCATATTTTTCATGTTAGTATTTCTTTTATATTTCTTTGGTTTATATGGGTGTTGATATAGAAAATTTATATATTATGTGATTATTTATATATTGTTATTTATTATTATGTGAACTTTTTCTTTTAGTAAAATATATATAATATATACATGCACTAATATTTAATATGTTTATTTTTTAATTCAGGTAAGAATAAAAATGTAAGCAATGATCAAAGAAGAAAAATATATAAACATTGCTACAAAAAAGCATTGATGGAAAATAAAAAGAGGGGTGACAAGAGTAATAGCAGAAACATTTTCGGTATCTATTCGTACAATTGAACGTATTTGGAAATAATGAAGTACTGCTGGTGATGTAAGTAATCGAAGAACAAAGAATTGTGGTCGTAAAAGAGTTCAAATCGACTTATCTCGCATTCGTGAGGTTCCTTTCCGTCAACGAACAACTATTAGGTCTTTAGCTTGTGCATTGGATATGAACCATTAAACTCAATTTAAGTTTATGAAGACGGGAGCCATACAGCGTCATTCCAATGCTATAAAGCCCTTACTAAAAGAAGAGAATAAAAATTCTTGATTACGATTTTGCTTATCAATGCTTGACTGTAAGGTCCACAATTATAGGCTAGAATTTTTCGATAAAATTTTTATTCCTTTATTAGAATAGTAAAAAGGTTATTAGAGATAATTTAGAACCATAAGACGTGCAACTTGGGTACTAGTGGCATTATAGTAAATATTAGGAAAGTCTAAGGGCATTTCAGTCATTTTACACATAGGATGTGGTAAAATGCATTAAAGGTGTTATAGAAAATTTTGGCTATGTTCTTTAATTTCCAAGTTTAATTTGGGTTAAAAGTTAACTCTTAATTAATTTAGGGCAAGTCAAAGTTAGTCCAAGGGTATAGATGCATTAAAATGAAAAGTTTTCACCTAAGTGCAAATAGATTGAAGTTGTGGTGGTTATTAGTAATTGTCCTCCTAGTGAAATGAAATTTATTAGAAGAAAGGGACTAAATTGAACTTGTCCATGAGGAGGTTAGTATTTAAGGGGGGAGGGGGAGTTATCTAGAGAATTCTATACATTCTAAAATTCTCTCAAGCTCTCTCCATTTCTCTCCATTTTTCCTTTGGCCAACCACCCCTTAAGATCCTCCATCTCCATTTTTCTTCTTCTTCTTCCTCCATCTAACTCTCAAAACCTCTTCCATACTCTTGCTACATCATAGAAACACCATCAAACCAAGAAGAACAAGCTTATAACATCAATTACATCAAGAATCATCAAGAAACAAGGTAAGGATTCAAACCCTAACTTTCATATATGAGTGATTTGATCCTAGTTTAGTATAGAAATGGTTTCTAGATGTTAAGAATGTTATTAGAATGGTTATAATGCCTTTGGTTATGTTCTTAAATTGAAAGTTATGGTATTAGTTAGAAAAGTACCCAAGTTAGCATGAGGTTGTTGTTAGTGTTGTTTATGGTAGAAACTTATAAAAAGGAATGCTAAACTCTTGTTTTTGTGATTAGTAGAACCAAAAGAGGACCCTAAGGAGCAAGACCAAGTGTAGGAGAAGGCTCTCAAATAAGGTTTGTACCCTAAGCCCTAAAGGTTTTGTTGTTGGTTTCATGTTTGATATGATTTGCATGCTAAAATGGTTTTTATGGTGATGTATATAATTGTTTGTTGGTTTAAAAAAATTTTGATCAATATTTTTGGAAGCATAGACATATGCTATAAAGTTAGTAGAGACTTATTTGAAGTATTTGGCTCTAAGAAATAATAGATTTGTGATGGTTGATGTTTGTTTGAATAAAATGATATGGTTTCGAAAACAATTCCAGCCTACTCCAGAAAATACTGAAACTGTCCTCTAATTCGGTTGAATTTTTAGAAATAGTTAGAAATATAATTAGACCAAGACCTATGAGAATGAAATGTTCCTTTATAAGTCTAGTATGAACGAGTAAAATTTGGTGCTGAGATAATTCAATTTAATACCCTAATTGATGTCAAGAAGGCCATACATGCAGACTGTCCTGAAACAGGGCATGTCTAAAACTTGATACAAACGTGAAAAATAGCTAGAGGCCTATTTGGAAAAAGTTGTGAAGTGAAAAATGTTGGTTTACATGTGTATTAGTAGACTGGAAAATTTGAAAGTGAAATAAGTTCATTTGATAAGTCTTTTAATGATAAGAGTCCAATACATACAAACTGTCCCTAACAGGGCAGTTTGGTAACCTAATTTTGTGGCATACCAAAACCTAAGCTAAAAGACTCAAAATGTACTGAAATTTAAACAGTAGAAAGTTAAGACCTCAAATAAGACTCACACCAAAAATCATAATAATTGGAATTGATTTGATAAGGTTTTAAGCAAAGTGAAATCAGCCCTGTAACACTGTCCCAGATTCCAGTGAATCTGGAATGGTGAAAATGAGATGATTAAAAATATTTTGACCTTGAATTAATGACAAGTGAAGCCATCATAATATATAAGGATGAGTTACGAAAATGATAGAAGTGGTTTGAAGTTAATTAAATACCTATAGAATAAATTATGCCAAATCGAATTCGAACTACTCAGTTTGTTTGAAAACTGGAATTGTTACCACTAGATAATAAACTTTTATAACAACACTTTTACTTGATGTTTAGCATAGCATACTTGTATAATATGAGATAATTTATACATAAATGTAAAGATGACATAAATAGAGATCTTGTAAAAGAATATTTGAAAGAAATGTTTAATTTATGGATGATATTGGATGCTTATGCATCCTATTGGAAATAGAAGTAATGTGATTATTAGCATCGAATCGAATGATGATGGTATCGTTAGTACTTAATAAAAGAATGATTTAATAGTATAAACATATGAAAGATGAATTGAAGCGATAGCCTTTGTAGAATACCGTTAGAGGATGAAAGGCATGCCTTAGGAACTAGAAGTGCACTTCACCCTGAAAGTTGAATGAAATGAGATGATGATGATGATGATTCGGCCTTCGGGTCTATCGGCGGCCCTCGGGTCTATCGGCGTTCTTCGGGTCTATTAGCGGCCTTCGGGTCTATCGGCGGCTCTCGGGCCGAAATAGTTCCGTTTCCTCCATAGGTTATTCTAAGAGGGCTATCAATAATAAGAAAATGAATAACTAACCTTAGTTGTGTTTAAATCTCAAATGATTAAAAGTATAAGGCTAAATGAAATCTTATTGAATAATAGAATATATGGAAATAAATGGATTCCTATATGACTTACTAACCACATGTAAGTTAAACTAACATGAAAATTTACATTATTTGGATTCTTGGAAACTTTAATGAATTTGCCTTTGTAATGATGTTTGGAAACATTTTATGGATTGATTGATCTTGGGTGTACTTGTTTGAATTATTGACTTGTATTGAAAATAAAGGTAAGCATTTGTGTTGCATGCCCCGGGCACGGGGTACAAACCAGGCATTGTTGCCTGAAGTTTTATTTTCTATGTTTTCTTTTTCCTTTATTTAATAACAATCCAGGAAAGGCAATCGGGGGAAAACATCAAGGACCACTCTATGTATGAAGATATGGTTTCAGGAAAAGACTAGGACAGGTTACCATGTGAAGCAAATGAAATTGTTAAGAGAAGGAATGATGATAAGTAAAATGCATGGTGTTATGTACAGTTATATGTATAATCTAAACGCGTACTTGTATAATAAAGAAAAGTTTGATGAACTGATGAAGAATTGGCCTACGAGCTAAAGTGTAACTTGTTATATGGATACTTGATATGTAAATTAAATACTTGTATTGTATAAAGAATGTTACTAGTATGTACATATAATTAATGTTTTGATGTATGATTCGAATAACAGATTATTAATATATGACATTAGTAAATGGATAATTAATTGGTAAATATAATTTGATGAGGTGACGTTGGTCTCTTATCGGGTTAATAATCGGGTAAGGGTCCGACGTCACATTGACGAAGATATAATATCAAATGTGCCAACTTTCAAAGGGATGTTCAACATTGTTCATATTGACGAGAAATGATTCTATATGACAAAGAAATCTGAGAAGTACTATTTGTTGCCGGAAGAGGAGGAACCACTTCGTACTTGCAAAAGTAAAAATTTTATTGGAAAAGTCATGTTTTTGGTAGCCATAGCTCGTCCAAGGTTTGACTCAAATGGAAATGAACTATTTTCTGGAAAAATTGGTGTATTTCCATTTGTCACACATGAACAAGCTAAAAGGCAAAGTGTGAATAGAGCTGCAGGCACATTGGAGATAAATCCAATGACTTCTATAACTAAAGAAGTGATTAAAACTTACTTGATTGATAAAGTTATTCCTGCTATCAAAGTGAAATGGCCACAAGATGATGCAAGTAATCCAATATTCATACAACAAGACAATGCGAGGACGCACATTGACTTTAATGATGAAGATTTTCGTCGGGCTGCTACACAAGATGGGTTCGATATCCGTTTGATGTGTCAACCTCCAAATTATCCCGATTTAAATGTTTTAGATCTTGACTTTTCAGTGCTATTCAGTCCTTACAACATAAAGAGTCGTCGAAGACATTTGATGAACTTATTCATTCCGTGGTAAAATCATTTGATGATTACACATCAGTGAAGTCTAATAGGATATTCTTAACTCTCCAATTGTGCATGGTGGAAATCATGAAATCAAAAGGTTCTCATCAGTACAAGATTCCACACATTAGAAAGACTTTGTTGGAAAGGGAAAATAGGCTTCCTATAAATATATCTTGTGATCGTAGTATAGTTGAAGAAGTTGTACATCATTTAAATCTTTAAAATTAAGAAGTTCTTAAATCTCTTTTCACTATAATTTTATTTTATTTTTTATTTAAATTATGGCATATAATTCAGTTGCATAAACTTAATACCATTCAATTGAAATATTAAAATTTAATACTAACTCAAACTATAAACTTAAAAAAAAATAAAATAAAACTCAACTGGAATATATATTAAAATTAAAAATCATAATTAAAAAACTAGAAGAAATGGACAATTAAAAGGAAATTGATTACTTCCCCATCATTTTTATTTCAAAATTTTTATAAAAGATTATAGTACTTTTTACATAAAAATAAAAATTATTTTCACAATCTTTAATATAAAAATCAAAGATAAGATTATAAACTTAAATTTAAAAATGTTGAAATCTTACTAAAAAGAAATTATTTTACCTGTGATTTTTTTTTTACATACCAGTATAAACTTCTGCTAAAGAATACTTTATAAATAAAAATAAAAATCATAAAAAAGCTACACTGTAATATTTTATTTTTTTAAAAAAAATGGATCATTCCATTTTTTTAAAATTAAGAATATAAACAAATATCGAAAGTATTAAAATCACTAAAATTGTTGCACCTGCTGTGATAATAATAGTAATAATAATAAAAAAAGAACAGCCGTATATGTTTTGATATAATAACAAAAATAAGAACAACAGTCTATATTTTGATATAATAACAAAAAGAATAACACCAGATTATGTTTTCTACTTTGACATAATAACAAAAAGAATACCATCAGTTTATGTTTTCTGCTTTGACATAATAACAAAAAGAATAACACCAATTTATGTTTTGACATAGTAATAAAAAGAAGAAGACCAGTTTGTTTATGATGATTTGCTTTAAAAAAAACATAAATAAATAAAAAAAGTAACAGAATAAAAATTATAATGAACCATTGTCAATAATAAAAGAGCACAGTAACACTGAATAATCATAGATTAAAAAAAAAATTAAAAACAGTGAATTACCATGGATGGAAAAAAAAGAATACAATGAAAACTAGATTACTTTTAGAAAAATTTTGGAAGATAAATGTGTAGCATCTCCCAGACCGTATACTGCATATCTTCAGTGATTTTAAAATCTTCTTTAGAGAAATTGTTTAAATCAAATGCGTGAACTTCTTCTTTTTCAAAAGCTCTCACATATTCTTTTCCAAAAGCTCCTTCATTTTATGTTGGTAACTTATTCAAATCAAAATATCATTTTGCTTCATCTGTTGCTGGTAACTTATTTAAATCTAAGACTTTATGTGCTACATCTTCTTCAAAGTTAAAAATCCTTTTATTGCTTGTGAATGTGAACCACCATTATTTTCTATCTTCTCCTGATAACTTGTTTTCTCCATTCTATAGTTTTGCTTTTACTAACCATAGCAACTTTTACAAACCTATTTATTAAAGAAAAATAAATCACAGTAATAATTACTTCCCTTTGAAAAAATCATGAGCATTAAAAATAAAATATCTTGAGTGTATGAAAAAAAAGATATGTTGAGTGTGTAAAAAGTTATGTATTGAAATGGTGATATAGAAATATTAAAAAATTATAAAAAGTGATCTTGGATTTCTAAAACGATAATTAATTTGAAACAAATTATTTATTCTAAAACGACAGATAATTTCAAACGGAGGGAGTACTAAGTTTGTTGCACATGCTACGCATGCGCGTTCGTATAGATTGTTTTTTTAATTATAATTATATTCAACATATAATTAACGTAATGATATTAACAAAATGGTGTTAACTACCTGTAAGAATATGGAATTAAACTGCCTTGAAAAGGAAGAACTTGAAGCATAAATAAATAATTGGCAGTTGTGAAAGTAGATGTAACCTGAATTATAGATTAACTAGTAAAATTACGCGCGCGTTGTACGTTAGTGATTGTCTTAAGTTAAGCTATACTATGATTTTAATAAAAATGGGTGGCAAATAATTTTTTTTTCCGACAATTGATATTTCTTTTTAAATGCTAATTCATCGTTAAAAATCAAAATATTGAACAAATATTGATAATTCAATTATGGATTATTGTGTAAATTTGTATATCTTGTCACTTGATTTATTTCAAAATAATAATAAAAAAATTCTCAGTGAAATTTTTGCCTAATAGCTTTATATATACTTGCTCATCATTCATAACCGTATAACACTAAAGTAAATAATGTAAAGTCAAAAACCGGTTAAAATTAACAACATTACCTAACAAAAGACAAAATGCTCAAATAATTAGAAATGGAAGTGGAAGAACTAAATATAAAAAAATGACAAAAATGAAAATAGAAAAGACAAATCTAATACATTAGAACGTATAATCAAATTTCACTATACAATATCATTTGATTCATTTTAACTTAATAAATTTAACAGTTAGTGAAACATTACATAATTCACGAATAAAAACTATTATAAGAAATTCAATGTCATTAAAACTTTGCAGGCCTAAACTGTCAGTGTGTGATGCATTTTTCAAACTACCAAATAAAAAATACCCTATGCTATAGAAATTATCATAACAGAAAGACAAATACGTAGTATATAACCATCATTTCCATTCATTATGTAAATGCAAATAGTTTGCTGCAATAATTTCAATAGTTGATGCAGAGAAATAAAAGCCATTTATATTGAATTCGAATAAAATCCAATAATAATAAATTTGATGAGATATCTTTTCCTCTACTCTTTCACTCTTCTTTCAGCCTTTTGATTGATTTATGAAGTATTATCTTTTTTTGTCTATTTTTCTCTCCAGCCTTCTCTTTTAGTATGAATGCTATTGTTGGAGGATTTTATTTTAATATTCTTTTTTTTAGTCATGTTATTGTTGGCATTCTTTTGTCAAATGTTTATCAGAGAATCTTTTTTTTGGTTGATGAATTCGACTATATATAATTACTTTTTTTTTTGTCTTCGTATTTCTCATTAGAGTGAAGAAACTATTTGTATTTCTTTGTGTACAACCCGTTTTCTAAGAAGATCAAGAATTCCCCACTAACATCAGTTTTAGGGAAAGAAAAAATGGTTTATTCAAGTGAGTTGAAGTTTTAATTGTAAAAATTAAATTTCATAAACTTCACTCAAAACAAACCCTTTCTAATAAGATAAAGTAAAACTAATGACATTAAAAAAAAAAAAACAAAGCAAAATATTTCTATTCAACATCATTCCCCTCATGATATAGAAAAAAATTAAAAGATTTTTCATTAAATCCTATTTAAAAATTAAATTTGGATAAACAGTTTTAAGACAAATATTTACCAACCATAGATATATCTCGCCAACTATGCAAGTTTATGTAAACTTGCATGTTGTGATCAATACCAATGATGTAAATAAGTTAACAATGTAAATAAGTTAACAGATAAAGACTAGTTTTTTTCCCTCTCCATCTATCTCTTTCTCTTTCCACCATGGATATGCATACTTTTTCCAATTATACATATTCATTAATCAATAAAATCATTTAAAATAATTTAATTATAGTGAAGTTATATTCTTATCCTTACCTCATCTTGGTTAAATTATAAACTTTCGGTAGATTCCAACCTTCATATTTGAGATGGATGACCAAAAGTGGACATTTTTCTCTCCGAATCCTAACAATCTTCTTAGCAACCTATTCAATATAAGGTGCGAATCTCAGTGCTTCATAGTTCGCTCTATGATGAAGCTTGTGAACATTTTCTGGTAAGCCATTATTACCAAGTTTGGTGTCTTAGCAAGCTCGACGTCTATCTTGTGGAAATATACCATTCCATATGTTTTAAATATATGAGAATTTGTCATTATTTAAAATCAAATTATACATATATATTCTTTACACAAATTGGTTTAAGATTAACATAAACATACTACATCCTAGGACATGTTAGACCAATAGGTAGCATTGAATACAAACTCTTCTTTTATTTTTTTTGTTCATAGAAGGTGGTAATTCTTTAACTATTCCAATTTCACTAATGAATTGATGAAATAATCGATGTCAAATATAGTTGAATGGACTGAAATCTTGCAATAGTTACCATAAGTGACACTAATCGATTGATCACACAAAAATAACCTAACTCATTTTATAACATCATCACGAATACTATTCATCATGCTTCATGAAGTTACTAAATCAACAATATTCCCTAGCTAATCTTGAATATACATTATTGTTTCTTTGATTCACTAATTATCACAAACCTATCAAAATAACAAAATCAAAAGCCCTGAAACTCATTTTTCCTCATTCCATTCAACTAAAATATTACAATCTCCAAACAGTTGAAATTAAAAACCTTTACACAACCCATATAATTTTCAAACCACCAAATCAATGAATTTAGACTATAGCTTAAGACATCTCTATCCAATATAAACTATAATAAAAAGAATAGATGGCGATACAACATACCGACCAGACACAATTAACAGTGAAAAATTCAATGAACCTTAAAAAACCCACAAAAATCACACTACTAAAGGAATCTCCACTTTTCTTCACTTTACTAATACATCCAAACCATTCATTTCACTAACCTCATATAGTCTCCACCCAAAACACCACACACAAAACATTGCAAAATCACAACAGCATAAAAAAAACAATTGTAAACTTAAATCTTCACCTCTTTTGCGATCAAAATCTTGACTACTAATCTCTATAAACATGCTTAATAATAATCTAAACCACTCAATTAACTAATCAAACTAACAAATCCAAATAAAATAAAAAACATACAAAATTACACAATGGACAGATATACCTCGAATGACCAATTGACACTGATAATTATGGTAAACAGATATATCTAGACAGAGCGAGAGCTGGAGGAACCAGCTCAGATGAACATCAACAACAACATATCAGTGGTTACCGAAATGATGTGTTTTCCAGTTGAGGTACTCTTAGAGTTACATTTTAGAAATCTTATCATGGTTACCCTGTCAAATGTCTACCAACAATAACAATATAAACATATTTATATCATTATAGTTCTTCTCAATTTGTATAACAATGTTAAACAAATATAGTACTTACCCCGATCTCATTTGATTGATTCCTTCATTTGATAAAACTATAAAATATCCATTGTTCTAATATGCCCTTGGGACAATTTTGGGGTAAAAGTCAATTTCAATTCTAATAAATTTCAAAAAAAATTATTGAAATGGTTAAAAGAATACCAAGCAAAATCTAGATTAGGCAATGTTTAAAAGAATACAAAGCAAAATCTAGATTAGGCAAGTGAAAGACCTGGAAAACTGCAAGAGAGACCGAACAAAGCAAATAGTTTTGAGAGACCAGAAAAACAGAATGATTAAACAAAATTTTGTAGTAAATAGCACCGTAAGAAAATTGTAAAATGAGTCTAAACCCAATTATATTATTTAACAAAAGATTTTAGGCCCCAGAGCCATCTAATAAGTTATATCCTATCCTTATTCATCATATATTATGTAAGAAAATAGAAAGTTCATTATTTACCCTCTTGCCTTTAGAATTCGGAGCACCGTGCTCCTAACTTCAACGCGCAAAATTCCTGTAAACATAAAAATAAAAATTAAATAACTAAAGAAATCAAACCAAATCCAAATAAATAAAATAAAACCACACATAATCATATACGAAAATGAGGGCCAATGTATAAGCTTGCTCAACTTGTTATTACTTAAACTATGAAAAGAAAATTTATTTATGAACTTTCGAAAGCTTTTGGCCCGCAGAATAAATTCGAACATTCAACAGTCATCTCTCTTCGTAATAATAAACTATGACACTACTATGAGACGCAAGTCTTTACCAGAAATATCATCTCCAACTCTAGGCATAGGATGCATCCTTCAAATATGAAGCCTTCAATTTTAATGTCTTCGTAATCTCCAAATTTGAATTTTATTATAATGAATTGCTCACCCTAACGCTCATCCATGTTGAACGAATTGAATTTCACCACAAGTAGCGTGATTAACATAATCAATTTTAAAAAAAATAAAAATACAAAAAAATCACAAGAAAAAGATAAAAACAAAACCTGGTGAGTAAGTGTGTAGTCGCACTGGTTATCAGTATAGGAATATCAATTTTGAAAGATATTCTGTAACAGTTGCAGTCCATAATGACTCTGATCTAGATCTAGAGAGAAAAAATTAAATCAAGATGGGATGCGAAAAGGATGTCACTTCTGAATGATTTTGATGGTGGGAGAGAGTTCCTACGATTTTTGATGAGTAGAGAAAATGTTACAAATGATTGAGTTTGATTTTATATTAAATTTAATATCATCTAATTTTGGATTTATGATAGAAGATGAAGGGAAAGAGACCTAAGACGAGTAAAGAAACCGTAGAAGCGAAGAGGAAATGTAAGGGCCAATTTAATGTAACAATATAGAATATGAAATGACGAGTTAGGTAATTTATTATAACAAAAATAATGTAATGCAAAAGGGCATAGATTAATATATGAACCATTAATATAAACTATTAATCTCAAATTGACGTGGCAATCGAAGGTTAACCGGTACATTTTAATTGGACAAAATTTGTCATGTGTTTGCCACGTGTCAAATGCTTAAGGCATGTAAACTTCCAAACATTCAAGTTATTTTGCTTTATATATATATATATATATTGATTCTGTATTATACAAATAAAAGTTCCAACAAATAAAAATTGACTGAACATACTTGGAATGAAATTTATTTATAATGAAGTTTAAAGATTGATTCATTTGAAACAACATTCAGAATGTTGTGAACAGATAATTAAAATAGCAAGCATATGTGAAATGATAAAATTGGAAACTTGCAACATCAAACTCAATGGTAGTGATAAGTTGCAACTTATATTGACAAATAGATAGGTACAAAAAGGTTATGTAACATCAAAAGGGTTCTAGTACGACCAAAAAGGTGCTAGTACAACAAAAAGGTGCTGTAGCACTGCTACCCTTGTTTCAGAAGATGTTACAACTGCTTAACAAAGTTAGTTGCCTATATAATATACGTAGTATGTATTTACAGTCAGAGGAGGTGCTTACTCCATTTATTTGGACTTTGTGGTTTCTACAGCAGCAGGTATGTTCTGCATTGTTGATATGTTGAACTTCGTCTTATTTCTTTGATAAGGCTACTGATTTGTTGATGTTCTAGTAGATTCTTTCATGCGAGTCAGGTATTCCATTGGATTAGAAACGGTTGCTATACTTGCTATATCTACTATTCCATACTATCCAAGACAAGGAGGAAAAAAAGTAAGCTAAATGAAAGAGAGGAATTGAGAGCATTATATATAACAGCTACTGATAACATAATGCATTAGAAAATTTGAACATAAAGTAAATAAAGATTGATTAAGTTGAGCAAAGTTGGAGAACAAAATCCAAACACAACACAATACAACTCCGTTTCTAAATAGACTATTTAAGATCAACATGGTATCCATAAATATTGTTTGATTTTCATATTATGTATTATAAGTTATTATATTATATTAATAGTCATGATGTATATCTAGAACAGACTATTACTACTGATTGTAGAGATCAAAATTGAACAACAAACAAGTACTACAAAAAGAAGAAAAAACTCAGATATTGAATAAAGAAGAAGCAAGAGACAGAAACCAAGTTAAAGAAGTCGAAATTATTCAGAGCAGAAGTAATCAACAAATAAGTACTTAAAAAAGAAGGAAAAACTCAGATTGGACAAAGAAGAAAAGATAAAAACCAAGACAGAGATAGAAACCAAGACAAAAAAGAGTAATAGATTATAGGAGATTTGTACCTCGTCTGTGTTTTCCATCAGTTGCTGTGCAGAACATGCTAACACCATTTCAGCATCATTTCCATACAGAGTAGCAGGAATTGAGCTGATTTATCTTGTACTTCAACTTCCAACTGCATTCTGCATATTACATTTAATATTTAAATTAGTTTCTAATTGAATGGTGTATGACTATATATATTGTACCTGGGTACTGCTTGAACTTCCCGTCTACAATAAATGCATGTGAATGTTTTATTGTACTTTGCTTTGATGTCGTTGTTACAGTGATAATAGGACATGTACCAATATTTCTGGCTGTAGTTTTTGACAAATGGTTCCTAATAACCAGAACTGGTTTTGCTGCAAGAATATATATACATAGTTGTTATTAATTAAGCAAGAAATAAAGATAAATAAAGAGTGAACAAAGGAAAAGATCTTAAAATTTGTTCATGTGGTAATTATCTATGAAATCAAAGTCTGCAATTCGTTGATCTGAACAATTTGTTTTGCAGCTTGCAAATTTGAATGACAGCTGGAATCCATATATGGCTTTGTATCGATTATGCTTTGAAGCACCTCTTTGTTCATCAAGGACCTATAAGAAGAAATTAGGTAAGCTATGTATTTTTTTCCTTTAGGCAAAACTTAATTAAATGAGTTTAGTCAAAACATAATTAAATGAGTTCATGCTTGATTTACTAGCATCTTAACACCTGATCAGGATTAATGGTGAATGAAGAACTGACTATTGTTGATAAAGATGTCCCTATAATAGGGTTGAAAAATAATGAATCAAGTAAATAAAATTGTATGTTATTTAATTTTCCGGAAATCAAATGCATGAAATAAAGATGGTGTAGATATAGTAGATTTATACCGTTATATGATACAACTTTAATTCTTGATGCAATGATAATTGGTTGTTTCAGAATCATTGCAGCGACTTGAGCGATTTCGTTGTTCACAAAATTGATCCTAGGCGGTCAAAATTGTGGGCTTCAATCTGAAATAATATTGGTATTATTAAGCATAGAGTATAAATATTTCATAGTGTTAATTTTATAAGATTATTGTTGAATGAAGCAGTATACATACTCTTGATTAATCAAAACTATTTCTCGAACATCTGTCAATCCAAAGGGAAATTTTTCGTGTAGGTAGAATATCAATAACTAGTGCTAGTACATCTGTAGAAATAGACAATGATATGAATGTAAGTAATATTGATAATATTACTAATATAATAATATACAAATTATGTAACTAAAAAGGTAAATAGATTATTTAATTGTTACCGATTCGAGTAGGATTTGCTTTGAATTTTTTGAATTCTTCGAACTTCACAAAATCGAAGGCTGGGCGTTCTACTAATGTCTTAATTTTCGCTTCTTTGACTAAAGTACTCCCATTAATTGTCCATTGGTAGCTATTAACATCAGAGAAGACTCGGTATTTTGATGGCAGCAAAGTGATGGATGCGTTTGATATATAGTAGGTGTGATGCAGCATCAAAGTAGTTCTGAAGAGGTCAATGTCTTTACCATACAAAGATGTGTGAACTTCTGATCCTTGTCAATATAAATATATTTACAATGTTAGTTATGATGAATATGTATATGTTTTTAAAAGTACATGTATTAATCAAGTACCTGAGAATCGATCAGGATGAGTCTTTGATATTTTTTGGAATATTGTGATATCCGAGGCATCCATTTTTTTAGAAACTATGACCTTAGCTGTCCAAGATTTGGTGGTTGAAGTTATATTATTGATATACAAACAATGCTTTGATGCCATATTCTAAAAAAAAACAAATCAGATGGAAGATAATAAGGAGATTAAAACTAGAGAAATGGATTAAAACTGGTTAAATAAATAAATAATATAAATTACGGTAAGAGTAAAACCTGAGCTTCAATGGCGATACGTATCTTCTCTTGGGTTTTCAGTATGCTATTTGCTTAAGTTTTGTTAAAGCCTATAAGGAACAGAAGATAGATGACATATGTGTTAAATAATGTAAACAACAAATGGACACTTTTTTTTTTTTTTTTTATGCTAGCTAATTTTAAAGATAGACAGTTGTTTTCAACATGTATAATAACATTAACAAAAAAGAAACACCAACTATTGATTAAAAAAAATAATATTATGATTAGTGGCATGTTAGTTAGTGGTAACTATGTTAGTTAGTGGTAAGTAGTTGGTGGACTGAACATAATAAGTATTTAACTATTTCAGTACTGTAAAATAGACAAAAATATGAAGATAAATAGAAGTGAGAAAGAAATACCTGGAATTCAGCTCTTTAGAGTAGAAGTTGTACTTGATGGTAGCATGTCATATTTTACGTGTAAGTTGTGACAAGGTAGTGAAGAAAGACAAGCACAATGGATTTAGCCATGTTTAATCCAAGGCATGTTCTGTGTGCAATGCCAAAAGCTGAAGCTGTATGGTTTTATCACATCCTGAGAACAAATAACACAAGAAGTTAATATTCATTTTAGTTGCCAAAAGTGAAGACTAACTGGTTAAGAAACAGAGTTACGTCAAATCTCGTAAGATTGAACTTGTCTGGATCATTGTACACACCAAAAGTGGCAAAAGCAAATGAATGTAAGTGTACCACAACAGCCCACGCGAGTTCACCCTACACCTGCGAGTTTACCCTACAACTGCATTAATGTCACCGCTGGAGCATATGCGATATATCCTGTTAATTATATATAAACAGATTAGTAAGTGAAAAATGTAAGTGTAGTGTTACAAGAAAACATATATGATTTACTGTTGATCTCACAGTCCTGGAGGACTTGCCTAGGAAACCATGCTTCCTCTGATGCCATTCATAGAGATTCTTTGACAACCTGTGTGACTGTAATCACCATTTGATACTTTAAATTTATGAAAATATACATTTGTTATAAATTACTCTATTATTATAATTAGAAATCTACCTTAGAAGTATAGTGCAAACTGTCAAGATGTTCCAGCAGATGGTCCATATGCAAGAATAGCAGAAATCATGTGCCTAAACTTGAAAATTGTCACTGCACATATAATAAAAATATGTTATAATTAATGATCAATACAAGCCTCCAAGTTATGGATAAAGGTTGAAAGTTAATGAAGTTAGAGTACCGGCTGCTTTGCATTGATCAAAGGTGCAATGCATTCCTACAAAAGAATATGCAGGTTCAACTTGATGGCATGGTAGATCGTTATCACTTATAGTTGAGCTAGAACTGTTCTTGTGATTGCTACACTTCCACCTAATTCATTTCATAATTATCATAGGGTTAACCACTCATATAACAATTTTGTGTCCTAAATTGGCTGATAATAATCATAAACTATAGAATCTAAGATGAACAGTTTTAGGCTGAATTAAATTACAAAAATAGAACCTTCCAGATTGAATGGAATTATAAGTGTGGCGAAAACTTACATGTAAGTTGTGACAAGGTGGTGAAGAAAGACAAGCATAATGGATTTAGCCATGTTCAATCCCAGCCTTGTTCTGTCTCTAATGCCAAAAGCTACGAAGCTGTATGGTTTTATCACATCTTGAGAATAAATAACACAAGAAGTTAATATTCATTTTAGTCACCAAAAGTGAAGACTGACTGGTTTAGAAACAATGTTACATAAAATCTCGAAGGATTGAACTTGTCTGGATCATTGAACACACCAAAAGTGGCAGAAGCAAATGAATAACATTGTCAAAAGGTTTTGAAGATGTGAAGGTTTTTCATACCTGGTAAGGTGGCCTCAATTATCCCCTCTGTTTGGACCACAACAGCCAACGTGAGTTCACCCTACACCTGCGAGTTTACCTTATAGCTGCATTAATGTCACTGCTGGAGCAGCTGCGATATATCCTGTTAATTATATATAAATAGATTAATAAGTGAAAAATGTAAGTGTAGTGTTACAAGAAAACATATATGATTTACTATTGATCTCACAGCCTTAGAGGACTTGCCTAGGAAACCATGCTACCACTGATGCCATTCATAGAGAATCTTTGACAACCTGTGTCACTATAATCACCATTTGATATTTTTAATTTATGAAAATCTACATATGTTATAAATTACTATGTTATTATAATTAGAAATCTACCCTAAAAGCATAGTGCAAATTGTCAAGATGTTCCATCAGATGCTCCATATGCAAGAATAGTAGAACTCATGTGCCCAAACTTCAAAACTGTCACTGCACATATAATAAAAATGTTATAATTAATGATCAATACAAGCCTCCAAGTTACGGATAAAGGTTGAAAGTTAATGAAGTTAGAGTACTAGCTGCTTTGCATTGATCAAAGATGCAATGCATTCGTATAAAAGAATATGCAAGTTCAACTTGATGGCGTGGCAGATCGTTATCACTTACACTTGAGCCAAAACTGTTCCTGTGATTGCTACTCTTTATATCATGGTAAAGAAAAGATTTTAGTCATAGAATTTGAGTTACACAAAA
The DNA here is from genome assembly GCA_031304145.1 of Cardiospermum halicacabum. Taxonomy (NCBI): domain Eukaryota; kingdom Viridiplantae; phylum Streptophyta; class Magnoliopsida; order Sapindales; family Sapindaceae; genus Cardiospermum; species Cardiospermum halicacabum. The sequence goes on from CM062395.1 coordinate 14,814,896, forward strand.
ATCAAAAGCTTTAAATATAAAGATGTGACTTTGACTGGCTAAAAAGAAAAATTTACAAATAAATTAATACCACAGCTGCAATGTGAGTCAAAAAATAAAAATGATATCATCACAGTTGCTCTTACCTTGCTAGACGTCCAACTTTCAACCTCAAACAAATGGGAGAGTGTATTTGAAGATGGAAGCCATCGCCTACTAATAAATCAACCAGTAAATCACCCTGATGTCAGAATTTTATGCACCATAAATTTAAAACATGTACTAATAAAAAACATGCAGTCATAAACTTTTCACAATTTTGAGCAAAAGACGAAGATATATGTCAGCCATCCACTCGATGATAGCAAATCTGAGACAAAAGAGATGAGGAGTTCATTCTTTGAAAATCTGTAGATCCTCTACATAAACAGAAATTTATATTAAATTAGTAACATCACAGAGATGGAGCGGTAGTATATACTGGTCAGTAAATATGTTAAAGAAACAATATTTTGTCCACCCACTAATTGAAAAGAATTTTAGCATGCAAAAATGGTATGTTCCTGAGTTCATTATAAACAAATGATATAGGCTATATTTTTTTAGTGACTAAGGCTACACTGAACTCCATTCCCATCACGTAAACATAATGTATTAGCTACATTGCTGAATGTGGTTATGATTATTGAAGTTTTTTCAGCTAGCTTCAATTGCTCACTCTGTTCTTCGATCAACAAACATAATCAAAATAACCAATTATGCATATATGATTATTTGGAGTAAAATCAACTAATAAATGGAAAAAATGGATCAAGTCAACCTTCACAGCATTTAAGACCTCTTAGTTCTCACTCAGGTACTTGACCATCCATGCAATTGCACTTGCAGTTGTATCTTCACCTATCAATATGTTGCTTTCATTTAGATTAAATATTTTAAAATAAAATTTAAAATAATCAGAAGGTGTGTGATGTTTTGTATTCCATTGATAGTGATGTATATAATCATTGTGAAAACTAACATTTACAGTAAGAACCGCACCACACCATGAATATATACAAAAACAATATAGTTGTTCAGGCATCAATACACATAAGAAAGAAGCTAATTGAACCCTAATTAAATAAAAGCATGTCAAAAAATAAGACTAATGCTGAAATTCGATTGGATTCATTAACATACCTGGATAATGAGAAGGCGCAAACTTTGTGCTACTCCCAAAGCGAATTTGATTGGGAGCTCGATTTGAAACTTTGGCAGTCAAAACCAAATTTTGAAGATAAAAAACAAATGGGGTTAAGTTCAAAGTAACCAAATGAGACAACCAGTTAGAGATCCTTAAGTCAACCCCAAAAAAAACTCCGACCAGCGATTGAAATGGCCAATTGAGCAATATTCAAAGTTGCTCCCAAAACTTGAGATTTGGGAATAAAAGGATTGACAACCAGCATCATGTTAGTATCTCTGAGAGAATGAAAAAAATGGTTAGTCGAAATGATAGATGGTTAAACCTTTGGGACCAAACATATACTGTTGAACCCAAATTGAATAAAACACACCTCAAAACTAAAAATGATACTCAAATTCGTATGATTTGCTTTAACATATCTGGATAATGAGAATGTGCAAATGTGTGCTACTTTCATCGTAAATTTCAATTGGGACCTGAAAAATTAATAAAACCACGAAGGAAGATTCAAGGCACTTTTTGAAAAGAAGAAATAAATGGGGTTAAGTTAAAAGTAAACAGACCGCGAAAAAGAGAGTAGAATCTGAAGTGTTGAAGCTATTGAAGAAGAAATGCAGACACAATCCAAAGACAAACTAAAATGCAAAACAGATCTGTAATTTGACTACACTATGTAAACTAATACTGTCGGTATTCATTCAATTGTAGCACCTAAATACCACTTCATTAATTAAATAATTGCAACAGTAACCGTTTTTTTACCAGAACTAAATTCTAACATTAAATTTACACTTAAAAACAAACAAAAAAAATTAAAATTTAATTTTTAAATCAATTTACCTACAAGGGTATGAGTTGGGGTATTCTTAAATCAAATGGTAGCTTCTAAACTAAGAATTAAATATTCATGAATGTTTGACATGTATGCATTCAACCATTTTTTTGGAAGTTTATATTGTGTGTGTTTGAGGCTGCTTGTGATTGTAAAATAATCACTTATGGGATGATGAAATCCCAAGCATGCCACTCCTCCATCTTAAATTTACATATAGAATAATAATGCATGAATGTAAATTTAAGATTGAAGAAGGTTATATTTGACATTTCACCACCCAATAAGTGATTATTTCATAATCACAAGTAACCTCAAACATATACATTAACTTCGATGTATATTGCAAATGGTTAATAAATCTTTGTAAACAATATTTTTTGTACAATTGTAATTGTTAATATCAATATGAGTAGGTTTAATAAGTACTTTAATAAAATCTGATATTTTAGCTCTTGATAAAGCGACGTATAATTGTCCATGTGAGAAAACTGATTCAGGTAATTATATACCGATATAATCTAATGTTTGACCTTGTGATTTGTTTATTGTCATTGCAAAACTTAAACGGATCGAAAATTGAGTTCTTTTAAATGGGAAAGGGTATTTATTATTTTCAATCGGTATAAATGGAATCCTTGGTAAGAAGATTGTTTTTCCACAATTATGACTTGTTGCTATTTTTGCATAAATAACATTTGGTTCAAATTTACAACATATTAGTCTGGTACCATTACATAATCCTTCAGTTGGGTTAATATTTCTAAGAAGTATAATAGGACATCCTATTTTTAATACTAATTCACATGGAGGCATTCCATTTGGAGTAAGTGTATTTAAAAAATTCTCGTGAAGATTTTGTTCAGATTTGTCTAAAATTTCATCAAAACTATAATATTTAACTACAGTGCCTGGAAAATTTTTAATTAATATATTGTTGATTTCATCTACATAGTTGTTTATTGGTGTCAATATAGCTCTATTGATCATATCACCCCAATAATCTGAGTAATTATTAATGTTTGGAAATACAAAATTGATAAGTTTATTTACAGACGAATCATTATCTTCGTAAGGAATGATCATATTATCAGGAAGTTTTATTTGTTCATTAGAACTTTTTTGTTCGATTCCATTACCTACTCGTAATAAAAAGCATTAAAATGTGGATCCAATTTGGCTATAATATTTTCTTTTAATTGTAATTTTTCTAAAATAGTCCATAAATATGATTTCACTAAGTTTGATATTATGGTCTCTTGTTTTGTTGCTTTTGGAATAACGGGTAAAATTTGACGGAAGTCGCCTCCAAATACAATTACTTTTCCACCAAATGGTGAAGAATTATCATTTATATCTTGCAACATTTTATCTAAAGCTTCAAATATTTGTCCTCTACACATAGGAGCTTCATCCCAAATAATTAATTTAGTTGCTTGTAAAAGTTTTAACAAACCACTTTGTTTACTAACGTTACAAGAAATATTATCGTTGTCAGTTAATGGAATTTTAAAACGTGAATGGGCTGTTTGACCTCCTGATAATAAAGATGCGGCTACTCCAGAAGATGCCGTGGCAAGAGCTATTATATGATTTGATCTGACAGTTGCAAGAATAACCCTATATAACAATGTTTTTCCAGTTCCACCGAGACCATCAATAAAAAATGCTCCAGGGTTTTTAAATATAGTTCTTCCTAATATAATATTGTATGCATATTTTTTGTTTATCATCATTAAGCATTTGAAGGGCATTAATATCTTCCTCGGGTACTATTACATTTAATTCATCATTAATTCGTTTCAATGTTGTTTCTTCATCATTTAAATCAATTTGGTAATTGACCAAGTTATAATTATTAATATTTTTCCCAATAGGCTCAAGAAAAATGTTTATATCTTTTAATGTTTTAATTTGAGCATATTGTAAATTAGTGCATATTTTATAGTAATCTTCACATTAATGTTTTTCAAAATTCTGCCATAGTAATTTTGGGTTGTTCGGTTTACAATACACTAATTTAGTACTAAATAGGCGACGTAAAGTAGTAGGCATTTGATATAAAGAAGCTTCTCGTAAACATTTTTCTATACTATCATCAGACTCTAATAATCCATGTAATAAAGCAGAATCGCAAAATGAACAGATTTTTACACGGTTGACAATTTGAAGGTCTTCAAATGAAATTGGACCTTTAATATGATTTAATAATAGTCGTAAGTAATATCTTTCAGATTCCATTGGATTTGCAGTAACTATACGCCCAATAACATGTTGTTTTTTTTTCTTGGTGTCCAAATTTTATCTTTTTTATTCCAATAAAAATATTCAGGAAATTGTTTATATAGTAATTTTTGTGTAGTATAATTAGTTTTGTTCATGTTAAAAAATTTGGTAAGCATTGTTTTTGATCTGCTATCATCGTTTATTATGTTGGTTAAGTTATCTACATTTTTGAAACTTACAATTTGAGAATCTTGAAGATGCAGTTGAAGTGTTTAAATAGATGGATAAATTTCATTTAAAGGAAAGCTAAAAATTCTCCAAGTAGCTTCAGGGGGTGAAATCCATCTACCTGTACGGTAATTTTTAATTTTATCTATATGATTACAATTATTTTCGCATGCTATTTGGAAGACAATAGAATCGTGTCCTTTATATATATATATATATATATATTTCATCGCTCTAATTGTTGAACATATTTCAACATTAATGTGGGAATCAAATTTCGCTAATAAATAAGGGTTATATGGAATAACCTAATGGTTATCTAATTCACAGCCTCTTACTCTAACTATTTGACCATCATCACGCCTTCTATATTAAGGATATGAGTTTTTTTGTTTACTTGTTTGGGTACAAAATGGTTTTTGTGATGGTTTCTGTATTTTCTATTTTTTTGCATACTTACGTTGTTTGGTTTCAGTTGACCACAACAACCATGCATCATATGCCTAATAACAGCATGATATAAATATGAGCTTGTATTTTTATTTGGAAGTTCAACAGAAACAATATAATCAAATTTTCAGGTGCAATTATTTTAGAATTTGATTTTAGAATTAGTAAAAAATGAGCGTGGGGAAGTCCTCTCTTCTGAAATTCCATTACATAAACATATGCTGCTACCGCACCGAAGATTTGTTTTTTTAAATAAATCAATCTTTAGTTGTTCTAATTTTTCTTTGAATATCCGAGATATTAAATCGAGTCTATTTTGAGGTTCTTCACTTGGTTTAAGTTCTTGTTTAATCTGGAGCCAATTTGGGTTGCAAGTCATTGTTAGAAAGATACCAGGTTTTCCAAATCGTTGAACTAACGCCATTGCATCCATATATCTTTGTCGCATATCTCTAGAGCCCCTAATAAAAGTTGCTAGAAGAATAATTCGCCGCCCAACTTGATATCCACGAGTTTCGCCCATTTCGATACTGTCTATAATGCCTTGATATAATTCTGCTTGAATTTCTTTTTGTTTACTTCAAAAATAGTCTAACCTTGAGCTTTCTAATTTAGTATACATATCAACGACATATTGTTGTAGAAGACGTCCTCCATATAATAAAATTGAACCTTCAGATGGTCGTATTTGTAATTTGTAACAATAATATTCACGACAAGAGACCATATTTTGTTTCTTCCTGCTCTGCAACACTAGAAAATGAAAGTTTCATAACTCAAATATAAAGTAAAAAAAATAGAAAAAAAAGTAAAGAAATAATTATTGAATAAAAGTATTACCTTTTGTCTCATTTTCAAGCAATTCTAAAGATGAGTTCATTTCATGAGGATTGACTGAAATTTCCCCTTTACATACTAATCAAATATTTTTGATATTTATTTTTTGTATACCTTGATGTCAACCCGTATCTCCGTAAGGAAATAGTAACGGATATTGTAAAGGATTATAACAACCAAAATAATAATTTACTTTCTGAGCATAACCTTCACGATTATAAACAATAAGATCACGAGATGTTTATTGTGTAGAATTTTCATCAATCCATATAGCGGCTACTAGTGAAGCTAAAAGACTATTATAAATTTTTTGATCTAAACCAGCATCTAATTTGATATGAATTTGATGATTTTTTAAATCAGTTATATCTTTGAGGGGGCGAAAAAATTGAGAATAAGGATTGTTTTTTAAAATGTTAATTAATTTACTTATAATTGTTGAATTCATTTTTGGCGAGTTGTTTAAATGATTTTGAATCTCATTATCAGTATCGTAAAAATATAGTTGTGAATAAGAGGGATCGTTGTTTAATGGCAAAAGTTTATTGATGTAATGGTATACTTGTCCTTGAACACGAAAAGTGTATATACCTTTATTTGGTTGACATAAATTTTTATCATATTGGACGACAAAAGATGTAAAAGCAAAAGTATTATTATAAGTGCAAACGTAATTATTAAATTCTTTCGATGTTTCTGTCAAAGAAGTATATAACGCATAAAGTTCTCCAGGTGCATAATTGCCTTTTAATAAAATCTCTCCATTAGAACAACAGAAGCCTTTGGTTTCATGATAAAATCTTTTAGCAGAACAATATATACATGGTGGATCATTTGGTAAATAATCTGCTGCAATCGGTATGTCTGTTAAAGTTGAATAGTTATTAACAACATAAGTACAACCTGAAAGTAATAGCAAACAAAATTAAATAAAATTATGGTACAACCTCAATTAATGAAAAAAGAAAATATAAATATATTTTTTTGTAAACCAATAAGATTAATAGTTACCTTCAAATACATTACAAATACCCATTGATAAGTTAACGAGTTCATGTGAAGTTGACCCTGCATGGAATAAATGAATGAAATAAATGATTTTGAAATGATATAAATTTTATAAGTATTCCGTAAAATATTGAAAGAAATAATACATAAGTATTTTACGTACCAATTTCAAAAGTAGAATAGTTATCCGTGAAGTTTTCTGGCCGTGGGAAACCATTACTTGAAATAAGTACAAACGGAAATATGATATAGCACAATGAATTGAATAGGAGCAATTTAAATATTCATATTTTAAAATTGTCACATAGTCATATATTACCTTCTCCACACGAGGCATTCATTATTTTTTGTAGAATTTTTTTGCCGCATAAAGTTCTCGTTGTCGTTTACGAATCATCTCCTTTTTTTTTTCTTCAGGCAACAAAGCATAACGATTCTTTTTCTTTTTTAAATTTTCCATGATTTACATCAATAATTAATAATCTAAGTTACAAATCAAATGAGCTAATAATAATTTAATAGAAAGTATTAATACATATATTAAAAAAATCTAAAAATACAATTGAATCATAATGTTGATGTATAATAGTAAGAAAATAATGAAAAAAATTCAAATTAATGTAATTAAATAACAAGTAAAATCATAGATATTAAAGTACATGATTTTTAATAATACTGTTGAAGAAACAAACACGAGTAAACACATTATTTGACGTCAGAATGTCAGGATCAACTAGAGACCTTGTTATACTTGTAGATGAGACTATTAGTATATACCATAGAAGCGGTCTAGAAGCAGTTGGGTGGAAAATAAGGACTATAAATAGAATCAAGAATCCAAAAGTAGAGAAAGATGCATATAATGAGTTGAAATGCAGGAAGTTTAGGTTATGGCAACTGACTGATTATGATAAGATCGCTTTCATTGATGCAGACTTACTTATACTTTGAAATGTAGACTTTTTATTCGAAATGTCAGAGATTTCAGCTACTGGAAACAATGGTACATTGTTCAATCTGGTGTTATGGTGATTGAACCATCAAATTCCACATTTAAGCTTTTGATGGTCCACATTCCAGGGTTACCTAAACGAAGTTTTCACATGGTGGCATCGAATTGTAAGCAAAATAAATAAGTGCCAACTTTAGTGAGTGTGACAGACAATGAAACTGAAAATATAATTGACTATAACAATGATGCCAAAACAAATGAGGCAAGAACCATTAAGGTCTTATCCCCTGAAATACGTGCCAACTTCAGTTACTAAGGAAAACTGGTATTACTGACTGAACTACACTTAATAAATGACTAAGAAAAAAGAAAAAAACATAAGTATTCAGGTTTATGTGACATACCTTCAATACGCAACAAGAATTGATTAAATATAAGTGCAAAGTATTCCCATCATCCCTCATAATTATTTCATATAGGAACTATGAACAATAAATTTTGTCTACTTAAGGTTATTACAAATCCTATTCGGTTGCTTTTGATAAACTATAGTGATTATAAATCCAAACATGTTACGTTAGACTCTGAACAAGGATAACATCAAGTTAAAATTAAGTTGAGAGTAGAACAACTATCATAGACTACAAATATAATTTACTCCAAAATTCTATTCATCTATGTAATAATTAGTAAAATCGATTCTTCCCTACTGCAAAAATTAAGTCAGTTATTACATTAGTGAGCTAATTATAGTTCCAATTCAAACTAAATGCAGCTAATGCGAGAAGTTTTTATACATACGTCTATTCAATGGTGATCTGGTGGTTGTTTTATGGTCCCCTGTTCTTGCCTCCCACTAATTTTCTCACCTTCACATATTTACTTTTATTCACATTTCTGATCTTATGCTTATTTTCAATTATTTCTGACTAAAGATGCACCTTCTTTATATACAGTAAACATAAGAAAAATCATGTTACTCCTATTCATAAATGACCATAGAACCAGTACAAACCAAACAATAATCATGATAAAAAGATTAAACCATTAACACAAATATTTCAATACTTACTAATTTATAGCGAAGTAGATAAAAATAGTAGATAACAATTAACAATTATATTAAGCAAGCAAATGTGATCAAATATGTAAAATCATTGAGTTGTCGCAAAAAAGATTCCAGGTAACGTATACATGAAAAAATAGGGCAATTTCATTTTCTTCTATAAACTTACAGTAAATATAAATAGAGATTTATCAATACATATAGACACAGATCTCATGAAATCAAAAGACATAGATAACTGTTTTTACCTGAAAGAAAGATGGAAGCTGAGATTTGACAGATAAGAAGTGACGAGTCGAAGAACAGTAAAACTACGTAAGTACAGTAGCCGTTGATTGATTTTCACACAGTAAAGAGTCTACAAAGATGTGAAAGAAGAAGTGAACAGAAAGTCACCAAACAATTTTAATATATAATTGAAATGAAATTAGAAGTAACCAACCTATATTGAAGCATTGTAATTAAGCAGAAGCGATCTTTGTGTTCGTCAATATAGATCTACATATAAAAGAAATGAATTTTTCAGCAAATTAAAAATTAAACAGAGATCAAATGGTATTGTAATCAATCTCTTACTTAGATTTCAGAAGTAAGTGAAAGAGAGGTTATCAATTGTAGCGGTATAGGGTTTTTTTTTTTAAAGATATAGCAAGAATAAAAAAATAAGCTTCAGAGTGACCTCATCAATGTTATTAGGAGAAAATGGTGGTAGAAGTGAAATGACCATATATATTTTTTGTCTAAATAAAATGATAACCAGGTGTTAAGTAAATTTGCAATATATCAAAGGATAATTGTGTCAAAAGCAAACGTTTAACATTGTCAAAGGGTTTTGAAGATGTGAAGGTTTATCATACCTTGTAAGGTGACCTCAATGATCCCCTCTATTTTGATCACAACAGCCCACGCGAGTCCACCCTACACCTACGAGTTCACCGTATACCTGCATTAATGTCACCGCCGGAGCAAATGCAAATAGGCAATGATAGGTCATGAAGATTTTGAACGAATCCTAACTGGAATCTCATATTCACTCATTAATCAGCACACGTGAAGAAGCGAGGGCACATGTTTCTGAACTTAGTTGCCTATTTCCGGGTCATCTACGTTGTCTCCATTCTTTCTACAGGTAGCGCTGCCGTCAACAAGCTCCAGATCTGATTTCTTTTTTTTCTTTCTCTGCCAATAATCTTCTCCTTTAGACTCCAATTCTTCGATGCGGTCTCTATTCCTTCGATAGCCGTTGTCTCTATTCATTCGATAGTCGTTATCTCTATTCATTCGATAGCCGTTCTTTTACATTGTATTCATCCGATTCTGCAGCCAGCGCCGCCATCGAGGAACAAGGTTGAAAGTAATTTGGCAACAAACCCTACCAACCCTGTTTGATCCATTTAATTGAATTGACCAAATTATTTCTTTTGTCTGATATACTGATGTACGGTTTTTTAGTAAAATGGTGGTAAAGCGAAGGGCAAAAGTGGAATAAGCAGGTGAAGCAAGCAGCTCTCTCCACCTGCTTATTCTCACTTTTAATATATATCCTTTATATATTTCGTTCTAAACTTTAAAAATTTATTTTTGTTTTTGAAGTTAGATTTTGAAACAATTTGTTTGTTTTTCATATGTTTATTTTCAAAATGGATCATTTTATTTTTAAGTTTGAGGTTAAAAAACAATAATACATTAAAGTATTTACTTTCTTATTTTCTTAAATATTTTCTATCTAGTCTGTTCTAAAAAAAATTGATGAATACTGTTTTATCAAAATTGAAGGTAATTGATGAATACACGTATAACATACTTCATCTTTTTTGATAGTGGAGGAGTCCATTTACTATCCTATCAATGAACTATTTTCAGGTATTATTGTCAACCACATAGACAATTCTGTTGACGATATGTTATCATCAGAAATTGCTTCAGAAGTTTGTGAAACTTTGTTCTCTCTCTTTTTTTTACATGACATTTTGTCACTCACTAAACAGGTTAAGTATGTTCAAATTATTATTTACAAGCATATTATATATGTTAATTCCAATATTAGGTATTTATTTCAATGAGATATTCAATACTTATTGAGGTATTGGAATACTTGATTTGTTAACCATCCACTTCAAAATATATGATCTAAAGCTCGATGGGTGAGGTGATGAAAATTGAACGATGATAAGAGATAGAGTCTATCATGTTGTTATTGTCCATAATTAATCACTGACATCAATTAAACATGTTTGAGAGTTACTCTATGAGTGAGATAAAATGTAAGGTCATTTACCCAAGAGATGGAAACTATCCGCTCATGATTAACGAGTAAGTATAAATATTTATCAACCATATTTATATCTAAAGCATATACAATATCTTATATACTTAGACTTTTTAAATGTTTTTGTATACAAATAATAGTTTATTACATGTTTTCTGCCTAATGGAAAATTTGTTACAATCTGCGTCAAAATATATCCCTATAGAAGCACAAACAAAGCATATATACCACCTATTTGCTTGTGATGTCTTCATAAATTTCAATCGTCGTATTGTTTTCCATTCCTCTAAGTCATTATTACTTCTTTGTTTCAAAGTTTGGTTCTGTCAAAAATATGTAGTAATATATCTATTAATGTATTTGGGTTCCAGATCAAAGAAAATAATCATGTTATTATATTATGTGGTTGAAGAATGTGTACACAACAACACTTAATCATGTACTTTCTGATATGAATATGATCATTTAAAAACTCTTTTATTAAAAAACACACAAACAAAGCAAAATCATTATTAGGTTATTTAAAGAGACCATATTCTAGAAAATCAAAATTTCTAGTTTTTAATTTTATATCAGATTGAACACTTCCAACAAAAAGATATTTTTCAGGTGAGTTTTATTCTTTTACACATTCTAAAAAGTTTGATTTTGATTACTTGATATGTATATATTTTGTGAATCTCTTTATTTTTATTATCGAAATTGAATCTGGTTCTATAAATCACATCACATTATACAATAACATCATAGTTGTCCTTTCTGTTGTTTTGTGGGATAATTATATATGTGATGATAATGATTTGTTTGATTTTAAGTTTGGCCGATTAATTGATCCATGTTCTGAGTGTTATCATTTTAATTGGATGAATTTCTTTTGACAGTTCATGTTGTAAAAGTGGAAGTTTTTTGAAAATAGGATGATTTGATCATACATGGTTGTATTAGATGTTTATCTCTATTATTTGATTGAAATTTGATATTTTCGGGTTTGCACGTGTAATGTCCTAAAATTAGGTTTAGAAATGTTCGAAATTACGGGTCAATTTTGACTTTTTTGTCAAAAAGAATCTAGGGGGTAAAATGGTGATTAGATATAATTGACTAGAAGTATAAGGTTAAATACGTTAAAAGAATCATTTTCAAAAGTATTTTATAGATTAAGATTTAAAATCAAAATGAGTTTTTAAGGAAAATATTTTAAATTGAATTGAACGTATTTTTAAATCGAAGTTGAAGTATTTATTTAAAAGAGTTCAAGCCCATTTTATTGTTAAACCCAATAAGAAAACCACCTCAAAACAAAGATTTCACTCTCATTTGTTACTTTCACTCGAAATATAAAAAATCTTGTTCATATTTTTTCTCTTGTTTCTCTCACATAAAAACTCTCTCAACCTTACCCTATTATTGAAACTCTCACTCATATTCACCATTATCAAGACAATTTCTTTTAATTCTTGTTTCTAGAAGGATAGACGCTCACTACTCTCCTAAATTACTTATTGGTAAGATTTCTTGAAACCATAACCTTTGGGATTTTGTATTTCAAAATTTGATTTACAATTGAATCAAGATATAGACTTTTTAGTATCATTCATATGCTTCCAATTAGTTATTGATTAAGATTGAGTCTCTAACTAACATTGTGTAGGAACCCTAGATAGTATAAATATAGAGATAGAATATAAGGTGTTTGATGAATTAATTGTGCGAATATTGTTATTTAGGCGAAGTAAGTGTTGATGGAGACCAACCTAAGACTGTTTTAGCTTACCATCAAAAGAAACGTTAGCAACTCTCGTTTTATGCTCCATCTGATATATTGATTATTGTTTTGTGTTTGATGCATTAAAATAGATAAATAGCATGTCCACGATGATATTGAATGTTATTTACTATTTCTATAAGTACCTTGATGTGGTCTTGTTATATGGAATGTTGGTTGGATTAATTAATGGTTCATTGTGTGACATTATGGTGTAGAGTTCATGAAAGAAAGCTGTAAATTGTGGATTTGTGCAATTACATTAATTGTGAAGTTAGTGAATAAATGAAATTATATGATATCCTATTATGAGTAGGAAAGTAGGATTGATACTCCTTATGTAGAGTTGGAATTTAATGAATAATTACACTAGAACAACTTCTAGTACATTATTAAATTGAAAGGAATGATTAATGATTTGATGAATTGTTTTGAATATCCTATAATATATATACATATATGTATGTTTGTATATATATATTGCCCTTATCTTAGTTTGATATAGAGATAGAGTGGCATGTCATTAAGGAAAACCCAAGACATCTTAGCCTGTGGGATCATAAGCCAACTTGGTTTAGATAAACCACTATTAAACTTGAGTAACTACTCTTATTGGGTGTGAAGGCATCACCTCTTGTGGGTATATTACTATGGTTTGGTCTTTCGACCATAATATTCCTACTTCGGATCCTATTATTTGGCTTTGGCTCTATTGTTCCCATTTTGATATAACAACTAGATTTTGGGTAGTCATTAAAGAATAGGTACATTGGTTGTTTCATTAATTTGATGGTTGTGTTTATATGAAATGTTTGGTTTTTAATGACTTGTAATTGAACTCATTTAGTCTATAATTTAGTAAATAAGACCTAATCAAGTATAGCTTGACATTGCGGAATAATAGAATAGTCTTAGGAATAAATAAAAACCTTGAACATAATTGGATGGGAGGTTTTGAGTAAGATTGGTCTGTTTTTCCTCTGATTGTATGTTTAGTTGCCATTGCCAGCATCTTCATCAGACAAAACAAGGCGTGGACCAAGATGTAGAGGACTCTTGGCATGTCATTTTGCGGCTTGGTCTTATATGTCAAGACGCGAGCCAAGGCGCTAAGTACTATCGATACAATTTTCTATGCTTTGGTTAGTGGCTTGATTTCCTTGACCAAATTATGGAGAAGTCTTGTGACGTGGGAAAACTTGACTGAAATTATCAATTACAGTATTCAGACAGAAATCCTATCAATATCTAATGTAGTATTTAAGATATCGTCTCCACAGGGATTGACAGCTAAGAAGCATGATTAAAGTTAAGATTTAAACTGAATTGCTGAAAGAATCCTATATACAAGGTGATTCATAGAAATCAAGAAATTGATGTAGAATATAAGCATCGATGACATTCATTCAATTAAAACATGAGTCAGTACTCCATTCTGCAATTGATCTCAACAATGAATAAGCTGAATGCTAAATTTTGTTATTGATTAATTTCTCATGCATGCTTAAACTCTAAATCACAGATTTACTTTCTAGATCATCATCAATGATCTGTTAAAAGATCTCTCGATTCAAATTAACAGATCTCAATCATGTAGTTGCATATATCTCTATACTACAATCCATACAATTGATAAGCACTATCTGTAGAAAATTAGATCTATAGTCTATCTCTAGAATTATGATCTCCTGTTCTTGTATTTGCAACCTAATCGCCATCTCTGGTCTAATCAAGCTACTAATTAACAATATTACGTAACTCTCATTTTTGTAATTCAATCAGCTCATGAAATTCAAGTAAATCTGACTATAATCAAACATGAATCATACAATCAAGGTAATAATCAACATCAAATCTCAGCAAATAAACAGAGCTTTTAGCTAGCACATCTACTTTAGCATATTCAATCAAAGTATAAAATCATCATTGACATGCTCAAGATCTAAATCTTACTAAGGAAGATTGAAGCTAAACTTTGTCACAATTGTTGCTTCCCAATCTCCAAGCTAAATCTCAATGATCAACAGAAAACAGAGTACAAAACTTCTTCAAGAAACTTCTCTGAAAATATTGAATAAAGCGTATAGAAGAATCTAGAATTTTTCTTTCAAAAATAACAGAATGTCAAAAGTTCTTTCACTGTCTGTTTTTGCTTAATCTGAGCTCCTATTTATAGAGTTTGGCTCAGTGGCAATTTTGAAATAAAATCAACAAAGAAACACAAATTGACGAAGTAACATTTTTCTCCATTTATGTCGCCTGTTCCTTCACCTGAATCAAACGACTTCTTTAAATCTCGCTTTCCATATTCGCTAATGTAACCATCTTCCTAGGCGAAATGTTGCTTTTATCGCTCAACCATATCACTTGCCATCAGACGATATAATCTTTCCTCGCCTTATTATTCCTTCATTTGTAATTAATCCAGGCGATGAAATGAACGTGTCGCCTTTCATCATTTCTCATCTTGGTGACAAACAATCATGTTGCCTCGGCTTATCGCCCCAAAGTATGGCGAGGTTCAGCCTTCAGCGCCTAAATGTTCTGCTAAGGGTGGCGACATATGAAGGCAAAGAAATTCTAATTCGCCTCATATGTTCTAGTCTTCAAAGCGAGATCTTCAATATGTCGCCAGCTTCTTCGCCTTCTCCTTTTAGCTTGTGGCGATGCATTCAGGCGACATCTTCTTTTCCAGAATAATCATTTCGCCAGTTCGTTAACTTTGGATGAAATTCTAATTTTGCCCTTCTTTCTTCTGATTTTGCATGTTTTAGCTCCTTTTCCATAACTTTTCATCCAAGTCCCTGTCTCAACAATAAGAATCTAGAATTACTAGAAATCTATTCAATATCTCATCTTTAAAGCTCAATTTCTTTACATTTAAGCTCATAAAATATACTAAAATATAGGTAAATTCTAGACTTATCAACTACCCTCAACTTAGCCTTTTACTTGTCCTCAAGCAAACTGACTAAAAATCTACTGAGACAGCAATCAGTGCAAACTTATATCATAATTCAAAGCAATTCATCTAATATGTTTTGAAAATTTTCCAAACAGTGACCAGCTCTTTTTTCAAAATCTCAAATCAACTAACTCAAAACTGGTCATTTTCTTCATGTTGCAAAGTATTTGAGAAAATCCAAGTATTTGAGTTTTGAAACTACTTCCTCGCTGTAGTCTCTTATAAGTGTTTGATCTCTCAGAATCCTAAAGGTTACTCACACAATACACTAGTCACTTTTAAGAATCAGAGTTACGTACCAAGGCAAATATGATTCTAGTGTTTCACAAGCACGTATGAAGAAAATTTAAGAACCTCACGATCATTGAACTTCACTCATACACTGTACATCACTTAGAGGTTCCTAAGTTCAGCACTGCCTATTTGTCTGCCTTAGAATCTCTGTTTTGCATTTAAAGGGAAAATGGGGTCAGGTTAGCTAATGAAAGAAGGGGATTTCGTCAAAGAATTCAAAAATTGGACATACCACTAAATTCCTCAAATCCCTCTATTCTTCACTCTCTAGTGTTTCCCCACTCAATAATACTTTATTCAGAATATCACTTTATTTATATACACTGTTCACTCTTAATTTTTAGTGGCTCTTTTTCTTTATTCACCATTCTTCTTCTTCTTCTTTTTTATTTTTTATTTTATATATATGTGAAAGCATTTTGCTTTCAGCAATTTCCAAAACACTTTTTTAATAAATCCTGACTTCCCATCTTTTCATCCCTAATTTAATAGTAAGTCCAGAGGGTAGGATTGAGATTATATCTCTCTCTTTATGGTTTGGACTGGATTAGGGACCAAAGAAAAGATTTTCAATGAGAATGGAAAAAAAATGGTTTACCTCACAAGATATCAAGGTCTAGTTATATCAAGCAGGTAAAGGCTTTTTAGTAGTTTCACTCACTCTCTCAAATCAGGTCATGTTCCTTGGCAGATTTAAGACAGAACTTTACTCGACCAATGCCCTGTACACTTGAGGAATGTATGAGAAATTTAAAGCAAACCTAAGAAGGTCCGGATTCTAATAGAAGAAAAACTGATCAGATAACTGTGTTTAATAAGAAAGAGAATACAAATAACCCCTCTCATGATGAAAAAGGCACAAAATGAAGTTCAAACCTCACATACCACCCAAGGTTTTCTCCACTCTTTCCTTATCAAAACTCATCAACTTATTCACAATTCAAATCAAGCCAGAGTCTTCATCAATGTTCAAAGAAATTTGTACAAAACTGCTCATCAAAACTGCTTGTTTTGAACACTTATTTTTCTGTTTGAAATCTCATTTTATGAAAAACTAAATCTTTTTGAATTATGAGCAATGTAAGCTCAATCATGCACTCAGACCTATAATATCCTAAAACTATAAAATAAAGCTATTTCCTAACATATATATATATACATATAATACTAGCAATGTGATTGCTACACCACCCCAAACTTAAAAGAAAGCAGTATCCTCAATGCTTAAGAGAACATAAAAGAATATAAGGAGAACAGGGATTTAGAAAATAATGAAACAGAGAGTAGGAAAAATACCTGGATGTTGCCATTTATAAGATGATATTTGGCCCCAATTAAAGTCAAGAAGAAAACCGGTTAGGCGAAATAAGAATAAGCGAGAAATAATATGATCGCCAACCTTAGGCGAAATACCCAGGCAAAATATAGAAGTTGCCATATTAGAATGACATTGAGGTAATATGTCAAGACGAAATACAGATCCTGCAGGCGAAATATTAGGCACAATAGAAAATGTCGCCATAAAGGAAATCAAGAAGTAGGCAAAATAAAAGATGTATCGCCCCAATCATTCACCTGTACCATTTTGAAGAACTTACCAACAAGGCGAGAAATAAAGATCTCGCCTTAGTCAAGGCAAAAATGTTTACGATTTGGGTCCTACCTCGCCTAACACAATGTTTCATCGAAACCCTTGCAGAATAACCTGTAAACTTCAAAATCCAAGGTGATAAATGATTACCAACTTAATGATTCATCCTGTAGACATAACTCACATTGTTAGGGAAACACAACCCCTAACTTAAAACCTGAAAACTCTCTGCACAAATTAAAACTCAACAACCACATTACTCTTTTAATTGTTAAAAAGAAAGACATCAAAATCAATCACATTACTCTTTATTAGAAATAAAAAAAATTAAAAATAAAGACTCAAGTAATCACATTACTCTTGCATTGACAAAATAAAAGAACAAATTCTGAATCATTAAAAAAAAACTACATAACATAACAACTAAAAATCATCTAAGGAAACATCTGAAGACTGAGATTTCTGAGGAGATTTTGAATTCAGTCTTCTCCTCTTAGGCTTGGGACTAGAAGGTGCTGGTGGACTGAGATTCAGTACCCTTGCCACCATTCTTCTGATCTCATTGTTTGTTTGCATTGTGGGAATAGAATCTGAACTGTGAGGCTTGTCTTCCTTCTTCTTTTTCTGGGCTCCTACCTTATCAATCTTCCTTTTCTTCTCATTAGCCCTTGCTTCTTTAGCCTCATCTTCACTGAATGAAGCAATAGTGAAAGCCTTATTGGGTGGATACTTTATTAGGTTAGCCAATTGCCTCAAAAAGTTGCTATACCTTTAGATCTGTCTGAAAATGACAGAATAATATCCATCTGGAACATAAAAGGCAGAGGTTGGCTCCCAAGAACAATGAGTCTTGTTGTGATCCAAGATATGTATCTCTTCTAAATCTGCAAGTGTAACTGCATGACCACTAAAAACTTGCTTTCGTTGGCTTGTTCAATATTTTTACCAACTTCTTCTCCTTTTAAACTGTCTTTTTAACTCCTTGGGCTGTTCATTTCATCTTCAGAAGAACTTGTAGAAGAAAATTCCATTTCACTGAAAAATTCATAAGATGGCATCCTATTAAAAGTATTGAAGAACTCTCCTAATATGGCAGCTACCTCTTCTTCGTTGAGAGTTCTAACTTCCTCTTCAACCAAAGGTACTTGACTGATAGGTTCAGGTTGAAGAAAATGTACTATTGCCAGATTCTAAGAAGGACTGCAATTGCCTATAGGAGTAGGATCCTCAGTTGAAAACAATCCCATCCTTACTTGATTTATTAGCCTTTGAATGTCTGGATGGATAATATTAAGCCTTGGAATGAACTCTTCTGTAATAGGAGGTTAAGGCCGAGCAGTATACTTGACAGGTCCAAAATGTGGAGGAACCTGACAAGTGTATATGAGAGGCTCTTGGACAAAAACTTCTGGAACTGAAGATTGATCCTCACTTTCCTCTGGTTGAGCTGATCCTGAACCTTCCCTTCTCTCTTGAATAAATGGAGGTTGACCAGCTGCCTCAGCAAAAGATGTAAGCAAAAGGCCTTGCTTTTCAAGGTCAGCTGTATCAATCTCTTCACAATCTGAGGAGTTAGAATCACAATCTGGTTCAGATTCTACGGCTTTTCTTTGTTCATCATTCTCTCATCGTCCTCTATTACTTCATTGGCAGCCATTTCAGTTGCTAGATCAATCTGATCACCCAAAATTCTCTAGAGGTGATCTTCTTCAAAAGTGTAAACAGCCACAACATCAGTCAACTCAGGTTGGCTATTCATGAGCTCTTCTTGCTCAAAATGAGGAGCTTGATACTCTTCCTCATTCCTCTCTAGACCTGTGGGTTCTTGTATACTTATCCCTTTTATAAACTTAGCAAATCCCACAGGAGGAGCACTCTGCTTAGCCCTTTGTAATTCCCACATTCTCAGAAATTCTTGTGGGTCTGAGATGTTGTTGAAGAATTCGGCTATTCTTTCTTCAACTTTTCTGTTAACCATCTCAGAAACCATAGCATTCAGCTATTCTCTTGATAAGGGTTCGGCTACCCTTTCATTTTCTCTTTTAGGACTGTGAGTAGGGGCTGGAATGGTATCCTACACTGGTCTTACAACTGAAGTAGGCGAAGAGAACTTGTTCTTCTTAGTACTCGACTTTTTGGCCTCCCTCAGAGCCTTCAGTTCCATAACTCTCTCTACTGCTTCAGTACAGGTGGTTTCCTTACCACCTCTACTCTCCCAAATCCTTAATTCTAATCCACCAGTGTGAGGCTTAGAATCAGCCAGCCATACATCCTTCTTTTTTCTTTGAACTTCATATCTCTCCAGTAAACTTGTGATGAGAGATGGAAAATACAAGTCTTTTACCTGGACTTTTCCTTCCTCAAACTGCACATTCTCTTTTGCATCTCTGAGAAAATCAACTGACCAAGATGAATGAACTTGCCCTGGTTGAAATCCCTAAGGAAACTCTTCTCATCAGTAGTGAATCTGCTCCCTCTGTTCCTAGGCATAACATTATCTCTTAACTAGGTTAAACAGATTGTTGTGTGAATATCCAATTCACTGGCTAAAACATCCTCATCAGATCCTTGGGTTGGATGCTGGAATCTTCTTAAACTTCTCAAATCTTCAATAGTAAGCTCTAAAGCATCCATCCCTCTGTCACCTTGATGATTAGCTCCATTAAATCATAATAGCTGCAAATGGTTTCTGCCGATACATCCACTTGTTGTCCTCTAATGCCAAAAGGAGTGTCCAAATCCTCAGGAGCTTCATTGTAAAACTCCTCCACTAGAGTGGCATTAACTTTCTTGGGCTGTGCCACCAACTTCTTCATGAACGAGCTCCATCAATAGTTTCCAAACCTTTTATCCTCAAGCTCATCCAACAAAATCCTATTTTCCTGCCAAAACTATAGGTTTTCCTTCTATAGTGGGCTATTATCCTGAGATTTATCCTTGATAACCTTAGGTGAACTAAGTTTCACCTTTTTCCCTTTTTTTACTGGCCCCAACCTCTGCTGTAGCTTGTTTCTTACCAATACTGATTTCTCAACTGAAACCTCCCATTTTTCAACATTTGGTTATGTCTAGAATTTACCTATGTTTTAGCATACTTTATAAGCTTGAATGTAATGAAATTTAGTTTAAATGATGAGATATGAATTACATTTATGCTAATTTTAGACTATAATTGCTGAGACAGGGACTTGGATGAAAAGTTGTGAAAAAGGAGTTAAAACATGCAAAATTCAGAAGAAAGAAGGACCAAATAAGAATTTCATCCAAAGTCAGCAAGCTGGCGAAATGATATTGCTAATAAGAGAATTCGCCTGAAGACCTCGCCATGACTCGGAGTGAAGGGTGACGTAGCAGACGACATAAAGAAATTTTCACCTCAAAGAGTAAAAGCATGAAAGGCGACTCAGAGATTCTTCGCCTTTGCATATTGCCTTCTTGACAGTAAAATAGGCGATGAAGAAGAAGTTTCGCCTATCTTGAGGCAATGTTTAAGGCGATAAAAGAGAGATGTCGCCAAATCTAAGGATTAACACAGGCGACATTTGATGAGGCATCGCCTAGGAAGATCTTAACTGGAAGGATGTTTTGGCGAAATATGTCAACTTGCCTGAGCATTAGGCGACGTATTATGACAACATTAAGGATATTTCGCCTAGAAAGAGTTATAGCTTGGCGATCAAGACAAGCGAGACATGAAGAAGTCGTTTGGTTCAGGCGAAGGAACAAGCGACATAAATGGAGAAAAATGTTACTTCTCCAATTTATGTTTCTTTGTTGATTTTATTTCGAAATTGCCATTGAGGCAAACTCTATAAATAAGAGCTCAGAGGAAGTAATTAGAGTGAAGTTTTTTAGAGGAAAAAAATAGTTTGAGACGTTTGATTTTCACTCTTGACATTCTGTTATACTTAAAGAGAAATTCTAGATTCTTCTATACGCTATTATTCAACATCTTCAGAGAAGTTTCTTGAAGAAGTTTTGTGCTCTGTTTCTCTTGATCATTGAGATTTAGCTTGAAGATTGTGAAGCAACAATTATGACAGAGTCTAGCTTCAATCTTCCTTGGTAAGATTTAGATCTTGAGCATGTCGATGATGATTTCCTCTATTTGATTGAATATGCTGAAGTAGATGTGCTAGCTAAAAGCTCTGTTGATTTTTTGAATCTTGATGTTGATTATCATTTCAATTGCAAAGTTTCTTGTTCAATTGTAACTAGATCTACTGGATTTCATGAGTTTATTGAATTACAAGGACGAAAGTTACGTAATATTGTTAATCTGAGATTTGATTTAGACCAGAGATTGCGATTAGGTTTCAGATCTGAGAATAAAGGATCGTAGTACTAGAGATAGACTACAGATCTATTTTTCTACAGATTGTGCTTATCAGTTGTATAGGTTGTAGTATAGAGATATATGCAACTATATAATTGAGATTTGTTAAATTGAATCGAGAGATCTTTTAACAGATCACTGATGATGATCTAGAAGGTAAATCCGTGATTTAAGATGAAACTTGCATGAGAAGTTAATTGACAACTGATCTAGCAAATCAGTTAATTCATTGTTTAGATCAATTTCAAAATAGAGTGCTAACTTGAGTTTTCATTGAATGAATGTCATGAGTTACTTTTACTTCACATCAACTCTATGATTCTATGATTTTATGATTCATTTTGTATATAGATTCTTTTAGCAATTCAGTTTAAATCTTAGTCTCAATCATGCTTCTTAGCTTATAATCCCTGTGGAGACGATATCTAAAATACTACATTAGACGTTGATAGGAATTTCGATTGAGTACCGTGAATATAAATATCAGTCGAGTTTCGTCCAATCAATTTCTTGGCACAGTTGCCAAGGATTTTTTCTTTGAAGATTAAGATTTATTTTGAACTGCGCTAACATGATTTATTAAATCCTTTTCAGTTTTAAATTTGTTTGTTCAAGTGTGTAGTGTATGCAGACAAGATCTAAAGGTACTCAAGACTTGCAGTTTGATCCTAAACCTGAAAGAATTGTTAGACAATCCAAATCAAGAACAAGATCAGCAGCGAGAACTGAGTCAAGAAATGCAATGTCTGGAGATCGCTACAACAGAAATAATAATGATAATGAAGGACGAGTGGATCTTGAGAGGATGACACTTCGTCAATATTCCATCCCACCTGTTGATGGCATGCCGGAGGCCATCAATTTACCAACAATAACAACTGAGAATTTTGAGTTGAGATCTGGACTCATCCAAATGGTTCAACAGAAAAAGTTTGGAGGAGGAGGAGCCACCGAGGATCCTAATCAGCACCTGATCACATTTCTGCATTTGTGTAGTACATTTCGACACAATGGAGTCTCAGAAGATGCAGTTAAACTCCGACTATTCCCATTTTCACTGAGTAACAAGACTCACTCCTAGTTATACTCATTGCCACCAGGATGTATCAATAGTTGGGAAGATCTAGTTAAGAAGTTCTTAGTTCGCTACTTTCCTCCCATGAAGATGGTGAAACTGAGAAATATGATTTCTTCCTTCCAGTATGTGGATGGAAAGTCATTATATGAGAGCTGGGAGAGGTTTAAGAAGCTGATCAGAAGATGTCCACACCATGGCATAGCATCTTGGAGCATTGTGATGACATTTTATAGTGCCATGCCTCCGCAGATCAAAATGCACATTGATTCCTCAGCTGGAGGATCAATAATGGACAAAGAGCCAGATGATGCTCATGATTTCATCGAATTGCTGGCAAACAATGATTTTGGATGGAATGAAAGAGAAAAGGCTGCAAATAAGAAGCAGTCTGGAGTTTATGAGCTGGAGTCTTTCAATGCATTATCTGCTCATATAGCATTGTTGAATAAGAAGATGGACAACATGGCAGTTAATAAAGGCCATCCAAAGAAGACTTCAGTTAATTCTGTTGAAAAACAGAAGACTACTCTGGCAGAATATGCTCAGGAAGCAGCACTAGCTGATGATAAAGATGAGCCAGAGGAGTGTGAACAAGTAAATTATTTGAATAATAATTATGGGAACCAGCAGAGGCCATACTATCAACAGAGGAACCAACCCTATCAAAATCAGGGTTATTACCGAAGAAATCCTCAACCTGGTTACCAACAACAAGGACAGTCTTAGTATCAGCCGATAGGGCAGAAGAAGCCTAGTGTGGAGGACCTTCTAATCAAGTACATGGAGAAGACTGATGCTGTTCTTACTAATCATACCACTTCAATTAAGAACTTTGAAACTCAAATGGGGCAGCTTATGCAAGTTCTGAACCAAAGACCCCAGGGAGCACTTCCAAGTGACACTGTGCTCAACCCAAAGGTTAAAGATAAATCCAAGGAGGAAGCACAAGTGCATGCTATTACATTGAGAAGTGGGAAACAGCTGGAGAACTCTAAGGAAAAGAAAAGCTATGAACCTCCTGCACAGAATAAGGAAAATGAAGAAATTAGCAAACCTTTTGCTAAACAACAGGAGGTTGTGAAGATTGCCTTACCTTTTCCTCAAAGAGATAATAGAAAGAAGCTGGATAAGCAGCTTGAGAAGTTTTTAGACATGATGAAGCAAATCCATGTCAACATCCCATTTATAGAAACATTGAAACAAATTCCTGTCTATGCTAAATTCATAAAGGAGCTGTTATCAAATAGAAGGAATTCAGCTGATGTGGGATGCATTAATGTGAATGAGAGTATGAGCCAACTTGTCAAGTACTAGATTCCCAGGAAAGAGAAGGATCCTGGCAAGTTCACCATACCTTTGACCATAGGCGAAAGATTCAAAGGGAGAGCTCTCTGTGACTTGGGAGCTAGCATAAACTTGATGCCTTTGGCCATCTATGAAAGGTTTGGAATAGGGCATTTCAGACCTGATAATGTCTTGTTGCAACTTACTGATAGATCTTTCACTCATGCAAAGGGAGTTGTGGAGGATGTGATAGTCACAGTAAACAAATTCATATTTACAATGGATTTTGTAATGCTTGACATGGAGGTAGATGTAGATGTACCTTTGTTACTAGGTCGACCATTTTTGAGAACTGGAAAAGCATTGATAGACGTGGCAAATGGTGAACTCACACTCAGAGTTAATGGAGAGGAAGCAAAATTTAGTCTTTTGGAGTCATTGAAATTTCCATACGATTTTGATGAAGTCAAGAGTATACAATTGGCAGCTGATACAGAGTTAATGGATAAGATTCTCGCATTGAGAAGTTCTGATCCACTGAACAATGTATTGATCAATGATGTGGATATGGACATTCCAGAAGAGAGTGCTTATGAATAGAGTGGTTTTGGAATGGAATGCAACATTTTGATTACATTTTACCGAGCCAATGCTTCCCTTAACTGAAAAACCACCACAGTTGGAACTGAAGGCACTCCCAAGTCATCTCAGGTATGCATTCCTTAACTCTAAGGATTCTAGCTTACTTATTGTGGTTTCCAATGACTTAACAGATGAACAAGAGGAAAGCCTCCTCCAAGTGGTGAGGAAATATAAGAAAGCCATTGCATGGATGATAGCAGATATTAAAGGAATCAACCCCACTTTCTGTAGACACAAGATCATCTTGGAGGACAAATATACACCCAAGATCCAACCTCAGAGAAGATTGAATCCAACTATGAAGGAGATTGCGAAGAAGGAAGTACCGAAACTCCTTGATGGGTATTATTTTTCCAATTTCAGATAGTGAATGGGTTAGTCCAGTGCTGTGTGTACCAAAGAAGGGAGGGATTACTGTGATAAAGAATGAAAAGAATGAGTTGATCCCTACTAGAACTGTTACAGGCTGGCGTATGTGCATAGATTATAGAGTCTTAAACGATGCCACTAGAAAGGATCATTTCCCTCTTCCCTTCATAGATGAGATGTTCGATAGACTGGCAGGACACCCTTATTTTTGCTTTTTGGATGGTTATTCTAGATATAACCAAATCCCCATAGCACCTGGTGATCAACATAAAACAACTTTTACCTGTCCTTTTGGAACCTTTGCTTATAATAGGATGCCATTCGGATTGTTTAATGCACCAGGAAAATTTCAGAGGTGTATGTTAGCTATCTTTACTGATTTCGTAGGCAAGATTTTAGAAGTTTTCATGGATGATTTTTCCATTATAGGAGACAGTTTCATGATTGCTTGAATAATCTTGAGAAAGTGCTTAAAAGATGTGAGGAAACTAACCTAGTCCTCAATTGGGAAAAATGCCATTTTACGGTAAGAGAGGGTATTGTTTTAGGCCATAAGGTGTCTGCTAAGGGATTAGAAGTAGACAGAGCAAAAATTGATGTGATAAGCAATTTACCTTCTCCTGCCAATGTAAAAGGCATAAGAAGTTTCTTAGGACATGCTGGGTTCTACAAGCGTTTTATTAAGGATTTTTCAAAAATAGCTAGACCCATGTGTGTTCTGTTAGAAAAGGAAAAGAAGTTTGATTTTACTGATGAATGTTTGAAATCTTTTGTGAGCTTAAGGAAAAGCTTGTCCCAACACCAGTCATAATTCCACCAGATTGGAATTCTGAATTTGAAATCATGTGTGATGCATATGATTTTACTGTAGGTGCAATGCTGGGACAGAGAAGGGAGAGGCTATTCAGAGTCATTTATTATGCTAGTAAATCGTTGGTGGAAGCTCAGAGAAATTACACCACCACTGAGAAAGAATAACTAGCAGTAGTCTTTGCATTAGATTAGTTTAGATCATACATTTTAGGGTCTAAAATTATCATTCATACTGATCATGCAGCGTTGAGATACCTATTAGCTAAGAAAGAATCTAAGCCTAGGTTGATAAGATGGGTGCTCTTGCTGCAGGAGTTTGACATAGAAATCAAGGACAAAAAGGGCACTGAGTAATGTCACCTCTTAAGACTGCACATTAAGGATATGGAAGCTCAAGTTGACATCAATGAACAATTTCCAGATGAGCAACTTTTCCTTTGTGAGGTAGCATTTTATCCATGGTATGCTGACTATGCAAACTATTTGTCATGTAAAGTGTTACCTGAAGATCTAAACAGTCATCTGAAGTAAAGGTTCCTTCATGAGGTTAAGAGGTACATATGGGATGAACCTTACCTATTTAGGAGATGTGCTGAACAAGTGTTAAGACGGTGCATCCCATATGAAGAAACATTGGACATCATCAAGAACTATCATTCATCAGAATATGCTGGCCATTTTGCTGGAACAAGAACAGTAGCCAGAATTCTGGAATGTGGTTTCTATTGGCCATCAATATTCAAAGATGCACATGCTTATGTGGCTAGCTATGATAGATGCTAGAGAATGGGTAATATTTCCAAGAGGCAAGAAATGACCCAAAATTATATCCTAGAGGTAGAGTTATTTGATGTCTAGGGTATTGATTTCATGGGACCATTTCCTCCATCCAACAAGTATGAGTATATACTTGTAGCAGTTGACTATGTATCTAAGTGGGTAAAGGCTGTTGCTTGTGTTACAAATGATGGAAAAGTAGTGGAGAAGTTTCTTCAGAAGAATATCTTCACTATATTTGGCATACCCAGGGTACTAATTAGTGATGGAGGGTCTCACTTCTGCAATAAGCTGTTGGAGAAGGTTCTGAAGAAGTATGGAGTAATCCATAAAGTAACCACAACTTATCATCCACAAGCAAATGGTCAAGTGGAAGTTTCAAATAGGGAATTAAAAAGAATCCTGCAAAAGACTATGAATGAGTCTAGAAAAGACTGGAGCTTCAAGCTAGATGATGCTCTGTGGGCTTATAGAACAACTTTTAAAACTCCAATTGGAATGTCACCATTTAGGATGGTGTATGGCAAGTCGTGTCATCTACTAGTGGAGTTGGAACACAGGTCATATTGGGCTGTAAAATTGTTGAATATGGACTATGAAAAAGCAGGAAAGCAGATGCTTCTACAACTAGATGAGATGGATAAATGGCGCCTTGAAGCCTATGAAAATCATGAGATGTACAAGCAGAAGGCGAAAAATTACCATGATAAGAAGATTGTTAAGCGAGAGTTCAAACTTGGACAATATGTATTGCTCTACAATACCAAGGAAAAACCAAAAATCTAGATGCTCTGGACCATTTAGAATAAAGAGTGTTTCCCCATATGGAGCTATTGAATTTTTTGATAACAAGTCCACTGACTCTTTTGTTGTGAATGGATAGAGACTCAAGCATTATTTGGGGGAGACATCTACAGGACCAGGGGTATCCTTTATATCTCAGATCCTGTAGATATAATGGGAAACCAATAATAAACTTGCCTTGGTCGATGCTAACGACCTTAAACAAAGCATACTCCTTACACAATTATTTCTTTTTGGAAAATTATGCTATGATCAATTAATTGTGTAAGTTTTTAACTAACCAAGTTCATGTTTTGCAGAAGAATTATTGTTTTCAGATGAACTTGGAGTTTTAAGAAGAAGGCGAGATGTCATTCTTATTGCCAAAAAGTTCGCCAAAGCTGTTTATCAATTGGCGAGGAACAACTTCATTTCGCCTATATGGATATTTTGAAGATGGCGAGATAGGGGATTTCGCTATGTATGATCGCCTGGGTGAGGGCGAGAAAGAGGAGTCATGCCAAAAATTCCGCCTACTTTACTTTTGCAAAGGCGAGGAAGGACGAATCTCGCATTGTTACATTGCCCAGCGACAAGAAGAGTGAGGCGAGAATTCAATACATTGCCATTTTATCTCGCCAACCAAGTATGTTTTTTGGCGATAAATTTTAATTGTGTCAAAGTTCTTCGCCTGAAAACAAGTTTAATTTGGCGAAGTGTCATTTAATTCGCCTGAAAACTCGCCTGTTCTTGAAAATATTTTTGGCGAGGTAGCTTCATTTCGCCTCATTTAATTCGCCAGAAACTCTTTTTGAAGGCGAAATAATCAATATGTCGCCACTTTATATCGCCAGTTAGGTCATTTAAGGCGAGCTCATCCTTTCTCGCCTAGTTCAGAATTTTATAACACCTGCATTTTATGCGACATAAAATATTTCGCCACTTACATAGGTGCACGCAATTATTACCGTTGGATGACATGGGGCGAGGCAAAAACTTTACGCCTTCTGCCTAGTTTCTTTCATCATTGCACCTATTTTCTGATATCTCATAAAACCTAATTCGATTTTACCGTTGACATTACTTTGCTCTCTGAATTTTCAATTGTTTGAAAACCCTAAATCGCGAATCTCTCAGTTTGGTTCTTCTTTTCGATTGACTTGCATCACAGTAAACTAACAAGGTATGTTCCTTTTCGTCTCTCTCAATTGATGCAAGCTGTTAGCTGTTTTAGGTTTATCTGTGTTGATATGTTAGTCAAGATTGTTAGGGTGTTAATAGAGCAATTGTTTAATGGTAATAGTGTCGAAACTCTGTGGGTTTTATAATGAACATGAATGATTTTTAGTTTGGTGTTTCATTTCAATGAATATAATTGATTGCATTGTTGACAGTAGTTGTTAGTTTTTAAGCTGTAAAACATGGTTTAAAGCTTTGATTGCTGAATGTATTTTGTAAATGCTGAACCCATGTTGCGACATACTGTCAAACTGTTTAGTGTTGATAATACTGTTGTTTTACTGAGTTTTAATTCTGTCGATTTGATGTCTGATTATAACTGTTGAAATGTTGTTTCAAATTGCAGATAATGGCTAAAAGAAAGAGCGACAGCACTCCTAGCCCAGCTAAGAAGAGCAAGAAAGCAAAGACTTCTGCCAAGCCGAAGATCTATGATGAGAAGAACTATCAAGTCCGAGTGATTCTTCTGTCTTCTCCCAAGTCGCCCAAGCAAAAAGGAGTATAGATTGGCTCCAGTAAAAAGAAGAGTGTTACTCCCAAGACCCCTTCTACTTCAATTGCTGTTAAGGGGAGTAGTACAGTTGATAAGTTGGTTTTGGCCAAAAAGCAGGCTGCAACAGAGTTTGGAGCCATTACAAAAGGGGAGAAGGTGACATCTAGTTCACCTAAATTGTTTAAGGAAAAGTCCAAGATCAAGAGCCCATCTAAAAATGACAACTTGCAGTTTTGGCAAGAGAAGGGAATTCGTTTAGAAGAATTTGAAGACAAAAGATTTGGAAACTATCTTTGGAGTAGGTTCATGAGGAAGCTGGTGGCACAGCCCAAGAAGGTAAATGCCACTCTGGTAGAAGATTTCTATGATAAGGCTCCAAGAGGAGTTGGACACTCCATTTGATATTAGGGGCCAACAAGTGGACATTTAAGTTGAATCTATCTGCAGCTACTATGAGTTAATGGAGGCCAACCATCAAAGGGATAGAGGATTAGAAGTCTCTGAGCTGACTGAGGAAGATCTAAGGAGTTTGAGGAGATTTCAGCATCCAACTCAAGGATCTGAAATAGATGTTTTGGCAAGTGAATTGGACATTCATACTGCTATTTACTTAACTTGGCTGAGGGACAACGTGATGCCTAGGAACAAAGGCAGTAGATTCACTACAGATGAAAAGAAGTTCCTCAGAGATTTCAACCAGGGAAAGTTCATTCATTTGGGTCAACTGATTTTCTCAGAGTTGCAAAGGAGGATATGCAGTATGAGGAAGGAAAAGACAAGACAAAGAACACTCTACTTCCCTTCCTTAATCACTGGTTTATTGGAAAGATATGGGGTAAAGAGCAGGAAGAAGGATGTGTGGTTGGTTGATTCAAAACCACACAGTGGAGAGTTAGAGCTGAGGATTTGGGAGAGCAGAGGTGGTAAGAAAACCACTTGCACTGAAGCTGTAGAGAAAGTGTTAGAATTAAAGGCCCTAAGGGAGGCCAAGAAATTAGGCTCTAAGAAGAACAAGTTCTCTTCTCCTGCTATAGTTTCTAAACCGGTGCAAACTTCAGTTTCTACTCAGAGTCCAAGAAGGGAGAATGAAAAAGTGGTAGAGCCAATTTTTAAGGAACTTGAAGCCAAGATCTCTGAATTGGTCAATAGAAAGGTTGAAGAAAGGATTGCAGAATTCTTTAGCAAAATTGCAGACCCACAAGAGTTTGTAAAAATATGGGAACAATAGAGGGAAAGTCAAGGTGCCAAATCAGTTGGTTTTGCTAAGTTTGTGAGTGGGATCAACATTCAAGATCAGTTTGAGCAAGAAGAGTTTATGGATAGTCAACCTGAGCCCCATGACTTCCCAGATGTTCAAAATATTGTTGAGGATCATCTAAAGAAGAATTTGGGTGATCAATTTGATTTAGAAATAGAAGAGCTGCTAATGAGGTTATGGAGGAGGATGAGAGATTGATGAAGAAAAACAAGGAGGTGATTGATGGTTCTGAATCTTCAGAATGTGAAGAAATTGATACAGCTGAGCTTGAGCAGCAAGGATTACTATTAGCATCATTTGCTGAAGCTGCTGGATCACCTCCTTTTACTCAAGAAGAGGGTGAAGGATCTGGTTCAGCACAATTTGAAGAGGGTGAAGAACAGTCTGCAGTACTAGATCCAATTATCCAAGAGCCTCTGATCTACACTTGTCAGGTTCCTCCACATTTTGGACCTGTCAAAAGTACTACTCAGCCTGAACTTTTCACTACTGAAGAGTTCATTCCACAACTTCATGTTATGCATCTAGCCATTCAAGAGTTGATAAATCAAGCAAGATTGGGATTGTTGCCAACTGAAGTTACTATTCCTATAGGCAATGATCAATCTTCTTCAAATATGGCAATAGTACATTTTCTTCAACTTGAAAATAGTGCTAGTTCCTCTCAGGCTTTGGAAATCATACCATATTTGCAGCCTGAGCCTCTCAATCAGGTGCCCTTTGTTGAAGAGGATGTGAGAATTCCCACTGAAGAAGCTTGAGTTCTTAATGAAGAAGAAGTGGCTGTTATGTTAGGACAATGTTTCCAAACTTATAATAGGAGGCCTTCTTATGAATTTTTTGAAGGAATGGAGTTCTCATCTACTAGCTCTTCGGATGCTGAAATGGATTATCTAAATGAAAAGAAGACTAGTCAGAAAGATGCACGAGCTAAAGAAAGCAAGGAAGTTTATTGTGATCCTGCAGTTACTTCTGCCGATTTGGAACAGATGCTTATCTTAGATCATAACAAGACTCCTTATTCTTGGGAGCCAACTTCTGCTTTGTCTGTTCCAGATGGATACTATTCTATTATATTAAGACATGTCCGAAGGTACAACAATTTCTTAAGGAAATTGGCTAACCCAACACGTTATCCACTCAACAGAGCTTTCAAGATTCATCCTCTCAGTGAAGATGAGGCTGAAGAAGCAAAGGCTACACAGAAGAAAAAGAAGCATGTAAAGACTGCAACCCAGAAGAAACAGAAAAGTTCAGTCAAGCCTCACAGATCAGTTGAGGCCAGTCCAAAGCCTAAGAAGAGGAGATTGAACACTAAATCTTCTCAGCAGTCCAAATCTTCAGAAGATTCTTTAGATGATTTCTAGTTTTTATGTGTCAAATAATTTTTTGTAATATTCAGGATTGGTTTTCATTTTGTCATTACAAGAGTAATGTGAATTTGTTTTCTCTTTTTAATGTTTAAGAAAGAGTAATGTGTTTCATTGAGTCTTTGTTTTTAAGAGTAATGTGATTGATTATTTTGTCTTTCTTTTTGTCTGTTAAAGAGTAATGTGATTGCTGGTTTAATTTGTTCGAGAGAGTTTTCAGATTTTTAAGTTGGGGGTTCTTTTCCCCTTGGCAAAATGAGTTGAGTCTACAAGAAGAAACATTAAGGGCCTGTTTGGATAGACTGCTTCTGGCTTTTTTTGGCTTCTAACTTCTGAAAGTTGTTTCAGATGGTGTTTGGATAACTGGTAGAAGTGCTTCTGCCCTCTCGGAAGCTCTTCCAAATGAAGTAAAAAATATTAGCTTCCTGAAAATGGCTTCCACTTCTCTTATTCTACAGACAGAACTCAAAAGCAGAAGTAATCCCAAATAGGCCCTAACTATGGAACCAATTCTCATTTTGATTTTTGAAGTTTACAGATCATTCTGCAAGGATTTTAAATGCAACAGTATGCTGAGGCAAGGTAGGACTCAAATCGCCAGAATGATCGCCTTGACTAATGCGAGATCTTTATTTTTTGCCTGGTAGGTAAGTTCTTTCATATGGTATAGGCGAATGATTGGGGCGATACATCTTTTATTTCGCCTACTTCTTGATTTTCTTTTTGGCGACATTTCTATCTTGTCATTTTAAGTTGGCGACTCTTATGTTTCGCCTGGATATTTCGCCTAAGGTTAGCGATCATTTTCTTTCTCACCTATTCTTATTTCGCCTAACCAATTTTCTTTTTGAACTTAATTGGGGCGACTTATCCTCTGATAATGGCGACATTCAGGTATTTTGCCTAACTCTCTGGTTCATTGTTTTATACATTCCCTTCTCTCCTTCTATTCATTTCTGTTCTCCTAAGCATTGAGGACACTGCTTTCTTTTGAGTTGGGGGTGGGGTAGCAATCACGTTGCTGTTCTTTGTGTTTAGTTTTATAGCTTGATTTTATTTGTAAATTTTGTTTTAATATTTTCTTAGGATATTAGGTCTGAGTGCATGATTGAGCTTACATTGCTCATAATTCAAAGTGATTTAGTTTTTCATCATAAAATGAGTTTTCAAATAGTAAAACAAGTGTTCAAAACAAGCAGTTTTGATGAGCAATTTTTGACAAATTTCTTTGAACACTGATGAAGATTCTGGTTAGTTTTGAATCGTGAATAAGTTGATGAGTTTTGATAAGGAAAGAGTGGAGAAAACCTTGGGTGGAATGTGAGGTTTTGAGCTTAATGTTGTGCCTTTTTCTTCATGAGAGGGGTTATTTTTATTCTGTTCCTTATTAAACACATTTATCTGACAAACTTTCTTCTATAGAAATCAGAACCTTTATAGGTTTGTTTTGAATTTCTCATACATTCCTCAAGTGTACAGGGCATTGGTCGGGTAAAGTCTGTTTTTAATCTGCCAAGGGAAATGATCTGATTTGAGAGAGTGAGTGAAACTACTAAATAGCCTTTGCCTACTTGATATAACCAGACCTTGATATCTTGTGAGGTAAACCATTTTGTTTCCATTCTTATTAAAACCTTTTCTTTGGTCTCTAATCCAGTCCAAACCATAAAGATAGAGATATAATCTCAATCCTACCTTTTGGACTTACCATTAAATTTGGGATTGAAAAGATGGGAAGTGAGGATTGTCTTAAAGAGTGTTTCTGAAGTTGCTAAAAGCAGAATATACGCAAAAGAAAAAAAAAAGAGAATAAAAAGAAAAGAACAGACACAATCAAGTGAAATGAACAATGTTAAAAAATAAGTAGTATGTGAATAAAGTATCATGGAGTGGGGAAACACTAAAGAGTGAAGAATTGAGGGATTGAGAGGAATTTAGTGGTATGTCCAAACTTTGATTCCTTGAAGAAATTGCTTTCTTTCATAAGCTAATTTGACCCCATTTTCCCTATATATACAAATCAGAGATTCTAAGGCAGACAAAAAGGCAGTACTGAACCTAGGAACTTCTAAGTGCTGTATAGTGTATGAGTGAAGTTCAATGTTCGTAAGGTTCTTAAAATTTTCTTCATACGTGCTTGTGAAACACTAGAATCACATTTGCCTTGGTACGTAACTCTGATTCTTAAAGTGACTAGTGTATTGAGTGAGTAACCTTTAGGATTTTGAGAGATCAAACACTTATGAGAGACTACAGTGAGGAAGTAGTTTTAATACTCAATTACTTGGATCTTCTCAGATACTTTGCTACATGAAGAAAATGACCAGTTTTGAATTAGTTGATTGGAAATTTTGAAAGAAGAGCTAGTCACTGTTTGAGAATTTTTCAAAACTATACTTAATGAATTGTTTTGAATTATGATTATAAGTTTGCACTGACTGCTGTCTCAGTAGAATTTTAGTCGGTTTGCTTGAGGACAAGCAAAAGGCTAAGTTGGGGGTAATTGATAAGTCTAGAATTTACCTGTGTTTTAGCATACTTTATAAGCTTGAATGTAATGAAATTTAGTTTAAATGATGAGATATTAAATATATTTCTGCTAATTTTAGACTATTATTAATGAGACAGGGAATTGGATGAAAAGTTGTGAAAAAGGAGCTAAAATATGCAAATTCAGAAGAAAGGACCAAATAAGAATTTCATCCAAAGTCAGCAAACTGGCGAAATGATATTGCTAAGAAGAGAATTCGCCTGAAGACCTCGCCATGACTCAGAGTGAAGGGCGACGTAGCAGGCGACAAAAAGAAATTTTCGCCTCAAAGAGTAAAAGCATGAAAGGCGACTCAGAGATTCTTTGCCTTTGCATATCGCCTTCTTGACAGTAAAATAGGCGATGAAGATGAAGTTTCGCCTACCTTGAGGCGATGTTTGAGGCGATAAAAGAGAGATGTCGCCAAATCTAAGGATTATCACAGACGACATTTGATGAGGCATCGCCTAGGAAAATCTTAACAGGAAGGATGTTTTGGCGAAATATGTCAACTCGCCTGAGCATCAGACGACGTATTATGACAACATTAAGGATATTTCGCCTAGAAAGAGCTATAGCTTGGCGATCAAAACAAGCGAGACATGAAGAATTCGTTTGGTTCAGGCGAAGGAACATGCGACATAAATGGAGAAAAATGTTACTTTGCCAATTTGTGTTTCTTTGTTGATTTTATTTCGAAATTGCCACTGAGCCAAACTCTATAAATAGGAGCTCAGAGGAAGTAATTAGTGTGAAGTTTTTTAGAGAAAAAAAACAGTTTGAGACGTTTGATTTTCACTCTTGACATTCTGTTATACTTAAAGAGAAATTCTAGATTCTTCCATACGCTATTATTCAACATCTTCAGAGAAGTTTCTTGAAGAAGTTTTGTTCTCTGTTTCTCTTGATCATTGAGATTTAGCTTGAAGATTGTGAAGCAACAACTGTGACAGAGTCTAGCTTCAATATTCCTTAGTAAGATTTAGATCTTGAGCATGTCGATGATAATTTCCTGTATTTGATTAAATATGCTGAAGTAGATGTGCTAGCTAAAAGCTCTGTTGATTTGTTGAATCTTGATGTTGATTATCATTTCAATTGCAAAGTTTCTTGTTCAATTGTAGCTAGATCTACTGGATTTCATGAGCTTATTGAATTACAAGGACGAGAGTTACGTAATATTGTTAATCTGAGATTTGATTTAGACTAGAGATGGCGATTAGGTTTCAGATCTGAAAACAGAGGATCGTAGTACTAGAGATAGACTACAGATCTATTTTTCTACAGATAGTGCTTATCAGTTGTATAGGTTGAAGTATAGAGATATATCCAACTATATAATTGAGATTTATTAAATTGAATTGAGATATCTTTTAACAGATCATTGATGATGATCTAGAAGGTAAATCCGTGATTTAAGATGAAACTTGCATGAGAAGTTAATTGACAACTGGTCTAGCAAATAAGTTAATTCATTGTTTAGATCAATTTCATAATAGAGTGCTGACTTGATTTTTCATTGAATGAATGTCATGAGTAACTTTTACTTCACATCAACTCTATGATTCTATGATTTATTTTTTATATAGATTCTTTTAGCAATTCAGTTTAAATCTTAGTCTCAATCATGCTTCTTAGCTTACAATCCCTGTGGAGACGATATCTAAAATACTACATTAGACGTTGATAGGAATTTCGATTGAGTACTATGAATATAAATATCAGTCGAGTTTCGTCCCATCAGTGTAGAAGGGGTTGTAGGTGTATTTTCAACACTCTTTTTCCTGGTTGAGCCAATCTGTACTCCTTTTTGCTTATGACCCTTAACAGAGTCTGATCCAACAGATTTCCCAGATTTCTCTTTAGATGCCTTCCCCTTAATAGTAGTTGAAGTAGAGGGGGTCTTAGGAGTCTTCTCTTTAGACTTCAGCGAAGAAGGAAGATTTACTCAGACCTGGTAATTCTTTTCATCATAGATCTTTGGCATGTCCGAAGTCTTTGCTTTCTTGCCCTTCGTAGATGGGCTAGGAGTACTAGCACTCTTTCTTTTGGCCATTTATCTGCAATTTGAAACAACATTTCAACAATTATAACCAAATATCAAATTGACAGAACTTAAAATCATTAAAGCAGCAGCATTATCAATATTGAACAACTGACAATATATTGCAACATGGTTTCAGCAATTATCAAGCACATTTAACAATCAAGACCTTAAACCACGTTTTATAGCTTAAGCACTAACAACCACTGTTAACAACAAAGTCAATTGTATTCGCAAAATGGAACACCCAACTAAAATCATACATGTTTATAGTAAAACCCACAGAGATTCGATCATTATTACCGTTAAACAATGCTCTATTAACACCCTAATAATCTCGACCAATACATCAACACAGATAAACCAAAGATAACTAAATACTTGCAACAAACTTTCGATCATGTTTGGTCGCTGTGATGAAAGTAGATCGAAATGCAAAAGCGAATTGAGAGATTTGCGATTTAGGGTTTTCGAGAAATTGAAAATTCAGAGAGCAAGTGAATAGTAACGGTAAAATCGAATTGGGTTTATAAAGAAACCAGGAAATAGGCGCAATGATGAAAGAACTAGGCAGAAGGCGGAAAGATCCTACCTCGCCTCGTGTCATACAACGGTAACATTTGTGTGCGCCTACGTGTCACCTAATTTAATTTTTTTAACCACTTCATGAAGTGCAAGCAATATAAGGGGAAAAATGTTTTATGTCGCCAAAAGTTTAGGCGTGATAAAATTCAGAACTAGGCTAGAAAGAATAAGCTCGCCTTAAAATTTACCTAACTAAAGTGGCGATATATCTATAACTTCGCCTTCACAAAGAAATTCAGGCGAAATAATGAGGCGAAAAGAGCCTTTCTCGCCAATAGTATTCTCAAAAGAGGCGATTCGCCAGGCGAATAAATCATACTTCGCCTAATTTAACTTGTTTCCAGGCGAAGAAATTTGGAAAAATTAAAACTTAGCGCCGGAAAACATACCTGCTTGGCGGCAATGTGTTAGACTCTCGCCTCACTTTACTTGTCACTAGGCGATATAACAAAGCGAGATTCTTCCTTCTTCGCCTTTGCAAGAGTAAGGTAGGCGAAGTTTTTGGCGTGACAATCATTTCTCGCCTTCACTCAGGCGACCAAGAATTCTTGCGATATCCCATAATTTGCCATCTTCAAGACATTCATACAGGCGAAATGAAGTTATTCCTCGCCAATTGATAAACAGCTTTGGCTAGTATTTTGGCAATAAAAATAACATCTTACCTTCTTCTTTAAACTTCAAGTTCATCTGAAAATAGTAATTCTTTTGCAAAACATGAACTTGGTTAATCAAAAACTTACACAATTAACTGATCATAGCATAAATCCAAGATAAGAAATTAATTGTGTAAGGAGTATGCTTTGTTTAAAGTCGTTAGCATCGACCATGACAAGTTTGCTATTGATTTTCCATTATTTCTACAGGATATGAGATATAAAGGATATCTCTTGTCCCGTAAATATCTCCCCCCAAATAATGTTTGAGTATCTGTCCATTCACAACAAATGAATCAGTAGATAGGGGTGGGAATAGGCCAGGCCAGGTCAGACTTTTGGTTAAATAGGCCTGGCCTGTATTCTAATACTCTGGCCTGAGCCTGGCCTACAAGCCTATGAAAGGCTTGCATTATAGGTCTTGCCTGATCTGTTTAAAAGCCTGCTAGGCCTGAAAGCCTATTTAAAAATCCATAAATAACTAGTTATATTTATAAATAAAGTTTGGGCTTTATATTTATAAATAAAATATTGGATTTTAAACTTATAAACAAACATATCAATAGACTTAATTATTAAAATTACATATAAATAATATATGGGTCGGCCTATTAAATTATGAAGGCTTTTACCATAGTCTGAGCCTAGCCTATTTAATTAAATAGGCTTTTGAAAAAATTTGAATATAGCCTATTTATTAAATAGGCTAGGCCTTATATAGGCCAGACTGTAGGCCCCTGAAAGGCCGCCTGGCCTATTCCCACCCCTATCAGTAGACTTGTTATCAAACAATTCAACAACTCCATATGGGGAAACACTCTTCACTCTGAATGGTCCAGACCATCTAGACTTCAGCTTTCCTGGAAATAAGCTAAGTTTGGTATTGTAGAGTAGCACATATTGTCCAGGTTTGAACTCTCGCTTGACAATCTTTTTATCATGGTAATTCTTCCTCTTCTGCTTGTATATCTCATGATTTTCATAAGCCTCAAGGCGTCATTCATCCATTTCTTCTAGTTGCAGAAGTCTCTGCTTTCATGTTTTTTCATATTCCATATTCAAATGCTTTACAACCCAGTATGACTTGTGTTCTAACTCCACTGGCAAGTGGCATCCTTTGCCATACACCATTCTAAATGGTGACATCCTAATAGAAGTTTTAAAAGCTGTTCTGTAAGCCCAAAGAGCATCATCCAACTTGAAACTCTAATCTTTTTTGGACTCTAATAGTATTTTGCAGGATCCTTTTTAATTCTCTGCTTGAAACTTCTACTTGCCCGTTTGCTTGTGGATGACAAGCTGTGGTAATCTTGTGGATCGCTCCATACTTCTTAAGCACCTTCTCCAACAGCTTATTGCAGAAGTGAGACCCTCCATCACGAATCAATACCCTAGGTATGCCAAATCTAGTGAAGATATTTTTCTGAAGAAACCTCTCCACTACCTTTCCATCATTAGTAACACAAGCAACCGCTTCTACCCATTTAGATACATAGTTAATAGCTACAAGTATATACTCATACTTGTTTGATGGAGGAAATGGTCCCATGAAATCAATATCCCAAACATCAAATAACTCAACCTCCAGGATATAATTTTGGGTCATTTCTTGCCTCTTAGAGATATTACCCATTCTTTGGCATCTATCACACCTGGCCATATAAGCATGTGCATCTTTGAATATTGATGGCAAATAGAAGCCACATTCTAGAATTCTGGCTGGTGTTCTTGTTCCAGCAAAATGGCTAGCATATTCTGATGAATGACAGTGCTTGATGATGTCCAATGTTTCTTCATATGGGATGCAACGTCTCAGTACTTGATCAGCACATCTTCTAAACAGATAAGGCTCATCCCATATATACCTCTTGACCTCATGAAGAAATCTTTTCTTCTGATGTCTGTTTAGACCTTCAGGCAACACTTTACATGACAAATAATTTGCATAGTCAGTATATCATAGGTAAAATGTTACCTCACATAGGAACAGTTGCTCATGTGGAAATTGTTCATTGATGTCAACATGAGCCTCCATGTCCTTTATGTGCAGTCTTGAAAGGTGATCAGCTACTACAT
Organism: Cardiospermum halicacabum; assembly: GCA_031304145.1. Classification (NCBI taxonomy): domain Eukaryota; kingdom Viridiplantae; phylum Streptophyta; class Magnoliopsida; order Sapindales; family Sapindaceae; genus Cardiospermum; species Cardiospermum halicacabum. The sequence goes on from CM062395.1 coordinate 14,854,880, forward strand.
TTTCAATGTCCTTTTTGTCTTTGATTTCTATGTCAAATTCCTGCAACAAGAGTACCCATCTTATCAATCTTGGCTTAGACTCCTTCTTAGCAAATAAGTATCTCAATGGTTCATTATCAGTATGAATGATAAGTTTAGACCCTAATATATATGATCTAAATTTATCCAATGCAAAGACTATTGCTAGTAATTCTTTTTCTGTGGTGGTGTAATTTCTCTAAGCTTCCACCAACGTTTTACTAGCATAGTAAATGACCCTGAACAACCTTTCTTTTCTCTGTCCCAGCACTGCACCTACAGCAAAGTCAGATGCATCACACATGATTTCCAACTCAGAATTCCAATCTGGTGGAATTATGATTGGTGCTGAAACAAGCTTTTCTTTGAGCTGCATAAAAGCTTTCAAAAACTCATCAGTGAAATCAAACTTCTTTTCTTTCTCTAACAAGACACAAAGGGGTCTAGCTATTTTTGAGAAATCCTTGATAAAACGCCTGTAGAACCCAGCATGTCCTAAGAAACTTCTAATGCCTTTTACATTAGTTAGAGGACGTAAGTTGGCTATCACATCAGTTTTCGCCCTATCTACATCTAATCCCTTAGCAGACACCTTATGGCCTAAAACAATACATTCTCTCACCATAAAATGGCATTTTTCCCAGTTGAGAACTAGGTTAGTCTCCTCACATATTCTAAGCACTTTCTCCAGATTGTTCAAGCAATCGTCAAAACTGTCTCCTATAATGGAAAAATCATCCATGAAGACCTCTAGAAACTTACCAATGAAATCAGTAAATATGGCTAGCATACACATTTGAAACGTTCCTGGTGCATTACATAGTCCAAATGGCATCCTATTATAAGCAAAGGTTCCAAAAGGACAAGTAAAAGTTGTTTTATGCTGATCACCAGGAGCTATAGGGATTTGGTTATAACTAGAATAACCATCCAAAAAGCAAAAGTAAGAGTGACCTGCTAGCCTATCTAACATCTCATCTATGAAGGGAAGGGGGAAGTGATCCTTTCTAGTGGCATCATTTAAAGTTCTATAATCTATACACATACGCCAGCCTGTAACAGTTCTAGTAGGGATCAATTCATTCTTTTCATTCTTAATCACAGAATCCCTCCCTTCTTCGGCACACTTTGCACTAGACTAACCCATTCACTATCTGAAATTGGAAAGATAATACCTGCATCGAAGAGTTTCAACACTTCCTTCTTCATAACCTCATTCATAGTTGGATTCAATCTTCTCTGAGGTTGGATCTTGGATGTATATTTGTCCTCCAGGATGATTTTGTGTGTACAGAAAGTAAGGTTGATACCTTTAATATCTGTTATCGTCCATGCAATGGCTTTCTTGTGTTTCCTCACCACTCGGAGAAGGCTTTCCTCTTGTTCATCTATTAAATCATTTGAAACCACAATAGGTAAACTAGAATCATAAGGGTTTAAGAATGCATACCTGAGATGACTTGGAAGTGCCTTCGGCTCCAATTGTGGTGTTTTTAAATTGAGGGAAGCATTGGCTCAGTATACGGTTGTATGTCACTGATGTTGAAGACAAAATGAGAAGTCATGCATTCCGGTTCACCACTATAACCACTTTCTTCTGGAATATCCATATCCACATAATTGATTAACACATTGTTCAGTGGATCATAACTTCTCAATATGAGAATTTTATCCATCAATTCTTCATCAGCTGCCAATTGTAAACTCTTGACTTCATTAAAATCGTATGAGAATTTTAATGACTTCAAAAGGCTAAATTTGGCTTCCTCTCCATTGACCCTTAACGTGAGCTCACCATTTGCTACATCAATCATGACTCTTCCGGTTCTCAAAAATAGCCGACCAAGTAGCAAAGGCACGTCTTCTTCTACCTCCATGTCAAGCATTACAAAATCCACAGTAAACATAAATTTGTTTACTGTGACTATCACATCCTCCACAATTCCCTTAGCATGAGTGAAAGATCTATCAACAAGTTGTAACAGGACATTGTCAGGTCTGAAATGCCCTATTTCCAACCTTTCATATATGGCCAAAGGCATCAAGTTTATACTGGCTCCCAAGTCACAGAGAGCTCTCCCTTTGAATCTGTCGCCTATGGTCAGTGGTATGGTGAACTTGCAAGGATCCTTCTCTTTCCTGGGAATCTGGTACTTGACAAGCTGACCCACGCTCTCATTTACATTTATGCATCCCACATCAGCTAAATTCCTTCTATTTGACAATAACTCCTTCATGAATTTAGCATAGACAGGAATTTGTTTTAATGCCTCAACAAATGGGATGTTAACATGAATCTGCTTCATCATGTCTAAGAACTTCTCAAGCTGCTTATCCAGCTTCTTCCTATTCTCTCTTTGAGGAAAAGGTAATGCAATCTTCACAGCCTCCTGTTCTTTTACAACAAAGTTGCTAATTTCTTCATTTTCCTTATTCTGTTCAAGAGGTATATAACTCTTCTTTTCCTTAGAGTTCTCTAGTTGTTTCCCACTTCTCAATGTAATTGCAAGCACCTGTGCTTCCTCCTTAGATTTATCTTTAACCTTTGGGTTGGGCACAGTGTCACTTGGAAGTGGCCCTTGGGGACTTTGATTTAGAACTTGCATAAGCTGCCCCATCTGAGTTTCCAAGTTCTTGATTGAGGTGGTATGGTTAGTGAGAACAACATCAGTCTTTTCCATGTACTTAATAAGAAGATCCCCCATACTAGGCTTATTCTGCCCCATCGGCTGATACTGAGATTGTCCTTGCTGTTGGTAACCAGGTTGATGATTCCTTTGGTAGTAACCCTTGTTTTGATAGGGTTTACTTCTTTGTTGATCGTATGCCTCTGCTGGATTCAATAATTATTGTTTACATAATTTACTTGTTCAAGCTCCTCTGGCTCCTCATCATCATCAGCAAATGATGCCTCTTGTGTATAATCCGCCAGAGTTGTTTTCTGTTTTTCAACATTATTTACTGAAGTCTTCTTTGAATTGTCACATCCGTAATCTGGGGCTATTCATATGCTTAATTTTGAAATTTTTCTTGATTTTTATTTATTTTCAGTTTAAGGGTAAAATAGGCATTTTTGAAAAATGTTGACTTTTTCCGGTTTGACCAAATTATTTGACTTAGTTGACTTTTGGGTTACATTTGAAAACAATTTGATATTTAAGGTGATCTTGTAATTAACTTTAAAATGGGGTTATTTTTAATTGATATGAAAACATATGGGTTTATGGCGATATTTGCCACCCATATATATATATATATATATATATATATATTGAATAGAATAGCTTTCTGATTCATTATTTACAAAACCTAGAAAGACTCACTTTTACGTATTCATCTTTTCTCTCAAATCAAGAACACACACCCATCACATATTTCTAAACTTCTTATGTGGCTTTCGTTTGGGATTTGGTTTTGACCTCGATTTCTTCATATAGGTAATGATTGCTACAACTCTTTTGTTTTAAATCACATTAATTGATTTAGGGATTTTGTTCATATTAGGATTTGTTGATTTTAAGTTTGATTTCAAAAATCGGTTTGGGATTTATAATCTTCATGGGTTGGGTTTTGAAACCCTTGATGTTGATATCGTAAATTAGGTCTTAATTGGGTTTTAATTGATTTGAGTTGTTCTTGGACATAAACCCTAACTTTTGCGAATTGGGATTTATGAGTTACTCTTGGTTTCGTGTAGACCAAGTAGGGGATCGTCAACCGGAGTAATTTCGTGATATTTTGGATTAGCGAATAAGGTTAGTAGCCGTGTTTACGCCCTCAAGTTTGTATGTTTTTGTTTGATTGCTTATATGAAAATTTGATTAAATTTATATAAGACGAATTCTGATTTGGAATAGCTTATATTGCTGCATTTGATAAACTGCTTAGGAATATTGCTGCCCTATTATTTGATTATGTTCGGACATATGAAATTATGTCCATATTCGTTGCTATCTGTCTGCTATTTGGAAACTGAATTTTGTAATTTGCTAAAGTCTTGTCCTAAGGTTAATACGATAAGACCAGCATGCTGTTAGGGAAAACTAGATGTATAAATCGATGCGCGAAAGCGTATATGGCCTTGATTGCCAATAATTTTCTGGATGTGACGGCATCATTTCTAGAGCTTGGCTCATTTCTGGATGCGACGGCATCATCTTTGGGATCTTTGATCCATCTCCGAGGGTTTAACCCTATCTGTCTGTTTTGTTCTCGATTTTGTTATTAGACTAAGGACAGGCCAGGTAAGTTAAACACCTAATTAATTTGGGTAATCTGAACTCTGTGATAATAATGTATTTCTACTTCTGGTTGTATTGGATATGTTGTGGTTTATTTCTGGCTGCTGATAGTTGTTTTCTTTTGGGTTCTAACGCTGGGTAGTGTTTATTGTGACTACTAATTGGCTGTAAGTGTTTGGATTAGACCCAACTAAGTAGCTAGACATTGTTTGTCGATCGTAATAACTTGAATTAGGCATAAAAATTGCCCAGGGTCTGTAACCGGACTGTTTACCGAATTAGATACCGGATTATCACTTAAAAACTGGAAAACTAAACGTAGGATGGTCTCTGGACGAACTCCTTACCGAGCTGGTTACCGAAATACAATTCGGTCAGGCTGGAGATCATTAGATTCACTCTCTAGACGAATTACGTACCGAGTAGGTTACCGAACTGTAGTTCGGTATGAACCTCCGAAGACTGTTCAACCTCTCTGACCGAGCTCTTCACCGAGCTAGGTACCGAATTACAATTCGGCATGTCTGAGAGAATTGAAACTCTCTGACCGAGCTTCATACCGGAACAGAAACCGAACTATCACTTAAACTCTCCTTGGATTCGTATAATTGCTCTCTAACCGTATAGCTTACTAGAATGTTTACCGAGTTACAATTCGGTAAGTCTAGTATGCTCTCTGACCGAATAGCTTACCTAAATGCCTACCGAACTACAATTCGGTAAGTCAGATAATGCTCTCTGACCGTATAACCTACCGGACTGTTTACCGAACTACTTTTCGGTTACGGTCTTCCTCCTGAAAATAATTTGATACCTGTAAAGCCTTTTCAGTCGGTAATCACCATAATCTGTTATAATTTATCCTAGATCACTTAAAGGGGATTAATTTTGGGACAACTTGATTGTTAATCAACTTGTTTGCTTCTGTCTGTACCCTTTGTTTGTTAACTAACTTGCATTTGTGTATGACATACTATTCTGTTTAATAAGACGCATCTCTATGTGTTTGTTGGGCATTGGCTTACTAACCTGACATCGATAGTCTGACCCTTCGTTGTTTCTATTTTTGTTTTGTATATTTTGAACCCTTTTTGGGAATTGAATTGCTGAGTTCACACAGTCAGGTGGGATAGCAGGATATCACTAGCATCGAGCATTCACATGGCATCCTCTTCAGATTTGGATTTCATATCAATTCACTTGCTGGATTTATTTCTGTATTTTGAACCCGCTGCACATGTTTTGGATTTGTTTTCAGACTAATTACACTTGAGATATTTTTATGTAGTTGTCTTTCATTTGGAACTAGTAGTTCAACTACAATTTGGATTTGGATTTATTTTCGAACTATTTGGATTTGGATTTATAAGAATTGTCTTTCGGATTTGAATATGATTTGTATCTATTTGTTTAATTGTTTATTTATATGTTTTGTTATTTATCTTCCACATGTGACATCCGATCTCCGCGTTCCCTTTCCGTCGGGGCAGGGGTTCGGGTGTTTTATTTGTTGGTATCAGAGCATCGGTTCTCAGTTGCTTCTTGTTGTGCATTAGAATAAGTGTGTTTATGCATTGTTTTCAAACTCATGACATTGCATACATGACATTGCATACAGGGAATTGAGTCTTAGTGAGTATATCCTTGCTAACACTTGCTTCTGAGCATTTCCCATCCCGAATTCCTTTTTGATATGTCAATTTTTGGATTATGGCTGGCAGAAGCCGTAATCTCCCCTTTGGACGTGACCGTACCTTAGTTGGGAATCTGGTTTGACTGATAAGGACCTGTATGTTACTAATCCATTAGGTAATTGTGTTGTGGTTAACCGTGTGTACCGTGATGTGCCAATTGTGATTGGTGGTATTACTTTTCTAGGAGATTTGCTAAAGTTGAAAAGTAATGAATTTGATGTCATTCTGGGTATGGATTAGTTGTCAAGACATGAAGTAGTTATGGATTGTAAGGCGAAGAGGATGACTCTTCAATCTCCGCAAGGTTGGGTCACGTTTGTAGGTGATCGTAGGAATCCTTTGGATAGGGTTGTTTCGGCTGCTTTGTGCGATAAGATGCTTCGAAGTGGATGTGAAGCATTCTTGGCTCATGTGGTGGAAGTGGATAAACCACGTTCTGATGGAAAGTTCATTTCGACTGTTAATAAATTTTTGGATGTCTTTCCTGATGAAATTCCGGGTTTGCCGCCACATAGAGAAGTGGAGTTTACTATTGAGCTTGTTTCAGGTACCGCGCCAGTTTCTATGGCACCTTATCGGATGACTCCGGCAGAATTGAAGGAATTGAAAGTACAGTTGTAAGAACTGTTGGATAAAGGCTATATTCGACCGAGTACTTCGCCTTGGGGTGCTCCAGTTCTGTTTGTGAAGAAGAAAGACGGAACTTTCCGGTTGTGCATTGACTACCGGCATTTGAATAAGCTTACGGTGAAGAACAAGTACCCTATTACTCGGATAGATGATTTGTTTGATCAGTTGAGAGGGGCTGGTGTGTTCTCTAAGATTGATTTGAGATCCGGTTATCATCAATTGAGGGTCCGGGAGTCAGATATTCCTAAGTCAGCATTTCGGACCAGGTATGGCCACTATGAATTTGTGGTGATGCCATTTGGTTTGACTAATGCTCCTGCTGTCTTTATGGATTTGATGAACAGAGTGTTCAAGCAATTTCTGGACCAGTTTGTTGTGGTGTTCATTGACGATATTCTGGTGTATTCGAAGGATAAGGAAGAGCATGCTAAGCATTTGAGAATAGTTTTGCAGATTCTTCGTGAGAAGCAACTTTATGCGAAACTGTCCAAATGTGAGTTCTAGATGGAAGAAGTAGCTATCCTTGGTCATGTGATTTCAAAAGATGGCATTAAGGTGGATCCGAAAAAGATTGAAGCTGTAATGGCTTGGAAACCACCTGTGAATGTGACTGAAGTAAGGAGTTTCCTGGGTTTGGCGGGTTATTACCGTCGGTTTGTGAAAGGATTCTCCTCCATCGCAGGTCCTTTGACGAAGCTTCTGCACAAGGGAGCTAAGTTTGAATGGACTAGCAAATATCAGGAATGTTTTGATATGTTGAAGAAGTTGCTTACTAAAGCTCCAGTTTTGGTTCAGCCGGTTGAAGGGTTGGATTATATTGTGTACAGTGATGCTTCGCTGAACGATCTTGGTTGTGTGCTTATGCAAGGCCGGAATGTGATTGCTTATGCATCAAGGCAATTGCGGACTCATATTCGGACTCATGATACTCATGATCTGGAGTTGGCTGCCATCGTCTTTACATTGAAAATTTGGAGACATTATTTGTACGGAGCGAAGTGTTTTGTGTATACTGATCACAAGAGTTTGCAGTATCTACCTGTTCAGAAGGATTTGAATTTGAGGCAGCGTAGATGGGTTGAGTTTTTGAAGGATTATGATATGGAGATCAATTATCATCCTGGTAAAGCTAATGTGGTAGCAGATGCTCTTAGCCGTAAATCTATGCATGCTTTGTATGCTATGATGGCCAGATTGAGCTTGAAGGATGATGCTCTGGTAGTCGAACTGGTAGTGAAACCAGATTTGACTGCTAGGATTCTGGAAGCATAGAAGTTTGATGAGATAGCCTTGGAGTGGGCTAAGAAATCTGGTCAGGGTAAGAGGACTGAAGCGTCTCAAAGAGATGATGGTAGTTGGTATTTCGGTGATCGGATTTATGTGCCATTACCTGATAATCTGAGAACTGAGATATTGACAGAAGCGCATAGGCAAGTGTATGCTATGCATCCTGGTGCTACCAAGATGTATCACGATCTGAAGGTGATGTATTGGTGGCCGGGTATGAAGAAGGACATTGTTGATTTTGTTAGGAAGTGTTTGGTCTGTCAGCAAGTTAAGGCAGAACATCAACTTCCATCTAGTTTGCTTCAGCCGATATCAGTTCCGGAATGGAAGTGGGATCGAGTCACTATGGACTTTGTTGTTGGGTTGCCATTGACTCGTGAGAAGTTTGATGCTATTTGGGTGATTATGGATCGTTTGACCATGTCTGCACACTTTATGCCAATCCGGGTTGATTATTTTTTGGAGAGATTGGCGGAATTGTATCTGAAGGAAATTGTGAGGTTACATGGGATTCCATCGTCTATCATTTCTGACAGGGATCCTAGGTTTACCTTTAGATTCTGGAAGAAATTTCAGGAAGCTTTAGGAACGAAGTTGAATTTTAGTACCGCCTTTCATCCGTAAACTGACGGGCAGTCCGAAAGGACAATTCAGACCTTGGAGGACATGCTTCGATGTTGTGTAATTGAATTTGGTGGTTCTTGGATCAAGTATTTGCCATTGGTTGAGTTTGCTTACAATAACAGTTTTCAGGCAAGTATTTGTATGGCTCCTTTTGAGGCTTTGTATGGTCGGAAGTGTCGTACTCCGTTGTGTTGGACAGAGTTAGGAGAGTCTCAGATTGTTGGTCCGGATTTGCTTTTGGAAGCTTAGGAGAAAGTTAAGTTGATTAAGGTGAAGCTTAAGGAAGCATCGGATAGGCAGAAGTCCTATGCTAACCTTAAGAGGAAGGATATTAAATACCAAGTTGGTGATAAGGTATTTCTGAAGGTATCTCCATAGAAGAAAGTTCTTCGATTCGGTCGGAAAGGTAAGTTGGCTCCGCAATTCATTGGACCTTATGAAATTCTAGAAAGGATTGGTCCAGTTGCTTATCGACTTGCGTTGCCATCTGAGTTGGAGAAGATCCATATTGTTTTTCATGTATCGATGTTAAGAAGGTATCGTTCTGATCCTTCTCATACCTTACACGTGAGACTGTTGAGATTCGAACTGATTTGAGTTATGAGGAAGAACCGGTTCAGATTCTGGCTAGGGAAGTGAAAGTTTGGAGGAACAAGACTGTACCCCTAGTCAAAGTCCTCTGGCGTAACCATGCGGTGGAAGAAGCGTCGTGGGAACCAGAAGAGACTATGCGACGTCAGTATCCGTATCTATTTAGTTCAGGTAATTTCGGGGACGAAATTTCTTAAGTAGGGTAGAGCTGTCACGTCTGTAATTTGGGGCTATTCGTTTGCTTAATTTTGAAATTTTTCTTGATTTTATTTATTTTCTTTTTAAGGGTAAAATAGACATTTTTGAAAAATGATGACTTTTTCCGGTTTGACCAAATTATTTGACTTAGTTGTCTTTTGGGTTACATTTGAAAACAATTTGATATTTAAGGTGATCTTGTAATTAACTTTAAAATGGGGTTATTTTTAATTGATATGAAAACATGTGGGTTTATGGCGATATTTGCGACCCATATATATATTGAATAGAATAGCTTTTTGATTCATTATTTACAAAACCTACAAAGACTCACTTTTACGTATTCATCTTTTCTCTCAAATCAAGAACACACCCCCACCACATATTTCTAAACTTCTTATGTGGCTTTCGTTTGGGATTTGATTTTGTCCTCGATTTCCTCATATAGGTAATGATTGCTACAACTCTTTTGTTTTAAATCACATTAATTGATTTAGGGATTTTGTTCATATTAGGATTTGTTGATTTTAAGTTTGATTTCAAAAATCGGTTTGGGATTTATGATCTTCATGGGTTGGGTTTTGAAACCCTTGATGTTGATTTCGTAAATTTGGTCTTAATTGGGTTTTAATTGATTTGAGTTGTTCTTGGACATAAACCCTAACTTTTGCGAATTGGGATTTATAAGTTACTCTTGGTTTCGTGTAGACCAAGTAGGGGATCGTCAACCGGAGTAATTTCGGTGATATTTTGGATTAGCGAATAAGGTTAGTAGCCGTGTTTACGCCCTCAAGTTTGTATGTTTTTGTTTGATTGCTTGTATGAAAATTTGATTAAATTTATATAAGACGAATTCTGATTTGGAATAGCTTATATTGCTGCATTTGATAAACTGCTTGGGAATATTGCTGCCCGATTATTTGATTATGTTCGGACATATGAAATTGTGTCCATATTCGTTGCTATCTGTCTGCTATTTGGAAACTGAATTTTGTAATTTGCTAAAGTCTTGTCCTAAGGTTAATACGATAAGACCAGCATGCTGTTAGGGAAAACTAGATGTATACATCGATGCGCGAAAGCGTATATGGCCTTGATTGCCAACCATTTTCTGGATGCGACGGCATCATTTCTGGAGCTTGGCTCATTTCTGGATGCGACGGCATCATCTCTGGGATCTTTGATCCATCTCCGAGGGTTTAACCCTATCTGTCTGTTTTGTTCTCAATTATGTTATTAAACTAAGGACAGGCCAGGTAAGTTAAACACCTAATTAATTTGGGTAATCTGAACTCGTGATAATAATGTATTTCTACTTCTAGTTATGTATTGGATATGTTGTGGTTTATTTCTGGCTGCTGATAGTTGTTTTCGTTTGGGTTCTAACGCTGGGTAGTGTTTATTGTGACTACTAATTGGCTGTAAGTGCTTAGATTAGACCCAACTAAGTAGCTAGACATTGTTTGTCGATCGAAATAACTTGAATTAGGCTTAAAAAGTGCACAGGGTCCGTAACCGGACTGTTTACCGGATTAGATACCGGACTTTCACTTAAAAATTGAAAACTAAACGTAGGATGGTCCCTAGACGAACTCCTTACCGAGCTGGTTACTGAAATACAATTCGGTCAGGCTGGAGATAATTAGATTCACTCTCTGGACGAATTACGTACCGAGTAGGTTATCGAACTGTAGTTCGGTATGAACCTCCGAAGACTGTTCAACCTCTCTGATTGAGCTCTTTACCGAGCTAGGTATCGAATTACAATTCGGCATGTCTGAGAGAATTGAAACTCTCTGACCGAGCTTCATACCGGAACAGAAACCGAACTATCACTTAAACTCTCCTTGGATTCGTATAATTGCTCTCTGACCGTATAGCTTACTGGAATGTTTACCGAGTTACAATTCGGTAAGTCTAGTATGCTCTCTGACCGAATAGCTTACCGGAATGCCTACCGAACTACAATTCGGTAAGTCAGGTAATGCTCTCTGACCGTATAACCTACCAGACTGTTTACCGAACTACTTTTCGGTTACGGTCTTCCTCCTGAAAGTAATTTGATAACTGTAAAGCCTTTTCAGTCGGTAATCACCATAATCTGTTATCATTTATCCTAGATCACTTAAAGGGGATTAATTTTGGGACAACTTGATTGTTAATCAACTTGTTTGCTTCTGTTTGTACCCTTTGTTTGTTAACTAACTTGCATTTGTGTATGACATACTATTCTATTTAATAAGACGCATCTCTATGTGTTTGTTGGGCATTGGCTTACTAACCTGACATCGATAGTCTGACCCTTCGTTGTTTCTATTTTTGTTTTGTATATTTTGAACCCTTTTTGGGAATTGAATTGCTGAGTTCACACAGTCAGGTGGGATAGCAGGATATCACTAGCATCGAGCATTCACATGGCATCCTCTTCAGATTTGGATTTCATATCAATTCACTTGCTGGATTTATTTCTGTATTTTGAACCCGCTGCACATGTTTTGGATTTGTTTTCAGACTAATTACACTTGAGATATTTTTATGTAGTTGTCTTTCATTTGGAACTAGTAGTTCAACTACAATTTGGATTTGGATTTATTTTTGAACTATTTGGATTTGGATTTATAAGAATTGTCTTTCGGATTTGAATATGATTTGTATCTATTTGTTTAATTGTTTATTTGTATGTTTTGTTATTTGTCTTCCGCATATGACATCCGATCTCCGCGTTCCCTTTCCCTCGGGGCGGGGGTTCGGGTGTTACATGGATGGCCTTTATTCACTGTCATACTGTCCATCTTCTTATTTAACAATGCTATCTGAGCAGATAATGCATTAAAAGACTCCAGCTCATAGACTCCTGACTGTTTTTTAGTTGCAGCCTTGTCCCTTTCATTCTAACCAAAATCATTATTAGCCAGCAATTCGATGAAATCATGAGCATCATCAGGTTCCTTATCCATGATTGATCCTCCAGTTGAGGAATCAATGTGCATTTTGATCTGAGGAGGCATAGCACTGTAAAAAGTCATTACAATGCTCCAAGATGCTATTCCATGATGCAGACATTTCCTAATCAACTCTTTAAACCTCTCCCAGCTTTCATACAATGATTCTCCATCCAATTATTGGAAAGAAGAAATCATATTTCTTAGTTTCACCATCTTCATGGGAGGAAAATAACGAGCTAAGTTTTTCTTGACTAAGTATTCCCAACTATTGATGCAACCTTGTGGAAAAAAAATATAACCAGGCATGAGCTCTGTTACATAGTGAAAAAGGGAATAGTCGAAGCTTCACTACATCCTCAGAAACTCCATTATGCTTGAATGTACTGCACAGATGCAGGAAAGTGTTAAGATGTTAATTGGGGTCCTCGTTGGTTCCTCCTCCGAATTTGTTCTGTTGAACCATCTAGATGAGTCCTAATCAAAGCTCGAAATTATCAGTTGTTATTGCTGGAAGGTTGATGGCTTGTGGCATGCCATCGACTGGTGGTGTGGAATGTTGACGTAGAGTCATCCTTTCAGGATCTACTCTTCCATCATTTTCATTATTTCGGTTGTAGCGTTCTCCAGACATTGTAGCTCTTGACTCAATTCTGGCTGTTGATCTTGTTTGTGACCTGGATTGTCTAATAATTCTTTCTGGTTCAGGATCAAACTGCAAGTCTTGAGTACCTTTTGCTCTTGTCTGCATACACTACACACTCGAACAAAAAATTTTTAAAGTTGAACATGAATTTAATAAATCAGGTTAGTGCAGTTCAATGTAAATCTTAATCGTCAAAAGCAATCCCCGGTAACGACGCCAAGAAATTGACATGGGAAAACTTGACTGAAATTATCAATTACAGTATTCAGACAGAAATCCTATCAATGTCTAATGTAGTATTTAAGATATTGTCTCCACATGGATTGACAACTAAGAAGCATGATTGAAATTAAGATTTAAACTGAATTGCTGAAAGAATCCTATATACAAGGTGAATCATAGAAATTAAGAGATTAATGTAGAATATAAGCACCGATGACATTCATTCAATTAAAGCATGAGTCAGTACTCCATTCTGCAATTGATCTCAACAATGAATAAGCTGATCTGCTAAATTCTTTTATTGATTAACTTCTCATGCATGCTTCAACTCTAAATCACAGATTTACTTTCTAGATCATCAATGATCTGTTAAAAGATCTCTCGATTCAATTTAACAGATCTCAATCATATAGTTGCATATATCTCTATATTACAATCCATACAATTGATAAGCACTATCTGTAGAAAATTAGATTTATAGTCTATCTCTAGAACTATGATCTCTTGTTCTTATATCTGCAACCTAATCGCCATCTCTGGTCTAATCAAGCTACTGATTAACAATATTACGTAACTCTCGTTCTAGTAATTCAATCAGCTCATGAAATTCAAGTAGATCTGACAATAATCAAATATGAATCATGCAATCAAGGTAATAATCAACATCAAATCTCAGCAAATCAACAGAGCTTTTAGCTAGCACATATACTTTAGCATATTCAATCAAAGTATAAAATCATCATCAACATGCTCAAGATCTAAATCTTACTAAGGAAGATTGAAGTTAAACTCTATCACAGTTATTGCTTCTCAATCTTCAAGCTAAATCTCAATGATCAACAAAAACGGAGTACAAAACTTCTTCAAGAAATTTCTCTGAAAATATTGAATAAAGCGTATAGAAGAATCTAGAATTTTTCTTTCAAAAATAACAGAATGTCAAAAGTTCTTTTGCTGTCTGTTTTTACTTAATATGAGCTCCTATTTATAGAGTTTGGCTCAGTGGCAATTTTGAAATAAAATACATAAAGAAACACAAATTGACAAAGTAACATTTTTCTCCATTTATGTCGCCTGTTCCTTCACCTGAATCAAACGACTTCTTTAAATCTCGCTTGCCATGTTCGCTAAGCTAACCATCTTCCTAGGCGAAATGTTGCTTTTATCGCTCAACCATATCGCTTGCCATCAGACGATATATTCTTTCCTCGCCTTATTAATCCTTCATTTGTAATTAATCCAGGCGATGAAATGAACGTGTCGCCTTTCATCATTTCTCATCTTGGTGACAAACAATCATGTTGCCTCGGCTTATCTCCCCAAAGTATTGCGAGGTTCAGCCTTCAGCGCCTAAATGTTCTGCTATGAGTGGCAACATATGAAGGCAAAGAAATTCTAATTCGCCTCATATGTTCTAGTATTCAAAGCGAGATCGTCAATATGTCGCCAGCTTCTTCGCCTTCTCTTTTTAGCTTGTGGCGATGTATTAAGGCGACATCTTCTTTTCCAGAATAATCATTTCGTCAGTTCGTTGACTTTGGATGAAGTTCTAATTTGCCCATTCTTTCTTCTGATTTTGCATGTTTTAGCTCCTTTTCCACAACTTTTCATCTAAGTCCCTGTCTCAGCAATAAGAATCTAGAATTACTAGAAATCTATTCAATATCTCATCTTTAAAGCTCAATTTCTTTACATTTAAGCTCATAAAATATACTAAAATATAGGTAAATTCTAGACTTATCAGCTATAGTTTTTGGTTGCTTGGCTAGCAGCTTGATCTCATTGACCAAAGCGTAGAACAACACGATTAAGGGTATCGATATGTTCTAAATTAAATGATTTGATTGTTTGATTGTTACTAATCAATTTTTTATAGAACCTAAGTGCATTTATATGTCGATAATACGTCTAAATGTTAAAAGACGCAAACATAAGTAAGGTTGGACCATAAGGTTATTAACAAGCCATCGATAGTCTGATGTTTTTCTTTCCTTTTTGTTTTGTTCTTCTATATGGAATGCAAACATGTGGTCAAGCAGGTCAAGATATGTAGCATCGCATTGAGCATCCTTGAAGATCAACATTTTTTTCTTTTCATTTTCTTAACACTTCAGGTTCCGTTCTTTAGAACTACATGTAAACTTCGTTACTTGGTATTGTTTAAAATATTTTGGACAAACTTTAGTCCTTGTTATAAGACTTTGAATATTATTAGAGTTAGTGTTAATTGATTCAGGATTCCATTTTACTTAATTATTTGAGGATAATTATTGCATTAAGGGATTTGATAATTATTATGAACGTTGTTGAATGCATGTAATGATTTTATATTGATAATGTTTTCGCATATTGTGAATGTCAATGTAATGCTCTGGCCATCATTCGCGGCTCCATCGTAGGCCGGGGTTCGGCATTACATTTGTTGGTATCAGACATCGGTTCTCGGTTGCTTCTTGATGGTGCAATTGTATACATTAGAGTATAGGAATATTCGTGACATATTTTCAAAACTCATGACATTGCATGCATAATCATAAATCTAATACTAGATCACTTATAATGTTTTTAGATAAAAGAATTCATCTTAGATTATGGTTAGAGCACACCGTAACCGTAACACCAAGAATGATTCACCGGATTGTAGAGACTTAAACCCTACTAGTAATGGTGCAAGTTGAGGACACACTACTAAACACGGCAATCGAAATATAGGAAATGAAGTGCCATTTGATGCTAATGCTTCTTAGCGAGGGCATTTGAGCATATTGCTCTGTTTATGGAGGCTTTACATGGTGGAAAATTAGGTGGACCGGCAATGCAAGAAAAACCTGCAATTAAAAGTTACCAAAGAGGAAGATTGAACTCTTCAAGGGTACCAGCATAGAAAGTTCTAAAGTGGCAGAGAAGTTAGTTGTAAGACATGGTTAGGGTCTGTGATGAGATCCACCATAATGATGAAGATAAACAAGAATGCATGGTATCCTTGCGAATGAGTGATGCAACCAGGTGGTGGGAATCTGTCAAACTCATTATGCCTGAGAGGAGAAAACTTATGAGTTCTTTTGGTCCTAATTTCGGAAGAATTATGTGGGTCAAGTATATATGGACAAGAGGATGATTTCATTTAAGATTTTATGCCATATTCAACGCCCTATTAACCAAACATTAGATAAATTGCAAGAACATGGTTTGTATGTTATTAAAAAAATTTCGCAAAATTTAATTCTCTCAAAGATGGGCAATCTAAGACTTCAAAATTTAAATGTAAATTGAATTTCTAACACCAAATATTGGTGAAAGAAATAAAAGATGATACTTTTCATGTCATGTCCATTAACTGGGGCTAAATTGAATTTATTTTGTTATTTGACTGATTTTAGAAATATTTTTGATATAGGGTAAAGTTTTGAATTAAAAGAACTCTGGTGGGCCTATTTGCAAATTTACAATGTTTAGGTTAAAACTAGGTTTTATTCTCAGAATTCCAAAAAGCCACCAGAAAATACTATTTCATTTTGTGATTTACACTCTCTGTCTTCTCGCAAAATTCTGTCAAACCCTAATCCGTAGTCGACTTGCAATTTTGTGATTTTGTTCAACATTTCAATTTGTTCTCTAGGGAGAGTTTTTTAGACATTCAAGTTAAATGTCCTCACGTCTGTCTGCTACATTGCTAGGTGAGTGTTGTAGTTTGTTCTTTGTGAGTTAGGGTTTATCGAAGAGCGGTATTTTAAATGTTTCAGAATTGTTTCTTGAGGTCTCTAACCACGGCTCTGAACACTAACCTTCACACTTCTGTTTTGTTGAGTTTGTTATTGGTTTTGGTTTGTCTATTATTAAGGCAAAAGAATTGGTGACCACCAGCCGGAGTAGTTCAGCTCTTGGATTAGCATTAGAGGTTAGTAGCAATGTTTAAGCCCTCACCTATGTATGTTATTGTTTGTTCTCTGTTGCATTGATATGGATTTAACCTTAAAATATAATGAAACATGAATCTATAATTTGTGATATGAATGAGGCTTCTGAATTCTGCTGTTAACCTTGTTGTTAAATGGTTGCTATGTGAACTACTATGAAAATCTATTGAATGCTGAAATTATAATTTGTTTAATCTAAAAACAAGCCATATCCAAAGTATGATAGCGATAAGTCTGGCATGCCGCAAAGATTAGATGTATACATCCATACGTGAAAACGTATAGGCCTTGAATACCTTCTGGATGTGACAACATCACTTTCTGGGATCTTTGATCCATTTGTCTGGAGCTTTACTCAATCTGTTTAGGGTCTCCAACCTATTTTTTTTTGGAGATATGCTATTCTTCTATTTCTGTTCCTGATTTCGTTATTAAATTAAGGATGGCATGACAATCATAATTTGAAACATTCTGGATATAATGATGCACTCTGAAATCTGATACAATCTGAGTAAATAATCTGGCATCATCTGTTAAGTTCTATAATCTGCATGAAAATCTCATATACTGTAGCATATATCTGTTTTTTCTACAAATCTGATGTAATTTGAGCCTAATAAGACTGCTCACTTAGAGTTGACGCATTCTGGACAAGTAACCTATAATCTGTGAACTTGATGAAGAATTGTGTTTGTATTGCTGAATCAATACTACACTACTTGCTATTATTGAGTTAATATATAGCCTTCATACTAGATTGTTGCCTTACTAGTTAATTTGATGAAGACCTTATAAGTTGAAGTTAAAATGAACTAGACTTAGAGTAATAAACTATTGCCTATGTCAAAGTTCCTTTTGGCGACACCGAAATTCACGTTTAAAAGTACCGGCATGTCCATCGCCAAGCTAAGTAGAAGTTAGGCGGAACCTATTTCTGAACATAATAACCTCGCCAAGTTCATCGCCAAAGCTAAGTATAAGGTTTGCAACACTTTATTTTTCATCGCAAGTGTTCATTGCCATAGTGCAGGCGATACGTCCTATACAGTTGATCCTTCGCCAAGTATCTATTGCTAAGTGTTAGGCATTATCCAAGACTTCAAACTTCCTTCTCCAAATACATTTGCCAAGATATAGGTGAAACCTTGAACTAGCCGTTGAACTTTGCCAAATTGTCTCGCCAAGTTTGAACGATACCATCTTTCTTTGATAAAAATGTTCAAATAGTCTCAGTAGAATTCAGGCAATAGTTTTCTCAGTTTTTTAGGTATCGCCAAGCAGCATCTCCAAAAGTCTTCAAAGAATTCAGATATCGCCAAACAGCATAGCTAGAGCCTGGCAGTACCTTCAACTATCGCCGAAACTATCGCCAAGCACCTTTCCTTTTTCAATTTTTTTAAAACTTCGTCTTCTTGAAATTACCTTTTTGAAAAGTTATTATAAGCCAGATTTAGACTTACTACAAATAAGTTATGGCCATTTTATGTTTAAATCCTTTTCAGGATATAATAAATCGGTTTAGCCACTGAAAGTAGTAGAAGACTTACTTACTACTCCTTAATGAACCTGGGAAGCTTTAGAACAACTTAGAGCTATTTTATTCCTTTTGTACTTCTCTTTTTACTTCTGTTTCATGCAATTACTATGGCAAATAAGTTGCATTTGTGTGTGTTCATATTAAATCGTTAATGTAAGACGAATTGTGTGTGTGGATGTCGGACATTGACTTACTGATAAGTCTAGAATTTACCTATGTTTTAGCATACTTTATGAGTTTGAACATAATGAAATTGAGCTTAAATGATGAGATATTGAATACGTTTTTATTAAATCTAGACTATAATTGTTGAGACAGGGACTTGGATGAAAAGTTGTGGAAAATAAGTTAAAACATGCAAAATCGGAAGAAAGAATGACCAAATCAGAAATTCATCCAAAGTCAGCAAACAGGCGAAATGATTTTTGCTTAGAAACGAATTCGCCTGAAGATATCGCCACAATTTGGAGAAGAAGGCGATGAAGCAGGCGATATAAAGAAGATCTCGCCTTGAAGGTTAAAGCACGCAAGGCGAATCAGGAACTTTTTACTTTCATATATCGCCATCTTAGCAGAACTTAGGCGATGAAGTTTGAACCTCGACTACCGTAAGGCGTTCTTGAGGCAATAAAGGAGATATGTCGCCAAGTTGAAGGATGATAACGACGACATTTGATGGGGCATCGCCTAGAATGTTTTTAATTGGGAAAGTATTTTGGCAAAAAAGATCAACTCGCCTAAACATCAGGCGACAGACTATGGCAATATAGAGAACATTTCGCCTAAGGAGATTGTCAGCTTGGCAATCAGGACAAGCGAGATCTGAAGAAGTCGTTTGGTTCAGGCGAAGGAACTGGCGACATAAAATGAAGAAAAATGTTAGTTTGCTAATTTGTGTTTCTTTGTTGATTTTATTTCAAAATTGCCACTGAGCCAAACTCTATAAATAGGAGCTCAGATGAGAAAAAAAAAGAGAGGAGAAAGTTTTAGAGACAGTTTTAGACTAACGATTGATTTCACTTTTGACATTCTGATATACTTTGAGAGCAATTCTAGATTATTCTATACGCTTTATTCAACATCTTCAGAGAAGTTTCTTGAATAAGTTTTGTACTCTGTTTCTGTTGATCATAGAGATTAGCTTGAAGATTGTGAAGCAACAAGTGTGACAGAGTCTAGCTTCAGTCTTCCTCAGTAAGATTCAGATCTTACACATGTTGATGAAGAATTTGTACTGTAATTGCTTATGCTGAACTATACATGTTAGCTTTAGAGCTCTGTTGACTTGTTGAATTTTGATGTTGATTATCACTTCAGCTGCAATGTTTCTTGTTCAATTATAGCCAGATCTACTTGATTTTCATGAGCTGATTGAATTGGAAGAGCGAGAGTTATGTAATATTGTTAATCTGAGATTTGATTTAGACTAAAGATGACGATTAGGTTTCAGATCTAAGAACAGAGGATCGTAGTGCTAGAGATAGACTATAGATATGTTTTTCTACAGATTGTGCTTATCAGTTGTATAGATTGTAGTATAGAGATATATGCAACTATATAATTGAGATCTGTTAAATTGAATTGAGAGATCTTTTAATAGATCACTGATGATGATCTAGAAGGTAAATCTGTGATTTAAGGTGAAACTTGCATGAGAAGTTAATTGATAACAGATTTAGCAAATCAACTTATTCATTGTTAAGATCAATTGCAGAGTAGAGTGCTGACTTGAGTTTTAATTGAATGAATGTCATTAGTATCTTTTACTTCACATCAATTCTATGATTCTTATGATTCAATTTGTATATAGGATTTTTTTAGCAATTCAGTTTAAATCTTAGTCTTAATCATGCTTCTTAGCTTACAATCCCTGTGGAGACGATATCTAAAATACTACATTAGACATTGATAGGGTTTCTGTTTGACTACTGTGAACATTAGTGTTAGTAGAAAATCGAACCATCACTTACTAACTAGACATTTGATAGTTTGACCCTGTTGTCTCTTCATTTTTTTGTGTATGTTAATTTTCCTTATCGAGACAGAAAATGCTGAGTTCAGATAGTCAAGTGAGTAGCAAGGACAAACACATATAACTCCATGCATCAGTTTTGACATTGGTTTACAGATAGTCAAGTGGAGTAGCAAGATTTTTATGTCATATTTTACTATTTCAGTTGTAAATCATATTTTAATCATTATGTTTCTAGGTTATGTATTTAGTTGGTTTAAAAATAGTTTTTGGATAATGTACCGCTGCACATTTGGTTCTTTGAACATTTGGAATTGGATAAGAATGTCAATGTAATGCTGAAATTGTAAGAAAAATTTTAATAAATTTTTTTTCCAGATGTTTGGGTCTTTTAAATTAAATCTAATATTGTAAGATTTGAAAAGTTTAAGAGAACTAGAACGAGCATGACGATCCTATTAGAAGATCTGGAATATATTTTATTTTGAATATTTTTTTTATTAGGAGATTTAATATCTATGTACATAACTTATAATTTTTTTCATAAATTATGAAAAAAATCATTAGACTGCACTTTATGGGATGATTATTTCGATAAACTATTCAATGTTCTAAATTTTGAATCATTAGAAGATCTGGACTAATGAACTTTATTATTTGAGGATTCTTTTGAATATCATTATCGGTCCCAACAAATTTATATAGTATTAAAACTATAGATTATGTTTAACATCGTAAATTCAGAGATGCTTATTATGCTCTCGGACTTTCGGATGCTGATAAAGAAGATATAAATGTGATTAACGAAGCTTGTCATTGGGGAACACCAACTTACGAAAGTTCTTTTTCCAAATTATTAACGACAAAGTTAATGAAGAGACTTGAATATGTTTAGGAACAATTTTTGTCATCATGTGTGTGAAGATATATTATTTAAAGAATAAAGTAGGACAGGAAGTTATAAATTAATAGTTACAAAAACTGCACAACAAACGGGCATTTTCTATCCAACAAAAGAACCTGTTGTAGAGAGTTTGACTTTTCATTTGGAAGATGAACAAATTATTATTTTTCGTGAAATGTTTCATTGGATCAAGTAATGGGTAAGATATCTAATAAGAAGACAAAGTTTCTACATGGATAAAGCCAATAAAATTTATGAGGAAGCATGAAAATTGACATATGCTAAGTTTATAATGATGTTTGTTTAGAACATAACTAATCGAGAGGGGACACCTAAGATAAGAAGCTTTAAAATTGGTAGGCTGTATTTTGCATCATCGAGGAATAGTGAACCTTATTATTTGAGGATTCTCTTGAATATCATTTTTGGTCCCAATAAATTTTAATAGTATTAAAACTACAGATTGTATTCAACACCGTACATTCAGATATTCTTATTATGCTCTAAGACTTTTGGAGGCTGATAAAGAAGATCTAGATGTGATTAATGAAGCGGGTCATTGGGGAACAACAACTTAAGAAATTTTTTTGCCAAATTATTAATAGCAAAGCTAATGAAAAGACCTGAATATATTTAGCAATAATTTTGTCATTATGTGTACGAATATATATTGTTTAAAGAATGAAATAGGATAGGAAGTTATAAACCAATAGTTACAAAAACTGTACTATAAATGAGCATTTGCTATCCTACACTAGGAACCTATTCTATAGAGGTTGAATTTTCATTTGGAAGATGAACAAATTATTTTTTTCGTGAAGATGTTTAAAAAATCTGACATGTCATGACACATATAGTAGTAGGGGTCAGTCAATTGCTGTGTCTCAACGCATTTCGAGGAGAACCAGCTAGCTCTTGGTTCGAGTGGCATTTCACTCCTAACCACAACTCAATTGCGTCAAGTAGTGCATAAGATATTTGATAAGATGACAAAGTTTCTACATGGATAAAAGCCAATGAAATTTATGACGAAGCATGAAAATTGAAATATGTTAAGTTTTTGATGATGTTTTTTTAGAACCTAACTAATTGAGGGTGGACACCTAAGATAAGAAGATTTAAAATTGATAAGCTGCATTTTGCAGCATCGAGGACTAGTGAGCTTTATTATTTGAGGATTCTCTTGAATACATTCTTGGTCCCAATAAATTTAAATAGTATTAAAATTATAGATTGGGTTAAACATCATAAATTACCGAAGTCCTCTGTGAACGATGTCCTAATACAATATGGATCGAAGTCCCAATATGGCTTTGCGCCAAGAAACACGATATATTCATGCTGAAGTACTTGTAATCCCTAGGCATGTCTTACATTCTATCTTCTAAAGCAAGTCTAAGGGCATTTGAGTTTAATATCACGTTTTCATTCATCAAGGTATATTGTTTCCAATATGACATTCATTAAGTCCAATTTATCAATATTCAATGATTTCAATGATTAAGTCAACACACAAGGCTATAATTTATTTCAATGTGCTATTTTCCCAATGCAAACCAATTCCAATGAGAAATTTGATATTGACCAAACATTCTAATACGGTCATTTTTACCAATATTGACAATATCAAGTATCAAAACCACATTATGAATACATTTTTCTCAATGACATAAATTTTACCAATTTTGCATCATTTAGTTTCCAATGGAGTTCACAACTACATTCACTACCAATATTCATAAATTTTTACCAATATCACCAATTCGCATCATCAATCATCAATAGCAATCAATTCGACAACATTCATCATAATAAACACAATAATGGTATCCAAACAAGAATGCATTGTGGAATTTAAATCTCTACCCTAACTCCGTCAATTTACAAACAATGTGGACTTAGTCCACCCAAACTTCAATTCCCAATGGCAGCGCCTAGCATGATTCTACATGCAACCATACGTACTCTAACGCCCTAGTCATGGCGATAAGATCAATACACTCAATTCTTGGGTGGTTATCTTATTTAACCAATTTCATAGCATAATTATAAGTAGGCATACATTCAATGCACCATTCAATAACATACAATTGTATAGGGCTAAAAATGGAAATATGAACATCGCATCCATCGATCCACAAGCTAGAATGTCGCTTCCTTGAGGGTGTCCACTTGTGACAGCCAACACTAAGACATTTTAAACATACTACATTCAATAATACCAATTCAATCATCATTACTAATGTTCCAACACAACTCAATTACCACACACCAATTATATTAAGGGCATTAGTATAATAATGAGATTAGAGATTTTAAAAATAGGTTAGAATTAACCCAAAATTATTTAGTAACCACTTAGGATCATCAATTAACCATTTTTCAATATTTGAGAACACAAAACCCATTTATTCAAGTTAGGGATTTTGATAAAATAGACATTAGAGACATGATGGGTCAAATATAACAATTTAAAAAATTAATTTACACCATTGGAATGTGAAAACATGATTCATTAGAACCATGTATGTCAAAACCAAAATCACCATTATAGAGACATTAGAGCAAAAACCATTTTAACTCAATTGTAAGCTAATAACACTCTATTTAGTCTCAAAATCATCTCAATAACAATCTACAAGTATCAAGACTAAAACCCATATACTATTTCATCAAATAAGACTTTCATAACCATGGAAAATAAGGGCTTTCAATATCTAAGCTCTATGGAAGTTAAGAGCACATAATAACAATTTAAAATCAACCCAAAAACATTATAGAACCAAAACTAAAATACTATTTTCGGATTTGAATTTTAGGAGAGGAATAAGAGGGTTTTTACCTTCCAAAGAAGCTTTCAATCCACACCACAATGCCCAATATTGATTCAAGAAGTTTAAATAGGATTAATTAGTGCAATAAAGTCTTGATTTTGGTGGGTGAATGATAGTGTTTCAAGTGAATGGTGGCTAGGGTTTATTTTTGTGTAAAGAGAGAGATATGAAATGTATAAATGAAGAAGATGAGAATATTATCATGAATAGGGTGGGTAGGGTTTCATCACTTAACAGATTGGGCCTTTAGATTGGATTAGGTCCAATTATGGGCTCAATCTAATTCCGAACCCGTTAAATCCTGAACCTTGATTCCGCCACCTCTATTGGTTTCTAAAATTTTATTGTGACATTTTTCATTCAAAATAGCCACAGATTTTAAATTTTAAATTTTTCCCTCAATAGAGGTAAAATGGTAATTTTACCAAAATGGACGTCTTAACTCAAAATCAATACTTTTCTCAATTTTCAATTTCAATAGATTCTAAACTTCTAATGGAATCATGTTTTGCCCTTGTAGATCAATTTTCAATTTCAAAGTCAATATTAATATTTAATTTTCAAATTAAATAAAGATTTTTTATCCTAGGCTTTTTATCTCAAATCAATTTTTTCTAATCTCATCATTGCCCTTATTATTGTCAATTTATTTCGTCATGGAATTTTTGAAAATCAAATATACAAAAATTTCAAATTTGCCTGAAATTTTGGGCCCAATTTGCGGATGTTACATCCTTTGCTACATATCCTTCGGTGGTTGATTCACTGGCTTCATGATCATCTGTATCCTAATCCAGAACATCATCAATAGAATCACACATTTCTTTTTCAATAGGCATACCAACTATAATACTGATTTGTCTTCTCTATTTTTGATACGCTAGTATGGACATGACCTATAATTTAAAAGAAACTTTGTTAGTTAAATTATGAAAGAATTACAATATAAGGATTCATTTGACTATAATATTAAATCGATTATACCATACTTGTTGGTTGTTGGCTGTTTTATGGTCTATTGAGCACCTAAATTTATACTGAAGAATCTGTGGCAGTCTACTAAAGCGAGATGGTTTGAAATAAGGAATTATCTTGAATATATATCTGCATCATTTAATACAATACAGTAAAACAATTTGATTAATATTCAACAATCCTAATAAAATAATGTACATGAAACAATAGACCAAAAACCTATAAGGCGAAAACAAATCCATATAGATAATAGGTTGGTATTGTATCAATCGAGTCAGCCTGAGCTAAAGCTTGTTTCTTTAAGGTCACTGAACCATATTTAGGAGTTCGAGATAAAGCTTGTTTAAACTTACTAATCGAGAAATTAAATAAGTGTTAGCCCCATGGAAAACCATTAAAAGTAGATAAGTTATTTGATAGATATACCATCCTATTTGGTATGTAAGTACGCTTATCAATCCCAAGTAGAAATCCTGTTGATGTGTACAAGAGCAAGAGCCTCAACGAATTGCCTAACTTTTTCAATTCACCTACGATCATAAAGAGACATTTAGATTGAATTATAATATTTTAAAACAAAACAACATACCAATACATTATGAACATTGCAAATAACTCGCCATATGGATTTAGCATAAGCTCTTTCTTGTAAAAAAAATCTCTTCATTATCCTATCGGTTGTTAACTTTTTTTGTTCTTGTAATTATTATGTTAATTTTACAAAAATAAAAATCAGCAATTAGACAAAACTCAACCTTATTGAACCTACAACTTCTCCCTCCAAGTAGAAACTGCATTTCGAGTTCCTCCCTATCGTGTTCTAGCTCTCGCTGAAGTAATGCATGGATGAAGAAGCTAAAGAAAGTCATATGCTTATAAATATCTATAACATATCGAAAGCAACTCTTACTTAATCCTTCTTTTGTTTTAGAAAATGCTATTAAGTTAATGAGTTAAGAGATATCTCACAAAACTTCAAATTTGTTATGATATGATATTATTGTGCATGTCCATTGTCTCTGCGGAATCTCTAAATTTGGTTCTAATCTCTGCAAAATAGATGTTTGTACAAATATTGGAAAAATTATATATATATATATATATATATATATATATAAATGCACTAGAAGTCATTTAATTATGATGAAATATAAAATCACCTTAAGCGGGAACAAACTAATCATTTCTGTAACACCATCAAATTGAAAATAATATCTGTTAAGCTCGCGAATAAATTAAATTGAAAGCATAAAAATAATTAGGATAAACAATAGTAAATAGCAAAATAGAACAAACATATTCTATTAGTTAAGAATAATAAAATGGACATTTAAATTTTAATTAATTAATACTAAGCATTAAAAATTAAGAAGCAAAATTTTTTACCCAAATAAAGAATTGATGCAATATAAAAATAAAAAAAAAATATTTCAAATTTAAAATATAAAACCACAATCATAATAAAATAACAAAACCGTTGACACAGACGGAGATATGGCAATAGGGCACAATTCTTATGCTTCAAGGTCATTAACACATTCCTTCTTATCATATCTTTGTTTTCAATTTAATTCAATCAACTACAGAAGTCGAGTTCTACTTGACTAACATATGATGCATTTTTCTCTGAACAAAAACTTGTTCATCCCTTATTTAAGGATTAAGGGAATGAAAGAGAACCGAGGAAAATTCACTCGGTCAGCAAAATCTTAGATCATAATTAGATCTTTACAATGTATCACCCGAACTAAAATTGTCAAGCTTAACTCTTTATATGCATAATCAACTCCATTACATAATAGTAAAATAAACTATATCATTGTCTAACCCTTAAGGCTTGAAACAATATACTAAGTATCAATTGAACCTATATCAGTATCAATTTGTTTGTGCAAGTAACTTAATAAAGCACGCATAAGAATAATTGATGAGGATTTTACTAACACATAAAATAACATAAATAAAATAGAAATCCTATCAATGTCTAATTGTAGTTTTTAAGATATCGTCTCCACAGGGATTGTTTTGTTCAGAAAGAAATGATACGATTGAGATCTAGATTGAATTGTAAAAAGAATTGATCAACTAAAGAATTGAAAAGTTCATAAGATGTAATAAGAATTGTAGACACTTTTGACAATCATAACCATAATATGGAAGTTTTGCATTCTGTTTTCAATGATCTAATGCATAATCTAATTGAAGTACAAATCTCTGTTCCTAAAACCAAATTTGATTACACAATTCAACTTAAAATCCCATACTCACAACCTAGATCATCATCAATGATCTGTTAAAGATCTTTCGATTCAATTAATAAATCTCAGCTAAAAGGTTGCATATATCTCTATACTACAATACAACTAACTGATCAAGCACAATCTGTATAAAATTTGATCTATTGTCTATATCTAGTACAATGATCCTCCATTCTCAGATCTGATACCTAATTGTAATCTCTGGACTAAATCAATCATCACAATAACAAGATTACTTAACTCTCGTCCTCGTAATTCAATAGGCTCATGAAAACTAAGCAAATCTGGCTATGAATGAACACAAATCATACAATCAAAAGTTGATATAGAAACAGATCTGAGTAAATCAACAGAGCTATTAGCTAAGCACAATTACTTTTCCATATGCAATTCAGTTCATAAACATTTTCATCATGCTCATAAGACCTAAATCTTACTAAGGAAGTTAGAAGTTGAACTTTGTCACTGTTTTCACTACTTCACTTCAAGTTAAATATCTAAGATCAAAGAGAAATAGAGCATAAAAACTTCTTATTGCCTCGACTAAGTTCCTATTTATAGAGTTTCTCACTAGCAATATTGAATTTAAAATAAGAAAGAAATACAAATTGGCGAAGTATAAAAGATATCTCATTTACGTCGCATGTTCCTTCGCCTAAACTTAAGCGACATTCATTATTTCCGCTATCTTGTTCGTTAGAATACCAGCTTCCTAGGCGAAATGTCTTTTACTATTGCCTTTCATATCGCCAACTAACTAGGCGATTAAACTTCTTCTAGCCATCTTTATATCGCCCCTACAAAAGTCTTTGGCGAGATAGATTGAAAATCTCCACCACGCATACTTCTTCCTCAGGCGAAACTCATCCTTTTAGCCTTAATTTGTCGTCTGTATTTAGGCAACATTTCTTCTCGTTGCCTGAAGTTTTTGCCTAAATTGGGGACATGGGGTAGGCAATAAACACCTATATTTCCTTCTGCATCTTTTCTTCTAGGCAACTTCTATTTAGTGCGCTTTTTCTCTTCGCCATCTTCATTAACCATGTAGGCAATATCTATAGGCAACACAATGCTTCTTTTGAATTATTTCACCATGATCTTGGATTTGAACGAAATTCTATTTTGTCTTTTATTTTTCCAAATTTTGCTCTTTTCTGCTTCTTTTCCACCTCTTTTCATCCAAGTCCCTGTCTTAGTAAAATAGTCTAGAATTACTAGAAATCCATCCAATATTTCAACTCTTAAGCTCAATTTCTACTCACCAATACTCAAAAAATGTACCAAAATATAGATAAACTCTAGACCTATCATTTACCCCCAACTTAGCCTTTTGCTTGTCCTCAAGAAAACTGACTACGTACTAATTGAGACAACAATCAGTGCAACATTGTAATCATAATTCAAAGCAACTTATCAAACGTGTTTTTGAAAATTTTCAAATAATGACCAGCTCTTTCTCAAATTTCAAATCAACTAATTCAAACCTGATTATTTCCTTCATGTTGCAAAGTATCTGAGAAGATCTAAGTGTTATAGTCTTGAAACTTCTTCCTCACTATTGTCTCTCATAAAGTGTTTGATCACTCAGAATCCTAAGTTTACTCTCAAAACACACTAATCACTTTTAAGAATCAGAGTTATGTACCAAAGAAATTGTGATCTAGTGTTTCACAAGCACTTATGAACAAAATTTAAGAACCTCACGATCATTGAATTTCACACATACACTGTACAGCACTTAGAGGGTTCCTAAGTTTGGAACTGTCTGTCTTTTTTCCTTAAAATCTTTGATTTGTAAATAAAGGGAAGATGGGGCCAAGTTAGCTTATGAAAGAAAGGAACTCATAAAGAGGATTCAAAATTTGGAAATACTAATAAATTCCTCCCAATCTCTCTATTTTTCACTCTTCAATGCTTCCCCACTTAATGATACTTTAGGTACATTACTACATTATTTATGTACAACTGTCTACTTTTTTCTTTACAGTGGTTCTTTCATTTTTTATTCATTCATCATTTTTTTTTCATATAACTATTTTAGCTTTTCATCCTCAATTTTCTTAAAAACACTATTTAATATATCCTTTCTTCCCATCTTTTCATCCCCAATTTACTGGTAAATCCAAAAGGTAGGATTGAGATCATGTCTCCATCTTTATGGTTTGGACATGATTGGGGACCAAAGAAAAGGTTCAAATGAGAATGGAAACAAAATGTTTTACCTCACAAGATATCAAGGTATGGTTATATCAAGTAGGCAAAGTTTTTTTTTATAGTTTCACTCACTCTCTCAAATCGGGTCATGTTCTTTGGCAGAAATTAGACAGATCCTTACCCGACTAATGCCCTGTACACTTGAGGAATGTATAAAAAATCCAAAGCAAACCTATGAATGTCCTATTACTAATAGAAGAAAACTGATCAGACAATTTGTTTAATAAGGAATAGAATAAAAATATCCCATCTCATGAAGAAAAAGGCATAAAATGAAGCTCAATCCTCACATACCACCAAGGTTTTTCTCCACTCTTTCCTTATCAAAACTCCTCAACTTGTTCACAATTCAAATTTGACCAAAATCTTTATCAATGTTCAAAGAAATTTTTCAAAATTTGCTCATCAAAGTGCTTATTTTGAACACTCATTTTATTGTTTGAAACTCCCGTTTTTAAAAAAAAAATTAAATTACTTTGAATTATGACTAATGTAACTTTAATCATGCACTCAGACCTAATAAAATCCTAAAAAAAATTATAAAACTATCAAAATAAAATCCTAACAAATAAACAGTAATGTGATTGCTACTCCACCCCTAACTTAAAAGAAAGCATTGTCCTCAATGCACAAGATAGAAAGAATAGATAATGAGACAGAGGTAAAGAAAATAGGAGATGTACCTTTAATTTGCCAGAGATAAGAGTGTTCAAAGAAAATAGGCGAAAAAAAACCTGGCAAAATGAGTTAATTTCGCCAAAGTAGACGACATATTAGGCGATATATCATGGCGAAAACTGAACCTACTGTTAAACAAAACATTCTTGTAGGCAATACTACTAGGTGGAAGAAAATTTTACTTGAAATATAAGCGACCAATGAAATCGAAATGAATAATGTCGCCTCCCTTTAAAACATGAAAGATGGCATCAGCAGGCGAAACATAGATTCCTCATTAATTCAAGGCGAAATATGAAAGTGAAGTACCTCATATCGCCTAGTCATGGAGTTTCAAGTTAGACCATTCCAAGACTCCAGTTAACCTGCATAAAAAATATGTCTTGATATAAAATGAATCTCATAAAATTTGCAAGACAAACTTGTAAGAGAGAATGTTTTGAAAAATGGGAAGCACAGAATCCCCAACTTAAAACCTGGAAACTCCCTGACTTTTATCCATGTAAAGATCATCAAATATCATATTACTCTTAAAACAAAAGGAAAAATAAGTAAAATAAGCACATTACTATTTCTAAAATTAAAAAAAAATAATTAAATGGACTCAGAATATTCATATTACTCTTGCCCAACAAATTTGAACAAAATACCAAGTTCTGAAATTTTACAACTGAGAGAAAATGAAACAAATCAAATTGTAACAAATTAAAAATCATCAAAGGTTGGGTCTGCTAAATGAGATGATGTTTTCCCTTGTGACTTAGGCACCATTCTTCTCCTTCTAACTGGGCGCTCAACTGGAGTTACTGAAGAAGTGTGGACACCTGTAGTCTGTCTCTTGAGTCTCAACTCCTCTGCAACTATTCTCCTAATGGGAGCATCATTAAGAGTTGAAGAAGAATGTTTTGATACTGATGCAGATGTTAGAGAAGGTCTTGAAATTTTAGGTATCACAGACTTTTTCAGATTGACAGTTCTCTTTTTCTTCTTCTTACCACCACCTCTCATAGGTTGTTGCCTCCTTGTATAAACTTGATCTTCTGGTTGGCTGGCTTCATCCTCACTTTCTTCATTTGGTTCAGTAGCGAGAATCTTCCTTTTCCTGCCGATTGAAGGAGAAATTATAGGAAAATACGATCTATCTGCAAACTCCCTGATGTGTTGAAAAAATTCAGTTCGAAATTTTTGAGGAGAAATCACAGCAGAATTCCTATCCCAAAGTGAGATGTTGTAGTTTCTATCCCAAATCTGTAGTGCTTTTAAATTCAATTGGGAGAAATGAAAATCTAGCATAGGTGCAGTCTCCTCTTACACTGAGGTATTCAGATCTTCATCACTGTCATTAGTCAAAAATAAAATTTCATTAAGTGGTACCCACTGCTTCTAATGATGCACAGCCTCCAACTCTGTAGTATCATCCCCCTCTCCCAAAGTCAAAGCTATTCTAGTCTCGTCATTGAAAGAGCTGAAGTCAGAACTAGTAAAACGACTACTTACATCATATGTTTCAACATAAGGTACTTGAGATAGAGGAATAGGATATAAGATAGGTACTATGGCCCAAGAAATTGAAGAGTGTATGTGTGTTTCAACCCTTGAAGTATTCTGAGATAACTGACCAATTCTTGCCAAATTAACCAAATTTTGAACTGAAGGGTTTAGGATATGCAAACGAGGAATAAACCCCTCAGAGAGTTGTACTGGTGGAGTATGTGTGGAACATTTGAGAAGTTCAAAAGAAGCTGGAATTTGACATGTATAAATTGCACTCTCCTGAACCACACCATCTAAGACCTCTGTTGGTCTTTCACTACCTTCAATCTGTTGTGCATCTTCTTCCAACTGAGTGCTAGATCCTTCTCCAATCTCCTGTGTTGACACAGGTTTGCCAGCAGCTTCAGCATAAAACGTAAGCATCTGATTTTGCTCTTCTATGAAAGTTGTATCAATTACTTCATCACAATCTGATGAATCATCTTTATCTCTAGCAATTGTTTCTGGTTCCTCTGCTAAATTCTTACCTCTATCCAATGTTTGCTCATCTTTGTCCATAATGTCACTAATTTCTGTTTCCATGGCTAACTCAAAATTGTTATTCAAATTCTTCCTTAATTAAGCTTTATCCACATATGTATCCCTGTCCATGTAGTGACCTATAGAGACAAATCACCCAACTAGATGACAGAATCAGGTTGACTACTATCCACCAATTCTTCACATTGAAAAATTGGAGTTTGCTGATCTTCCATGACTCTTGCTTGTACCATTGCATCTTCAATAGAAACCCCTTCAGCAAATTTGGAAAATCCTACTTTAGGAGCATTCTGCTTCTCCTTATTTAGCTCCCACATCTTAACAAATTCACTTGGATTAGTAATTTTATGGAAGAAGTCAGAAATCCATTTTTCTACCCTTTTGTCAACCAAATTGTTGACCAACTCTTCCAGATGAATCCTAGTGAGTGGTCCTCTTGGTCTCCCTTTAATACCCTCACTATCTGAATCCATAGATAGATATGATGCAGGTTCTGGTATTGGTGCTTTAATAGCAGTTGGAGAAGAAAATTTGTTCTTTTTCAAAGAACCCTTCTTAGCTTCTCTAAGTGATTTCAATTCTCTCAGCCTCTCTATGGCTTCATCACAAGGTTGGTCCTGACCTCCCCTACTTTCTCAAGTGCGCAACTCTAATTCACCGGTATATGGCTTAGAATCTGACAACCACACATCCTTCTTTTTAGCCTTCACACCACACCTCTCCAATAATCCAGTTATTAGAGATGGAAAATAAAGTGTGTGTTGCCTAGTATTTTCTTTCCTCATATTGGACTTCTTCTTCAACTTAGAGAAGATCAGTTAGCCAAGATGGATGAACTGATCTTATACAAAATCCTTGAGAAATTTCTTCTCATCTATTGTGAACCTGCTCCCTTTACATCTTGGCATGATATTATCTCGAAGCCAAGTCAAACAAATGGCTGAGTGAATATCTAATTCACTGGTCAGTACATCCTCCTCACTTTCATTGATTGGGTTTAAAAATCTCTTAAAACTCCTCAACTCTTCAGTTATCAACTCAGAGGCACTCATTCCTCTATCACCTTGAGGATTTGGGTTCATCAGTCCATAATAGTCACAGATGGTCTCTACAGAAATATCAATTTCAACTCCCCTAAGGCCAAAAGGAGATTCCAATTCCTCAGGGGCTTCATTATAAAATTCTTCAACCAATGTAGCATTTTCTCTCTGTGGTTGTGCCAATAATTTCCTCATATCCCAGATTAGGAGATAATTTCCAAACCTGTGATCTTCAAACTCCTTCAAAAGAATTCCTTTCTCTTGCCAAAATTATAGGTTGTCTTTCTGCATAGGATTCTTTTCTTGAGTATTAACCTTAGATGTTTTGGGTGAAACTATCTGCACCTTCTTTCCTTTATCAACAGCTGGATATTTGAGCTGAATCCCTTTCTGTTTTCAATACGAACAGACTTTTTCCAAACTGATTTTAGGAAAATATTTTCCCAGTTTTCTTCCCCTTATTAGCATTTGGTGTAGAAGGGGTCTTAGGAGATTTATTTGTCTCTCCCTTGTTAGCTTTTAGAGAAGAAGGGGGAATCACTCTGACCTTGAAATTCTTTTCATCAAATATTTTAGGTCTAGCAGGGGTCTTGGCCTTTTTGGTTTTCTTTGAAGGGCTTGGAGTCAATTGACCTTTTCTCTTAGCCATTGTGTACCTAAAAATTAGCATTTCATGTATCTATTTAGTTTAGGTAATTAAAAAACTAAACACATCTTATTTCAGAACTTTGTTTCAATTTCTTAAAAAAAAATATGAACAACCCAGCATGTATGTTCATCAGCAATAGTAAAGCAACAACATTAAACTCATTCACTTTCAATTTGTTAACTCTTAACTCTGTGTAACAGCAAACAATTTCAGAGAGCTCGTTTTGTGATCAACACCCAACAAAGATTATCATCATCACAAACTCAGAATTCTTGCATTAACTAAATCGAACAAGACCCAAACAAAAACACATCCAATTCTGAGTAAATCCTAATTTGTCGTAATTGAAATAGTGATACCCAAAACAATAAGAACTGAGTACGCACATAAGAAGACCGAACAATAGATGAGCGTACGTTGTTTACTTTTTGTGTTGAATTATGAATGCTAGAACCAAATGATCAATAGAGAGAAATCGCACACTAGGGTTTTGCAATCCACAATTTGAAAAGTAGACTGAGAATAACGGTAAAATTTCTTGGTTTTGAAAATAAAATATTCTAGATGCAATGATGATGATAATATGGGAAGCGCAAGGAATCGACCTCGCCACCTCAGAGGCGGTCTTTTCAACTTCTCGCCCATATGTCATTTGCCTTTGTTACTACCTCAGTGTGAGTAAGCGAAAAAAGTTGGGCGACATGTTTTCTGTTGCCTTAATTTCAGCGAATGAAAATCAAGACACGGGCGACAGAAAATTTTCTTGCCACAAAAATTTACACTATACGAAATCTTATGGGGACATCATGTCAATTTTTTCCTTAGCACTTTTAAAGTTCAAGCGAAGTAAGAAGGAATAATTTTATTTTCAAACTAGGCGAGGGAGAATGAGAATGCGGGCGATAGAAAGTTTACTTCGCCTATGTGATTAGTTAAGGTGGATAAAGATAAACGAAATTGATCAATCTCGCTAAAAAGTTTATTAGCAGAAGCGAAATTATGACCGACATGTTTCTATTTCGTCGGAT
Organism: Cardiospermum halicacabum; assembly: GCA_031304145.1. Taxonomy (NCBI): domain Eukaryota; kingdom Viridiplantae; phylum Streptophyta; class Magnoliopsida; order Sapindales; family Sapindaceae; genus Cardiospermum; species Cardiospermum halicacabum. The sequence goes on from CM062395.1 coordinate 14,890,013, forward strand.
TATTTAATCTAAAGGCAAAATGACTTGGCAAAATTAAAAGTATATCGCCAAGAATACTTACCTGAGTGGCGATGTGCAATAAACGATACCACTATGTCGCCTGAATTGCAACTTTGCAAGGTGAGGTACCAAGCATAAACTCATATCATCGTCTTGTCTTATCTCTTACCAGGCAAAAGTTTTTAGCAAGAAATTGACATTGTCTGTCCCTTGACGATATTATTATGGCATAATACAGCTTATCGCCACTCTCCTCATACCATTCAAAGCGATGTTTGTCCAATTTTCGCCTGAAAGAAGTCTAGTTTGGCGAGAAAATTTTGACAATGAAAAAGAATATTTCGCCTCCTAACTCAAGTTCTCCTGAAAAATAAAAATCCTTACAAAAAAAGAACTTGATCAAAATAGAGATTTTACACAATTAAGCATTAACAACATCAATCAATAAAAAATATTAACTATGTAAAGAGATTACTTTGTTTAGGGTCGTTAGCATCGACCATGGTAAGTCTGATTCATGATCTTTCCATCATATCTACAGGATCAAAGATGTATAAAACTTATCTTGTCCTGTAAATATCTCCCCCTAGATAATGTTTGAGTCTTTGACCATTAACAACAAAAGAGTTAGTGGACTTGTTATCAAACAACTCTACAGATCCAAAAGGGGATACACTCTTTACTTTAAGGGCCCAGACCATCTAGATTTTAGCTTCTCTGGAAATAGACTGAGTTTTGTGTTGTACAACAACACATACTGCCCTGGTCTGTACTCTCTCTTGACAATCTTTTTGTCATGGTAATTTTTCATTCTCTGCTTGTACATCACATGATTCTCATAAGCTTCAAGTCGCCATTCATCAATTTCATCAAGTTGAATAAGTCTTTGTTTACCCGCTTTATCATAATCCATGTTTAACAGTTTCACTACCCAATATGATTTGTGCTCTTACTCCACTGGCAGATGACATCCCTTACCATAAAGCATTCAAAATGGGGACATTCCAATAGAGTATTGAAAGTTGTTCTGTAAGCCCAGAGAGCATCATCTAGTTTAATACTATAATCTTTCCTAGACTCACTGATAGTCTTCTGAAGGATTCTTTTCAATTCTCTATTGGATACTTCTACTTGACCATTTGCTTGTGGATGATAAGCTATAGTAATTTTATTGATAACTTCATACGTTCTAAGTACTCTTTCCAAAAGTTTGTTGCAGAAATGAGACCCTCCATCACTAATCAGTGCCCTAGGTATGCCAAAACGTGTAAAGATATTCTTTTGTAAGAACTTCTCTACCACCTTACTATCATTTGTGGTGCAAGCTATGACCTCTACCCATTTAGACATATAATCAACTGCTACAAGTATATATTCATACTTGTTAGATGGAGAAAATAGCCCCATGAAATCTATTCCCCAAACATCAAATAGTTCAATCTCAAGAATAAAATTCTGTCATCTCCTGTCTCCTTGAAATATTACCCATTCTCTGGCATCTGCCACAATTAGTAGCAAAAGCATGAGCATCCTTAAACAGTGAAGGCCAGTAAAATCCATATTCAAGTACTTTGGCCATTTTTCTTTGTGCTTCCGCCAAAGATTTGCTTGCATAATAAATAACTCTGAACAACCTTTCTCGTCGCTGTCCAAAAACAGCACCCACTGCATAATCTGATGCATCACACATGATCTCAAATTCACAATTCCAATCTGGTGAAACAATGATTGATGCTGAAACAAGTTTTTCTTTTAACTGCACAAAAGCTTTTAAACATCCATCAGTGAAATCAAATCTCTTAAACTTTTCAAGTAAAACACACAATGGTCTGGAGATTTTTGAAAAATCTTTAATGAATCTCCTGTAAAAACCTATGTGTCCTAAGAAACTTCTTATTCCTTTTACACTGGTAGGTGGTGGTAAGTTGGCAATTACATCAATCTTAGCTTTGTCTACTTCTAGACCTTTAGCAGACACTCTATGTCCTAGCACTATACCTTCCTTAACCATAAAGTGACACTTCTCCCAGATGAGAACCAAGTTGGTTTCTTCACATCTTTTTAGGACTTTACCTAAATTGTCAAGGCAATCCTCAAAGTTATCCCCAATGATGGAAAAATCATCCATGAATACTTCTAAAAACTTACCTATGAAATCTGTAAAAATGTCTAGCATACTTCATTGGAATGTACCTAGTGCGTTACACAATCCAAATGACATCCCTATTGTAGGCAAAAGTTCCAAAAGGACATGTAAATGTAGTTTTGTGTGGATCACCAGGTGCTATTGGAATTTGGTTATATCCAGAATAACCATCCAGAAATTAGAAGTATGGGTGTCCTGCTAACCTGTCTAACATTTCATTTATGAAAGGAATGGGGAAATGGTCCTTTCTAGTAGCATCATTTAGGATTCTATAATCTATACACATTCTCCATCCTATGACAGTCCTAGTAGACACTCTTCTCATTTTTTATCACCGTTATCCCTCCCTTCTTAGGTACACACTATACTGGACTAACTCATTCACTATCTAAGACAGGAAAAATTATACCTGCATCAAGGAGCTTTAACACTTATTTCTTGACAACCTCCTTCATTGTTGTATTTAATCTCCTTTGAGGTTGGATCTTTGATGTGTGTTTTTCCTCCAAGATGATTTTATGGGTGCAAAATGTTGGTTGATTCCCTTAATGTCTGCAATAGTCCATGCAATGGCCTTTATGTATTTTCTCACCACTTGTAGAAGCTTATCTTCGTAGTCACATGTTAATTCATTTGACACAACAATTGGTAAGCTTGAATTTTCAGGGTTTAGATAAGCATACTTGAGATGATTAGGGAGTACCTTTAACTCAAATCGTGGTGGTTTTTCTATGGAAGGAAGCATTGGTTTAGCTGATGGTTGAATTTCACTGATGTTTAAAACAAAATGTGAAGTCATAGACTCTAACTCCCCACTGTAAGCATTTTCCTCAAGTATATCCATATCAACATCGTTGATTAAAACATTATTCAAAGGGTCAGTATTCCTGTATCAGGATTTTATCAATTAACTCTTCATCAGCTGCTAACTGAATACTCTTTACTTCATTGAAATCATAAGGAAATTTCAACGATTCTAAAAGACTGAATTTTGCTTCCTCTCCATTAACCCTTAATATGAGTTCACCATTTGCCACATCGATCAATGCTCTGCCCGTTCTAAAAATGGTCTTCCTAGTAGCAATGGCACATCTTCATCTACCTCCATGTCGAGTACAACAAAATCTACAGTAAATATGAATTTGTTTACAGTAACTATAACATCTTCTACCACTCTCTTGGCATGAGTAAAATATCTATCAGCAAGTTGTAGAAGAACATTATCAGGCCTCAAATGTCTTATTCCCAACCTCTCATAAATGGATAATGTAACGTCCATATTTAGGGTCTAGAAATTTCCGTGTTTTCCGGTGAATTTTGACTTTTCGGTCAAAATTCGGGTCTAAGGGTAAAATGGTAATTTTGAACGTCAATCGGAGGTATAGAGTCAAATATATCAAATTGATCGTCTTTAAAAGCGTTTTAAGAATTTATGAATTTAAAATGAAAATAAAGTTTTACATGAACAGAAAATATTTTAGAAACCGTTACATTGATTTTAAAGGTGTTTTATAATTATTTTATTAAAAGACCCATAGCCCATTTTTTTTTAAAGAAACCCACTTGTAAAACCCTAAGTCAATTGAAACCTCTCATTTGTTTTGTTTCTCTAAAGAGTCACAAAACAAGTATTTTGAAGTTCTCTCAAGTTTCTTCTTACGAATATTGTAAGTCTTCCTAAAACCCTAAATTTTAATTTCACGTTTTGTAAATCGATTTGCTAATAATACCATAATTTATGTCTATTTAATTAGTTCTTGAAACTTGATTTGTACATTGATGTTTCTTACAATTTAATATGTTGTAAACCCTAGAAATTGAATTTGATTTAATTGTATTAGAAGATATGTTTCTAGATTGATAGAATAGATAAATATTGATAATGACTCTATAGGTCCGATTGACGGGTTAGTTAAGAGATAGAAATTGGGTTTGTATTGTTTAGTTATTGGTGTAGACCAAGTGTTTCATAAAATGCTCGTATGAATTGTTGTTTAGGCGACTTGGGTGACGATGGTAATCAAACCGACGCTGTTTAGCTAATCGATGGAGGACAGGTTAGCAATTATGTTTTAAGCTCTATATATTGTTTGATATGTGTTTAATTGTTTGTGCATTAAACCAGTTAATTATATATAACCATATGGATGGAATTGGTATTTGAGTTTAATATTTAATATTTTGAATATTTAATATTTAATGTTGAATTTAATATTGAATATATTGAATAAATGCCTAGATAATTGTGTACTTGATTTTAATGAATGATAAATGTGTACATGAATTTTTGTGTGGTTGGAATTTATAACCTTCTTATTGATTATCGAATTGTTATTGTTATGGTGATGAATTGGAATATTAGTTGTTTATGTTACCTAGGCACCATTAATAACATATATTTATAATATGTATTTAATGACTTGTATTTATTACATGCGTATTTATTATGAATAAATGCTTTTATGGTATTGAATAGCATTTATTACATGTTAGTGTTTAAATGAGGATATTGGAACAATAACATGTGTTAATTATTACTCCCTCCGTCCCAGTGAAAGTGTCACATTTAATAAAAAATTTGTCCCAGTCAAAGTGTAATATTTACGCATCCCAAGTAGAATTAATTAGTTTCTTCCCATATTACCCATACAGTTAATTAAGATTGTTTTATATTTTAATAGTTGCCCCCTTATTAATTAAGGGTATAATAGAAAATACACCATGCATTTATATGAAATTAACTCATTTCTTAATCTGTGTGAAAATGGAGAAAGTGACAGTTTCTTTGGGACGGAGGGAGTACGTGGTTCACATGATGGCTATTATGGTATTTAACACATTTATTATAGGTTATTGAATTGATAAATAATAAAGATAATGGAAATGTGTATATAATTACTTAATAATTGATTGCCCTTATTCTTAGATTGATATAGAGATGGAGTGGCATGCCATTAGGGAAAAATTAGAGATCTCAACCTATTGAAATGTAGGTAATTTGTGGTTTAGCTAGCCACTATTGGAAACCAGAGTGACGACTTCTATTGGGTGTGACGGCACCACCGCCTGCGGGCTATTGTTATTGTTGATCTTCGGATCTATTGTTGGAATCCATAGGTAGATGACCGTCCCGAGAGGGATTAAACGGCACTACGAATTTCGGTCTTTGGACCTATTGTCAGGCTTCGACCTTATTGTTCCCGTTTCAATATAACGTCTAGATTAGGGGCAGTCAAAATTTACAATTGACATATTGATTATTGATATATTGATATATTTTGGAATATTGATAAATACAATTGTTATATTTTGGAACATTGATTATTGACAAATATATTGTTATATTTTTAGTACATTGATTATTGAGTAATGAGAATCGGTGTGTTGAAATTTGAATCACATGTTTTGTTTGTTTATTTCAATGTTGCTACATTTAAAATTGAACATTTTATTGGCCTTAAATGTTATGAAACATGTTTGTTAGTGCATTAATGACATGGGTAGGAGTTATAGACTAGGTGACACTAAAAACCAAATTCATAAATAATTGGGTGGGAAAAACCAAGTTGAATAATTGGTTAGATGTTAAACTGCCTCGAACACGGTCTGACCATGTGCCCTCACACGGACCGTGTTCTAAAATCCCATTAGAAGATAAATAGACAGCGGCTTACACGGACTGGCCGTGTTATGTCACACTGTCCGTGTTTGCTCTTAACGAAAACCAACTCCACCAGCATGTTACACGGTCTGCCCGTGTTAAATCACACGGACCGTGTAAAATCACCCACACGGACACGATTTTCCACAGAGCCATACACGGTCTGACCATGTGAAACCCCACGGACCGTGTCCTATTTTCACTAAAAATTAAATAATTGTTTTACATTAAATACGTAATGTATTAAATGAACATTAGATGCATGATGAAATAAATGTGTGTGATGTATTAAATGAACATTAATTGATTGATGTATTGATATAAATGCATGATATTGAATGAACTTAATTATTGGTTAAAGTGCATTTGTGTGCAAAATTCATGTATGCTAAATAAGACGCATATGCTTGTGGTTGTTTGAGTATGGAATTGTTAACTAGGCATCGATAGCCTGATGCTTTCCTATTTTCCTTTTTGTCTCTTCTATTTAAAAACTAACAGGTTGATCGAGCTAGTACGAGTCGACTGCACTTGCATTGGACATCTTAGCACTTTATTTTTCCGCATCTATTCCCTTTTATTTCTACTGAACCATTTTGGAATTTTAATCTAAAACATTTACTTTACATTTCTTTAGCCTGATTTGGTTTACATGTCATGAAATTATTAAAACTATTTCTTATTGTTAAACAATGGACTTTATCAAATTTTATAAACATTGAAGTACTTTGAATTATTGATTCTAATGATTGTGAATGCTGTTAAATTGAATTGTACTAAATGTATTGCATTAATGTGACGCTCCGGCCATCGTTCCGCGGCTCCGCCGTGGGTAGGGGTTGGGCATACAGATAATGGTATGAGATTCATGCTAGCACCTAAATCACGTAATGCGTCTTTGAATCTATCTCCAATTGCAAAGGTATGGTGAATTTGCCAGGATCTTTTTCCTTCCTAGGGATCTGGTACTTCATAAGTTGCCTCACACTTTCATTCACATTTATACATCCCACATCAGCCAAATTTCTCCTGTTTGATAATAACTCCTTCATGAATTTAGCATAAATAGGCATTTGCTTCAATGCTTCAATAAAAGGGATGTTGACATGGATTTGCTTCATCATGTCCAAAAACTTTTCAAGGTGATTGTCCAGATTCTTCCTATTTTCTTTTAGAGGAAAAGGTAAAGCAATCTTAACTCCCTCTCGTTCCTTTCTTGAATTAGCAGAGTTGCTAATTTCTTCTCCAACTCCTTCATTCTATACAGGTACAAAACTCTTCGTTTCCTTAAAAACTTCAACCTTCTTTCCACTTCTAAGCGATATGGCATGTACTTGTGCTTTTTCTTTAGATTTTTCCTTTCCCCTTGGATTTGACACAGTATCACTTGGAAGTGAACCTTGGGGTCTTTGGTTCAAAACTTGTAAAAGTTGCCCCATTTGTTTTTCCAAGTTTTTGATTAAAGTAGAATGGTTGGTAAGGATAGAATCAGTCTTTTCCATGTACTTGATAAGAAGATCCTCCATGTTAGGCTTTTTTTGTTGGTATTGAGACTGTCCTTATTGTTGGTAACCAGGTTGAGGATTCCTCTGATAATAACTCTGACCTTGGTAAGGTTGGTTTCTCTATTGATAGTATGGCCTCACCTGATTTCCATAATTATTATTTAGATAATTTACTTGTTCCAAGTCAACTGATTCATCCTCGTTATCTGCATCAGCAGCCTCTTGTGCATAATCTGCTAAAGTTAGTTTCTACTTTTCAACAACATTAACTAATGTTTTCTTATTCTAATAACCTTGTTTGTTGGATGCCATATTATCCATCTTCTTATTCAGTAAGGCTATCTGTGCAGACAATGCATTGAATGAATCCAATTCATATTCTCCTAACTGCTTCTTATTTGCAACATTTTCTCTCTCATTCCACCCAAAATCATTATTTGTCAGAAAATCAATGAAATCGTGAGCATCCTTTGGTTCCTTGTCCATTATTGATCCTCCAGTTGAGGAATCAATATGCATCTTAATCTGTGGTGGCATAACGCTATAAAAGGTCATTACAATACTCCAAGAGGCTATGCCATGATATGAACATTTCCTAATCAGCTCTTTGAATCTCTTCTAACTTTCATAAAGAGACTCCCCATCTATGTAATGAAAGGAGGAAATCATATTCCTCCGTAGGAGTGGGCGCGGTCCGGGTTGGTTCGATTTTGAGTAAAACAGAACCAAAACCGAATGGCTCGGTTTTGACATGTTTAGGACCGGACCAACCCAAATAGAGACTAAAACCATTTGATTTGATTTGGTTTTTATTGGGTCGGTCCGGGTCGGTTCGGTTTTACTCGGTTTTGGTTTTTTTTATTGGATAGGTTTTACTCGATTTTGATCTTTTTTTTTCTTGGATATGATATTTTGTAATTTAATTTTAAATCATAATATTTTAATACATTCAAACTAAATTAAAATATATGTATAAAATCAAATAACCATTCAAATCTAATTTAATTATAAACAAATAACTAATGACAATATTTTTCAAGAAAAAATATAACAATAAAATTACACCATGTTTGAGGCATTACATTATTTACAATATGAAATTCCTCGAGATTTGAGATATCAAATAAATTTATGATATCAACATGTGACTTTATATATATATATATATATATATTCTCCTAGAATTTAGTAATGAGCACTAATTTTTTAATTGTACTACTACTAATAATATTATTAAATAATTAGAATAAGTTTATGTGAACTTTAATTTGGTATTCACTAATCAAAAGTGGTCAAGTAATATTAGACATATTGGATGAGAACAAATTATAACTTTTAACTTTTGGGACACATATGTCATATTTATAAATTTGTAGCAGTTACATTTCTCAATAGATATTAATTCAATAAAAACAATTTTTGTTACCTTAAATTAATACAGTTACTGACAAGTAATTTATGGACTTTTGCAACAAAGATTTTTATTGCCTCATATTAATATAACTAGTGACAAGTAATTCATGTGATCACTTACCATAAGTTAAGTATTACAGTATGTAAAGATGATGTTTTTCTTTTTTCTTTTTGTTTGAAACTAAATTAGGATTAAGTTTTGTTATATTTAATACTTCTTTTAATTTTTCTTAAATTAGAACCGATTTTTTGGGTCGGTTCGTGTTTTGAAGAATGAAACCGAACCAAAATCAAATGGCTCGATTTTTTTTTCAATTGAAACCGGACTGACCCAAATAAAACCAAAAACTGACTTTGTTAGGGTCGGTCTAGGTCGGTCCGGTTCGATTAAAAACCGAAAACCATGCCCACCTCAATTCCTCAGTTTCACCATCTTCATAGGTGGGAAATATCGGGTTAGAAACTTCTTGACTAGTTCCTCCCAACTATTGATGCATCCTGGAGGTAATGAATACAACCAGGCATGAGCTTTGTTGTTCAAAGAAAAAGGAAATAACCTCAATTTTATAACATCCTTAGACTCTCCATTGTGTCTAAAAGTACTTCAAATATGCAAGAATGTATTCAAATGCTGGTTCGGATCTTCAGCAGCTCCTCCTCTAAATTTGTTTTGTTGGACCATTTAGATGAGGCCAGACCTGAGCTCAAATGTATCAACTATTATTTCTTGTAAGTTTATGGCCTGAGGCATTCCATCTACAGGCAGAATCGAGTATTGACGCAGAGTATTCCTTTCAGCCTCTTGATCAGCCACTGCATCATTATTCTGATTGCAGCATACTCCAGACATGTTCACTCTTGACTCTGATCTAAGTTGTCTGATTAACTTTTCAGGGTCAGGATTGGACTGAAGATTATAAGTCCTCTGTGATCTTGTCTGCATACACTACACACTTGAACAAACAATTTAAAGTTGAAAAGAATATATAAATAGCACAGTTAGTACAATCCAATGTAAATCTCAATCTTAAAAATAACAATTCCTGGCAACGGCGCCAAGAAATTGATGAGGATTTTACTGACACATAAAAATATCATAAAGAAAATAGAAATCCTATCAATGTCTAATTGTAGTTTTAAAGATATCGTCTCCACAGGGATTGTTTTGTTCAGAAAGAAATGATACAATTGAGATTTAGATTGAATTGTAAATAGAATTGATCAGCTACATAATTGAAAAGATCATAAGATGTAATAAGAATTGTAGACACTTTTGACAATCATAACCATAATATGGAAGTTTTGCATTCTGTTTTCAATGATCTAACGCATAATCCAATTGAAGTATAAATCTCTGTTTCTAAAACCAAATTTGATTACACTATTCAACTTAAAGTCCCATATTCACAACCTAGATCATCATCAATGATCTGTTAAAGATCTCTCGATTCAGTTAACAAATCTCAGCTAAAAGGTTGCATATATCTCTATACTACAACACAACTAACTGATCAAGCACAATCTATAGAAAATTTGATCTATTGTCTATATCTAGTACAATGATCCTCTGTTCTCAGATCTGATACCTAATTGCAATCTCTGAACTAAATCAAGCATCACAATAACAAGATTACTTTACTCTCGTCCTCGTAATTCAATAGGCTCATGAAAACTAAGCAAATCTGGTTATGAATGAACACAAATCATACAATTAAAAGTTGATATAGAAATAGATCTGAGTAAATCAACAGAGTTATTAGCTAAACACAATTACTTTTCCATATGCAATTCAGTTCAAAAACATCTTCATCATGCTCATAAGACCTAAATCTTACCAAGGAAGTTAGAAGTAGAACTCTGTCACTGTTTTCACTTCTTCACTTCAAGCTAAATATCTAATATCAAAGAGAAATAGAGCACAAAAACTTCTCCGAGAAACTTCTCACAACAAGATCTAATATGAAAGAACATAAGATTCTAGAAAATATCTGAAAATTATCAAAAGGTCCTAATTACCTAAACTAAGTTCCTATTATAGAGTTTCTCAGTGGCAATTTTGAATTTAAAATAAGAAAGAAACACAAATTGGCGAAGTATAAAAGATATCTTATTTACGTCGCATTTTCCTTCGCCCACACTTAAGCGACATTCATTATTTTCGCTATCTTGTTCGCTAGAATACCACCTTCCTAGGCGAAATGTCTTTTACTATTTCCTTTCATATCGCCAACCAACTAGGCGATTAAACTTCTTCTAGCCATCTTTATATCGCCCCAACAAAAGTCTTTGGCGAGATAGATTGAAAATCGCCACCATGCATACTTCTTCCTCAGGCGAAACTCATCCTTTTAGACTTAAATTTGTCGTCTGTATTTAGGAAACATTTCTTCTCATTGCCTGAAGTTTTCACCTAAATTGGCGACATGGGGTTGGCAATAAACACCTATATTGTCTTATGCACCTTTTCTTTTAGGCGACTTCCATTTAGTATGCTTTTTCTCTTCGCCATCTTCATCAACCATATAGGCGATATCCATAGACAACACAATGCTTCTTTTGAATTATTTCGCCATGATCTTAGATTTGAACGAAATTTCATTTAATCCTTTCTTTTTCCAAATTTTGCTCTTTTTGCTTCTTTTCCAGGTCTTTTCATTAAAGTCCATGTCTCAATAAAATAGTTTAGAATTACTAGAAATCCATCCAATATTTCAACTCTTATGCTCAATTTCTACTCATTAATACTCAAAAAATATACCAAGATATAGGTAAATTCTAAACTTATCAATAATACAATACAAAGAAGTTAATCAAAATATAAAGCATACATATGTTTATTTATGAGTACCATCTATAAAACTCAACTACTATAAAAAAAAATAAAAAATAAACTAAAAATAAAAATTAAAAAAACCCTAAAAATTTTAAGGAGTACAAAAATTAAAATTTAGGGATTTAAATTCTCATTTTTAATACACCACTTCCAACCAATAAAATAAATAACAAAATAAATATTATTCCATACTATAAAAGAATATGTGAAAATTATAGATTCAAAGAGGCGCCTCTGTGGTTAACATTGCTACCATGAATATTTTCTTCAATCAATAGCCATAAACCTTTAATCAAGTAGCGAAAGCTACACCAAGCAATTTGATCCAAATTTAAAGACACCTTCTTTCAATTGTAAATGGGAGTAAATGAGCATAGAAAGAAAATTTCAGTTAGGATGGAAAATCAATTATAAAACGTTCAAGAAAAATTGCAAAATTGTGTTAAAATAGAATAAATAAATCACTTTTTTTTAATTCACTTTTTAATTTTTTACCAGAAAGAAAAAGCCGATTGTGCATACTTATTAAGATAATTTTCGATTTAAAGAACGATATCGGAATTATAAAGATCAATTCAACATAGCAAGAGTTTAAGAAAAGATAGAGAGAAAGTACAATAGAGAAGCAAATATATATATAAATATATATATATATATATATATATTTTTTGTTAGTATGTGAATTTCTAATTAAAAATTAAATAATGTAAATAATAGTTAGTGAAAATTTTAAGAAATTGGCTTTTTAAAGTTTAAAATACAATTATAGGCCTGTTTTGAAAAACATACAAAAACAGACTTTTTAAAGTTTCGTTTTCACTTCATAGGCCAAGTTTCCCAAAATTCCCCTGAAACTTTACAATTCACAGATACTGCGAATTATGCTCACAGTCTGTGAATTACGCTCACAGCTGTGAATGACCTATTGAGTGAAAATCAAAGTTAAGTTTTGCAAACTTTTCAAAAGTGGCCTATAATTATATAGTAAACTTTTGATGGCTTAGAACTCCAATGGACTCAAATAATTAATATAGTCTGACACATTAATAAAAAGTTAGCACAACATGATCTGTCACGTCCATAAATGGGGCCAAATTAAAACTTATTTTGTTATTTGACTGATTTTTGAAAATACTTTTGACATGGGAAACTTTTGAATTAAAAGAACTCTGGTGGGCTTGTTTACAATTTATCTATGGTTCGGTGAAAACCTAGGTTACCCCACCAGCAATCATTCAGCCGCCAGATCCCTTTTTCCTCTTTTCTCTAAGCTTTGAAAAACTCAAACAGAAACTCCCTTTCACTGTTACATTGGTTTTTTGTGTCAATCTAAAAGTTTCCATTAAACCTATTCTTCGAGCGTGAAGGTAAGTTCATATGTTCATGGTTATTTTGGGTCTGTTCTTCAATGTCTCTTATGTTCTCAAGTTGTAAACCCTAACCTTCGAATTTCTGATTTGACTGAGTATGTTTTTGATTTTGGGTTTGCCGTTGTTTAGGCGACGGAGTACGAGAATGTTAGCCGGAGTAGTCCTGCTGTTGGATTAGCGTATTCTGTTAGTAGCCATGTTTAAGACCTCACTTATGTCTGTTAATGTTTGTTCTGCGCAGCATTAATATGGACTAAACTTATTGTATCTAAAAATCTGAATCTGGACTCTGCGATAAGTTTATTGCTATGAAATTGTTGTTCAACTTGCTGATAAATGGCTATTATGTGAACTGATGCAATATCTGTTGAATGCTGAAAGCTATACTCTGTTATAATATGAAAACTAAGCCCTGTCTAAAGTATGATAGCGATAAGACTGACATGCCGTAGGGATATTAGATGTATACAACGATACGTGAAAACGTACATGCCTTAAATGCCTTCAGGATGTGACGACATGAGGCCTTGTTGCCTTCTGGATGTGACGACATCAAGTTTTTCTGGAGCTTTGCTCAACCTTTCTACGATCCTTGATCCATTTTTCTGGAGCTTTGCTCATAAGTAAGAGGTCTATGACTTATTTTCTGTTCCTGATTTTGTTATCAAACTAAAGACAGGCAATAATCTGTAATCTGATGTTTTCTGTGTTTAATAAGAACTTTCTTAGAAATTTCTGAAATCTGATGCATATTGAATGCATAATCTGGCATCATCTGTTAAGTTCTGTAACCTGCATGACAAGCTAATATACTCTAGTATATGTTTCTGTCATTCTCTGAAAAATCTGATGTCTGATATGTAAAATGGTATATGATATGCAAATCTGAATTTTAAGTGTACTGTGAACTGCTATGATTGTCTTGATGATTTCTCAATTGAGCTACTTGCTAATATTGAGTTAACATGTTGCCTTTGGACTGACTATTGCCTAATTAGATCATTTGAAGAAGATTTGAAAGTTGAAAGTAAAACGAGTTAGACTTAGGCGAAATTTCATTTCTCAGCCTAAACCATCGCCAACTTAGGCAAAACTCATTTTCTAGACCTAACATTACCGCCTAAGTTCATCGCCTAGACTAAGTATAGAGTTGGCAAAGTCTTTTTATTTCGCCAAAGTCTATCGCCTAGCTAAGTAATAAGTTGGCAACATCCTGTGTCCATCGCCTATCAATCTCGCCAAAACTTAGACGATCCCTATTTTTAAAATTAAAATCTCGCTAAGTTACTTCGCTAGTATTCAGGTGAAATTTCATTAAATTTTAATACTTCGCCAGATGCCTTCGCCAATATTTAAATGAAACAGTGTATTAGTCATTGGTTTTCGCCAAATACCTCGCTAAAATTACTAGACGAGACTTTTCCTTTTTAAAAATCATTGCCTAAATCCTCGCCTAAAAAGTGAGGCAAAATATTTTTATCTTGCCAAGTAAGTCGCCTAAATTGAGGCAAGATATTTTTATCTTGCCAAATAAGTCGCCTAAGATTTAGGCAACATGTTTTTATGTTGCCAAACTCCTCGCCAAGAAGTTGAGGCTACATGTTTCTATTTTGCCAAGTATAAGTCGCCAGGAAGTTCTCACTGAATCAATTCTCGCCAATTGCATCGTCTTAATGAGGCAACATGTAAAAATCTCGCCTAAAGGTGTTGCCTGATGTTCAGGCGAATTACATATATGTCGCCACAATATTTCGCCATGACCCTTTTTCCTCACCTGGTTTCTTACAGTCTTCTTCCTCTTGATTTTCCCTTTTCGAAAAATTATTATAAGCTTGATTCGGACTTAAAACGAATAAGTTATGACTGTTTTAAGTTTAGAGCATTTGCAGGGCATAATTAATCTGTTTTATCACTGTTAATGGTAATAGACTTATTTGTTTCTCCTTAAGGAACCTAGTAAGCTTTAGAACCTTACGGAGTTGTTGGAATTCTTCTGTAATCTTCTGTTTTCTTCTATTTTAAGCCTCTAGTTGGCCAGGTAAGCTGCATATATTGTGTGTTCATGCTTGATTGTTAATTTAAGAAGCATTGTATGTGTGTGGATATTGGGCATTGGCTTACTAACCAGACATTCGATAGTCTGACCCTGTTGTTTCTTTATTTTTGTTTTATATGTTAATTTTCCTGATCGGGATGGAAAATGCTGAGTTTAGACAATTAGGTGGAATAGCAAGGCACACATATATCACTCTATGCATCAGTTCTGACATTGGTTTTCAGATTTGCTTCCGCTTTTATTTTGTATTGAACTTTCAGGTTTTATTAAACTATTTCAGTTGTAACCAGATTTTGAAACATTATGCTTTTCGATTTCTAATGATTTTGTATTCAGATGATTTTAAGTTCAGTATTTGATTAAGTACCTAGTTTATCATTTCATTGTCAGATTTTACTATTACAGTAATATAAGTTCTATTTGGATATTTGATAGTTGTTTAGTATAAGTACAATATGTATGTTCTCTGTTGTGACGCCCATCTCCGTGCATCTGTCTGTAAGGCGATGGTTTGTGTGTTACATTTGTTAGTATCAGAGCACCGGTTCTCGGTTGCTTCTTGTTGTGCATTAGAAGTTAAGTGTGTTTGTACTTTGTTTTCAAAAATTCATGCATTGCATACATGAAATTGCATACAGACATGAAGTCTGAAAAGTTGTTTACCTTGCTAACACCTACTTTTGAACCCTTTTCCAGAACTTGTGAAATTGACTTGCTAATTTTTTATTATGGCTAGAAGACCATGTCGTAATCCCCCCACTGGACATAGCAGTACCTCTAATGAAAATCGTATCCCCGTTAATACTACTGCTGCTAAGACTCAGGCATTTCAGGACATTGTTGTATCCTTCAAGGTTTGCAAGAAGGAGGAGCTAGACATGAGAGGTCTGCAATTGAGCGACTTCCTAAGAAAAAGGTTGAATTGTTTAAGGGGACCAGAGAAGAGGGTCCAGAAGTTGCTGACAATTGGCTCAGTGATATGTCAAGGGTATGTGACGAGATTCGTTGTAATGATGTTAAGAAGTTGGAATGTTTGGTTTCACTTTTGAGAAGTAAGGCAGTACGTTGGTGGGAAGGTGTAGTGCAAACTGTGGACCAAGAAGTAGTGGTCAATTTGGAGTTCTTCCATGAACAATTTAAGAAGAACTATATTGGGTATGCTTGGGCAGAATAGAAAAAGACTGAATTCCTCTATCTGAAGCATAAAGATAGATCAGTTTTTTACTACAAAAATGACTTTGTGAAGCTCTGTAGGTATGCACCAGAATGGTGCCAACTCTAGTTGATAGATGTCGCAAGTTCAGGTATGGACTGAATTTTGAAATTCAAAAGTTGTTGGCTACATTGAGAACTGATGATTTCCACGAGATGGTGGAAGCTGCTGTGGACATTGAGTTGCTGGTGAAGAAGGATAGGAAACGTGATAGGGACACCAAGAGTGGACCTATTGCTGTTGGTCAGCATAGTAAGAAAGGCAAGACTCAGGTTCAGAAAAGTGGAGGTGGTTCTGTGAATCGGTCTCGGCCAAATAAGAGTACAGGAGGAGACAATCGACCGAATCCATCTATTGCTAGTGCTCCTACTCAAGGCAACCGTGGTGTGAATTTTCCTCTGTGTACCACTTGCAATAGACACCATCCGGGTGAATGCTTCAGGAAGACGGATGGTTGTTTCAGGTGTGGTGCTAAGGACCATATGATCAAAGACTGTCTACATCCTCAGCAGGGTACTGGTTCTGGCAGAGTACCTGTTTCTGGGGATGCTAACTCAATTAAGAGGAATGATAGGCAGACACCTCAGTCTAGTGCTAACAGAGGTGGCAATCAGTCTGGAGCTCCTAGGAGGGATTTGAGGACTCCTGCTCGCACCTATGCACTGAGAGGTCGTGAAGAAGCTGATACTCCTAAAGTGGTGACAAGTATATTTTCGATTCTTGACTCTTCTGCTTCTGCCTTATTGGATCCAGGTTCTACACTTTCTTATGTTTGTAGTGGAATCTTAGAGGATAAGGGTTGGGAGTCTAGTCTGACTGATAGAGATCTGTTTGTGACTAATCCTTTGGGTAATTATGTGGTTGTGAATCGAATTTATCGTGATGTACCTATTGTGATTGGAGGAATCACATTTCTAGTGATTTGTTGAAACTAAAGAGTAATGAGTTTGATGTGATTTTGGGAATGGACTGGTTGTCCAGACATGAAGCGGTGATGGATTGTAAGGCGAAGAAGATTACACTTCAATCATCGAATGGATGGGTTACTTTTGTTGGTGACCGTAGGAATCTGCTTGACAAGGTTATTTCGGCTGCTTTGGCGGATAAGATGCTTAGAAGGGGATGTGAAGCATTTTTGGCACATGTGGTTGAAGTAGATAAGCCACGCTCTGATGGAAAATTTATTCCAACTATGAGTGAGTTCTTGGATGTATTTCCTGAAGAAATTCCTGGTTTGCCGCCACAAAGAGAAGTGGAGTTCACTATTGAGCTTATTCCAGGTGCCGCACCTATATCAAGGGCTCCATATAGGATGGCACCAGCAGAATTGAAAGAATTAAAGGTGCAAATGCAAGAACTCTTGGAAAAGGGTTATATTCGGCCGAGTACTTCACCTTGGGGTGCTCCAGTTTTGTTTGTAAGGAAGAAAGATGGATCTTTTCGGTTGTGTATTGATTACCGACAGTTAAATAGGCTTACTGAGAAGAACAAGTACCCTCTTCCACGGATCGATGACTTATTTGACCAGTTGAGAGGAGAGGGAGTGTTCTCAAAGATAGACTTGAGGTCTGGTTATCATCAGTTGAGGATTCGGGAATCTGATATTCTCAAGTCTGCATTTCGGACAAGGTATGGCCATTATGAATTTGTGGTAATGCCTTTTGGTTTGACTAATGCACCTGCAGTGTTTATGGATTTGATGAATAGGGTATTCAAGCCATATTTGGATCAGTTTGTGGTGGTGTTCATAGATGATATCCTGGTGTATTCTTAGGATAAGGAAGAGCATGCCAAGCATTTGAGGAAAGTTTTTCAAACTCTTCGTGAGAAAAAACTTTATGCAAAATTATCTAAATGTGAATTTTGGATGGAGAAAGTTTCCTTCTTGGGTCATATTATCTCTAAGGATGGTATTAAGGTTGATCCAAAGAAGATTGAGGTAGTGATGGCATGGAAACCACCTAAGAATGTCACGGAGGTAAGGAGTTTTCTGGGTTTGGCAAGTTACTACTGTCAGTTTGTGAAGGGATTCTCCTCTATTGTGGGTCCTTTGACTAAGTTGTTGCATAAGGGAACTAAATTTGAGTGGACAAGAAAGTGTCAAGAGCGTTTTGATACTTTGAAGAAGTTGCTTACTGAAGCTCCAATCTTAGTCCAGCCGGTTGAAGGGATGGACTATGTTTTTTATAGTGATGCTTCATTGCATGGACTTGGTTGTGTGCTTATGCAAGATAAGAAAAATATTGCCTATGCATGAAGAAAATTGCGGACACATGAGTGTAATTACCCTACTCACGATCTCGAGTTGGCTGCCATTGTCTTTGCATTGAAAATTTGGAGGCATTATCTGTATGGTGCAAAGTGATATGTGTACACTGATCACAAGAGCCTAGAATACCTGCCTGTACAGAAAGATTTGAATCTTAGGCAGCGTAGGGTGGGTTGAGTTTCTAAAGGATTATGACATGAAGATTAATTATCATCCTGGCAAAGCAAATGTGGTAGCAGATGCTCTTAGCCGTAAATCCATGCATGCTTTATATGCCATGACTGAGTCTAAAGGATGATGTTTTAGTAGCTGAGTTAGTGGTGAAACCGGATTTGACTGCTAAAATTTTGGAAGCACAGAAAACTGATGAATTAGCCTTGGAGTGGGCTAAGAAATTGGATCAAGATAAGAAAACAGAAGCATCCTACCGAGATAATGGTAGTTGGTATTTTGGTAATCGAATATATGTGCCTTTGGTTGATAATTTGAGAACTGAGATACTGACTGAAGCGCACAGACAGGTATATTAAATGCATCCTGGTGCTACCAAGATGTATAAGGATTTGAAGTTGCTATATTGGTGGCCTGGCATGAAAAGAGACATAGTTGATTTTGTTGGGAAATGTCTGGTATGTCAGCAAGTTAAGGCAGAACATCAACTTCCTTCTGGTTTGCTTCAGCCAATATCTATTCTAGAATGAAAGTGGGATCGAGTTACAATGGACTTCATTGTAGGGTTGCCTTTAGCTCGAGAGAAGTATGATGCAATCAGGGTAATAGTGGATCGTTTGACTAAGTCTGCTCATTTTCTACCTATCAGAATAGACTACTCACTGGAAAGACTAGCTGAGTTATATCTAAAAGAAATCGCGAGGTTACATGGGGTTCCGTCCTCTATCATTTCGGACAGAGATCCTAGGTTTACCTCTAGATTCTGGAAGAAATTTCAAGAAGCTAAGGGAACTAAGCTGAATTTCAGTACAACTTTCCATCCACAAACTGATAGGCAGTCTGAAAAGACAATACAGACCTTAGAAGACATGCTCAAATGTTGTGTGATTAAGTTTGGACGATCATGGATTAAGTATTTGCCTCTGGTGGAGTTTGCCTATAATAATAGTTTTCAAGCAAGCATTGAAATGGCTCTTTATGAGGCATTGTATGGTACAAAATGTCGCACCCCACTATGTTGGACTGAGTTGAATGAAGCTCGAATGGTTGGACCATAGTTGGTCCTAGAAGCTGAAGAGAAAGTAAAGTTGATCAGGGAAAAACTTAGGAAAGCATCAGATAGGCAGAAATCCTATGCTGATCTTAAGAGGAAAGACATTGAATTTCAGGTTGGAGACAATGTGTTTTTGAAGGTATCTCCATGGAAGAAAGTGCTCAGGTTTGGCAAGAAAGGTAAGCTGGCACCTCATTTTATTGGGCCATATGAAATTCTGGAAAGGATAGGTCCTGTTGCTTACAGACTTGCCTTACTAGCTAAATTAGAGAAGATTCATAATGTCTTTCATGTATCGATGTTGAGAAGGTATCGCTCTGATCCTTCACACATCCTTACTCATGAGACCATGGAAATTAGATCCAATCTAAGTTATAAAGAGGAACCAATTCAGATTCTAGCTAGGGAAGTAAAAGTTTTGAGAAGCAAGACAGTACCCCTAGTTAAGGTTCTCTGGCGTAACCATGCTGTAGAGGAAGCAACATGGGAACCACAAAAAGACATGAGACGACAGTATCCGCATCTGTTTAGCCAAGGTAATTTCGGGGACGAAATTTCTTAAGTGAGGTAGAGCTGTCACGTCCATAAATGGGGCAAAATTAAAACTTAATTTGTTATTTGAATGATTTTTGAAAATACTTTTGACATGTGGAAACTTTTAAATTAAAAGAACTCTGGTGGGCTTGTTTACAATTTATCTATGGTTAGGTGAAAACCTAGGTTACCCCACCAGCAATCATTCAGCCGTCAGATCCCTTTCTTCTCTTTTCTCTAAGCTTTGAAAAACTCAAACAGAAACTCCCTTTCACTGTCACATTGGTTTTTTGTGTCAATCTGAAAGTTTCCATTAAACCTATTCTTCGAGCGTGAAGGTAAGTTCATATGTTCATGGTTATTTTGGGTCTGTTCTTCAATATCTCTTCTATTCTCAAGTTGTAAACCCTAACCTTCGAATTTCTGGTTTGACTGAGTCTGTTATTGCTTTGGGGTTTGCCGTTGTTTAGGCGACGGAGTAGGAGAACGTCAGCCGGAGTAGTCTTACTGTTGGATTAGCGTATTCTGTTAGTAGCCATGTTTAAGCCCTCACTTATGTCTGTTAATGTTTGTTCTGCGCAGCATTAATATGGACTAAACTTATTGTATCTAAAAATATGAATCTGGACTCTGCGATAAGTTTATTGTTGTGAAACTGTTGTTCAACTTGCTGATAAATGGCTATTATGTGAACTCATGCAATATCTGTTGAATGCTGAAAGCAATATTCTATTATAATACGAAAACTAAACCCTGTCTTAAGTGTGATAGCGATAAGACTGGCATGCCGTAGGGATATTAGATGTATACATTGATATGTGAAAACGTACAGGTCTTGAATGCCTTCTGGATGTGACGACATGAGGCCTTGTTGCCTTCTGGATGTGACGACATCAAGTTTTTCTGGAGTTTTGCTTAACCTTTCTACGATTCTTGATCCATTTTTCTGAAGCTTTGCTCATAAGTAAGAGGTCTATGACTTATTTTCTGTTCCTAATTTTGTTATCAAACTAAAGGCAGGCAAATAATCTGTAATCTGATGTTTTCTGTGTTTAATAAGAACTTTCTTAGAAATTTCCAAAATCTGATGCATATTGAATACATAATCTGGCATCATCTGTTAAGTTCTGTAACCTGCATGACAAGCTAATATACTCTAGTATATGTTTCTGTCATTCTCTGAAAAATCTGATGTCTGATATGTAAAATGGTATATGATCTGCAAATCTAAATTTTAAGTGTACTGTAAACTGCTATGATTGTCTTGATGATTTCTCAATTGAGCTACTTGCTAATATTGGGTTAACATGTTGCCTTTGGACTGACTATTGCCTACTTGGATCATTTGAAGAAGATTTAAAAGTTGAAAGTAAAACGAGTTAGACTTAGGCGAAATTTCATTTCTCAGCGTAAACTATCGCCAACTTAGGCGAAACTCATTTTCTAGACCTAACATTACCGCCAAAGTTCATCGTCTAGACTAAGTATAGAGTTGGCAAAGTCTTTTTATTTCGCCAAAGTCTATCGCCTAGCTAAGTAATAAGTTGGCAACATCCTGTGTCCATCGCCTATCAATCTCGCCAAAACTAAGACGATCCCTATTTTTAAAGTTAAAATCTCGCCAAGTTACTTCGCTAGTATTCAGGTTAAATTTCATTAAATTTTAATACTTCGCCAGATGCCTTCGCCAATATTTAAACGAAACAGTGTATTAGTCATTGGTTTTCGCCAAATACCTCGCTAAAATTACTAGACGAGACTTTTCCTTTTTAAAAATCATTGCCTAAATCCTCGCCTAAAAAGTGAGGCAAAATATTTTTATCTTGCCAAGTAAGTCGCCTAAATTGAGGCAAGATATTTTTATCTTGCCAAATAAGTCCCCTAAGATTTAGGCAACATGTTTTTATGTTGCCAAACTCCTCGCCAAGAAGTTGAGGCTACATGTTTCTATTTTGCCAAGTATAAGTCGCCAGGAAGTTCTCACTGAATCAATTCTCGCCAATTGCATCGTCTTAATGAGCCAACATGTAAAAATCTTGGCTAAAGGTGTTGCCTGATGTTCAGGCGAAATACATATATGTCGCCTCAACATTTCGCCATGACCCTTTTTCCTCACCTGACTTCTTCCAGTCTTCTTCCTCTTGATTTTTCCTTTTCGAAAAGTTATTATAAGCCTGATTCGAACTTAAAACGAATAAGTTATGACTATTTTAAGTTTAGAGCATTTGCAGGGTATAATTAATCGGTTTTATCACTGTTAATGGTAATAGATTTATTTGTTTCTTCTTAAGGAACCTAGTAAGCTTTAGAACCTTACGGAGTTGTTTGAATTCTTCTGTAATCTTCTGTTTTCTTTTATTTTAAGCCTCTGGTTGGCCAGGTAAGCTGCATATGTTGTGTGTTCATGCTTGATTGTTAATTTAAGAAGCATTGTATGTGTGTGGATGTTGGGCATTGGCTTACTTACCAGACATTCGATAGTCTAACCCTGTTGTTTCTTTATTTTTGTTTTATATGTTAATTTTCCTGATCAGGATGGAAAATGCTGAGTTCAGACAGTCAGGTGGAATAGCAAGGCACACATATATCACTCTATGCATCAGTTCTTACATTGGTTTTCAGATTTGCTTCCGCTTTTATTTTGTATTGAACTTTCAGGTTTTATTAAACTATTTCAGTTGTAACCAGATTTTGAAACATTATGTTTTTGATTTCTAATGATTTTGTATTTAGATGATTTTAAGTTCAGTATTTGATTAAGTACCTAGTTTATCATTTCACTGTCAGATTTTACTATTACAGTAATATAAGTTCTATTTGGATATTTGATAGTTGTTCAGTATAAATACAATATGTATGTTCTCTGTTGTGACGTCCATCTCTCTGCATCTGTCTATAAGGCGGGGATTTGGGTATTACATAATCAAATTAAAATTAGCAAATGTTAAAATTTCAAACACATTTATTAAAAGGGATAATATAAGTTTTCCCCGTTAGCCGAACTAATTTGTCAATTATTTTTTTTAATTAATGTTACTTAATAAATTAAGTAGCTTCCTAGTAACGAATTAATTTGGTTATGTTATGTACATAATTTTTTAATTGATCAATTAATTTCTTAAATAAATTAGTTGATGATCCTTTTTTAACTAGGGGTGTGCCAAAAAATCCGATCTGATAAATCATTGATCTGATCCAAATTATCAGATATCTGATCCGATTTTATAATTTTTGATATTCAGATCGGATATCCGCTTTTGAAACCGAATATTCAGACCGGATACGAATTGGGGTTTTTTTCATTTCTGATTATTCGAATATCCGAAAAAATACAATTTTATAATAAATCTCCTTTTGGTTATCTATATAAATAAAATATTTCATGCATTTATATACAATTTTTTTTAATATTTATATAGTTTTATTTGTTTGATAATGTTATTAAAATGCAATATAATAATTTTATTTATTTTTATTTATTATTCTTTTAATTTGGACATATAAATAAAAAATAGAGTAAAATTGGATACCGGATATCCGGTTATTCAATGCAAAAAAATTGGATATCCGATTTTTTCGAAACATATACGGATCACTGCTTTTTTGTATCCGAAATTTCGGATATCCAAAATTTCGGATCAAATCGGATCCGGTATCCGGAAATATACACCCCTAGTTTTAACTACAATTTTACAATTAATTTATTTTATATTTACATATTTTAATTATTTAATGTTTAATTGAAGGGAGAATTAAAATTATCTTAATCTTAATATTTTTAAAATATTAATTATAAAGTTATATATTAAAATTTTTTTATGTGTTTAATGTGTATTTAAGTTAAAATATTTTGTAAATTGCCTTTTAAGAAGAAAAATATTATTCAATCTTAAATAAATAATCGGTTTTAATTATGATTTTTAATGGATGCCAGGTACGGTTGGTTCGATCTCAACCGGTTTTGATTCAGTCTGATCCCGACCGGTCCCAATTGGATCCGATCCGACCTAAATAGGTTGGGTGTTTAGTGGACTTTTTCTTTTAAATTTTAAATTAAAGAAATATTTTTTAAAAACTATTATATGTAAATCATATCTCATATAAATTAAATATATTTATAACGTCAATTAATAATATTATAATTACTCATATAAATTTTTTATTATTAATAAATTCAAATTAATATAATTTAATGAATTAAATTTTAAAAATTTTAAAATTAAATCCAATCAATGTTAAAAATAAATGTGTAATTATTTTTTACATATTTTATTTTTACTTTTTAATATGTATATATATTTAATAAATATATATTTTTTAAGTCATTAATCGATGCAGTTCGATTCCAGAGCCATGATACGGACCGGATTGACACGGAATCTATTCCATTTTTTTGTTACTAAACTGAGACCGTTTGCATGAACCATTAATTTTTGGTGGGGGTTGGTCCGGAGTTTTTGTCCACCCTAAATGATTTTTATAAACTTTAAAAAATAATAAATTTCATAAACTCTTATAAAATTTTATAAATTCATACATGATTTTCATTGACTTTAAATTTTCAATAACTTTTACAGACTTTTAATGACTTTAAGATATTTCCAAATATCTATTAATTAATTTTGAAAGATTTTCAAATACTTTTTATAAACATATAAAATTTCATTGATATAACTTTTGATGAGTATATTTACACTTCAAATAAAGTAATACCATTCCAATAAAATAAATGAAATTACATTTGATGGCACTTTAAGTCTATTTCTTCTATAAGGAATCATTCAACACTTTTAGATAATGTACAAAGCATTCCCACCCACACAATACATAGGTAAATTTAAATCAGAATTACGAGCTGCTAGAAAATTTTGTGAAATTGTTCCATGACAATTACGATAATTGCATGCATCATGTCTGATAACAATTGCAAAAATATGAGTACGGTCAATAGCTTTAACACATTTCTACAATCATTAAAAAACTATTTTAGAATAAAATCAACAATAAATGTGAAAACCATAGTCAGTATGATTGATAAAATATTTTTATTGCATATCTTGAAGCATGGGTAAAATATTATACGCTCTTTATTTTATTAAGGCTAGGTTTCACCATTTTATAATTGTGTTCTAACAATTGTGTTTAATATTTACAAAGTTTTGTATAAATTTTGACTAACTACAATGTCATATACATAAATTAAGGAATATTGAGAATTTATTCTAATATTGAGTAAAAAGGTTTTGCAAGCATTTCTTTCACACAAACATACCTTATATCTTGTAAGAGAATTTTTGCATAACTTTGTGATACATTTTATATACTTTTTGAAAGTTTTCTGAATCTTCACATTTTCAATAAAATGAAAATTATAACACTTGATAAAAATAAATAAATATATATATATATATATATTATCAAAAAAGATATACAGACAATTTCAAAGTATTTCATAATTATAATTAATGTAAATAAATAAATAAAAGGTAAAGCAATGAAGAAAAGATTTTACAACACGTATTAACTAAATTAGCTTGGTGGACTAGTTTAGCACCTGTGGGCGCAGTTGACATCTTCTAATTCAAATTTAGATATAAAAATAAAATAAGAGAAAGATAGAAAAACTCAAACCTGATTATTGATGAATATTCAAAAAAACGAAGAAAAAAGTAATTATGTTCTACAAAGTAATATACTCTATTAAAAAAAACAATCTAATAAAACCTTATAAAAATTTTCTATTAAAAAAATAATCTCTAATTTTATATTGGAAGATTTAAAATAGTATGAGAGTTTGAGTTTAATCTTAATCTTGACTTTTTGTATTTTAAAGACTTTTCAAAACATTTTAAAAGTGATGCACTCGGCATTGATTTTGGGTATGGAATTCGGAGCTCAAATTTGACTGTTTGAAGCGAAACGGCGTTCTGAGTCAAACACATTGCTTTTAGCAATGGACAACAATTTATTTTGGTGTTTCGGGATCGTTTAGAGAGGTTTTTTGGATTTTATTGTTTTAAGGGTTTTTTTTTGTAATTTCGAAATTGTTTATCTTTTCTTGTAAGGGTTAAGAGTAACACCTTATAAAAGGGGTGTTTAGGGTTTCTAAAGAATAGTTTTTTTGACATTATATTTTCAGTAAATCAAACGAGCGAACAAATTGTTCCACTTATTCAATTCGCAATACTCGTTCTGCCAATTTACATACGTTTCCGACATCAGTTGGTATTAGAGCTCAGGTTGCTTTGACTCGATGGCTGAACATAACCGCAGAGGTCGCGGTGGAAGGCGAGTTTGTGGTCAAGGGTGTGGAGTCGTTCCTGAAGTAGACGAACCACCGCATTATAGAGATCCGCGAGACATGAAAATTGAAGAAGAGAGATAGCGGATCCGGGATTTGGAATGACAACTCGCGCAGGTGGGGTTGGACGTTCAATCCAAAAATGAGGAATCTGATGCGACATTCGAATACGAGGAGGAGGACGTCAACCCTTTTGGGGTTCGGAACTAGGGGCGAAATTGGGGGATGCGACCTAGACATCGAACACCTGTTCGGAATTTTGGAATGAAGATCGAGATTCCTGAGTTTGAAGGTAAGACTCATCCTGACGGGTTTATCGATTGGTTGCGCAATGTGGAGAGGGTTTTTGATATTAAGGACTTCACTAAGGAAGAGAAGGTTAAATTAGTGGCGATTAAGTAGTGACGACATGCCTCAATTTGGTGGGAACACGTTAAGAAACAGCGTGTTAGGGGAGGAAATTCGAAAGTGAAATGCTGGGACAAGATGAAGAATTTGTTACAAGGAAAGTTCTTACCTTCTCATACCGGCAAGAGGCGTTTATCGAGTATCAAAATATTACGCAGCGCAATTCGATAGTGGAGGAGTATACTAAGGAGTTTGATCGGTTGCGGATGCGTTGTGATGTGGATGAGGAAGAAGAGCAGACTGTGGCTCGGTTTCTGATTGGTCTACAAATGGAGATTTCTGACATCGTCCATTTGTAATAGTATTGGACCTATGAGGATGTCTGTCGATTGGCCTTAAAGGTGAAGTCGTAATGCAAAAGAACAGGCAGTGCAATCCAAATTTCAAAATTGATGGTCTGGTAAAGGTTTTCGAGGAAAATGAGAGAGTTTTGAAATAAAATCGACACCAACCGCAGTTAAGGGTGCGAGTTCTAGACATGCAGCAAAAGGGAACATAGCAACACAGGAACTAGCAGGGGAGGGACTGCTGCTAAGTGTTGTTTCAAGTGTCTGGGGTTGGGACACTTTGCTGTAGATTGCCCTAATCATTTGATTGTGACATTGGTCGAGCATCCAATCTATGACGGGGAACCAACTTATGACGAGTCTGATGGTGAACCAGAGGACACGGAGCCAGAACAGGACGATGTGATTTATGCAGATTCTGGTGAGTCTTTAGTCGTTCGTCGAGTTTTAAATATTGCTACTACGGAAGATGAATCGTGGCTTATGCATAATATCTTTCATACTAAGTGCACTAGTGGTGGAAAAGTATGTATTGTGATCATAGATGAGGGAAGTTGCGAGAACGTAGTTTCCGCTATTATGGTGAAGAAGTTGAGGCTGAAAACCGAGGACCGCCCTCGACCATATAAGCTGCCATGGCTTAGAAAGGGGAACGAGGTGAAAGGCAGTAAGAAGTGTCTTGTGCAGTTTTCGATTGGCGAGAAATATGCTGATAAGGTGTGGTGTGGTGTGATGTGATTCCAATGAACGCCTGCCATATCTTGTTGGGAAGGTCATGAAAATTTGACAGAAAAACGCAGCATGATGGATTTAGGAATACCTACAGTTTCAATAAGGATTGTAGAGCTATTACTCTTGACCCTACCGATTTGAGAAAAGAAGTGAAGAATAATTTGTTGTCCAGATCCGACTTCCAAAAGGAGGCAATACGTGCACCTGAACTTTTTGTTGTTGTAGTGGTAGAGCCAAATACTGCGGGTCCTGATGTCCCTTCGTAAGTCGGGCGCTTACTTGAGGAGTTTGCTGATGTTGTACCGGAGGAGTTGCCGCCCGGGTTACCACCAACGAGAGACATTCAGCATCATATCGACTTCGTCCCAGGAACTATTATTCCTAATAAGCCAGCATACAGGATGAGCCCTAAGGAACATGAAGAGCTGCAGCGACAAGTGTAGGAGTTGCAGGAAAAAGGTACGATCAGGGAGAGT
Source organism: Cardiospermum halicacabum (assembly GCA_031304145.1). Taxonomy (NCBI): domain Eukaryota; kingdom Viridiplantae; phylum Streptophyta; class Magnoliopsida; order Sapindales; family Sapindaceae; genus Cardiospermum; species Cardiospermum halicacabum. The sequence continues at coordinate 14,918,442 of CM062395.1, forward strand.
ATGAGTCCTTGTGCAGTGCCGGCATTATTAGTCCCTAAGAAAGACGGAACGTGGAGAATGTGCATAGATAGTAGAGCTGTCAATAAAATTACAGTCAAGTATAGTTTTTCCATTCCGCGATTTGACGATTTAATTGATCAGTTACATGGGGCTACTGTCTTTTCGAAGATAAACTTGAGAAGAGGGTATCATCAAATCAGAATGCGAACTGGAGATGAGTGAAAAATGGCATTCAAGACTAGACATGACCTGTACGAGTGGATGGTGATGCCGTTTGGATTGTCTAACACGCCGAGCACTTTTATGAGACTAATGAACAAGGTTTTTTGTTCTTTTATTGGCAAATTCGTTGTCGTATATTTTGATGATTTCCTGGTTTATAGTGCTTCGATTGAGACGCATTTGTAGCATCTACGAGAAGTGTTTGATGCCTTGAGGGAGCAGAAGCTATATGCCAATCTGAATAAGTGTCACTTTTTAACTAATCATGTGACCTTTTTGGGATATATAGTATCACAGGAAGGCATTCAGGTAGACCCAATGAATATTGAGGCCAATACAAGTTGGGGGACTCCGAAAAATATCCATGAGGTGCGTAGCTTTCATGGGTTAGCATCTTTTTTATCGGCGATTTGTTTGAGATTTCAACACTATCATTGCACCTCTTATGGATTGTCTAAAGGGGATAAGTTTACGTGGACCATAGAGGCGGAAGCGGCATTCCTGTTGCTGAAAAAGAAGATAACTAAAGCCTCGATTTTAGTTCTTCCAGATTTTCATGAGGTTTTTGAAGTATATTGTGATGCTTCGGGCGTGGGTATTGGGGGTGTACTATGTAAAAATAAATCGGTGGCATTTTTTAGTGAGAAGTTGAATTAAGCAAAGAAGAAGTATTCAACGTATGATAGAGAATTCTATGCCGTAGTGCGGAGCTTAGAGCATTAACTTCACTATCTTATTTCGAGGGAGTTTGTTTTATATTCTGACCATAAAGCTGTGAAATATATTAATGCGCAGCAGAAACTGAACGCTAGGCACGCGAAGTGGGTGGAGCTGCTTCAGGTTTTCAGTTTCATAATTAAGCATAAAGCTGGAGTGATGAACAAGGTGGCAGATGCATTGAGCAGAAAATATTCCTTGTTGTCTACAATGCAGGTAAAATTTTTGGGGTTTGACTCTTTTAAGGAATTATATATTGATGATCCGTATTTTGGAGATGTCTGGAAGAAGTGTTAAACCGGTCCGTTCCAACAGTTTTTGTTAGTGGCTGGTTTTCTCTTCCAGCGAAACAGGTTGTGTATTCCTCGGTGTTCTTTAAGGGAGTCCATTAATACTGAGAGTCATGCAGAGGGCCTAACTGGACACTTTGGAATTGACAAGACGATGGCCTTGCTGTGTGAGCACTTCTACTGACCTCGACTGAAGCGTGATGTGGCATATTTTGAGGAGAAGTGTCGAGTGTGTCACGTGGCCAAAATGAAGGGTACTTATGCTGGATTGTACATGCCTTTACCTGTTCCACTTGCACCGAGGAAATATGTCAATCTTGATTTCGTGTTGGGGTTGTCGAGGACACAGTGGAATAAAGATTCTATCATGGTGGTGGTCGACAGATTCTCCAAGATGGCTCACTTTATTTCCTTCAACAAGGGCTTTGATGCTTCGCATGTTGCTCGTTTATTTTTGCAGAAGATTGTCAAGCTGCATGGAGTTCCTAAAACTATGACCTCAGATCGTGATGTGAAGTTTGTAAGTCACTTTTGGCATACTCTGTGGCGGCATATGGGAACCAAGTTGTAATTTAGCTCATCTCACCATCCCCAGACCGATGGGCAAACAGAAGTTGCCAACCTAAGCTTCGGGAATTTACTGCGAAGTCTGGTTAGTGATAATCCACGAAAGTGGAATGTGGTGCTGCCTCAGGCAGAGTTTGCTTATAATCGGTCACACAACCGAACAACAGGTAAGAGTCCTTTCGAGATAGTCTACGGGCGTAATCCAATCACTCCTCCAGATCTCGCGCCTTTACCCTTTGTCAAGCAGTTTAGTGCTGACGCAGATGAACACGCAAAACGAGTTAAGGAGCTGCATTCTGAAGTTCGTGACAGGATTACTAAGCAGAAAATGAAGTACAAACAAAGGTTGGATATGCGACGGAGGAGAACGGTCTTTATAGAGGCTGATCTCGTACGGATTCACCTCAGAAAGGAACGATTCCCAGCTGGCAGGTTTGGTAAATTACATCCTCGAGCTAATGGTCCATTCAAGGTTCTAGAGCGAATAAATGATAATGCATACATGATAGAGCTGCCCAGTAAGTACAATGTATCCGAGACTTTTAATGTAGCAGATTTATCGCCCTATTATGTAGAAGAAGAAGAACTTGGAGAGCTTGCTATTGGTGAAGATGAAGAAGAACTTGGAGAGCTTGCTGCTGGTGAAGATGAATTAGATTCGAGGGCGAATCTTTTTTCTAGTAGGGGAGAATATGATGCACCGGGTTTTCGGCATTAATTTTGGGTATAGAATTTGGAGCTCAAATTTGACTGGTTGAAGCGAAATGGTGTTCTGAGTCAAACTCATTGACTTTGACAATGACCAACAATAGATTTTGGCGTTTTGGGATTATTTAGAGGGGGGTTTTGGACTTTGATTATTTTAAGGGTTTTTTTGTAATTTCAAAATTGTTTTTCTTTTCTTGTTAGGATTAAGAGTAACACCTTATAAAAGGGGTGTTTAGGGTTTCTAAAGAAAAGTTTTTTGACATTATATTTTCAATAAATCAAACGAGCAAACGAATTGTTCCTCTTATTCAATTCGCAATACTCGGTCAACCAATTTACACATGTTTCCACATCAAAAAGTCTATAAAAGTTATAATTAGATATTTCATAATTATTTATAGAGTTTTCAAAAGTTGTGGTTAGATATTTTAATAACATTTAAAATTTATGAAAGTCATTAAAAATTATGACTAAATACCTTAGTTAAATTATTATTTGAATAAGTCATTTGTAAAGTGCATTTTAAAAAGCAAAATGGAATTTAAGTTCATAAATAAATTATTATTTAAATAATTTTGTAATAAAGAATTATATAAATTTTAGTAAAAATATCCATATTATAAAAAGAAATAATTTCATTATATTTGTTTTTAATTTAACAAATTATTTCCACATTCTCAACAAAGATAAATTACAAATAAATAAATAAATTTATTTTATAAAAATATAATTACATCTTCAAATTAAGTTGCTTATTTAGTTTTGCCCATAAAAATAAGTTTTTTATCTTGAATATTTTATTTAATAATTTAATTTTTCTATATAAAAATTAAATTTAATAGTTAATATTTTTTAAAATTACTTTTACTAATTTTTACTAATAAATGTAAATAAAAATATAATTATATATTTATATTTAAAATCCATTTGTAATTTATTTTCATTATGATATATTTTAACTATTTTGTTTTTAACTAGACTGATTAATTTTCACATTTTGACTTGACTAGGAGAAGTCGTTGGTATTCTTTAATATCATAAAAGTATATCTTGTATTTATACAAGCTTCAGTAGACTCGTTCAATTATATTTTCAACGTGTATAGTTTCTAATCTGATATTCTTCACTCTAATTGGCAGATTCTATCCATTATATATATTATATACATACATATAGATGTATATTATACATGTTTGGTAGAGTCCCTCCTTAGCAAATAAATATATGTATTAAATAATCAAAAACCAAAACTAAGAAGCCAAATTTGTATATATTTATCCATGCAATCAAAGTTTTGCATGAACAACAAGTTTCTCTTGCACATGATTTAGACTTGGAGTTTCACTGTGAATAATCAACGGTTTGAATATAGATATTTATCAGTTATATATACATACATATTCAGTGACATATATAGAGACAGATAGAGTCTTATGTTTAGTCGATAATGGAGGAGACCATATAGAATTCGATTACGTGAATTGAATAATGAGGTGGAATTGAAATCAACAAGTATGACTGGATATATGGAGCAGCCAGTCGGGTCGAGTACCACCATTTAGAATTGTTCAAACACTTTTATTTACTGTCACAAGTTACAACTACATCTCACCTGCACATTTTTGTATTTTGTTTTCTTGAAATATAGGCGCCTTCTATATGAGTAACGGTAAAAATTTCAAATAGTTAATAGAATGATGGTTAAAAAATTGTTTAAAATAATTATTTAGTGGTAATTATTAAATAATTATTATATTTAAAAAATTATATTTATTATTTGAATTGTTAGAATGCTGTTGCAAAAGTTGTTGAGCAGAAAAAGTTATTCAAAATTATAGTTGTTATATTACTCTTTTGAAAAGTTAAATGCTATTTTTAAAAATTATTATAGAGCATCAACTTTTATAGAATGTAAGTTAAATTAGGAATGAAATTTTTTTATCTTGATTAGAGGATATAACCTGTACCAAGATGCCCTGACCTGACTCGCCTCGTCCCGTACGTTAAATGGGTAAGATACATCTGTCCTGCTTTGCGTCGTACGCTATGCAAGTTCAAATCTGGTTGGTGTCATGCCTCATCTCACCCTGCCTATGCATGCTCTGCCATGTTAATTAGTTCTTTTTATTATTATTTAAATAATTTATTTTTTATCTTTAATTTTTTAAAATAATTTTAATTTACTACCCATATTAGATACGATATTAATATTTAAATAGATTTACTTTTTCGAGCAACTAAATAATATTAAAAATTAATTATATTCATTAACATAGATAGTATTTATGTAATTTTATTAAATTAAAAAATAGTTGAATATTAAATAGTATAACAAATTAAAAATTATCATGAAATTATTTATTTCCAACCTCAAATACCATTGCAAATTTAAAAATATAATTTTGAACAAAGTAGGGAGTAATATAAAAGTACGATTTAAATATATATATATATATATATATATATTTTTAAGGTAGAGCATGGCAGATCCCGTAGTGTAGGACAAGTCCTGCAAGGCAAGTCATGGGTCCAAATCTTTTACTCCGCACCGCAAGGCAAGAGATGTCCAATATGTTAAAGACTTCCTCCAACCTGGCCATTGTCATCCCTAACTCAAACCACTTAATATTATTCAAACCGTTGACTAAGCCGTAATAGGGTTCCATGTCAACTTGTTGTGGCCTTTAAAATTGGTATTTAGCATCTGAGTACCATTATGTAATAAGGAGCTTTCGTTTAGTACCATATAACATATAACATTTGAGATATCATCTTCCTAAAAATTTGATTAAGCACCATATGTGCAACATTTATGCACTATTTCATTAATTATTTTGAGGACATTATTGTGATTTTATACTAATTTGCCATATTTTTGTGAATATGAACAATTTGGAGGCATTTTTGCAATTATGAAGATTTATGGGATTAAAGACAAAAAATGCAGAAAGTCAAGGATTGAAGACGAACTTTCACATCTTTCAAAAGTTAAATTAGAGATTATATTAGAGAGGATTTTGAGGAGATTTTGGAGGATTGATTATTTTATTTTAGTAATGCTACACAACCTACTCTTTTTACATACTTTCGTTGCCTACTCTTATGTGGCAGGAAATTATTGGATGTAAATTTTATAATAATTATTACATTAATTATTATTAAATTTCTTCACCGAATCAGTTTTTGCCACGTAAGAGTAGGCACGAAAAGTTGGCATAAGGAGTAGGCTGTCAATCATTACTCTATTTGTTTTAACGAGGTATACTTACTCTAAAGAACAAATTATTAGATTATCTTTTGTTTTCTGAAAATACTGGGAGAAGGAATCAGACTTTAGTTTTTCTATTTGTTTTCTTCTTTTTGTACGTTTAGTTCATATTTTAGACAATGATGTTGATTGCGCCCATGGGGTGCTAAACTAGTCTGTCTAACTAAACGATTGATTTAATTAATTCGTGTTGTGAGATCTTTACTTCGTTGCTTTATCTTTTAATATTTGTGTAATCTCTGTGCCCATAGCTAAGGTCATTCTGTGCCTATAGCTAAGGTCATGTTAGTTTTATTTAATTAACTGATTAAGTGCGCGATTGGTTAATTGAGTATGATAATACATTGCATGTTAGATAATTCGTAATTAATCTAATCTAGGTAGTGTTGAGGTTTCACAATCATAGTTCAAGAACTGTCGTACTGATTCATTGGCTATGACCATAGGTCTTTTCTAATTCATATTGCAATCTATTGATTCGAAGGATCGTACCCCGTCAGTCTAATAACTAAGAAAAAGATTGGTTGTTAGGCACGTTGTCAATAACTATAACTGTGGTTATTAAATTCTATAGAGATATCTTTAGAATCAATGATCAACACATTAATTAAATGATCAGTTAGCTGGGTCTTTTAAAATATTTTATCGTTAATATTTACGTTCTAAGTATTTAATTCAAATTCACTTTTTAAAACCCCCAGTTTATACATCTTGGTTAATATACAAATCAGAACTGATAACCGTTCTCTGTGGATTCGACCTTGTTTACTACAATTAATTTGTTGTTTACAGGACATTTTAAATATTGACGGACTCGACACTCGTCAAAATTATTTTAAGTAAATTTAAAAAAATTAAAAATTAAAAAAAAATAGCATATTTAATACTAATCCATATAAATCAAATAATATGGCAAAATAGTGATGTGAGAAGCGCACACGATGAATAAAATAAGCAATAAAAATCCTTTCTCCTTAAGATGATTACGATTTAATAAACCTAAGTAAACCACACCATCGACTAGGCTCACGCACTAAAGTAACATGAAGAACACAATCAACATAAGTTGATTTTTATGTGGAAAAACCACGAGACTATAGTCAACTCCAGATCTCCATTATGATTAGGGGTGCAAACGAACACGAGCACTCGTGAACGATTCGTGAACGGTTCGGTCAAAACTCGGTCAAAACTTGTTCAACACTTAAATGAACGATCCCGAACAAAATTTTATAGCTCGTTTAGTAAATGAGCCGAGCTCAAACAAACCCTTGTTCGGCTCGTTTATGTTCATGAACAAACTCATTCACAGCTCGTTTATGTTCGATAAAAACTTGTTTGTGTTCGCAAACGAGCTCATTCATAACTCGTTTAATATTTTTTTTAATAAAAATAAATAGACAAATTTTTAATGGATATAAAAAAAAAAGTCCAAATTAAAATAGATGCCGGAATTTAAAAAAATATATCAAAAATAAAAAATTAATTAAAATAATTTATATAACCTAAGGTTTAGTTTTCTTAAGACTACTAGTTTGTCAAGAGAGCCACCACTTATGTCTATTACCCTTTCTTTCTCTCTGTATTTTTTTGTCATCAAGCCCTCAAGTAATTCCACCACTCATCTCTACCACTGCCGTCTCTCTCTGTCTACTTTTTCGTCATCAAGCATAAAGCAATTTAACTCTCTTTAGTCTTGCTCGGAACTTTGCGTCCAATCCAACTTGCTTCTCTACCACTTGGTAATTAAGTTACTTTTCTATCTTTTTATTTTTCTTCTTTATTTGTCTTAATATAGATTTCACTTGAATTGTTTGTTTATTGAGTTTAATAATTCGAAATTTCATTGTTTAATATAACTTAAATTATATCAAAATTTCATGGTTGATGACTTTGTATTGGTTCAACTCGAATGAATTATGAATACTCTTTTAAATTGTATTTTGAACTTAGATCCGTGTGATACTATTAATATTTTTTTTTATTAATATTTTTAACAAGGAGAAATGAACTCATGGTTTGAATTAATTTTAGCTTAGGTTTAATTTAAATTCAATTTATTTTTGTTTTAATTTTACTAAACGAGCTGAGCTCGATTAACTTAAACGAGCCGAGCTCGAACATAGAAAAAAATTATCGAGCCGAGCTTGAACAAACATTTATAAAGCTCGAGCTCGATATTTGACAAACGAGCCGAACACGAACACCCCATATACTCGACTCGGCTCGGCTCGTTTGCAGCCCTAATTATGATATTACACAAGGTTTTAAAAACAAATAAGGACTAACAACAGTACCAATCCTAATAATTCTAAGATTAGGATCAAATAAGAAAGCAAACAAATCAAACAAACACTCTGATCAACGTCGCTCTTTATAGAAGTATCTAAATCCAAACTCCACCATTTAAATAAAATTTAATAGGCTCCCATTAATATATCCAAAATTTATCTTGATCCAACGACTAACGAAAGAGATAAGCCCCTTTGAACTCAACTACATAGTGTTGTGCTAGAAATCCGATAGTTCTACGGTATAACTTCTTAGTGAGAATTTCAATTGATGATCCCAACAATCATTCTTCGTATCAGTGTGTATACTATGTTCTTTTCAAATTTGAGCAAGATCCAATAGCCAATTTAAGAACTATCTTCGACATTTTCAGACTACACAAAAAAACAAAAATGCAATTTTCCTTTTTCTTCCGTCAATTATTTTCTTTTTTCAGGAACTATTTTCATTTGATACCAATAAATTCTAAAATATTATTTTTATATTATAACTCCTTAAAATTTATTGAATCTCACGTATAAAAGTAGAGATGGCATTTTTAAACACAACACGACGGATCGACACGACACGAACCCGTTTATTATAGGTTCGGGTTGAGTCTAAATGGGTTGGGTCGACACGACATGAACACGCCAACCCATTTAAGTTTATTATTTTTATTTTTATTTTTATTTTTTATAATATTATTTATTTTTAATTAATGTAATTCAATGTTAAATGTATTATAATTAGATTTAATAATGTAATAAATTATATATGGAAAATTTTAATCGTAACTATATAATTTAAAATATAAAATTTCATTATTCAAAAAATTATATTTAATTTTTTAAAATAAATAGGTTAAACGGGTCAACCCGTCAACCCATAGATTGACACTATTATCCAATTTATTAATTGGATCGGATTCGAATGGAAACCAACGCCACACGCCAACCCGAATTGCCACCACAATACAATACAGAGAACCAACCTTATACATAATAACTTTTTTGACTATTAAAAAATTATTAAATACTCAAACTGTTATCTTTAACAGTTAGTTTTAATAGTTCGTAGCGGCACTTTTATCTTACTTTGAGATTACAAAGTAAATTATACGTAAATCAAGTTTAATTCTTACCAACTCGACTAAAGAATGCTAGGTAATATGAATTTTGGAAAATTATAATTTAGACCCCGTTGAAACATGTAATTATAGGAGAAACACCGTCTTGACATGATCAGCTTCAGTAGTATAGAATTGAATTGGATCCACCACAACAAGACCGGGTCATACATTCATCCTTGTCAACCCAGGCACACAACAGAAAAAACGGTCAACAGTTAAAATTCAAATATACACTTGACCGCTTCTTTAAATACGTCATTATATATACCACCACCACCTTCAAAACTAACACCACAACACAACACAACACAACATAACAACTCAAATCAAAAATCAAAATCCAAACTTTATGGCTTCATTACAAGCTTCAAGCTCTGTTTTCTCCACAAAATTCAAAATCAATGCAGCAGTTTCAGTTCCTAAATTTCCCAAAATCCGATTCTCTAAACCCATTTCACCCATCAAAGATCTGGGTTTGGAGAAACTGATGGTCCCTGTTGAGAAGATCGTCGAAACTAGAAAAACAGAGGAAGTTGAATCTATGGAGTTTAAATACAGAGCACAAATGTATGTTGTATTGGAAGAGGTTTGTGATAGAATCGAAATGCATCACAACATTAAAGAGCAACGTGATGGATGGAACAAGCTTTTGTTGAATTCTGTCAACATGATGACTCTCTCTGCAACTACAATGTCAGGTGCCGGCGACGGTGGTTCTTTTCTGGGTTTGAAGTTATCTTCGATGATATTGTTCTCTGGGTCGGTGGGGATGATGGTTTTGATGAATAAGATTCAACCTTCACAGCTCGCTGAAGAACAGAGGAATGCAGATAGATTGTTTAAACAATTGAAGACGGAAATCGAAACCAAGATTGCTCTCGACGTTTTGAGTGAACAAGACGTCGAAGAAGCTATTGAAAAAGTCTTGGCTGTTGATAAAGCGTACCCGTTACCGTTATTAGGCGATAAAATGATCGAAAAGTTTCCTAAATCGTTCAAGCACGCGGTTTGGTGGCCGGAGAAGAAGAACAGAGTAGCAGGAGAACAGAGGCGAAAACAAAGCAATGAGGTGATAGAGACAGAGACAGAGATGAGAGATATCATCAATGTGTTGAGAACAAAAGATGGAGAAGATTATGAAAGATTAGGTAACTTGGTGTTGAAGATAAACAAGATTCTGGCAATTTCAGGTCCATTGTTGGGCGCCATTGCAGCTAGTTCCTCTGTTTTCATCGGGTCAAATACAGCTGCCGGAGCTCTGGCGGCGGCTGCAGGGTCATTGGCGGTGGTGGTGAATAGCTTAGAGCACGGTGGACAAGTTGGTATGGTGGTAGAGATGTATAGAAACTGTGGTGGATTCTTTAAGCTGTTGGAGGAGACAATTGAAGCAACTGAAACAGAAAAGAGTGAAGATGCGGAGACTTTTGAAATTAAAGTGGCTTTGAAACTGGGTAGAAGCTTGTCTGAACTGAGAGATCTTGCAAGAAAAGCAAGATATTCAAGTGTAGAAGGAACACCAGTTCAAGAATTCGCAAGCAAGCTGTTTTGAAGATTTGCTGTCATGTTAGCTTTATAAGTATAACCATTCTTTGATTCTTATTTTGTGTGAATATTGAGAGATTCATTCATGTTGAGCAGAATATGATGTCATGTATGTATTGTTCATAACAGTGTAGAGAAGGTTGACTTTTTAGATTTTTGTACAAGAATAAGATAATTTTAAATTTTCATGAAGCTTACAGCTTTAGTTTTATTTTTTATTTTTTATTTTTATTTAATTACAGTCCGAATAAAATATATTTAAAATTCTTTAAAAAAATATTTTGAACTTTGTAAAACTATCAAGTATGAGTCAACCATGTGGTTAAATGACAATTTTAAAATTTTATGAATTTTTTTTCTTCGGCATTGGATTGCGAACTGGTAATTACTATTAAATTTATATTTTGGGATTTTATTAAAACTTAAAATTTTCTTTAAAAATTTTAATCTATTTCGCCTAGTAAAAGAATAAAAAATAGAATTGAAGCAGTAAAATAAATTTAAAAAAAAAAACTAAATACCTTTTTTTTTACTTTTGGGAATATACTTTTTGATTTGTTCTCATTCTTTTTCCCATCCCAAAAATAAAGAACATGGAAAAATATAATACATAGTAACATGTCATACGGCAGAAAGCCAGCATGTGCTTACTCCTAACATTCTTTAAATTTAAATTTCTACAGTATTATGTGTTTCATTCAACTAAAAAGAATATTACAGAGAAAACTAGATGAGGGAAAAAAAAGTATAATTGTAATTCTGACGTGATATTTCTCCTAATAACAATGTTCATAATTAATAATATTCATTCCAGAGAGTTTTTCTATTTCAATCATGTAAACTGATTTTTAAAAAGTTGAGGTGACAAAATTTGTACTAACTAATCAGATTTATTGTTCGAGGATCGATCTGTTTCACATCTATTTACTTGGATTCCTAAAACTCATGTGTGTGGAAAAACTTAAGAAAAACTTAAGAGATATGTACTTTATTCGATCTTTTTTAATGTATCATCCTCTAAATTGAGCGATACCTATAGTATTTTCATCATACATAATTGTAAGTTCATTCAATATTCGAGAAATATTATATGATCTTTTAATATGCTTGATTATATATTTTAACTATATACATTTCTAACTAATTACATGTGATGTAAAGATCTCTTCATTATTCGAAGATGTAGCCACTAATATTTGCTTAATATATCTGAACTAATCCTTTTTTCTATAAAGAGAATGGACAACCATATAGATATTCAATAGATGGGCATTATCAAAACTAAAATGTTTGATTTGTTTTAGTATAAGCCTTCTTATAAACCAAAATTCCATCCGATTTATGTTATATTTCAAGTCCAAGATAATAGTTTATCTTCTCACTACAATAGAAAAAAGATTTAATATCAGTTATTCAACCCTTTACATCGCAGTTGTAACAAATATTTTTTTCTATTAAAATAAAAGTTGTTGGTTTTAGATAACAGTTTATGATTGCTATTAAAGACTGTTTATATTAGAGATGGCAAAAAAATCCAATAATCAACGAACTCGTGGTATTTGTTTTTGGTTGACAGCTTCATTCTGGCTTTTGTATTTGTTTTTGTGATTTAAGACTTTCCCCTTTTGGTCGATTTTAATTGTCTCCCATTTGGTCTGATTAGGTGGAGAAAATAATTGATCAAGTCCAGGAAGCTGGTTCTAGTGTAATTGATGCTACACAATAGGTTCTTGATGTTGTTGGGGGTGCTCTATAGGTTCTTGATGTTGTTGGGGGTGCTCTGAAGCCAACTCTTGATGCTGCATTACCTGATGCAAAGCAAGTTGGAGTAGAGGCCTTGAAGTTGGCTTCTCTATCCATCTCCGAGGCCACTAAGAGTTTTGGTTGTTACATACATCTTCCTCTTTCTCATTTGGTCCGCAACTCATTTAGCTTTCGGGTGTACAAAGGGGATTTAGCTTCTTTTTTTTTTGCTATTTTTAATTTGTGCAAAAGCATTTGCAGTTGAAAGCTTACAAATTTTACACAATTGAGCAATAGATTATATGAATTTCTATCTTGTAAAGGGTTTCAATATATGTATAAAACTCCTAAAGGTGATTTAGTTTTGGTGTTAGTTTTGTCCCCTCGTGATTAACTTGGTGGTTAGCTATAAGCGAATCATACTAGTCTCCGTCAAAAGGGGTATTCAAGCAATGCCACTGACTTGATCCTATCTAATCTATCAAAATGCATACTTTGAATGTTTCATATAATATTATTGACTTGTATATGTCATATTCATGTAATTACATCACCAATGAAGTACAAAAATTGTCTTGCAATATTACTGTGGTTTGTGTGTGTGTTTTCTGTAATTAAAATTGTAATAGAGTTATTGAACTGCTAGATCGTTGCTAAAAGATTCCGCTTCCTTCTAACATTCTAAAGTAATGCATTGTATAGCATGTGAATTTCTTTATTTTACTCCTGACTTTTCACTACTGGATCTAATTTTACAATGTTGAAGTGACACATTATTATGGATATAATTTTAGGTTATCTAACTCCAACTCAATCTCTTGATCTAATAAGTGAAAAGAATCACTTCATGGTAGACATCTGATTCGAGAAGGACAAGGATCGATTGTTATTATGAGATAGAGGTCTATCAGCTGAGGAGTGATTATTATTATTGTGTTTAAAAAGCTGTCAAATTTAGTGTGGAGAAGAAGACTAATTTTGAATAGAAAATAATTGTTCATGGGTTGAAGTTAGGATTTGATTGGAGAACTTGAAGGATGTGAGATTCTTTAATGCCATCCAATTTGAATTATGTACGCTAAATATATGTGAAATCTTCTTGTAGTGTTGAGAAGAGACTTCATGTTAAAGCACTTTGTTTTTGATGAAAAGATGGGAATAGTTGTATGATATTTTTCTATGTATCTGTAGTTCTTTAATACCATATGCTTGGTTTGAATGAACATGGGTTTGTATGTGTTGCAAAGGATTCCTTCACTTCTAGAACAAGTTTCAATGAATAAGTGTTCTATCACTTATAGAACCTGATAGTACAAACAAGTTTGGAGCAGAACCATTTCAGTTCCATATACATGTATGTCAGTTTATGTTATATTTATATTGGTTATTTGTTCTGCTCTCTGCGTATGCTTAGTAGTTTTATTTTATCTCGTATTTACCATGCATTTACCTTATCTATTATTTTTATTGATGTAGTTATTTATAATGTCGGTATCTCAATCTCAAGGTCAATGGCAATCCTATGAAAATTTTGATCGAATGGATTCAAGTCATGTAGAGGTAAACACTTTGGAATCGAATGACAACGAAAATAATGTGCATTAAAGTAGAAACAGAAAATCTAGTTCTCAAGTTTGGAATCATTTCAGAAGAGAACAAGTTAATAATCAAGTGGCAGCTGTATGTAATATGTGTAACAAGTGGATGACCGCTATATCGAGTAGTTGAACCTCATATTTACGCAATCATGTACTAAATACATGTGCACGAAGAAATTTTCCGGATGTAAGATCACAATTAAGGACAACACAATCCTAAGATGAAAAATCAAAATTGGAAATGGGGTCTTTTAGTCAAGAAATTTCTCGACAAGAATTAACAAATATGGTGGAATTACAATAGTATCCACTTAGCATTGTTGAACACCATAGCTTTCGTAATTTTATCAAATCACTCAAACCTTCATTTAACATCCCTTCTAGAAACATGGTGAATAGTGATATATTTAAGATATATGATGATGAGAAAAAGAAGATAATGGATTTATTAGAAGGAAATCAAGGGAGAATCACTTTCACTACTGACACCTGGACGACGAGCAATCTAAGGAAAGGATTTGCAGTAGTTACAACCCATTTTGTGGACAACTCTTGGAAACTCCAAAGTCGGATTATGAGGTAATATATTTATATCAATTGACTTTCTGCAATTTGAAATGTGTGTTTTATTTGCTGTAAATAAGGGTTGGTGTTTTTAGTTTGATTTTTCAGTATATTCCTTGAGACATGCGAAACTATTGCTACTGTGTATATGTTTAATTAACCTTTTGTTCTATTAAATTTTTTTTATATTTTTTGTTATAGGTTTGTGTATGTTCCAAGTCCACATACAGCTGAATCTCTGATGGGTTGCTAGATTTTGTTATGAATTGGAATATTAAGCAGAAACTTTTTAGTTTAACTACTAATACTGTCATGATTGCGATGCTAGTTGAAAAACTTTCTATTAGGTCTGTTTATTTTTGGTGAAAAATTGTTTCATGTGCGTTGTGTTGCTCATGTCTTGAATTTGATTATTAAGTCTGGATTGGAAGTTATTCAAGATAGTATTGATAGAGTTCGAGACAGTGTGAGTTATTAGACGTTAACCCCTAAAATAGAAGAAAATTTTTTTCAAACTGTGCGTCTGATGAATATGGATAGCATTAGAAAGTTAGCTCTGGATTGCAAAACAAGATGGAATTCAATTTTCTTAATGATTCGCACAGCTTTAGTATTCAATTCAAGATAACACTGATAATTCATGTATGGCTAAGAAGTTTGATGATTATTGGAGAGATCATCATGGACTTATGACAGCTGCAACCATTTTAGATCCTTATTACAAGTTTAATGTGATGGATTTTTATTTTATTGCTCTTTATGGTTAGAACTTTTCCATTGCAATTGAAAAGGTTCATCAAGTTTTAATGATCATAGTTGGTGAATATGAAAAAGGCATAAGGGTCTCAGGAGCCCCCGAACTTGGGTGTATTTTTCAAGTTAGCTCTCTAACTTTACGGAGGGTCAATTTAGCCCCTCAACTTCCAAATAATGGATCAATTAAGCCCTTTTGCTGATGTGGATGCTGATCTAGCAGCAAAAAATATTAACTTCAAAATGTCAATTAAGCCCTCCTCATCAGCAAAAAGGGCTTATTTGACACAAAATTTAAAAGTTAAGGGATTAAATTGACCCTTCGTGAAGTTGGAGGGCTGACTTAAAAAATATAACCAAGTTCAAGGGCTTGTAAGACCCTTATGCCTATGAAAAAAGGTTGCAACCAAATCAAACAAGTGCTTCATTATCTAGCATTCATCATTCAACTTTGACATCGACCACTATGTCACCAACATCTGTTTATTTAACTCGATTGAAAGGCATATGAGAAATATCCCTACTTCTTTTATTCAAGTGAGGACAGAGTTAGATTCCTATTTAGAGCAGCCCGTCATTCCAACAACTTTAGATTTTGATGTGTTGAAGTGGTGGGAAATGAATTCAAGCGAATTTCCTACTTTGCATTGCATAGCTAGGGATCTTTTTGTTATTCCTGTCTCTACCATTGCTTCTGAATTGGCTTTTAGTACTGGTGGAAGATTTGTAACTCCTCACCGTAGCCGACTTTATCACAAAACTCTAGAGGCTTTAATGTGTGTTCAAGATTGATTGTGGATGGAACTTGATGGTAAGAGAACTATTTTAATTATATAATTCATTAAAATTAAGAATTTATTTTAATTATATTTATTGTTTTTAATTAGGTGTTCCAACATCAAAACAATTATTATTCAAAGATATCGAAGATGATGAAGATGGTGGATTGGTGGGATGATGACATTTATCTACTTGTTAAGTGAAACGTTCGTTATAATCACTTGTTTAAAGTAATTTAATTTAATTAAATTTAATTAATTTTTCTTCTCTTTTATGTTCTTACTTTGTGTGTGTGGGTGGGTGCAGGATGGCGAATCACAATTATAGAAGAAAGGTCATTTGGCAGTGTGCAAAGAAGGGATGGTTGTGGTGGATGTGATTATATTGTGGATTATGATGATGAAGATCTAGCTTCTCTTTTGTAGGATTTTTGCAGATGATGATCTTTTTAGGTTTTGAATGTGACTTGATGTTAATGATGATTTCTTATTAGTATGTTGATTTGTTAATGATGATCTATTACTAGTATGTTGATTTGGGTTGTGAATGTGTTTTGATGTTGATGATGATTTGTATGTTGATTTGATTAGATTATATAATCACACATTTGAATCTTGGTTTATTTGTATGTATATGCAGTAGTACTGTCTCACCATATCACACAATATTACAATAGCAGCTAATCAATCCTTTTTTTTTCGGGTGCCCACGGGTTGAACCTGAATGCGCAGATTTAAACCCAATCCAAATCCATTTAATTTGGTGGGTTTGGATTCGGTTCGGGTTTAATCTTTGGGTTCGGGTTCGGGTTGGCGGGTTCGGGTCGGATTCCAATCCATCGTCATTCCTATTTATACATCACGGTTAGAATTGTTATAATAAATTAGTAGTAGACATCAATTTGAACTGCTATAAAATATTTTATTAACTATTATAAAATGGTATTTATTTATAACAGTTACGAATAACGACATCCTACCATATCAATATTAATTGATACAAAAAAATCTTAAAAAACTATTATCAAATGGTTTTTATTTATAATAGTTACAAACTGTTATCAAACAACACTCATATATATGTACTAATATTAAAGGATATATTAACTTCTATTAAACATTGTTTATAGATGTCAATATCCAATTGATATTAAATATATGTATGTTTTTTACAAAAAAAAAAAAAAAAATGAAATTTCATTTTTAATTTTTTTTATTTTATTAATATTTTTTTAATAAATTAATTTTATAATGGAAATGTACAAAACAACAACTCTTTAAATCTGTTAAATTAATAACTCAAATATTGAGAAGTCACAACAACAATCCCTATCATAAAAATAATATAAAATTCCATTAACATTCTTTTATAAATTATACCATGTAATCATACATCTTAAATAAAATAAAAAAAGTACCACAACTTTTACATACGTCACAATAGTAAACTTCCTAAAGAAATAGAAAAATACACATAATAACTAATGTCAAAGTTATACTTTAACTACAAAAGCAAACGAATCACAAATCGAGTCTAGTTGCAACGAACTTCATCTAATTCTTATTTGCTATATGGAAGCCTCTTGAGATTATCATACCACTAAAAAAGAAAATAAAATGTCATAAAAGTATAATTTAAAGCATCTTAAAGTTTAACTATTGGAATAAACAGATACCAAAGTAGGAATCTCAGTTTGGCCACGAACAACTATTTCTTTCATCATTCGCAAGACATAATAGCCACAATCTACGATATTAACAAACTAAGTTTAAAATGGAAAACCAAATTGAAAGAGAAACTCAAGTTAACAATATATATTGCTGAAAATAAAAAGCAAAAATTTAAAGAAGTGAGCATCCCAGCAATATACAGACATGAGTAACTTTGCAATACCAGTTAAGAACACTTTCTGAGTTACATATCCCATCAATATGCTCATCAACTCTGGTGAAGTAGTGAATCAAAATCACATTCCTAAATTGCTAGAACACAACTAGCTACTTTTTATTTTTGAAAACTAAATTCAATGCTCAAATAAATAGTAGCAAAGAACATCAACTATGTACTAATGACATTATACTTTAAAAAATACTTAACAAGAAAAGGATATGATAATGCACAGCAGGACTAGATCATAGTGGACATTACTAATAAAATTACCTGTGTCAATACTCCCAATTCCAATGAGATGACCCCATCAAGTTGAGAAGAATTGCAATCTTATACATCATCCAATTACTTAACACTCGTTCTACTTTCCATACCTGTAAAGAAAAACATAGTAGCACTAGTGCTTTAGTACAGAATGAAGTGAAAATTCATCTTTTATCACCTATAAGATAACACTTGGAATCGATTATGAACAATATGGCAGATTATCACACTGAAATACTAATTAAAATTTCCTACAGAATAGTATGACCCATCATCAAAAGAGTAGAGAAGAAAACCAATAATCTTTGACTTGTTTACCACATCTTCCGAGTATCGTTCAACACCAAATTTACTAAAAAGCACAGACCTTTCCTTGTCAAACACTAATTTTATCCCAAAATGACCCTTTTAATGTACCAAAACACAATCGAGAGAAGAATTAAAGCAACAAAAAAGGACCCACTTGTGCACCTAGGCAAAACAAGGTCACCCTTGTCATCCAAGGCAACCAATTCACGCCCATCAGTTGATTCGAATTTGAAAACCTCATTCAATATGGTTCATTGAACTCCTTACAATTAAAATCAGAAACACCAACCAATAAATCTCGAGAAAAAAAAATCAAACTTTATTATTAAATCATTGGAAGATAAAGGAGTTAGAGTATACCAACCAGGTGGAAGGGAGAAAGTGAAGAGGGAAATGCGAAGTCCTGAAAAGTGAGGTGGACATCCTTGGAGAACTAATGTTCGAGTAAATCATACAAACAGAGGGGTTGTGTTGTGATGAATCATGTTTCTCTTCATAGGGAAAAGAAAAACATCCAATTTCCCTCTTACTTTTGTTGAAATTTCTCTCTGGTCTTCCATTACCAATGCTAGTATGATTTTTTCCTCACATGCCCCAGGTCGAACTCTGACCTTACCACTTCATTTTATTAATTTTAAAAATATATATGGAAAAATTGCATAAATTGAACCATTGAAAGAGTTACTTAAGTAAATGAACCTTTAAAGAATGAATTAAGTTTTTAAACCAAATAAAACTTAGTTTTCAATCTATGAGCCCAACTTCCCATCTTACCCATCATAAAAAATTATATTTACAACAATGGTATTAAAATATAATTAATTTACAATAAAATTAAAATTGATTATTGAAAGACTAAATTACCCTTCATAAAACCTTGATGTTGAGCACCGTCATCAACATCATCATCTCTTATTTTTTCCGTTCGTGCTCCCATACAATCCCACTGCTCTCTCTTATCTCTTTCAAACCAAAAACTCAAACTTTATTGCTTTTGAGTTGCAGTGAAGGAGAGAAAAGATGATCTAGATGGTTAATTGATGATTTTAGCTCTAGACGTGGGTTTTATTCAGGTCATGTAATGATGTTGGTTGTTGCTATGGTCATGGAGGTAGAAGTTGCTGATAAGGAGGTGGATTTTTGCAGGGTTTTTAGGTAGAATACAAGTGCAGAATCACACCGTGGTTCCTTACTAAAAGAAATAGAGGAAAGTTGAAGAGTCGTCGATGATGGAGCAAAACCTGAGGTTTTGTATGTTCACATTAGGTATAAATAATTATTGGAGATGTACAAGAAAGTTTTAGCTAGTTTCTATACTAGTGCTTGTCTTTTCTTTTCTTTTATCTTGGTTTGTGTTTCTTCAGATTTCAATCTTCTGTTAGTTTTTGTTTTCTCTATGTCGATTTCCGTTTCATGCCCACTCAAATTCATGCCCTTCTATGTTAATGTTTATATATTAATAAGACTTGAATGGAATGTTGAACTGATGCTTATATTTGAATGATGTTCAGTATGAGACTTATTGATATAATATATTTGCATTTGAATTTTCATGTTCTCATGTTGATTTCTTACGACTAATATGATTAACGTAGCCTAGTTTGAATAGTTTTAGGATTTAGCACCCTAAGAAAATTATTCTGAAGAATTTGGTGCAAGTGTACTACTTATACTGTAACTGAGGAGGTTGATCTCTTTCTAGATGTTTAGCACTGGGATCACATGTCTGATTCTAAGAAACACATTTATAAGACATGTATTAGTCTTTTTGCCGCTTTTGATGGAATTATTTTAGAGAACTTGACTCATACTATTGTTCGTACTAAGCTTAAGACGGGGAAAACTGCATTGCCTCTTAAAAGAAATAGGGTATGTGATGTTGCTTCAAAATGAGTAAATTCTTATTGCTTGTTTAGGTTTGTGGTACTAGTTAGTTGTTATGATTGTTGAGATTTTGAGTCTTGTTGTGATGGGTTAGTTGCCGCATACCAAGTCATTTGATATTTGATGTCTGGTTTTAATTGCTTCTTTTGTATTGTATTTTTGTAAATTATATTAGTACTTATGTTCTATGCTTAAGTAAGATTTCACATTTCAGTTTTAGTTTGAGCTTGTTCTAATCATAGAAAAATTGCAAGAATTATGCTCCTTGAGAATCCAAAATTTGAAGAAACAAGGTATTCTTGATTATATTTATTTTTGTGCATGTCAATTTAGTAACATATTTGGGTCCATCTATAGCAGAATCTAAACATGCAGGCAACTCAATATTTGTTCGTTGGTTGAATAATTTTCTCTCTGAAGAGGATGACAAGTTTCTTGAGAAAGTTAGAGCTATAATAGAAGATGAAGAATGTCAAGTTTTGGCTGTAGCAAACACAGATGTTGTTAAGGATGCCATTGCAAATGCTGATAAATTCAGAAAACCCTTTCAAAATTCTAAACTAGATGGAAGCAGTGGAGATGCTAGAGTCAAGAAAAATATGCCTAACCAAATGACGCCAATAACAGAACCGAGCTCAGTAACCTCGCTATGGATAAATCTAGTAAATCTGGAGCGGAAAAGAAAGCCTATGCATATGATTAAGTGGCAAAATAGAATTCTATCACTACTACCATGGTAGTAATACAGATTGACACACTAATTGAGGTTCGTGTTCCCTACATAACTTCAAATTTTCACTTACCTTTAAGACAACGTTATAGTTTATGTTGGCTTGTTGACTGAAGTCAAATTCTTAATTAAATTCGGTACTACTAGATGAATGATGCATTATTCCATCATTTATATATTGTTTAAGTTTTAAAAGTGGTTTGACCTTATGGCAAATGTTTTAATATAGGTTCGAAGAACTTAGGATGTGTATATGAGGCCTGGAGAAAGGTAAGATTATCAGTCTTTTCTTACTTGTCTATCATTTTATATTTTCCCAATTGGTTCCATTAAGAATCCCACCCCCAAACCATTTTGAGACTTAATTTTTGATATATAATGAACTGAATAAAAGTAAACTAGATTTTCTAATTTTAAGCAATTTCTAATTTCAAGTCATTCTTTTGGTTTCACTTTGAATTTGATAAGTGAATTTATTATTTTATTTTAGTGTAAGTATTTTACCTTTAAGGATTTTGGCCAGGGAGAACATATTATATGGATGGTTTTGTTGAATCCTTGTGTAAATTAACGAGTTTTAGTCGATTTAGTTGCTGGATTTTGTGTTATAGTGGTGATGAAAATCTACATGATGTTGTTTCTTTTTCTAGCTAAGAGGTTTTAGGATTATGTTCATGGACTATTAAACATGTATATTTCTCTATTTTGATTTATTGGACATAAATAATTTTTTCTTCTTTTGTTACATAGACAATTTTTAATAGGTTTTTGGAAATTCAAAAATTGAAGAAGATGAACCAGGAATCAGATTTGAGGACAACAATTTCATTGATGAAGCAGATATCAAGTACAAAGTTCTATGAAACTGCTGAAGCACATTTTCGCCTTTATATTGATCCCAAATATAACAGATGTTTAATCGTGTCTATTATGGTGATTAAAATCTGTTGGATTTAATTAGTATTTTGGGTGGGTCACCCTAGTGGCCCAGCCCACCTTAATAAAGCCCACCAGTTAAGTGGTGGGTTGAAGATAAGGATGAGGGAAGTTGATTGGTACTCAACTTCCACCTTATTATTGAAATCACGTACATGTGATTTGTGGTGATGATTCAAGAGAGAGAATCAGACAACAAATGCTCTAAAATACTCCCAGAAAGAAACATCAGAAAGTTTCATACAGAAGAAAATCCAAGTTCTTTCTTCTCTGCTGTCTCCTTTTACTTCTATTGATGGTCGCTTTTATCCGGTGAATTG
Source organism: Cardiospermum halicacabum (assembly GCA_031304145.1). Taxonomy (NCBI): domain Eukaryota; kingdom Viridiplantae; phylum Streptophyta; class Magnoliopsida; order Sapindales; family Sapindaceae; genus Cardiospermum; species Cardiospermum halicacabum. The sequence continues at coordinate 14,940,930 of CM062395.1, forward strand.
AGGATTCCAGTTCGTGCTGTACTACGGTTTAGTGACGGAATCCCGACCGATTGACTAGTAACGTATCTCTTTCCTAATTTACATTTCCGATGTAGTATGTATGCTTGGAACTACATACCCGTATATATTTTTGCTTTCAAAATCTGAACTGCACCGGAAATATATGTCAATGTATTTAATAGATGCAAATGTACAAGTTTTTAAGGTGATGATTAGTTTTTTTTATAATCATGTGTAAAAACTTTGATTTTTCTCCATATAAATTTTTGCCTCCTTTATACAAGCTGCACGTAAATGCACTAGAAATGATATGTTTTCTCCATGTTCAGTCCTGACTGACCTTCACAAAATAATATCTCCTTCACATAATTTGTTGTCCCCTTCACACATCCTGCATGTAAATGCACTAGAAATGATATGTTTTCTCCATGTTCAGACTTGACTGGCCTTCACAAAATAATATCTATCATTCACATAATTTTTTGTCCCCTTCATATAGTCTGCACGTAAATGCACTAGAAATAATATGTTTTCTCCATGTTCAAGTTTGTTTGGCCTTCACAAAAATAACTCTGCTTCACTTAAATTTTGTCTCCTTCAAGTAGCTTGTAGAGCTGTAAAACGGGTTAAACGGCTCAACCCGTACGGGTTTAAACGGGTTGGGCTTAAACGAGCCGGGCCAATATAGTTAGAGATTTAAACCGGCTGGAATTTTTCCAACCCTAACCCAACCCTTGCGGGCTTAAACGGGCCGATCTAGCCCGTATATATTATGACAATTTATAATATAATTTGTTACCCTATATGTTCATTCGAAATTACAACATCATTGTACATTTTAGTTTCTACATTCATTTCAATAATTGCATACATCAATTCTTCTCTTCCCAATGTTGAAAGGAGCCAATATATTGGCATCCATACTCATCATCTAATTAAAATAAAAAAATAAATTATATTAATTATTAAATGGATTGGCTCGCGGGCCAACCGGTATAAACCCTTTTAACCCGTGGGTTAAACGGGCCGGGCTTAAAAGCCCGTATTTTAAACGGGTTACAAAAATAATGGCCCTAACCCTTTTATTCACGGGTTAAACGGGTTGGCCCGCGGGCCTCGACCCATTTTTACAGCTCTAGTAGCTTGTATGTAAATGCATATAGAAAATGAGCACATCATTTGGTGGCCCCTTCACACAGATGACTTCACAAAGGCGCTACAAAATCAATAATTTCAACTTGTACAAGTCAGGCCAGCCTTAAAAAAAAACAACCCTCCTTCACAAAAAAATATGCCTTCTTCACATAGAGGGCTTCATAAAGGGGCTACAAAATCAATAATTTCAACTTGTACAAGAAAGGCCAGCCTTCACAAAAAAAATAACTCTCCTTCACAAAAAATATGCATTCTTCACATAGAGGGCTTCATAAAGGGGCCACAAAATCAATAATTTCAACTTGTACAGGACAGACCCGCCTTCATAAAAAGCATTACCTCCTTCACAAAAAAAAATGCCTCATTCACACAAAGTTGAATGCTATTCGCTAGAAATTGCATGATATAACACTTATATGGACTACGTGTCCTTCACAAAAAACCAACACTCCTTCACAAACATCCTTCACTGTGAGGTCAGGCCAGATTTCACAAAAAAAAAAAATAAATACTTGCTTCACAAAAAGTATGCCTCCTTCACACAAGGTTGAAAATAATTCACTAAAAATAGCATGACTTTACCCTTACATGAACTACGTGTCCTTCACAAAAAAAATATATGTCCTTCAGTAAAAACAACACCCCTTCACAACCTTCATATCAATCATTTACATCTTTCACATTTTGGCTAGTCCAACCTTCACAAAAAAAATTACCTTCTTCACAAAAAAATATGCCTCCTTCACGAAAAAATATGCCTCCTTCATACAAGGTTGAAAACAATTCAGTCGAAATGACATGACTTTAACCTTACATGGATTACGTGTCATTCACAAACAAATATATGTACTTCACAAAAAAATCAGCACCCCTTCACAAACATCCTTCATAGCCTTCACATCAATCCTTCACATCCTTCACAATCTAAAAATATCCCTTCACAAAAAAGAACTCCCCCTTCACAAGGTTAAGATAGTGCCATAATAACCCAAAATGGGTTACAATGTTATTAATAACATACAAATAAACAAATTACACCCTAAAATCATTTTTTTTAAAAATTCAAAAATTCGACTTTATCATACTATGTAGTAGTACTTAGTATATGCAAGTGCACTAATGAAATTAAGCAATTACAACCTATGTCAAGACCCCTTCATAAATGGTTATGGCACTTTCATATTTTTTTTTGTATTTTTATATTAATACGAATATGTCGAGTGAATATAGACACATATTTCTTGGCATGCTCAGTTACCGTGACACAACATGTAATAGGCTAATTATAGTGTAATACCTCTTAGTCACATGTGTTCCAATTGAATTATCTCTATCACGTCTAAAAATTTAGCAAAGGATAAGTTAAATGTTGTTTGAAAATAGAGTGGTTATGTAAATTTGAGGCCTAATAGGTCCATAAGATATACAAAAGTCAATTGTGTGTACAAGATGGAGTCTGAAATTTGAACACCACATTAAATAATATTACAGCTCACCCGCCCATATGCCACCTAACATCCGAAATCAGTAATATCTGCCACGTCATAAGTAGTGTAGTGGCTTTATTTCTAAAAAGTATAACAATAACGTTTAGGGCAACAAAATTCAAATATTTTTGCTTAACCGTTGTTCTTATTAATTGTAATTAAATTTGACTCATTACAGTTGTTGGTGGTCGATTGTGACTTTGTCTGAGGTTTAAAGTTAGGGAATCACATACCACTTAGAGCTAAGAACGAACACAGAAGAAACTCTATCTCCGTAATTTCATTCGACTGAAGTCAATGGAGGGATTAAGATCCCGAAGAGATAAAAACTTTTGGTTTTATGCTTTCAGTTTTCAAAATTGGATGTTCATCTAAGTTATGATGGGTTTAGTAGATTTGTAAATTGGGTGTTCATCTAGGTTAGGATAATAAAATTCAAAAAATATTTGTGCAATTATTTTGGGCTTTGATTGTAATCAAACTAGAGCAATTACATCGCTTTGAGAAACTTTGATTTTAGTGATAAGTAGGTTTATTTTTCCTAATACTCTGTTAAAATCAATACCTTTTGCGAAATTGATGTTTTGGTTTTAAGTAACTATAATGGTAGTATTATAGGTTTTTGTGGATTGTGTTTGCTATTTAAAAACTAGTTATGAAATATGTACTAGTACTTACTGTGTTACCAATCATAGGTTAGCTATTTTGTATTATTAAATTGGCTTAACCCCATGGAGATCGAATTATCCTAACTTAATGCTACAATTAATGTTGTAGATCAAATAGGGAAGAGAATTGTCACTATAAAGTAGACAATTGCTTGAAAATAGATTGATGGTGCAGGACACCCTCAAGAACCATAGCACCGTATCATGGAACTTCACAATAAAACCAAAGTGAGGGAACAAATTAAGAAAGAATCTGGACAGGGATGGAAGGGTCAAACAAGTGGAAAAAACATGCAGGAGAAGCCATTGGAGGTACCAAAAGCTGACATCACATAGGACTTGACCAAACTAATAAGAATGTTAATTTTTCTGTTATACCATTTAACAGCTTATTATCTATGTTTATTATTTTTTTTTTTCAAAACTACCATTTTAGTTTTTAAGTAACTCTATAGGCAATAATGTAGGTTTTTGTCATTGTTGATTGCAATTTGAATTTTTTTTTTACCAGACTTGTATTAGTACTTGGTTTATGAATATCCTAGGTAAGCTATTTTGTACTTATGAACATATTAAACCCCATGGAAATTAACATTATATTAAATGGTATGATGCATTTAATTTTATTTATATGTTGTCTTTAACTAGTATTAAATTCTGAAAAATATGTTATATTGATGCATTGCTAAGTTAAATAATAGTATCATATCACATTCTTAATCAAGTAATATTTTGAAACTGGACACCAACCAAGAAATCCTTAAGGCATTGTCGGGATTTTTTGGAATAAAAACAAAATGCTTCTCAGGCGGTGTCCAGAAATTGGACACTACCCGAGAAGCATATACACACTGTCAGATATTGTAAAAATAAAATATGGCAGTGTCTAAATGCTTCTTAGGTGGTGTCCGGTTTGGACACCACCTGAGAAGCATTTAGACACTGTTAGTTTTTTTTTAATTACATTTCAGTGTCTAAATGCTTCTCACGTGGTGTTAAAAAAAACGGACACCATCTGACAAACATTTAGGCACTGCCCATCTATTAAATCATTCATTTCCTATTTGAATTTTACATACTCAGAGGCATGATCATAAACATTTTTTCCATACAACTAATTACCTAGACATGGACACTCACAAGTATTATTTCAAGCTTTAAAATCCACTTCCAAATACAGTTATATTTCTTTCCAAAAAATAAAACCTATTAATAGACACCATAGTACATTTCAAAAATTAATAAAAATCTACAAAAGTAAATTTACATACAAATAAGTCCAAACAATTATTAAAAAACTATCATAAATTATTAATTTTAAAATTCTGCATGTTATGATGATACACCTACATCTTCATGACTCTCCCCATTGATATGTGAGGACCCCTCCCTATTGACATGTGAGCCTTCATTATCCTCGCCAATTAGTTGTGTAGCGGGGGTAGACATCTCTTCAAAAATCCAACAAGTATACCACAAGTAATATCACAAACAAAACCCTTCTATGAGAACCACCTACATAAACTTATTCAACAATTTCAATATTGAGAACTAAAGTATATTGACAAAAGGCAACAACAATAGTTCTCATTTATTCTACACTTAAAATCCAACAATTATACTACGATGAAAATCACAAAAATATAAAACAAAAAAGCTTCTATGAGAACAATAAAAAAATACAAAAAAATATTAGCAATTTCAATATAACAACTAAACTAAATAGTCTCAATATCAACAACACACTACAAACCAATTCTTATAAGTATAATCTATTTCTTCAAATATTCACATCCACAAATCATACACCATTAAATAACTACATAAAAGCTTTATTAATGCTTCTATATCAAAGAACAATAAACCTCAAAAAAAGAATTACAATATTGAAGACTAATTTCTAAAACCCAAATCCAACATAACACTACAAATCTGTTCTTTCATATATGCATTCATTCACCAAATATTCAAATAAACCACTAATACCATATTAACTAACTAAACAAAATCTTAATTACTCATTCTTTAACAACCAACAAGAAACCTCAATCACCATTTACAAAATTGGAAACTAAACTCTAAAAATCCAATTCCACCATAAACCCTAGAAATCAATTTGTCATCCAAACTAGTGCTAGATAAGATTAAAAGAAGGAATGATGATGTGATTAAGAATTATACAAACCTTAATATGTAACTTCTAAGCTTGAATGAGATCTTCAATGGAAGGAAGAAGAAGTGATGAAGAAAAATGGTGAAAGGGGATAATCGGGTTTGGGATTGTGGGGTGGTTTTAGGTTTTATAAATACTATTTCTATGGGCATTTTGGTAATCTAGTGATGTAAGTGAGGGTCATTTTGGGTTTTCAACATTCAATTTCATTTCCTTAATTTTCAAATTTTGTTTTTTAATTAGAAAGGGTATAATGGTCACAAAGGGCCATTGAATGAAAACCAAACTTTCCAAGGATCAAAAACTTAAGTCAAACTTTCATGGTCTATTTACTTAATTAAAACTTTCAAAGTGCTATATGTGAAACTATCCTAATATATATCTTAATTGATTAAATTGTTGTTTCTGCTTTTGGAGGAAAAATGTCTTTGAGTAATTTTTTACATACTGAAAAATGATAAATTGGAAGAATCAAAATAACTAACGGTTTTTTTGGATTTCAAAAAACCTTTATGAATTTTTTGGAATTATTCCAATTAAATATATATTGGGGTTTTATTATTTGATATTTAATTTATAAATTATATATAACAGTTAGTTATAACTTTTATGAAAATATATTATATAACCTACCTATTTTTTTCAAATGATTTATAAATATTCCATACTAGTTTTTTACAAACAGATATTTAATTTATAAATTATATATAATAGTTAATTATATAACTATTATGAAAATATACATAATATATATCAGTTTTATAAAAACTGTTATTTAACAGCAATTCGTAAAAATAAATGGCTTCCCATTTACATGTGCCAACTAATTAATCACAATTGTATAAAAAAACTAATGTAAAATATATGATATTTTACACAATAATTTTTGTAACAACTGTTGTGAAAACCTTATCAACCATAATAGATAACAGTTCGAAATTAAAACTACTATATAAGAACCTATTGATTTTCATAATTTGGGTATAGTGTCTGCAGGTCTTTCGTTTCAAATTCACTTTTCAAATATTCAGCAGTCTTTTGGACTTTATCATGAATCTCAATCAAATTTGTATCATTAACATAGATTGATATACTAGCAAAAATCATCTCTCGATTTTTTAACAAACACTGACATATCCTTCTTTAATCTAATTCTCACTCACACAATTATACCACATTCATCCAGACTATTGTAATCAATCAGTTAGCATTGTAACTTCACCAAATATAATTTATGAGTTTTATTTATTTCAGGAGGTTTATATCCTTTTATGATTTTCATGAAAATATCAGTATAGAGTGAATCATATAAATATGCAGTTACCATATCCATTAAATACATTTTGAGATTTTTTTCTTTGACTCAACTAATCAAACACTTAAAGGAAATCATACCCACTACCAGTAAATACATTTCATCAAAGTCAATCTAAGATATTTGTGAGATTTCAAAGCAACTAACCGTGTTTTACACTAACAACCAAACATACATAACAAACAATTTCCCATTTCTCCATATCCTTTACACATAAATAAAATACATATATAAAAAAAAGTATATATTCATCGACACTTCTGACTTTTACTTAACATATAAACATAACCAAAAAATATTTATATAAACTCCTATAACTTTTTCCAGATAGGTATTAAGCATCTTTTTCATTTTCATCTTGTACTAGAAACTTCTCAATATCCATATCTACATCATCAAAGAAATTTGACATATAAAAAATTGCAACCTTTTCTCGAGAAGTCCTTTCTATAGGAGCTAAATTAGTAACATCAATTTCAACAACTTTTCCTTTACCATTTTAGGAGGCTTATTCATTATTCTCAAAATTATATGAACTAGATCTATTATTACCAGGTCCACGATCATATCCACGACCTCTGCCATGATTATTGTAATTTCCACGACCTTTATATAAATTCACATTAATGTGGTGGAATTGTACTAGTGGGTTGTGGTTTGTTGTTCTTTTCTAATCAGTTTAGTAAACAAATTTGCAAATTTTTGAAAAATTGAGCTGCCGCATATGTGTTTGTATAATCAATTTCTCAACATGGAAATCTGATAGTGTTTTCTCGATTTTCTTTACATTAGACTCTTATATCCACGTGATTTCACTATCAAATTGATTCGATGGAGTTCAAAATTACAATCACTAACCGAATTAAAATATCATATTCATAAAAGCATTCAGTCATATTTGGCTACAAGTAGATCAATTTTCCTTATATGATCACATTTCTCTTTTAGAACATTCCACAAGATTAACAAGTCTCTATGGATAAATATTCCATTTTCAAACTTTCATGAACATGATGTTTGATCACTTTCATAGTATAGATTTTTCTTTCCTAAGAGAAGTATCATTCTCTCGCAAGTCTCTAACTTGCATATGTATTCTCATATATTGTCACTCTTGTGATACAATTTTTCCTAAATAGATCTATAGCATGAAATTTCAATTTTTCTAGTTTTGGCAATTTTTTTCGATATTTCATTCTTAGTACAGCAGATAGAGCAAGTAAACGGGCCGACTCAACCCAGTTTGTCCTGATTCCCTACGGGTTGTAGGTTAAATGGGTTACCCTGAATGACCTTTTTTGTAATGTGGGCTGGTTTTGGTCAAATCCTAATCTGACCCGCGTGGGTTGCGAGTTAAACTGGTCGGCCCACCGACCACTATTTTTTTTTAAAAAAAATATATATTATATAATAAATAAATTTATATTAATATTATTTAAATTTGTTTCATCATTAAATTTAGGAAAAAGTTTCACTTTTAGTCTTTTGAAAGTTTTAATTAAGTTAATGATCCAAGCAAACTTTACATTTCAAAAGAAATCTTTTAAAAGTTTCAATTTCACCAAATGATTCACTATAACATTTTAGTCCCATCATGGATCACTAAAGGTTCGTCATAGATCTGTGACTCACTAGTCTATAATATACCTTTACTTATCTGTGATGGGTTAAAATACCATGGTGGATCATTTGCTAAAATTGAAACTTTCAAAAGATTAATTTAAAATATAAAGTTTTTGTGGCTCACAAACTTAAAACAAAGTTTTCTTAATTTATAATTTGAAATTTCCCTTAAATATTAAAATTTAATTAATTTTATTATTTTGGGATTCATAAATAAATTAATACCTTAACATTTAATTTTTAAATTATAAAGGGATGATTTCATTTTTAGTCATTTCAAACTTTAAATTAAGTTAATAGACCATTCAAACTTTATTTTAAGTTTTTAAACTTTTGAAAGTTTGAGATTTAAAAAATAAACTAAATTGACCAACATATTCTTATAGACGTGCTTCACAGCATCACCGGCATGTAAAGCGCGCTTCACCAACTAATTTAAGGTAGGTGAAGTGCGCTTCACAGGCTGGTGATGCTGCAAAGCGCGTTTTTAAGGGTATATTGGTCAATTTGGTTCATTTTTTAAGTTTTAAACTTTCAAAATTTTATAAACTTAAATAAAGTTTGGATGGTTTATTTACTTAAAGTTAAAATTTGAAAAGTTCATATTTTATAAATTTTCCAATTATAAATTATACTATCAAAAATATTATTGTATAAAAATTTATATATATGAAGATAATTTTTAATATTATATAATATTGATATAAAAATATAAATATTTTATAAATATAACGTATAGATTAAACGGATCGGGTTAAACGAGCTCATTTCTATCACAAGTTAAATTTTGGTCGTTCTAACCCATCCTAACTCAACCCAACCCACATGCTGGTTAAATGAGCAAGTATGAAAGCTGCCCGCTTTACCTACTCTTACAACAAACAACATGGCTTTAATATATACTATATCATAATGATTAACAACAAATAAATAAAAGTAATAAATGCAACCAATAAAATAATAACATGGAATTTCACTTTTCGCCATTTGAAATTTTCAATTAAGTTAATGGATCAATCAAATTTTTTATTTTAAATTTGTAAATTTTCAAGTATTTAAAAAAAAAAAAAAGGGAAAAAAAACGAAAATGATCCACATATCGATCCGTCACGATTTCATGGAGATTTTACATGCTTCATGCGTGTGATGAAGACTTTTTAAAAAACCATAAAGACTTTTTAAAAACACATGGTTATAAAGTTAGAGTTACATTAATTTTTGGTTTTGTTTTTTTTTTTAGTTTATACTTTTCAAATTTTATACATATAACCAAAGTTGATCGATTAATCTAGATAAAGTTTGAAAATCTCTTTTTTTTTTTTTTTTTAGTTTTTCTCAATAATAACAATAAACATAAATATAATTAACGTGACTGGATTATTTAAAAATAATAATAATAAATTAATTTGACCAGATTTTTCCTATAAGATATGAATTTCAATTTTCAAATGTTCTGGACAACTAATTCCACCTTCTTAGAAATTATTACATATTTTTCTCATTTTATAAACAACAATTTAATATCCAAAATACTTGACTGGATAAAAAATCTAACATTTTAAATACTTTTGGTCATGATCTCAGCTACTCCTCAACATCATTTCATGTCTAATGGAATATTATCTCAACTAATCCATAGTCTTTGATCAAAATTTCAACTTACCTAAAAAAGTTTAGATGAAACTTTCCAAAACAATTTCACTACTAACATATTACCATTACAATTCAATCAAAAAATATGAGTTTGAATGACAATCGTAAAGTATGTTCATTTTAATAATGTATTATAAAATTATAAATAAAAAAAACAAATAATTGAATAAAGAAAGTCAGAAAAATAAAATGCATTTGTATTACTTCTTAAATTCAAGAATCAAGCAACTCTTTATTACCATTCTCCTGCCTATTTATAGGCCAAGAAAGAAAATGAGTCATATAATATACAGCCAAACCCTCTATAATGACAATTTTTTTGACTATTATAATGAACAGCTTTTATTCGCTATATAACGGCCATATGAAGGTCATAGATCTTACTTGGCTGTTATTTTTTTTAAAAAAATAAACACTAAATAAAATATGCATAATTTAGAACATTTTTAAAGTTAAATTTATTCAAATATGATGGTAGCTTATTTGGAAGATTCCAATCTCTTACTAGTAATATAATGTTTAAATTAACGAAGATTTCAACCTCTTACTAATAATATAATGTTTAAATTAACGAAGATTTTGGTTTAAGCTTTCAATAAATGTAGTCAATTGTCATCCTTCGAAGGCAATCAAATGTAGAGAGACCATGTAGAGTCTCTTTTGTCAGATGGAAGACTCCCCTGAGAGACTAGCGTTGCGGATGATATAAATTTTAATGTTTCAAATTATTTTCATTAATTATTTATAATTATGAAGGCTTTTAAATTCAATCATATTCATTATCATTGCTTATGCAATCTTTTTCTTCATATTTTTAGTTATTAAATATTAATAAATTCTTCTATTTGTTAAAGTAAATTATAATAATTATTTAAATTTTTAATTTTTATATTATTTTATTAAAAATATATATTATATTTGAATAGGTCATTATAGAGGATGAGTTTTATACGGAGTGTTCTGTTTAAATTACTTCTATTGCTATTATAGGTAAATTGTTGTTATAGAGAATTAAAATAACATTGAAAAAATCGGTTCCGAAAGAAATTCAGCTATTATAATGAATTGCCGTTATAGAGAATGACAGTTATAAAGGGGTTTGACTGTATTAAAAAAAAAAAAAAAAAAAAAAATCCGCAGTAAGGCGTGTCATATCGTGGAAAGCCATCTCGTGCTTACTCACAATGCAGTATTGTTCCCAAGGCTTTTTTCCAAAAGTGAAAAGTGGAACTAAAAGCTAATAAATTCACCTTTATTTAAATGATATGCGCATTACGGATGCTAATGGCATGCAGATGCGTGTTTAACCACATCTTGGGGTTAATAATGAAACTCTAAAAATTCCCAATTACGATTTAGGCAGATTTTATAACTCATTTTAGGAATGAATTATACCAACATCATCATCTATATTTGTCTTATTTTATTAGATTTAGTGATAAAATATTATTAATATAATGGTTGAATGGTGTCATCCTATTTTTTTTTTTTAGGAAATAAATGGATATATGTTTTGGGTTGGGTTTGATTTTAAAATAGGGGGAATTTAAAAAAGCATCCAATTTTTTATATTTAAATTTTTACTACATCATTCTTAAAACCACCCGACACAAAAGCCTCTAATGATTTTGAATATGTGTGGATGGTTGGTGTACTTTTAAGTGATTTTACTAATTATTTAATTTTAATATGTATTAATATTTGGATTAATAATTTAAATAAATTTTAAATATTTTTTATTTATTTTTAAATTTACCAAACTAAAATAAATCATTATATAGTTTAGCAATTTTTTAGATGGTTGGTTTAATAATTTTTAATAACTTTTAGCTTGAATTTTTATTTTTAAAATTTATTAAACTAAAATAAATTATCGTGTAGATTTAATAATTTTTAAATATTTAGTAAAATAATTTATAATTTTTTGTTTTAATTTTAATTTTAAATTTTACTAAAACCTATAGTAAGAGATTATTTAATTATAGGTATATTTGAAATTTATTAAAACACTTTATATTATTATTGTATTATAATTTTATAGGTTTTTAAAAATATTTAAAATAAGAAAATAATAAAAAAAATATATTGATATATTTGATTGTTATTTTATCTTTGTAAAATTAAATATAAAAATAAAACTCAAGTTTTCATGAAAATCTATTTAAATTACATAATTTTTTGTTCTATCTATAAAATTAAAAATTATAGGTTAAAAATAAAAATTTTTAAATTATATTCATATAAGTAAATTAAAGAATTAAAATATTTTAAAATTATTGATACAAGTTTTAGTTTAATAAAATAAAAAATTAAAATTAAGAAGTTATTTATTTTTTTAAAAAAATTAATAAACTAAAAATTTAAAAATATTTAAAACATAATGTATCAAATTAAGTAAAAATAGAAATTAGAAATTAAAAATATAAATTACTAAAATTAATAAATTAAAAATTAAAATTCTATAAAACTATAAATTTTTGTTTATTTAAAGTAAAACTAAAAATAAAAACTAAAATATTATTTAAACTATTTAATAAACTAATTAAAATTTATTAAAATTATTAAATTAAAATTTTAAAAATTATTAAAATTAAATAATTAATAAAATCATTTAAAAACACAAAAATCACCCGTAAAGGTAAAATATTCCCAAAATGGAATGGTGTTTGGATTAACCTTTTTTTTTTCAAATATGGGCTTAGAATTACCATTGAAGTGTTCTCTTTCACAGTATGCTAACTTTGACAATGTGCAGTTCATTCCAACTTAAGTTTAAAGTGAATGGATTCCATTTCAAGCCTAGTTTGTTGCGAGAGATGAGACTAGGCTTGGATTACTTTATATATAAATATATATATATATATATATATATATATAATATATATATATATATATATTCACCACCCAAGTGTGCAGTGAGATAAATCCAACCACCCTATATATGAGTTAAAATTATCCAATTGATCTTCTCTCTCTCCTTCCTTCATCTTCTCGCCAATGTCTTCTTGTTAATTACTCACCCTTAATTTCTTTTTGTTTATTACTCACTCTCCTCCATATTATCTTCTTTGCACCTATATTTCAATTTTCTTCATTTCTCATTCTTAACTTATCTTCTTTGTTCATTTCTGTATTTATGTAACTCTGCCCATGTATTAATCAGTTATGTTTTATTAGCCAGCTATAATTTTATATTGGGATTATGTAAATGACAAAGTTCTATAAAAAATCATTTGAAGGAGAAGAAAAGTGGAGATTGTGTGAGTAGATCCCTAGGATCTTCAGGAGAATGAGGTGAAACCAAATCTAGAGGTGGAGGATAAAAATGAGAGTCATTTGACCATTTATAAAAGAGTCTATTTGAAATTAGTGATAATTTTTATTATTGGGCTAAATAAATAAATAAATAAGTTCATTTTAAAAAATTTAATAAAATTAAACTTTTTGTACAATTTATTTTTTTTTATTTTATAAATAATGAGCCAAAATAACTTATATGCCTATTTGTTTAAAAATAAAATAAAATCAAATCAATCCATCAAAATCTCTAAACTAACATTCAAACTAACCATTTGAAGTTGAAGAAATTGAAAGTTGACATCTCTCTTCAACTTTGAAAAAGCACAACATACCTCTTCACCTTCATCTCTTCAAATTCATCTCTTCAATTTCAACAAAACCCTAAACCTTACCTTCTCCATCGATTTTCAGGTTATGCACCGTTTCTTTTCTCTAGCGATAGTCATCATTGTTGTCGTCGTGATTGTCGCTATTCTCCAACAACTGTACGTCTTCAACATTGTATCCATGGCAAGAAAAAATAAAAGCCAAAAATGATTTCAAAAACCTCAAGTCGCTGCAGGTCCTAGAAAAACAAAACAAAAGCAGAAGGCTAAGGTTAGACCATTCTTTAAGGTTAGACCATTCTTTCCTCTTTTTGCTGTTAAAATTAAGTGACATGGTTACTTTAGGAATCTTGAAGTAGAAATTTGGTACTTCTCGAATCAAGTCTAATTGTAGAATTTAAGCTATCGTCTCTATAAGAATTGTATTTATGGAAGAAAGAATGGATTAAGATTCAAAATGAATTGTTGTAAACATCACTGAGATCAAGGAATCACGATGAAACATAAAATTTCATGTATAGTTAACGATTCAGTGAAAGAAATAATGAATGCTTGAAACTTCTCATAGATTTGATTCAATAGAAAGGACAGGATGATCTGTTAATTTCAATTGCCTACTTTCATGTTCACATGGACAAATTACCTTACGAATTCAAAACTAAGGGTGTTCACGGGTCGGGTTCGGGTCAAACCCGGACCGACCCGTTTGACCCAAAACCCAAAAATATGGTAAAATTTTGGACTGGACCGAACCCTTTAATATTTCGGATCGATCTCGGGTCAATGTTGGGTCGGATTAGACCCATTAATAAAAAAATTCAAAAATTTTATATAAAAATTTAAAAATATATAATTATATTTCTAATTTTTGACTCATAATGGTATCATTTATCATCATATTGATTAAAGAACCCAAAACAACTTGGATAGGATTAAAAATATCACATATTTAGCAATATGCACAAAAATTTTAAAAATAAAATAATAAAAATAAAATCTTATAAGGTCTATTGGGTCGGTCCGGGTCAGGTCAAGGTCGGGTTGGGCTCGTTTAAAAACCTAACTTTTTCTAAATTTGTGGACCGACCCCAACCCCATTAGTGAACCCGGACTGGCCCGAACCTTGATAAACCCGACGGGTTCGGGTCGGGTTATCGGGTCCCGGGTTTTTTGAACACCCCTATTCAAAACAACCTTTTAGATCATCAAATCTGATCAATCAAAGATCTCTCGAATCGATTCAATTGATCCTAGCTATCAAACTACATATATCTCTATCCTACAGAATTGTTGGCTGATGAAGTTCAATCTATAGAAAAACAAATCTGACACTATTTATCTCTAAAGTAGTGTTTTGATCCTTATTCTTATGACTGACATCCAAACACGATCTCTGGTCTAGAAAGGATGCCAAATATTTAGAAAAAAAAAATCTGCAGAATTCAGTTTATTCAAATAATTTCATAAACAGAGTAATAATCAATAATCTTGTCCAAACCTTTCCACATTTATCAAATATCTGAATAACCTGTATCAAATCCAATTTCTCAAATCAATAAAGTAGTAACAGTAAATCAAGTTACCATATTGAAATCATAAGTTTCCATGCTATCAACACTGATACAATAAAATATAATATCACCGGTGCCCGTAAACCATACATGACACAACCCTGCACAGGTTTAGGGACTCGCACCCAAGGAGGCAGTGTCCACCCTCCCACTTTCGCATCACGCGCTCACCCCCACCAACATATCCACATAGGGATATCTCACCATAACCACTTTTCACAATAATATAAATCCCAGGTTGATAGCAATTCACAGCAATTACCACAATAAATAGTATTTCACATATCATAAATACAAATTCTGCAGATTCTTAATCAATAGCCAAAATCAGCTTTTCAATAGCAAAATTATTTAATCCATAAATATTTTATCTCAGCAGCAATAATAATAATATTCAAAACTATTCCTTAATAACATTATTTAAATCACAGTTTCGAAAACCAATCCAATTAAGTATTAATAAGAGAACCTACTTAGATTCTGAGGTATGAATAAACTCACGACACTATTAGGACCGATTTGTAAGAATTTGGGTTCCTAAACAACTGAAAATCAACAAAAGCGGTAAAGTAAACGAAAAGGTGATTTAAAAACTTCTCAGCTTCCTGGCTCAACCGGTGGCGACCACTTCTCCAAACGAGGATCGGAAGCAACAAAAAAAATAAAGAAGTTGTAGGTACCTTATGTGTTGACGTGACGTCAGCTACAATGGTCATATGATCTTTAAAGTTCTCGACGAGAGGAATCCAATGACACGAAAATCACTCGAATCGGGTAAACTGTTTGAAAGATATGGAAGAGAGAAGACAAGAGAGAAAGTCGGTTTAGAGAAAAAGAAACAGAGACAGTGTGTTTCGTAGAATGAAGAAGAAGATTCAGGAAATAATATATAACACGCACAATTATAATAAATCCCTCGAACTTTTCAAAATTCAACTTGTACCATACACTTTTTAAATCTTTATATTTAAGTCCTTCGTATAAAATAAAATTTTTTTAAAAAAACTTTCCAGCCGATTCAACGGTCAACAAATTATATTATATTACTAAAAATTTTCGAATATTACAGATATTGTATGGTGATAGGATTTTGTTATGTAATGTTTGTTTCAATTTTTTTGGCTGCATAAATTGTTTGAAGATTATGATGTGGATTTTGTTATTGTTTTCTGCAGTGTATATGGATTCTGATACTACTAAAGCAGTTGGAGGGCTTGAAGTAGCCCTTCAAAATGGTGCTTCTGATCAGCAACAACATATTGCGTATGTGGAAATAAAAGAGAAGTTTACAAAGTCTCTTAAATTGAATGGGGATTCTAAAAGTATTTCCAAGTTTGATGAGGGCGGGAATGCTGGTGAGGTTAATGAGGAAGCTATTTTGTTTCAGATGTGATGGAGGTCTATTTACTGTTTATGATTTTGTTTATTGTTGGTTTTGAATGTGTTTGTTCTAGCAGTTTGAGAATCCAGCCAACCCGAAGGTATCATCTGTCTTTGTTATTAAAATGTAATTGTAGTTTTAAAAATTGTCTCTGACACTTTCAATGTTTGTACAGATCCATTATGAAACTACTGGACTTGAGATATGGAATAGAACTGGAGGGAAAATTAATGCCTTTGTTTCATGAATTGGTACTAGTGGTCCAGTAACAGGATGGGGAAAATATGTTAAAGTTGACAAAATAAAAACAGGAGATATTACTTGATAGTGTACAGAACAAAACTATATTGCTGGAAATTTATATGCACAGAGAAGGTGATAGAGGGATAACAGATCAAGACTAGAATGGAACTGATGAAGACACACTCATTCCAGTGCCCAATTCTATTATTTATACTGCAAATAGAAACAAAATTTCAATACAACTGAACTAGCCGAGTTTACTTAATCAATCCCTTATACTCGGTCTTATTTTGAAACAACATAGCATAAAAACATAATTCAGTAAACGTGTTTGACTCAGACACCACAATTTCAGTGACAAGCTTAACTCCTTCAATTCTCCTCCTTAAGCTTGTTGTTCATTCTTCAAGTTCATGATCCCAATCTTTTTGCTGATATCTTCAAGCCTCTCACGCGGTAATGGTTTCGTCAATACATCTGCAAGTTGTTCTTCTGTTCCAACGTATTCAACATTGATTTCTCCTTTCTAAACATAGTCTCGAATAAAATGAAACTTAATGTCAATGTGTTTACTTTGATCGTGATGCATCAGATTCTTTGCAAGGGCTTCTGCAGACTTGTTATCTATCTTAAAACAAACATTTTCATTCTTCCATCCAATTAATTCCTTAAGAAGCCTACTGATCTAGACACCTTGACATGCTCCTGCTGTTACAGCCACGTACTAAGCTTCACACGATGATAAAGTTACAACCTTTTTCTTCTATTAAAACCATGTAATAGGACTTTTACTCAGAAAATAGATCACTCCTGTCGTACTCTTTCGATCATCAATATCTCCGACCAAATTGTTGTCACTATAGCTCATTATTTTCAACTCCTCCTCCTCACCTTTAACATATCTGCAGCCATGATTAAGTGTTCCTCTCACATACCGTAAAATTTGTTTCACAGCTGCTAAATATTTAGTTGTAGGTGACTCCATATAACGACTTACCACGCCAACTGAATAAGCGATATCCGGACGAGTGTTAACCAAGTATCTCAAGCTCCTAATTGTGCTTCTGAATAAAGTAGCATCTACATATGGACTTCCATCAGTTTTGCACAATTTCAGCCGTGTATCCATATGTACTTTACATGGCTTACAATCTCTCATCCCAAGCTTCTGGATTATCTTCTCAGCATATCCCTTCTGACTGAGACTTATACCACCTAGATTTTGTCTCACTTCAATTCCCAAATAATAGCTCAAAGGTCACTCGTCTCAAATATCATTTTCATTTTTTCTTTGAACATCTTCACTTTCTCTGGTTTTGATCCCATTATAATGAGATCATTAACATACACCCCCACAATTTGAATATCCTCTCTATTCTGCTTCTTGTACAGTGCGTGTTCCAGAGTGCATCTTTTAAATCCTAGCTCCTGCAAACTTGAGTCAAGCTTCGAATTCCAAGCTCTCGGAGCTTGTTTTAGACAGTACAAAACTTTTCTCAACTTCAACACTTTATCTTCATGACCCTTTTCAACAAACCCTGGAGGATGAGTGACATAAACCTCCTCCTGCAATTCTCCATTTAAAAAGGTCGACTTCACGTCCATGTGGTGTACCTCCCATTCGCGATATGTAGCCAATGCTAGGAGAATTCTTACTGTTTCTAAACGAGCAACAGGAGCAAAGACTTCTTCAAAATCTACCCCCTTTTGTCGAACATACCCTTTTGCGACAATTCTTGCTTTGTGTTTCACAATGTCACCTTCTGAGTTCTTCTTAATCTTGAAGACCCATTTCAATCTGATAGTTTTGTGATTCCTTGGTAGTTCCGCTATCTCCCAGGTGTCGTTCCTTCTTATGGATTTCAGCTCTTCAACCATTGCTTGCCTCCAATTTTCATTTCCAGCAGCTTCATCAAATGATGTAGGTTCCTCTACTGAGAGTAGAAGCAACTCTTCATCTGGTTCAATCTCCATTGTGTCATTATAAATGTCCTTCAAGCTTCGATACTTCCTTGGAATCTCAGAACTTTCACCCTCTAATGAATTCATCTGTTGAACATCTTTATTCACAACTTTCTGTGGTGTGGTTGGTGACTCATTTGAAACTACTTGCATCTTAGGCTCCATATTTCCTTTAATTCTCGAGACTGTAAAAGGTGCATGTGTTATAGTATTTGAATAATCCCAATTCCAACACTCCTCCTCCTGGAACACCACATCACGACTCACCACTATTCTCAATGTTGTTGGATCCACCAATCTATACCCCTTAGTACCCAATTCATAACCCAGTAGGACCATTTTTGAGCTTCTATCCTCTAGCTTTTTCAAGTGTGGTTGTGTGTGTTTCACATACGCGACACACCCAAACACTCGAAAATGATAAACTGTTGGAGTTCTACCAAACCAATCCTCGTAGGGAGTCATTCCCTGGACACCTTTTGTGGGTGATGTGTTGAGGACGTACACTGCTGTACAGCAGCTTCTGCCCAAAATCCAGATGGCACGTCTCTACATTTTAATAAACACCTGGTCATTTCAACAACTGTCTGATTCCTTTTCTCAACTACACCATTTTGTTGAGGCGTGTGTGGAGCAGAAAATTGACGTCTAATGCCATATGATGTGCAAAAATTCCTAAAATAATTTGATAAAAATTCACCTCCCCTATCTATTCTTATGATTTTAATTCTTCTTTCGGATTGCACTTCAACCTCTGTCTTCACCTTCTTAAATGTTGTAAGTGCCTCATTTTTATTCTTGAGAAATTCTATCCATATATAGCGACTAAAGTCATCAAGAAGAAGTAAGAAATACCTGTTCTCACCATTTGTAATAGGAGATATCGGTCCACATATATCCGCGTGAACTAACTCCAGAGGTTTCTTGGCCTGGTACTCTGTTGATTTTGGAAACTTGCTTCAATGGAGTTCACAAGTTATACAAGTTTCACAAATATTGCTTAATGGTTCAAGTTCAGGAATACCTCTTACAAACTTTTCTTGGCAAAGCTTCTTTAGTGCCAAATAATTGAGGTGACCAAAGCGTGTGTGCCATAGTCTAGATTTCTCACATGTGCTTATCAGCTTACACTCTGGTTCTTTTTGCATCATCCGCATCGTGTAAAGACGATTTGCACCTCTTTGCACTTTGGCTATTAGTTTGTTTGTGGGATCATAAATCTTGAGAACTCCTTCTTTCACTTCTACTCTTGCCCCTAATTCGTCAAGTTGTCCGAGACTAATGATATTGGACTTTAACTGAGGAATGTAGTAAACATTCTTCAAGTTAAATTGTTCACCATTTCGACATTTGAATACTACAGTTCCACGACCTACTACCTCAATTACAGAACCATCTCCAAATTGTACCTTCCCTTTTACTGTTTCATCAAGATTTGTCAATGCCATACGATTTCCCATCATCTGGTTACTAGCTCCCGTATCATAGTACCATATTGTGTCTTTTGTTCCATTTACTTCATAATGAAACTTTGGGAGGACTCTCTCCTCATTCAATATCAATTTTTCGCTAACAAGTTCATTAATGTCAATGAGTTCACTGCTTTCAAACATAAGTAGAGTTGATTCTTCATCAACCTCTTCCATAAGATTGGCCTTTTCATCTTTCTTCTTTTTATATTTGTAGTCTCACTGAAAATGCCCATATTTATTGCAATTCCAGCACCTCACTTTATTGATATCAAACTTCTGGTGTTGTGTTGATTTCCATCACCCTCGTCATCACGGCTACCTCTAGAATTTCCTCTTCCTCTGCCACAACCATTTGCTCGACCATGTCCTCTACCGCGCCCGCGTCCTCGATTTCCACCATGATATTGTGATCGGTTTTTGTTTGATTTCGAAGATTCCGCTCGAGCTTTCCACTCTCCTTTAGTCAACAAGAGATATTCATCACCCCGAGCATCGTATCCTCTCAAACGTTCGTTTTCAGAGCCTTTGATTCCTGCCACTTTCTTCACATTTAAAGATGCCAACATTTTATAGATGAATCGATGGAAGCAAGACAGAACGAAGAATTTTCTTGACTACATAAATTTCATCCACTTTCTCTCCAAGAGCTCGTAATTTGTTGACAATGGTTGAAACTTTTGCTGTGTAGTCGTCTACTGAATCTTGTTTGGTCATCTTCAAGCTCTCAAGCTCCCATCGGAAAGTCTGTGCACGAACCTCCTCAATTCTAGCGGCACCGAGATTTAGAGTTTTGAGTGCTTCCCATGCCTCTTTTGCAGTTCCTTTTTCACCCAATTGCAACAGTGTTTCTTCACTTATTCCTTGGTAAATCGCAGCAAACGCCATCATATTTTCACGAGGATCGACAGGGCCTGCTGATTCAACAGCGTGCCATACATCTTGCGCCTTCATATAGACTTTCATTTTAATTGCACAAGCCGAGTAATTGCACAAACTGATTCAACAGTGGATACTTGATAGAGACTCTCTCTTCTCTCAATGGTGTTTACTTTGTCTCTCCAGACCGGTCACCGCTACTACTAAGAACTGAGCTCTGAGGTGAATCGAGACGAAACATATATTTTGTCATAAACAATGTCCAAAGCTCTAATACCAATTGACAGAATAAAAACAGGAGATATTACTTGACAGTGTACAAAATAAAACTATATTGCTGGAAATTTATATGCACAGAGTAGGTGATAGAGGAATAACAGAGCAAGACTAGAATGGAACTGATGAAGGCACACTCATTCCAGTGCCCAATTCTATTATTTATACTGCAAATAGAAACAGAATTTCAATACAACTGAACTAGCCGAGTTTACTTAGTCAATTCCTTATACTCGGTCTTATTTTGAACAACTTAACATAAAAATAGAATTCAGTAAACGTGTTTGACTCAGACTCCACAACAATTTTCAGTGACAAGCTTAACTCCTTCAAAAGTTAAAAATCCAAACATAAAGGTACGATTAGTTGTATGGTATTGAACCAGTTGAAAGTCCTGTTCTTTCTGGAGAAAGATCTGGTGAGTAGATTTAATGTTCATATTATTCCTTTGGTGAGGTGGGAGTTAGCATTATTCTGTTCATATGCATTCGATGGCTGGTTATGGTTTATCTGAATTTTCATATTTGGTTTTATTTTTAGAAAAAGTAAAGGTGTAAACAACAGCAACAATAAAAAGACCTCGATTACCAAAAAAGTGTTTCATCCACTGAAGTCAAGAATAGTAAGGATGCTAAAGGTGCTAAGGCTACCAAATCTACTGTTACAAATGATTCCAGTATTTTGGATTCTCACCCCAAGAAATCTTTAAGAAGTAGGCCACTTAATGACAGACAAGCAAATGTATCTAAGGTAGAGTAGAGGTTAAAGTTACCGTTAATGCAATTTTCGGATTCTCATGAGTATATTAATTTATTCTCCTTGTGACTTGTTTACATGTATTGTTGCTGATCATTGTTTCTGTGTTTATAGCAACCTGTAAATAATGACCCTGGGATATCTGAAGGCTTCCTAATTAATGTATATTCATGTTATATTTTGTTATTGTTAAGCAACCTATCAATGTTATTCTTGGCACTGGAATTTCTCACCTGAAGTTGTGAACAAAAATGAATGAAAAAAATTTTACTTTGAAAAATTTCCATTGAAATGAAAATGTATGTAAAATGGAAAATGCACATACATGTTCAACCAATCCTAATTTTTATTAAAAAAAATAATATTAGTCTAAAGATATACCTATTGATATAAAAAGAAATATTTTTAAAATCGGACCGGCCGGTTGAATCGGTTAAACCGGGAGCCGTCGTCCATTCGGTTTGGTTTTATTGTAAAACTGGTTTTGTAAAAGACCGGTCAAAATCATTAAATGCCAGGATTTTTAAAAAAAATATATATTTGTTTTAAAAAAATTAAAATTTTAATTTTAATTTAATTGTATTTGGTTTGTTTGGAATAATTGTTTTATTTTTCTGAAACGAATTTAAAATAATAATATGAATGTTGTTTTTATTTTAAATATATTATATTAATATTGCGTCGTTTATTTTATTGATAATTAATTCATATTGATAAATTGATTTTTATGTATGTTCAATTATAATTTTAATTAAAAATATATTTATTTTTTAGATAAATATAAATTAATTTTGCATTTTAGATTTATTTAATATATATAATTCTTTTTTTAATTTTTAAAAAAAAAAATCTAATTCAATCCGGTTCAGCCCGGTCGAACCCTGACCTTTTTAGGAGACCAGTTCGATGTTCGGTCCGGTTTTATAAACATTGATAAAAAGTCGAAACGTGCAAATCGCCTTTAAAATTATTTTAAAAACTAAAATGAATTAGACATTTTATTTATTTAATTTCAATCCTATCCTATTGTTAACCAAACATATATATATATATATATATATATATCCTATCCAATTTTATTACTTCAAATAATCTAATTTAAATCTAATTTTTTATGGTGAAGTAATCCGGGCACCTTTCAAATTTACCATCTTAAAATGCACTTTTGAACTTTTTATTAAAAAAATGTAACTATAACTTTTTCTTGATCAAAATTACAATTTTTACAAAATTAAACTTTTTTCAAAATTTTTGCAAAAGTAAACCAAAATAATTATATTATTCTCTGCTTCCCGGTCTTTGTGTGCTTCCCGGATAAATCAGACTAGGAAGTAAAACTACACTGAAAAGTAGAAAACTATACTAGAAGTAGACAAAATATAACTGTTTTCTATTATTCTGCTTTCCGGACCGGGAAGCAGACAACAGGAAGCAGTTATATTTTAACTGCTTCCTGGTCTAATGCTTCTTTGTCCACCAGGAAGCACATTTTTACATCTTTTATTAAAAAGTTTAGTTTTTAAATTTTTTTAATTAAAAAATCTAAAAATACAAACATTTTAGAATTGGTTTAAAACTAAAATAAATAATAATAACAATAATAAGTTTATAAAGTCTAATTTTTCATAATTTATATTTTTCAAATTTCTATTAAATAATCGAATATTTTGAATTTCCACCTCCGGTAGATTTACACATTTCACTCAGTTGACTTTTATTTGATTTATCTAACATTCTGTAATGCATCCGAATGATACTATGATATCCATATGTTTTATAGCCCGGTTTAAAAATAAATCGGGTCTGCTCCCCAAATAATTTAGATTTGTCTCATTTAAAATTTGAATTAAAATAAATTTTTAACTAGTTGAGTTTGAGAACAAACTAAAATAAGACTTCTTTTATTTCAAATTTATTAGTAAAAGTCTCATGAGTTTGGGAGGTTTAAAAAATAAACATACTATACATACTTAAATATATAAAAATTAATATAATATAATTAAATTAATAGTTTTTAAATCAATCCATGGGAACTTATATTTTAAATGAGAGTCCAAATTTAAATTTGGTGCACCGTGGTGGTGGAATACGTCCCTACTCTAACCGTTGAAACTACTTAAACGGTCCAGTTTGACATTTCAGACTAATCAACAAAATTTGAAGTGACGATCCATTAAATGACTAGTAAACAAAATCCACATAGACTTGTATTATAATAACAAAGTCAAATTCAGAAAACATGGACCAATGACTTCTGATCAAGATTAAATCTTCAACATACTATAAGTACCACTCTCATTCCTCATTTCTCTCTTATTCAATCAAATCTTCAATCGACAACACATTTTGATGGCGTCCGTACAAGGTTCCATCTTTTATGCTATCATCATCTCCTTATAAATTCAACGCTAATGCAACCATCTCGGTCCCTAAAATTCATACAATCAAATTTTCTGATCCAAAATCAATTACTCCAAGTGGGGATTTGGAGTTTCAGAAGCTGATCAAATTCGTTCCGATAACAACAATGGTGGAAGAGAAACGCAGTGAGGAAAAAGAAGATCAAGGAAGAAGTAGAGGTAAAATGTACGTTGTATTGGAGGCTGTTTGTGATAGAATTGAAATGCATCACAACATTAAAGAGCAACGTGATGGATGGAACAAGCTTCTGTTGAATTCTATCAACATGATGACTCTCACGGCTGTTACAATGTCTGCTGTCGCCACCGCTTGCGGCGACGACGACGGTGGTTCTTTTCTGGGTTTGAAGTTATCTTCGGTTGTGTTATTCTCTGGGTCGATGGGGATGATGGTTTTGATGAATAAGATTCAAC
This sequence comes from Cardiospermum halicacabum, assembly GCA_031304145.1. NCBI lineage: Eukaryota > Viridiplantae > Streptophyta > Magnoliopsida > Sapindales > Sapindaceae > Cardiospermum > Cardiospermum halicacabum. The sequence goes on from CM062395.1 coordinate 14,966,001, forward strand.
CTTCACAGCTCACTGAAGAACAGAGGAATGCAGAGAGATTGTTTAAACAATTGAAGACAGAAATAGAAACTAAGATTGCTCTCAAAGTTTTGAATGAGCAAGACGTTGAAGAAGCTATTGAAAAAGTCTTGGCTCTGGATAATGCGTATCCGTTACCATTGTTAGGCGATAAAATGATCGAGAAGTTTCCGAAGAAGTTCAAGCCTGATGTTTGGTGGCCGGAGAAGAGAAGGGAGAGAGGAAAACAGAGTAATGGATGGAATGACGAGATGGAAATGGAGATGAGAGATGTTATCAAAGTGTTGAGGGCAAAAGATGTAGAAGAATATGACACACTAGGTAACTTGGCGTTGAAGACAAACAAGATTCTAGCAGTTTTGGGTCCGTTGTTGACTGCCATTGCAGCCGGTTCCTCTGTTTTCATCGGGTCATGTACTGCAGCAGGAGTTCTGGCGGCGGTGGCAGGGTCGTCGGCGACGGTGGTGAATAGCTTAGAGCATGGTGGGCAAGTGGGTATGGTGGTGGAGATGTACAGAAACTGTGGTGGATTCTTTAAGCTGTTGGTGGAGTCAATTGAATCAACTGAAACAGAGAAGAGTGAAGATGCAGAGACTTTCGAAATTAAAGTGGCTTTGAAACTTGGTAGAAGCTTGTCCGACCTCAGAAACCTTGCAAGAAAAGCAAGATATTCAAGTATTGAAGGAACACAAGTTCAAGAATTCGGAAGCAAGCTTTTCTGAGATTAGATAGTTTTTTGTATTCTTTCATTTATTCTAAAAGATTTTATTTTATTTTTCTTTTGTATATTGTAAATAAGAGAGACAAGAAGTAAATATAAAGTTATTGTTTTCTAGTGAAGTCAAAAGTTTTTGTTAATATTCAAGAACACGAGGAATATGCAAACAGAGAGAGAGTATTTTGCAGAACATAGTTTAGTGTTTCATAGAACAAGTGAATTGACAATGAACAATGAGAAAGTACCAGACATTGGAGTAAACATGATCTAAGATGGCTTGTAATATTTGGTGGGTACGAAAGGCATTTTCGAGATGGCTCCATCATAGGCCTTACCGCGAATCTCAATCTTAACACTGGTGCCATTTTTGTGTTTTCCAGATTTCACATACCCCATTGCTATGTTTTTCTTCAGGCAAGGGCTGAATCCGCCGCTGGTGATTTCCCCAATTGGGTTGCCTTTGTCGTCAAGGACCTTACTGTGTGATCGCGCTGGTGGGCCTGAAGAGATGAATCCTACACGCCTGATGGGTGGACCTTCTTCGAGTTGTTTGAGTATTTTGTCAGCGCCTAAGAAACCACCTTCTGCTCTTCTCCTCTTTCCAATTGCCCATGTTAGTCCTGCTTCTACTGGAGTTGTGTGCTGCTCCATGTCGTTGCCATATAAACACAGACCAGCTTCAAGTCGAAGACTGTCTCGAGCTCCTAGACCGGTTAATCTTACCTTCCCTTCAGACTTCTCCAGGATTGCTTTGGCAAGATCAACTGCATGTTCTGATGGGACGGAGATTTCAAATCCATCTTCACCAGTGTACCTAACCATCTCAGTATTTAAAGTAATTGATAAGTTAGAAAAATCTACGAAGAAGCCATACCAAATTAATGAAACATAGACTAAACCGAGCAGCATTTGTTGAATTCCATGTAATTCAACTACTCTCAATAAGTATGCAAATGAAAAGAAAAAAGACTCAGAAATGAATATATGAGAAGTTTTACCCAGTCCTAGTGAGAAAGCATGAGACGCCATTGATATCCAAGATGCGAAACTCTCCAAAGTAAAACTTGCTCAAATCATCTTTTGTTAGGTGTTGAAGTACACCGCCAGAGAGGGGACCCTGCAGAAGAGTAAGAGGGGCGTCTTAAAAGTCGAAGAAACAAATTGTGAACCTATTTGTAATGTCATGTTCAAGTGAAAAGAACATAACTAAATTCAGCAACAATGTAATAGAAAATAGACTAGCAAGAAAGCCAAAACACACAGCGATGAACCTGAAGAGCAAGAAGAGATCTCTCATCATGAATGTGCCACGAAACATCCCCACCTTTGGAAGTGAAGCTCTTCATATGCCCCTCAATATGAGCAAGATCCTTATCTCTACAACCAGCATTCACAACTAGGTAAATGTGGTCATTAGTCACTTTCGTGATGACTGAATCATCAATAGCGCCACCATTCTCATTCGTAAACACAGTAAGAGTACCCGTTCCATTAGCAAGTCCAGCAACATCAGCAATCACAAGCTTCTCAAGAAAAGGAATACAATCCTTCCCCTTCAGACTCAGCCCACACATATGCGCAACGTCAAATAGACTACCATTTTGGCGACAATTCACTGTAGACTCCATAATAGAGTCCTTGTACTGAATGGGCATACTCCATCCAGCAAAAGGAACCATCTTTCCACCATGAGCAACATGGAAGTCATAAAGAACTGTTTTTTTAAGGCTATCTTCGGACGACATGAATCTACGGCCTATAGCCTTCTTATCAGCTTGACTCAGACGGCGAGTCAGTGATTGCCCAAGTTGCCATAAACCCCCTCCTCTCATTTTCTTGTCTCAAACAAACAATCTGACCAATGAAAAACAAATACTCAAATCACAATATAAACATAAAGAACATGTCTTTTCAACTACTGCAACAACAACAACAATTACAGGCACAGTGTGTTTAGCGAGTCACTGTCAAGTTAACAACTTCAAATGAATGTCTATTCCTTTCTCTCATTTCCCTTACATCAAACAAACAATCTGACCAACAACAACCGAAGCTTTAATGACAATGAACATGAAAAGACAGGATCTTTCAAACTAGAACAATCACAAGCACGGTATGTTTAGTGTGTCAAGCTAAACAAATTTCAAACAAGGGTTTCAAAGACAGGAATCAGCAAGAGAAAATCAAGTGAATTAACAGTCAAGAACATACAAAATCAAGAGTGTAAGATCAAAATTGATACAAATTCAAAACACCCCGCTAAGATCCTGAATTGAGACAGGCTAAAAATTGATAAATATTGATTCAATATAGAGAATGAGATAGACAAAAGCAATCAACTCACTGAGATGGGTCGTTGAGTAGATTCAAAAGCTACCAAATCTGAGACCACCAAGTTAGCATCTATATTCACAGAAGTCTGGATAGAAGAAAATGAGGGCTGGTGATAGGATGAAAATGTGGGCTTTATATATGCATCATATGTGTTAGAGAATTTATCACTGTTTAGTGTACAATATCTCTATTGAAAGTTTGTGTAAAAAATAAAAAATAAAAATAAAATTGTGAAAAAGAGAGAGAGGGTTGGTGATGTTTTGGACTGTAGTTTGGTGGAGGTGGGTTTTCTGCAAACCAATGTAAGATAAAAACAAAACCACATCGTTAGTGAGTGGTGGCACTTTGAGCATCCCAATCTGGTCTGGTTTTTGGTTCATGTGTTGCAGATTCATGATTGGGTTTCTGTGTACTTGGCACATCTGACGGTTCTGATTTGTTCGAGTGATGATCCTAGGTTTGATGTGGACCCACTTGATGAGTGCAGGATTTGGTGGATGATAGTGCAGCAGATCTTGATTGCTGATTGGAGACCTAATTTGGTGAGATTGGAAAATATTCCCTTTGGTGTGGTGTTGGTATTTTCTAAATTTACTGTTTTTTCCTTTATATAGGATTTCTAATGATGCTTCCACTTATACCATTATAATTTAGACGTTTTGGTGGGTTAAATTTGTTAATTTTAGTCACAAAGTTGAGATTTTTAATGTACTAGTATAGAGGTCACAATAGTGTACTGGATATACAAGGTAGACATAGAACAAGGAGTCTTAAGGATTAGACAAGTTCCCACGTCTCATTTATATTCATTCTCATATTAGCCAGAAAAATTAAAATAGAACTTCTCCTATTTTATTTGTGATTCAATAGAATCTTTGAGCCATTCAAAACACTGGTGGTTTCAGTTAAAGATACTTGCTTTATAATTCCCCATTTCAATCTTCAAATCCACATATATCAATAAGAAACTAAACTCTGCTCCTATTTTGAGTCATGAACTTGTCTGTCAACTAGAAGGGTATGTCCAATTTATCCATAATTGTTCCCATTTCATTTCTGATATTCTGTTTATTGAATTGTATTAAAGTCAGAAGATGAACACAATCATGTGTATATCTAGGGTTATGAGTTTTCTGCTGTAAAATTATTGACATAACTAGTACTGACAAACAAGATATTATCTTCTTTCTTTTTGATTTCAATGCTCTTTTTAATCCTCTTTTGATGTTATATTAGGAAAAGACATTTTTGTTTATCGTTTTGAATATTTGATTGATGTTAATCTTATTCTAAATGAACATCTCTTATACTGTTGTTGTTATTGTTGTATCTAGTAGTTGTAGTGTGTACCTTATGATGATTCTAAGATGTTGACGGTCTATTCTCCGGGAGCTAACATCAAGTCCCTAGCATACACACTGTCTGATGCATCCCCTAGCAAGATTTCACATGTTAATTCCATGACAAGCGTTGCATTTTCATCTTCAAGCCCTTTACAGGGCCATTGCAGCAATGTAGTTCTTCATCATAGTTCCTCTTTCTGTTCAAGAGGCTGGAATCAGCTTGACTTTCAGTATCATCTGTCACGACGATTAGTATCCAGGAAATGGCTGGTAACCTGTGCTTCAATGTTCAAATCCAATTGCATTCACTATGATATGAATGAAAGAGGTGTTTATGTATGTTTCTGGTTTTGTTACATCACAGTGTCAATCACATGACTCATTATCTCCTGAAGATGAGTACCGTTCGTCACGCAACATAGCAATCAGTTTGTTCAGGCGATACAGGAGAGTCATTGAACGTGGAGGAGGTGACAACCTCAAAGTATATTTTGATATATATTACTTGATCTGGGTATTGAGAAAAAAACTGTTATCTTTTCTGCTGTTAATAACATGTTTGATTTGAACATTTCAGGAATTCATCAGTGCCGTAGTAAATGCATATGCTCTTGGATGTACAGACGAAGGACTGAGAACTGAACTGATTGATATGAAAGAGTCAGGTGTTGAGATTGAAGCAATGCAAAGTTGTGGCGGCGGCACCAGCCTGAAATCAAGAATCTTCTCTGAGGAGGTGACTCTTTTGGTTCTAGTTTTTGTCCAGACTGTTTAGTATTCTGTGTGGTTGATTTGTTGTGATACAGGTTGATGAGTGTATTCTGTGGTTGAGCATTATATTCATCACCATACTGTGTACACCACAGCCAACGGTAGTCCGGTGGTCATCAACACCGCCAGTTTCGGATGAGATACTGGTCCAGTGGAAAGGCTTCTGTGCTCTTATAGCAAATGCATATTTCATCCGCGGAATGGCATGGTGAGCTGTCTTCTGCAGATGCCTTGTTGTGTCTATGTATAATGTACCCAACATGAACAGGTCTTTTTCCATTGTGTTTGCCTAAGGCTACCGGTGAAGACACTGCAGCTGGAGCAGATGGCAGTAATTGGTCGTGCTGAGGAGCCATCCGTTGTTGCCAGCAGAATGCGACTGGTCTTTAGCACTTTAGAGGTTCCTGTTCTGCCAACTTATGACTGTACTGTTACTGATCTGATAGATTCCATTTAACGGCTGTTTCCTTCATTGTTTATGCAGGTAGTAAGTCCTCAATGGCCGAGGATGGGGTAGAGATTGTCATGAAATTAGCTATACATGTAACTGATCTTCTATATGACAGTTTCCTAGAGCATGTCCAGTGAAGGGAGTGCTGCTGTTGCTATTGTAATCTTTTCGTTTTCTCCTTGAAAAGTACGCAGTGCTTCTTATGGCGTCCATGCCATTAAATATGTATGACTTCTAATAGATGATTAAATTGAAACACAGTTTACAAACAAGCTTTAAACATGAATTGAATGGGTAAGGTCAATAAATAAATAAGATATCACTGTTTGCACCAGACCTAGCATTACAGTTCTATTACACTTAGTATTAGCATACAAGGATCAAAATTGATTGTAATCATTGTGTGGGTTGATTAGTCATGACTGACTTGTCGAAGCAGTGATGAATTCAGCAGGGTCTTTAAGAGTTTTTGCGCGCGCCAATAAACACCATTAGCAGTTTCTGATGTTCCCAACTGCAGAAAGAATATTAGGTTATAAACAAGTGCTGATAAGCTTTGAACTTTAACTGAATCTCATAGATTAGTTCAAACCATTAACTGCAAACTTGCAGGTGTGTGTTCTTATTTATAGAGCTTGAAGAAATGGTACATTCTTAGCACAATAATATTCTGAATTAAACGAAGAGTAAGAATTACCTTGATTTCCATGGAATAATAGTCTTGCCACAAGCTTAAGTTTTGGTTGTACGTTGCAAGTGCCGCTTCATACAATTTCCGAGCGTTTGAAAGACAATCCTTATCCCCATCAGATGCAAGGTTGGATTCCAATTCAATGCAATTGCGATAGAAGACCAGACCTGGACGAGGTAGAGCAAGAAATCTGCAAAAGAGGGTACTCCCACTTAGAAAAAACATAGATGCATTGACTTCTTTAGCAGATGATAACATAACTTATTCACACCACTATAGAAAATGAACAAGGACATGAGAAGGAGCTTTTAAGCTGCAGATGGTAATTTTCTTACGCACTTCTTGTACAGCTCTCGTGCAAATTCAACCCCATCTTTCTCAAGTACAAAGTCTACAAGAGTAGATGGAAGAGAAAATCCGTTCTCGCCACCACCATCCTTAACCACTGATCTGAGGGATATTTCTACTAGCTTCTTAAAATATCGTTTTTGATTACCAAACAATTCAAGAGCCTGCAGTATACAATTGCTAGAAGTTAATGCTCCCTCAAAACTTTATGATCTAATTGTTTACTCTAAAAGAAAGAATGAGAATCTGAGTTTGAATTCTACAGAGAATTGTTTTAAGAATGATGACATACCATAAGCCACAAGCTCTCTGCCTGTGATATAGAGGTTTTTGACAAAACACATTGTAGGAGTTCAAAGACAGGAAGCATATCAGCCTTGCTGGGAGAAGGTGAATTTTCAGTCAAAAATTGAACTTCTATTGAGACCCTTAGATGCCATAACTTTATGGAATCAGACAGTTCTCCACTGCAAAGCTTTTCAGCTAGTTTCCGTGCTTCATGAATCTTGTGCAAATGCAAGTAAAATGATATATGTCTGCAAGCAATATCCTCTGTCAAGCAATTCATTGCTTCAGCCTGTTCATATACCATCAAGAGATGAGTAATATATTCTGCAATATGACTAGATGGCTCGGAATCTTCTTTTTCTCCTATTTCAGTTGTAATAATCTTAGTCAAAAATTCTGTATAGTGATCAAACATCACGGCTGAAGGCAAAAACTTTATAGCCTCCTCATAAACCTGCAAATTTGAGTATTCAAGGTGATTAATAAAACAGAACGATGTCACCAGCTTATTAAATATAACAGTATTAATTTTAAGTGAAGTAAAATGATAAAAGAGAAGCCTTTTAACTATACCTTTACAGCTTTTTCAATTTTGGGAAGCTTGATATCATCACTCATCTCCTGATAACTAGACAAATCAGTCACATTAAGCCGTGCAAGCCAGTCCCAATAATCTGGATCTTTTGAAAAGTCCCTTTTCATATCACTCAGTATCTGTTCCCGCATGTCCTCTGATTGTGCCAAGTCTGTTGCATCAACAATCTCAAAAAACTGTTGCCTAAGGCTAAAACTAGACGGCAGAGCATCAATTGCTCCACCATATATGGTTTGAAGAACTCTCAAACCCTGTTCTTTAAACAAGTCTACTTTCTTCTCAGATTCCTCACTCTCCTCATTCAATCCATCAACGTTGCCTGTATCACCCTTATCTCCATCAAGTGACATGAACAAATCTTTGTTTTCATCTATCCATTGTTTATCATCAGCAGCTCTGCCATCACGAACCAAACTTCCCTCATCCTCTCCAAGCGCAACCTTCCGAGCCTTCAACTTATTAATATAAGTGAGCTCCATCCGTAGATACTCCACCCAAAGGTCCTCTGCCTTCGGACACACCCTCAAACCATTCTGCATTAGGGCACGGGCTGCCGTAACATTTAAATTATGATCAAACTCCCAAGCTGCAGCATATATCCAAACTTCAGGAACCTTGGGATGTAACCTAATCGCTTGAGCCAGTATCTGCAAATGGTTCACCAAATCATTCTAGCTCCTATTTTGTTCTCAAGCAAATGCATTGATTTAAGTTTTCAACATCAAATTGTTCACGACAAATACAATTTAAAAAAAAAAAATTAAAATAATTGCATTATAGATAAACTATTTCCTTCTTCAAATTTTATTTCACTTTCTCACTAACCAAACAGCATAATAAAAATAAATAAATAAACAGAAAAGAACATACCTTCTTCATCCTTCCATTCTTTCTCTGCTTACAAAACTCCAAATACTTAAACCACAACTCCACATCACCTTTAAACCTCATAACAGCCAACCTATAAATCTCCACAATCCGCGCCACTCCAGCGAAGTCCGAAATCGACTTCCTCGACTTCTTCTTCTTCCTCATCGTTTTACTTTCATCTTCACCATTCTCTTCCTCCTCGCGACGGGCGACCGACTTCTTCCTCAAACGACGGAGCTTATCAAGCTGAGTCTCGTAGTCAATGTAAGCGAGAAAGTCCTCCTTCAACGGACTCCGCCGCTTCAGTCGATACTCAAACTTACGGCGTTGCTTGACGATCTCGGATATTTCTCGTCTTGTGAAAACGCCACGTCTCTCCAAGTCGTCTAGCTCGTCGACCATCCGCTCTAGGCGGAACTGAACTACGTCCGCCATTGGAGAATTTACTGTTGAGGTTTCAGTCGGGTTTTGTGTGAAGAGAAGGTGTAATCAGGCGCCAGTTGAAAAACGAGAAACGGAGAGACGGAAAAGTAGTGAGCTTGACTAGGGCTACTTTTTAATTTTCAAATCAAACACTGTTATGGGCCTTGAATCATGGGCCTACCCCAATACCTTAACGAATTGATGAAGATATTTCAAAAATTGGATGTTTACAATTTATTTGGTAAACTTTCAATAATGGTCATACAAATTATTTTAAGGTGATCCTCCGTGTCATCTTACTTGCAACATTTTTCTTACTTGCAACATTTTTCTTCGCCACACTATCTAATACTTAACTTTAACTTTAACGGTAAATATTTTTAATTATACACAACTAAAAATTATAATAATTATATATTTAGAAAATAGATACTAAGACGAATAAAATAAGATCCTACTTGACTATATTTTTTCTTATATATAAGGAATAACATATGAAACAAGCTTGATTGACGAATAGTATTTACTATGCTAATGTTGCAACTAAATTGAATATGGAGGAAGTATATAATTATACGTTTATTTTGGAAATTTTATAAAAGTAAATTTTTAAAAGTTGAAATTTTACTCCATAGGTCATTCTGGTGAGCATAATTCACATATGTGTGAACAACACAACACGATTTTCAAGCTTATGAAGTGGAAACCAAAATTTTTAAAAGTTAATTTTTGTAAATTTTTTAAAACAGATGTATCACTGTATTTTGAAGTTTAAAAAACTCACTTAAAAGAATTATCACTTATTTTAATGATTACACTAAAAATTAATTAGGCCATGTTTGGTTCACTAACTAATGTTAACCTACATAGTATTAGACGGTATAATATTATTTTATATTGTACTAAACTGTATTGATTAGCTCTTATTATTAGGGATGATAATTATACTCGCATATCTGCTTATTTATGGATACCTGTCTAGCATGGACAAATATGGATATACCCATTAAAACTGGCGGGCGGAAATGGATAAAAAATCTGTACCCATCAAGGATAAAGATAAGGATAAGGATACTGTAAAATATCCTTATCCATATCCTCTATTCGCAAAATAAAATTAAAAATAAAATATAATTTAACTATTGTTATATATTATTACTATATAGTACCCGTGCGCGATGCGCACCTTAAATTTAATAATAATATAAATATATAAAAATTATTATAATTATAAGTACAGTTACAATTATCTATATAAATAAATAAAATCAAATATAAATTCGATAAATAATAATAAAAATAATTTTTAAAAATAAAAATAAAACAAAACTAAATTTTAAAAAAAATGTATTTAATTACATGAAATAATAAATAATGAAAACAAAGTTACCGACCATTAGAAGAGCTACAAATTCAATACTCATTTAATATGCATGTGTTTTGATTTAACTCAATTTATTAAAATTCAAAAGTCACTATGGGTAGGGCGTAAAATCCATAATTCTCGGTTAAAAATAAAATTGAAAAAAGAAATAAATAATAGTTTTAAGGAAATAAATACCATAATTTGATCAAAATTTTATTTTTGAAAATTTTTAATTTAAAAGAGTTAATTGCATTTACATCTCTTGAACAATGGTAAATTACATAGAGATGAACATTTTAGTATTACTACACGCTCACACCCTTTTACTTAATAATAAAACTTTATTTAATTAGTAAATTTATCAATATAATGGTGAAATTTGCAGTTCCGAATACCTTTGTATGATATAATATTCATTTAAATTTAATTTTACGTTATATTCTCACTAATTTTATGGATAGAAGGGGTGTGATTGTATTAATACCAAAATATTTATATATGTGTAATTTATCATCGTTCAGGGGTATAATACAATTTTTTTTAATATTTTATATTTATCTTAATATTAATTTTTTAATATATATATAAAATGCAGCATTTATAGTAATTATTTATATTTATCATGATAAATAAATTATTTTTTTAATTTTATATTTATCATAAATTTAATAATGTGGAATGATTTAATAATTTTTATTTTATTTAATTATATTATAATAATTATTTTTAAGTTATAAAAATAAATTAAAGACAATTATTGGCTAATTAATACAAATTTGTTGTCCGATTAAAAGTTGTCTGGAAACTTTTCTGCTAGTTTTACCTACTATACCAATTAATAAAAAAATTAATTATTAAACAAACTCAAATTGGCTCTTAACATATTGCTTTTGATTACTTTTGAAAATTAGAGGTGTTTTACTACCTTACTATTTAGAGGTTTTTATTCCTTCACTTTTGATTTTTTATAAGCGTTAATCTTCTTATCTTTCTCGGTGATGGAAACGGGAGTTGTCCCTTTCCTCTGGTCATGATAATATCTTATTGGATATATTGTTTCGTTTGACTTTCTATATTTGGCGTTTAAAAACTCTCTCTCTCACTGTGTCCTTACCGTTATTCAAGTATCTATTTCTGCGGGTCGTGGGAGAGCACCTTAAACTCCACTTCCTTGTGACCTTCTGCATATGCATAGGTCATTTTATTTGACTTCTTTAATGTGGGCTTTATGCATAGTACGCACTTGGACTTACACTTACGTGTATCCTAATTTGTTAATGCAATTATGAAATTTCCGATCAACCATGTTTATTCAAACTATTTTTTTTTATACAATTATGTTACTCGCATATTTAAGTAATATATATTATATATTTAATACCTCATATTCTAATGTAATTAATTTGGTATATTACAAATTTTAAAAATTTATTTATTATTTTTTAAATTAATATTTTATACGAGTAATTATTATTAACACTACTAACATATGGAATATTGCAAAAAGTTTAAATTATTTAAAGACAATTATCATTAAAATTACTATAAAAATATTTATATTTTTTAAGATGACATAAAATTAAAATATTTATCTTCTACTACAGTATAATTTAAATTTATTATCATAATAAAAAAGAATTATATATAACCTAATTATATATATAATGTTGGTGAATTAACTATATTAATATAATTGTATTAGAAATTATTTTTTTTATACCCATTCGAATATTATTATACATGTAGAATTATAAAAATATATTATAATATATTATGACATTGATGTGGCAAATAATTCGGGTAAGAAATTGAAAGATCTTGATATTTTTCTCTCTTCTAGAAAGAAAATTAAATTCAATATAACATATTAATTACACTTTTATCTTCTTAATTTTCAATTATTTGTTAAAAATCTACCTTTATCTTCTAAATTTTTAATTATTTATTCAAAATTTACCGACAATAAATATAGCCATGCAAACGACGTGATTTTTTTTTAAGGGTTAATCCCAAAAAACCCATATACATTTGCTGAATTTCCCAAAAAGCCACGCCACTTTCATTTTTCACTAATTTCCCACTTTTCTGTTAACCGCTGTTAAGCCACGCCACTTTCATTTTTCACTAATTTCCCACTTTTCTGTTAACCGCCGTTAGTATTCCTGTTCACTTCTGTTAAGTGTTTAAATCAAAAGGGCAATATTGTCTTTATACTATTTTAATTATTTTCTTAATTACAAAATTTTTAAAATTGAAATGAAATGAAAAGATGCAGAAGAATCCAACAAAACAAATCAAACCAAAAGCCAAAAATAATTTCACATCACAAAAACCCGATTAAATCACAACAAACCAGTGCACCTAGCATCATCTTCATCAAAACCCACAAGAACAGGTTAAGTTCACAAGCACACACCTAGAAAGAAAAATTAAGAAAAGAATCAAAACCCACTAATACAAGTTAATTTTACAAGTAGAGAATCCACATCATACCTAGAAGGAAAAATTAAGAAAAGAAAATCAAAACCCACAAAAATAATCCAACTTTAGAGGTAGAGAATCGATGACACCCAACAAAGAAAATCGAGATCAGACAAGAGGAGCAAACATGAGGAGGAAGAAGAAATTAATTTCAAGTTTAGTGAAAGGAACAAAGAGTCTACAATTTATTTGTTACAAATTCTTTTTGTTGAATTTTCTAAAGTTTTCTCTGTTTTTTGTCAAAGAAAAAATTCACAACAGGTAAAAATTGTTGATGATAATAGTGATGATCAAAAACATTAGTCTTCTCTTCTTCATCACAACTCTTTCATCTTCTATTACGTTGGAGAATAAGTTGTTGACACTTTTCTTGAAAATGAAAAAAAAAAGTTTTAATTTATTCAATTGGAATGTGATTGAGCAATTTTTGTGAAGAGGAGCTAGACAGTTGTTGGAGGTGAGAAGAAACAGAATATTTAATTTGTGAATTTGGAGGAAGAATAAGAATGATGTCGAATATACACCTCGGTAGTCGTCGGAGGCTGGATGTCGTGGGTATGGAAGAATGGTGGCGTTAGACGATGGCATTGCACAAAGAAGATGTGGCGGCGGCTAGGGTTTTCTAATGGAAGTAGATGAAGATGAGATGATTCCACCTTAATTTAATTTTATTTTAATTAGTTTGCAAATAAATAAATAAATAGGAGTTACTTAAACAATTAATATTTTTTTATTTTTTAATCGAGGAAGAAACTCAAAAAAAATTAAATCTTTTAATTTTTATTTTTAAATAAAAATTATTTGTAAAAAGACAAAATTACCCTTTCAAAAGGGAAAAAAATCAGGTTGACACAAATAGTACAGTGACTGTGACGACAGTTAACAAAAAAGTGGGAAATTAGTGAAAAATGAAAGTGCTGTGGTTTTTTGGGAAATTCAGCAAACGTATATGGGTTTTTTGGGATTAACCTTTTTTTTAAAATACCATATTCTATTTCCAATGTAAAGTTGCCAACTCATTTAAATAAATATTATTATATTATTTTTATTAAATTAATTTTATCATGTGTGGTAGAGATTTAATTTAATTATTTTAGACGGTGACTACTGTCGATTATAGAATTGAAAAAGAAAGTTATTTTCAATTAATATTTTTAAATTTAAAATAAAGGTAAGAATATTTATCTAATGAATTGATATTGTAACGACAAACCCCCACCCTGGTAGAACAATGGTTAGGAATCTGACGCCACACAACAAATACAGAAATAAAACAATCGAATAAATAAAAAATACGAAAAATAGTAGTATATAGTCCAAAAGTCCAACAGTCCCAAAAATAGATAACAATACCAATGTCCAGCAATGTCCAATACAACTCCTCAAATAAAAATCTCAAATACAATCCATGAATCAAATGTACGAAAATATCCTAACAGTAATAAAAAAAAATAGAATGCTGATGTATGTCGTGATCTGTAAATGAGACAGCGCCTAAACAATTGGGGTACCTGCACTCAACCTGGGATTTATTCCCAGATTACAGAATAGGAAGAAATAAAGAAAAATGTTAGACTATGAATTAGTCTAAGTTAGTGCTCACGTTCCAACATACACATACAGAGTGACCTAGACTCGACTCTAACATGGGAGCACACAATGCAAGGCTCTACAGACTCCCTAGAGTCAACTATATCAGTCAACACACCAAACATCCTACCAATCAGTCGTTTATTGTTTATCTTTCTTTAGTCGAAACCAAATTGTCTGTTAACTATTTATTTGTTCAGGTTCCATTATCATCCTAAAACAGGCTCCTAAAATTCACGGTCTAGGATCCTAATATTCTTATAGGGCGCTAGGAATAAGTGTTAGGGGGTTCCGCTAGGAATATTCTTAACTATTTAACTAAACCAGATTTTTAGTTAAAGCTTTATGTGGAGGTTTCGTCATTAAAATTCCGTATTTAACAGTGAGTCCGATTATTTAACCTTAAGGATTATAGTTACAACTGATCGAAATGTCAACCAGTTTGTGATCACTTAATTAAGTCCAATTCAGGCATCAAACACAGTTATTTACTATCCATTAACAATCCAGTAACACAAACCAGCAACCAAAAACAGATTCTTAATTACAGTTTAACCAGTTATTTAACACAATTATGCCCAAAGCAGCTAACATGGAAAACGAGATTTCAATAGCAGTAACAGTATGGCCGAAGCCCAGTAAACAGTATCAGTGTAGTAGTTTCAACTACAATCAGTATAGGCACTTCAAGCCAATTATTTCAGTAGTGAGGATCCTCTATCCCTAGGCATGCCATACATTCTACTAGTAGACTGACTAAGGGCAAAACTCACAGTTTTGTTTATTTACCGTTTAAACCAAATTCGTTAGATACCAATTATCAATTTCAGTGTATGTGTTTTATGAAATCCGAGTGCAGTGAAGTCTTATTTTGTTAATATTATTAACTTAACAGGTAGTTCATCGTGTTCATAACCATCGTTAAATAGGCAGTTTAAGGGACAGTTTCACAAATCAGAATACACGACACATGCATAAACAACCAACATACAGCAAACATAATTTCGGACAAAAAACGAACCACTAACCTAACCACAGATCACGACAGTCCGAGCAGAAACCGACCTATGCCGCTGCTTGATCAGCCTCTTCGTCCGGTGCTCCTACAGATTGTTACACAAACAAATAAGTACTACTGCAGCGAAGCGTAAATCAATTCGAACACTGGTTCGACAGACCAGAACCAACCCGATCAAACCCCCTTAAAACTCATATTCGAACCCTAACCTCTTACCGTGATTCACACCACCGTGATTACGACTACCCTCGCGAACTCAGAATCCGAACGCTTAAAGTCTCTCGACCAACCAAACCTGAATGACAGAACCCACTTAAAACCCTGAAAGAACGATTTTCGTTCAGCAAAAACCTAGAATGGTACGAGAGAACTTACCGAGAATTGTCTGATTTCGAATACGGAGAGAGCTCTAACCCTAACCGAGCCGTGGACAGAACAGGACAGAACCTGAATGAACCCGAATTCAGGACCGAAAAGACGCAAGAAGACAAACAAATCGAAATAAAAACAGGACGGAAAGACTTACCCCAGACACGTCGGAACTCTAACGCAGAAACACTTCGCCGGCCTCCTCACAGAAGTCTCTCTGCCTCTCGATTTATGTATAACCGTCTAACCCCCTCTAACACCAGAAAATCGATTTAACCCCACTGACTCAGGAATAATTATAAATTTAACCATAATTCTAGAAAAATTCTAAATAAACCCCTATATTTCGACAGAATCTACTAAGCCCGAAAACGGTCAGTTACAAATATAATTATTTTATAAATTTGTGATTATAATTGATTTAAAATATAATATATTATCTTTTATTGGTATTAAAAAATTTTAAGATAACATAATGATAATATAAATTTTTTAAATTATTTTTTTAATATTTAAATATTATTTATTTGTAAATATTAGAGTTTATCTTAACATTTTAAATATTTTAAAATGTAAGTATTTTTTATATTTCATTAATTCATATGATTGGTAAAATAATAAATTAATTAATAAAAAATACATAATATATAATTAAAAAATAAAAATAATTTATTCAAAATCATAGAGTAAAACAAATATAATATTTATAGAAATACTAATGTGAAACCGTTCTTATAATATTAATATAAATAATAAAACTTGTTTTAACATATTTTAATTAATATATATATATATATATATATACACACGTATTTGAAACTAATGTTGTAAGAATATCATTCTCGAGTTTGATGACTTAATGATAATAAGATGCTTCTATAGATGGAGGAAAGGTAACAATGACATTCAAACATGGGATATTAGGCTGAGTACTATTCCACAGCCATATTTCGAGATGCTGCTAAAAGAGTTGGATTAATGGAGCAGTGCTTGCGTCTTTGACATTGAAATAGAAAAAATAGACTGTCTACTTTTCCAAATTATAAATAAATAAAATGAATATTGTTACATTATATATATATGTATAAACGTGAACGAAAAATATGAATGAAAAATTATTTACCGCTAATATAAGTTTCGTATTGATATTGTATGTTATGTTGATTTTGGTCACCTACCATCATAAAAAATAAAAATAAAAAATATATTAAAATTATATAGAAAAACAAATGAATAAAGAACACTAGAATATAATCATACATAGATTAATTGAGATAATGAATATATATTAGAAAGAAGATTGATTTGGTATAAACTCTATCACGTAATAAAGATAATTTTGAATTTTGAATATTTATCTTCTTAATTTAAATTTATTTTTCAAATAAATTAATATAAATATTAATTTAAAAATAATAATTTATTATCATTTAATTTTTAAATTTAATTTATTTGGCCGTTCAAATTTAAAATTAATTTGTTTAATATATATTTAAAAGAAATTAAAGATATACTCCCTCCGTTTCAAAATATTTGCAACATTTCCTGTGGGCACGCTATCCAATACTTAACTTCAACTGCAAATATCTTTAATAATACATAACTAAAAATTATATAAATTTCATATTTGAAAAATAGACCTCACGACGAATAAAACAAAATCCCACTTTACTATATTTTTTCTTATATATAAAAAATAACATATGAAAGAAGATTGATGCATGAATAGTGTACACTATTCAAATGTTGCAACTAAATCACAACGGATGAAGTATATTTTTTAATTATTGTTAAATTCACTGAATTTATAATTATATTAATTGTTGATTTTAATTAGTAATTAATATGATTATGTGAATTATTTTTAATATTACATATTAATTATTATTTTTAATTTATATTTATCATAAAATTGTTGATTGAGTTTATAAAACTACACAAAATTTTTAAATATTTTATATTAATCTTAGTATTAATTTTTTAATATATATAAAATACCGCAGCTATCTTTATAGCAATTATTTATATTATCATGATAAATAAATTATTATTTTTTAAATTTTTTATGTATCATAAATTTAATAATGTGGAATGATTTAATAATTTTTATTTTATTTAAATATATTACAATAATTATTTTTAAGTTATAAAACAAATTAAAGACAATTGTTGTCTAATTAATACAAATTTGTTGTCCGATTTTAAGTTGTCTTGAAACTTTTTTATATATAGGGAGAAAGAGAGATTCTCTACAAATTATAATAACTTAACTAAGATGAATGAACCTATATATATAATGGATGTAGAAATTTGATTTGGAATGGAATTCCAAAATATAATAGAGATAAATATGAATTGATCTGAATGTCGGAGAGAAATTGTTAAACGTGAATTTAGATATTAATTTTTATAATTTTAATTTATTTTAAAATTAATCTATTTAATTTATTTTGAAATTAATTTATGTAAATTTTAATTTTAAAAAAGTTTTAATTTATTATTTATCAAGTTTAAAAGACAATTTTTGTTCAATTAAAATAAAATTACTGTGTCAACCGAGTATTGTCCTGAAACTTTTCTACTTTTATATATATATATATAGATAATTGAAACTCATGTCCATCTAATAATTAAAAAAAAGTATTTATTTATTTATTTTTTAAAAACTTATAATTAAAATCCTAAATTTTCTAAAAAGTGCAAATCGCTCGCATCATATCTCTTTTTCTCTTCCTCTTTCTTATTTTCACAATCACTCGACAATCTCAAACGAATTTCAAAAAAAGAAATTCTTTATTTATCAAGGTAACTCCAAATTTTCACACACACATATATATATATATATATATATATGTGTGTTAAAATTATTTATTTATTTAGTTTTATATATTAATTATCGTAACTATGATAAATTCTTGAAAATTAGCGTAAGAAATTATTCATGAGTTGAATATAATATTTGTGTTTTTTTTTGGTGTAATGAGAACTTCAAACATTAATAAAATTTATATTTTTTGACTATTTATTTGAAGTTTTAGTTTAAAAAGTGTCAGGGTTGTTGTTTTATTTTAAATTTATTTTATTTATAATTTGGATTCATTTTGTGATTGAATGAAATTTTATCATATTATTCTTTTAAAATATTATTATGAAGATATGGGTATACCCATGGATAAAGTCATATCCGCGGTTATATACCTATATCCTTACCAGGTTAAATTAAAACGATATTAAAAGGATATGAATAAAAAAAATTAGAGGATAAGGATATGGACATTGATATATCGGCTCATATCCTGCACATTGTCATCCCTACTTATTATTACTTATAATATTTGATAAATAAATAAAAAAAACTGCATTAATCTATTTTATTTTATTTAAAGTTTGATATAAGTCTTATTTTATATTTTTTAAAAATATTTAAAATAAATAAATTTAATATATTTATGTATGTTATATATTAAAAAAAATAAATATGTAATACAATGGTCAATTTTGTCTCGATAAATTTATTATTTATATATTTTTCTATACTAATTCAATTGATTCATAATGTACAGAATATCTATATAAAAATCGGCTTAAAAGTGAAAGAAATAAAAATTTAAGCTACCTATAAATGAAAAAGAATAAAGTCAGTCCATTTTTTTTTTTATTTGTGAATACATATTCAATATCAATACCTCTCTTTCATCTTTTTTTCTTTATGTGATAGTCTTTTCTATCCTCTTTTAATAGTATTTTCTGGTCTTTATTACTTCTTTTGAAATTAATTATTAAATAAATATTTAATTTTAATTTTCTCCGAATACTAAAGATGTTAAAAACAAAATGTCTCAATATTCTTTTTAGGGATATTTCCATTTTACCAACATAGATTTATAATATTATTAAAAAACTTCCATTGTTTTATTTTTAGCAAAAAAAAAAAACAAAAAAAATTCATTTTTTAGAATATTCCATCCATTTTACTGTTCATCCGTTAATGGATGAATAGTAACCAAGGGTATGTTGGTAATTTCAAATTTTGTCATTTTAAAAATTAGTTTTAAAGAAAAAATTTATTAAAAAAATCGAGAAATTAAAAATTACAAAAATACCCCTAAGTACTGTTCATCCACAGACGGATGAATAGTAAAATTGACCGACTCTGTTAAAAAGTGGTTTTCTTGGCCAAAATTAAAATATTGAAGGTTTTTTGACTAATTTGTAAAACCTGCAATGGTAAAATAGAAATATCCATTCTTTCTATTGATATTTTGACTTTTCTTCTACTCCCCCTCTATTTACTATCTCATTCATTCTTTCTCTTACTAAACATCTCATCCATTCTTCTTCTTACTAAACACTATAAATCAATGACATTGTTCTCTCTCCCTCTCTATATCTCTATTTTATTTTTCTATCTCCATTTTATTTTCTATGTCAAACTCATCACAAACTTTCTTTTTTACTTTATATTTTCTTTTTAATTAGCCGTATCATATTTATACTGTTTCTATAATAGTTTTTGAATTTGTAATGTGTTTATTTATTAAATTTTTACTATTTCCTAATTTTATTTTTTTTTAATATTTTATTTGATTTTTGTAAATGATATTGATATGATTTTGATTTTGTTTTAGGTAAATGTTCATCATCACCGTATGAATTGAGATAATCATGTAATTATGTAATTGATTGCATGTTCATACTTGTATACATCCTATATGTGGAAAAGAATTAACATAAAAATTAGCCTAGATTCATAGAGTTAGTTAAGAGAATTTGTGTTATAAATCCCTCTGTATACATCTATTGTAATCAATCAAGTTTTGTCCATTAAACTTTTTCATTAGATTACCAATTTACATGATATCAGAGCACTATTTCTAGTGACTCTGCAAAACCGCCCTTTTTCTTTTTGATGTAATACAATCATCGATCAGCCATGTCCGACGTAACATCTTTCAAAAGTTTGGATCCCTTAAATCGTTACTATGTGCATAATTCAGATCAACCGGGACACATGCTCATCCTGACAAAATTAAATGGTGCAAACTATTAATCATGGAGCAAGGCCATGATTCACACGCTAAGTGCGAAGAACAAAATGAGGTTTATCGATGGAACTTTCAAGAAGCCCTCCGACAAAGCATCACTTCAGAACTCACATCATGGAACCAATGTAACAATATGGTTCTCTTTTGGATTGCACATTCCGTGGAGCCAGATCTATTTGAAAGCATTATTCATGCCACCAATGCAAGGCAAGTCTAGGAAGACTTGCGTGACTAGTTTGCACAACGAAATTCTACCCTAATATTTCAAGTTCAAAAGGCCATTATTTGCATATCACAGGATTCCATGTCAGCTATTGTCTATTACATAAAAGTTATGGCGCTTTGGGTAGAATTTGAGACCTATCATACGCCTGCTACTTGCGATCAAGCCAAACTTCACAATGACGAGAAGGAAGAGGATAAACTCATGCAATGTCTCATGGGCTTAAACGACGTCTATAGCATCCCATATTAAGACATTGTTGAAAGGAATTGAATTGCTACCCTTATCACCAATGTGCTTATTTTTCTCAGGAGTCCAGAACTTGAAAACTCCAAAGTTAAGCATACTTCGCTTAGAGCAATCTTGGGATGAGTAACCTTTTAGGAAGTTTTCCGAAAAGCATGCGAGTGAGGACAAAGCATGCTGGAAAGCATAATAGTAGTCTGTGAGGCTAGTGGTCAGCCTTAAGACTGGTCATGTAATGAGGTGATGCCCCGTCACCGCGCCCCAGGTCATCTGGGGGCGGGGGCCGAATGTTGCAACATCTACAAGTTAATTCGATCAAATATTCTAATAATGACACCTTTACCAAATGTGAGGAAAGTTTACTCCTCAGGTCATTCAGGGGGAGAAACGATAATGATTGTTATCAGAAACTCTAGAATACTTTTCGATCGTTGTTGCAGTTCCGAACATATCGAAGTTTTCAAAGTCTTCAAAGGATAAATGTTGTGATCATTGCAACACAGATGGACACGCCATTAACGAGTGTCGGACACTCAAATTCTTTTGCAATTTTTTGTAATAAAAAGGGACACACAGAGGATCAATGCCGAATTAAAACCCCCAATTAGAATTCTCGCAATTCTTCACTGAGACATGCCGAGGAAGAAGCTCTAGTTCCTCGGCTAATGCGGCTAATGTTCCCAACTAGGCTAATGGTTCTTCTTATGTACCCAGCATCTCTCTGCCAGGATTTACTCTAGAGCAAATTTAGCAATTGACCATTACTCTTTCAGCCATGAGCCAGAATCCTACTGGTAATAATGATGCCTACATGAACTCAGCAGGTAGTTCATCCATCCAATTTGTCAAATATCCTTCTTTCGATTGTCGATAGCGGCGCCACAGACCATATTATCAATGATGTTTCTCGCTTAACTCATGTTAAAAATTCCTACATCTCTAGTATAAACCTTCCTACAAGCACTACAACACCCATCTCACACACTGGCACTTTTTCATTTAACAAAGATGTACAGTTAGAGGATGTCTTATATGTGCCCTGCTTTAACCTCAATTTACTGTCTATTAGTCA
This sequence comes from Cardiospermum halicacabum, assembly GCA_031304145.1. NCBI lineage: Eukaryota > Viridiplantae > Streptophyta > Magnoliopsida > Sapindales > Sapindaceae > Cardiospermum > Cardiospermum halicacabum. Next base: position 14,988,261 of record CM062395.1, read on the forward strand.
TTTAACTAAAACTCTCAATTATTGCATCATACTCTTTTCTGACTTTTGTATTTTGCAAGATCTGGCTACGAGGAGGATGGTTGGCTCGAGTAGTCAGTGTAAAGTTCTCTACTACATGTCATCAATTACGCCATCTCTAATAGTTATGCATGTCCTACATACACTCAATTTGTGGCATTATCGCCTCGAGCACCCTTCATTGTCACGACTGAAGTTACTCTATGTTTTTAATAATAATATTTCTCCATATACTTGTGATGTCTATTCCATTGCTAAACAAATACACAAACATTTTCCCACTATTTCAATCTCTTCTAAATAACCTTTTGATCTTGTACACTGTGATGTATGAGGGCCATATAAAATTTCTACACATGCCGGTGCACAATTCTTTTTAACCATTGTGGATGATTATATATGTTGTACGTGGGTATTCCTCATGAAAAATAAATCTGAGGCATCGCGACTTTTAGAATTTTTTTAAAACTATGTTCATACTCAATTTCACTAGTAAAACCATTCGAGTGGATAAGGGCACTGAATTTTTGCATGTGTACTCATTTTTCCAATAGAATGGAACTGAACTCTAGCATTCTTGTATTTATACGCCTCAACAGAATAGGATCGTTGAGCAAAAACATCATCACATATTAACAGTGGCACGCTCCCTTCTTTTTCAAGCTCACTTACCCCTCACTTTCTAGGGTGAATGCATCCTCACCTCCGTTTACTTAATCAATCGTTTGCTCTCTCCACTCCTTTCCAACAAAAACATGTTCGAGGAACTATACAATCGTCCACCCAATCTTGACCACTTACAGGTTTTCGGATGTGAATTTTATGCAACTACAATATTGCATAAGACCAAATTTAATCCCCAAGCAGTCCGTTATGTTTTTCTTGGTTGTCCACGCAGACAAAAAGGTTACCAACTTTATGATTTACACAATAAGAAATTTATGGTCAGTAGAGATGTAACTTTTTTTGAAGAAAAATTTTCATTCTCTCAGTCTATTTCCACTTCTCCCATTATACCACCCAACAACCCTTCCTTGTTGCCAAACCTTTATGCCGATTTCCTTCCCATTCGCAATTCTTTCCCACCTCTTTCAATACCCTTTGATCATCCTCTTGATTCTCCAAACATATCCCCCAATTCCTCTCCATCCTTATCTCATACACAATCACCTTCTTCTTTTTTGCCTACATATTCCTCTTCCGACTTAAACTCCTCGCCCCGTCCTCTTCTCGAAGACGTTCGTGATCACCACCCACTAGTCTGGTACGACATTTATGTGATGACTGCTTTCACTGATCAATCAATCTATGGCTCATATTCTCCCAAGCATGGAATTAGGTATCCCATCTCCAAATACCTTTCTTTTTCATGTTTTTCATCCTCTCATCTTGTCTTCTTAGTAGCTATCATAGTCACTCTCAAACCCACGAGTTATGAGCAAGCATCAAAGTTACCTCAATGTCAGAAAACTACGGCTATCAAACTCAATGCCCTCCAACGCAATAACATATGGTCACTGGTCCCTATACCTCACGGTTACAAAGCAATTGGTTATCGTTGGGTCTACAAAGTGAAATATAATTTTGATTGGACCATTGGGGGTTACAAAGCATGTATGATTACTAAAATATTCACCTATGTCGAGGGCATTGATTATAAGGATACTTTTTCACCAACCAGAAAACTTACCACACTTCGTTGTCTCCTTGCCATGGTGGTGGCTCACAATTGGTACCTTCATCAACTGGACGTACAAAAGGCATTCTTGCACGGTGATGTCCATAAGGTTGTGTACATGAATTTACCTCCGAGCTATAGCTAACAGAGGGAGAACATTGTTTGTCGGCTACACAAATCCTTCTATAGCTTGAAGTGGGCAAGCCGTAACAGTTTTTAACCTTTTCTATAGCTCTTAAGTGTTCAGGTTTCCAACAATCAAAGGTCGATTATAGCCTTTTCACCAAGTCTCATGGTGATTCGCTTACTGTTGTTTAAATATATGCCGATGATATATTAATGACTGGAAATAATATTCAGAAGATCACAAACCTAAAGTCTTTTATTCTCAAACGCTTCATGATAAAGATTTAGGTGAGTTGAAATATTTTCTTGGAATTGAGTTTTCACGTTCAAAGAATTGTATTTTCATGTCACAAAGAAAATACATAATGGATGTTTTGCAAGATTCGGAGTCTCACTATGACTAAACTAGAAAAATTTTCAGTGGAACGAAATGTAAAGCTGACTCTTAGTGACACTGAATTGCTTCGTGATCCAACCAAGTACTAAATACTTGTTGGTCGCCTTATATACTTGATAGTAACTAGGCCAAATACAGTATTCGCAGTGAGAACTTTGAGTCAGTACATGCATGAACCATGTCATCCTCATTGGATTGCAGCCTTAAAGGTTCTTCGGTACATTAAGGGAAATCTGAGACAAGATTTATATTTTTTTCCAGCAGGTAACCAGTTGCATGTTACGACATATAATGATTCAGACTGGGCTGGGTGTTGTTCCACACGTCAGTCAATTTTAAGATATTGTGTGTTTCGTGGCTCATTACATATTTCATGAAAGTCCAAAAAACAGACCTATGCTTCAAGGTTCTCTGCAGAAGCCAAATATAAAGAAATGCCATAATACTTGTTTGGAGCTAACTTGGTGCGTTTCATTTTACACGATTTAAAAGTTCCATTATCAATTCCTTCGGTGTTATATTGTGATAATCAGACTACATTACACACTGATGCGAACCCTGTTTTTCATGAGCGAACAAAGCACATAGAGATCGATTGTCACATTGTTTGCGAGAAGTTGCAAGCCGACATGATCAAGTCTTCATATGTTTGTACCCGAATGCAACTGCGCAATGTCTTCACAAAGGCGTTGGGGAAAGAACAGTTCAAAGTATTACGATTTAAGTTGGAAGGTCGAAATATCCAATCTCCAACTTCAAGGGGAGTATTGAGATAGTCATGTAATTACGTAATTGATTGTATTTCCATACTTGTATACATCCGATATGTGGAAAGAGATTAACCTAGAAATTAGCCTAGATTCATGGAGTTAGTTAAGAGAATTTGTATTATAAGCCCCTCTGAATACATCGATGGTAATCAATCAAATTTTCTCAATTAATCTTTTTCACCAGATTACAAATTTACAATATGGTCATCAATTTTCTTTATAATTAAATTTATAAAGAAGAATTCAAATCTGAAGAGTTTTCGTGGAGATAAGTTGACAGTAACACATTGACATGGACCCAACACAGACATGAGACATAATAATTTTTAAAAAAAATTAGAACACGACACGGTTTTGACTTGACTGTTAAAATAATACAAAATAATATTTATATACTGAGTAAATAATTGACTGTATAATATATGCACTTGTACTTTTACCTTAAACTTATACTTTTACCTTAAAGTATACAATCGAGTGTATAAATCCAAAAATAATGTTAAATCATCAACATTCAACATTTAGTTTATGGAATTATTAGAGTTTTAATTTGATTTTGAGTATTTTGAACAAATAAATTGACAGGTGACAAATGGAGATTTTTCAGAATAAAGTATAAAATAAAATAATTGATTAAACTAATTAAAGTGTCGGATATTTGTAGGACACATAAAGTGGCGTGTTGGATACGCGTGTCCAAATATTTTATTTTATTTTTTAATTTAATTAATGAACATAGTTTGAACAAAATATCATTGAGTAATTGTCGCGCAGTTAAAGTGTTCGAGATGTGTCTAATACAACATACTCACATCTCTAGAAGTATTCGTGTAATATAAATCCGCGCTTATTTTTATCTGGTCTCTTTCTTTTATTTATTTATTTATTTATTTATATTCTCTTATTATTTTTTTAATTAATTATTTCATGCTTTGATTGTGTTTATTAAGTTTGGTTATGATGATTTTAAAAATTGTAAATTATATCATATTTTGTTTGATTTTTTGGTTTTTTTTTTTTTTTTAAAATTTATTTATGTTTCGTTTGATTATATAATATGATTTTGATTTTATTTTGTGCAGTTGTTCATTAACGTTACACGTATAAATGTACGTCTATTTGCTCGTCATGGTCTTCTTCTTTTTTTTCTCTAACTTATTTTTAGTGTCTGTTTGGTACGACTTCTTTAAATAGATCTTTTAGCAGTAGATATTTTTATAATAGATTTTTTAGAAGTAGAGCTTTGAAGAATGAAAGTTTACATGTTTGGTTATCAATTAAAAAAGTACTTATCAAATTTAAAGTGTTTAGAAATATCACTTTTAAAAGTATTTTAAGACATTATAATTACTTAAAGGGTATTAGGTATAAATATTCACTTATTTTTTAATATTGAAATATATTTATTCATTGATTGTTATCATATAGGAATTCATAAAATGTACTTTAAATTTAAAATTTGGTTTAAATTTAAAATGCAAATTGAGAGTTAAGTATTGGAATATGAAATAATATCTACATGCAAAAAATACATGCAGTTACTATATTTTTTTTTGTTCGATTTTTTTTTTTTAAAATGAAACCAATTTAAATGTGAATATTATATATATATTTTTAAACTCAATTGAAAAGGAAAAATTCAAGTTACAAATATAATAATAATAATAATAATAATATTAATAGAAGATAAAGTTTTATAAAATCTTACAAATTTGTTTTATATAAAGATTTCACAAACTTTTATAAAAATTTGATTGTCGATTTAAAATTTTAAATTATCGTAATTTTATATATCTTAAAATAATAGTATTATGTAAAGTAAGTAAAATAAAGTATGGATTCATGAGTTATATATCATATATTATAAGGGTATAAAAGATATTTTGTATCTTTTTTAAAAAGCTCAAAAAGATCTACTCGAAGAAGCATCAAATTTGTGCTTCTCTCAGTAGATGATATTCTACTTTTTTAAACCCTCAAAAGATCTACTGCAATTTCTGCCAAACAACCAAAAATAAAAAAAGAAGTGCTTTTAGGTTTAAAAAAGCACTTTCACTCAATAGACAAGCCCAACCAAACATGCACTTAATGTAATGTTCTATATTTTCATTGTGTTTTGAATTTGGTTATAATTTATAGATATTTATACAATTGTGATATTTTGAGTATATAATATTTAAGTTATTTATTATATATTATTAGTATTATTTATTTATTTATTTTTTCATATTGTATATGTCTGGAGCTGTTTGTGATGGTAAAATAATTACTTATAGTGAAATTTCAAATCTGTCCCTTCTCAATTCTAAATTTATATATAAGGCCTGTTTGTGATTGTTTTTGCTTTTGACTTCTGTCTGTAGAAGAAAAGAAGTGGAAGCCATTTTCAGGAAGCTAATATTATTTACTTCATCTGGAAGAGCTTTTGAGATGGCAAAAGCACTTCTGCCAGTTACCCAAACACCATCTAAAACAGCTTTCAGAAGTCAGAAGTAAAAAAAGTCAGAAGTTAGTCTATCCAAACAGACCCATAAAAAATAATATATAAATATAAATTTGGGATGGATGAAAATTTTTCTCAGATTTTTACCAGTATTTGATGGTGTTCACTTATGTTTATGGATTGAATATAGAAGTTTTTGTGCGTTAATCATATACATGTATATATTTGAGGAAGTCTTTTGCTGTTCTTCCTTACGTTTTCCTTCTGTTGTATAAATGGTGGTAGATCTCCCAATTGTGTCCTTTGATTAATGGGTCTAAACATTCATCAACTATAAAGAATATAAGGATTGAAAATCACCATCATTTTATGATCCAACGGTTGGGACTCTTTCCCCTCTTCACCCATTTGTACAGTTTTTTTTACACTTATTATTTATTTATTTTTTATTTCAATATTACTTTGTATTATTTTTTTTCTTTAATTTAATACAATAGTGATGGTTACAAATATAATTGACTTCAAATAAGGATGCGTATCTTCCCCTATCATTTTAAATTTTATTAGAAATTTAATTAACTAAATAATCAGTTATTTATTTAATTAATCTAATTTTAACTAAATTAATTATTCCATATTTCAATTTATATGTTTTTTAACTTCATAAAATACCTATTTTAAATGAGGACACTTTTTATTATTTTTTTAAAATTATTTGTAAAATATATAAAAATATATCCATAAAAATTTTCACTAACTATATATATATATATATATAATAAAATTTTGAAATAACATTTGAGTAATAATTATATAACATATTTATCATAGATAATAATATTAAGTTTATATTTTCTTAATTAAATAATTTTATAGTTATAATTATTAAATAATGACAAATTTATTACGCCATTAGAAAATAAGTTTGTGCTAGCATGATATTTAATAATTATATTTTATTATTTTATATAAAAATAATGTTCTATTAATTAAAAAATTAACTTAAAGAATTTTATAATCTTTTTAACTCTTACATTTATATACTTGGATACTCGAATAACACGACACCTAACCAATCAAAATTGATCACATATATATATATATATATATATATAAAAGCACAAAATATTTGATTATTTAATCTTTAGTTATTTATTGTTATTATTTTATTTTTTACAATGGCAATAATGTTTTTTTAATATTATGACAATTAATAGGGTCAATAGTTATTTTATATCATAATATTATAATTAAATCAAATAATAATAAATTAGTGTAAATGATATTATTGTATTGTTTATTGATAAAAATAAATTAAAATCGTCATTTAGTGGAATATTAAGAGAGTTGGAGATGACATATTGGAACCAAAATTAGAATTTCAAATAAAAAGTAAAGCATAGAAATAAACAATACTAAATATAAAAAAGCAAAAAAGATAGAATATATTGATAGAGAGATTAGAGTAATCTTATTATTTATTATCGACCGAATATAAGGATAAAACATTAACAGAAAATAGGAAAAACTAATAAATAATCTGAAAAAAAAAAAAATTAAACGAAATTACATTTTGCTGTAAAATAAATAATAATAATAAAAAATCTAGAATAATAAGAAAACTAAAATAGAAAAAGAGAGTCCTAAATTTTAAAAAAAAAAATCGTAGTATATGTTAAGTAATAAGAAAATTTTTTGAAAATATCTTTAAAATACCAAATAGAGAATTTAAAATAATAAGGAAAAAAGAAAAAATAAATAAGAATTCAACCAATTTAGAGATAATCATAATTTCATTAAAAAAATGGTTGAATATATATTTTAATAAAAACAATTGAAAATTAGTAAAAAAAAAAAAAGTAACAAACAAAAAAAGATCCGACTTCATTCAATCATTTCAGTGATAACATTTTCATAAAACTCAAATAAAAAAATAAATCAAATTTCAATATAACATTTCAATATAACATTATATTTTTATTACTTTAGTAAAAGTAGGACAATTTTCTATAAATCACAAATTGAAAAAAAAGAAAGACATGATAACTATTTAGAATTTTTCCTGTTACTATATCTTTGTGCTGATATTGTGAGTAGTTCAACCATTTCTGCAGATAAGATTTTAATTTTTTCCATACAATGTATTTATACAGCATGTAGCTTTAGTTGTGAGATATATAGAAATATATCTTACTCTTATTATTATTTTTTTATGGTATCAGAGCTAATGTCTTCTACCACTCCAACCACAACTCCAATCCTATCTACCACCACAACTTCACGCCATACATTCTCGATCAAACTAAATAACAAGAATTACTTAGCATGGAAGATACAATTTTTGCCATTGCTCAACTACTAGAATTTGATGAGATTTGTTAACAAATCCAAAGCCATCAACCACCCTTCTTAGAGGTACTATTCCTAATCCCATATATCAAACGTGGTTTCAAAAAGATCAAATGCTATTATGTTGACCATTACCTTCTCTATCTGAGGAGGTTTTTCCATACATTGTAGGGATGGCATTATCTTTTAATGTATGGGCTGCCTTATCCAACATTTTTGGCTCTGTTTCACACAACCGACAATTGCAAATCAATATTGAGTTGCAAGAACTTAAAAAGAATGATCTTATTGTCTCTCAATATCTCCAAAAAGCAAAATTACTTGTCGATGAATTAGCCTCAGCTGGTACTATGACCAATTCAGAGTTCAATGTTATTATTTATAGAAATATTGAGAGTGAAGAATATCATAATATCATCACTGCTCTTAATCTTAGGTCAGAAGCAGTCAATTCTAATGAGTTACGTAGGCACTTATTAGCTCATGAAATTTTGTTGAAGATCAATCATGAACAGCCGCCAGTTGCACATCTTGCACAACATAATAGCTGGTCGTACATGCCTTATTTTCTTGGTTCCTAACATGTTTCTTCATCAAAATCTTTTGTCAATAGTAGCTCTAACAACTTCAATCAACCCAAGTATCTATAGCCATGCAAATATTGTGGTCCATGTCAAATTTGTAACTTGCAGAATCATACAGCTGATCATTGTAGGCGTCGATATGAACCACGACCAAGACAAAATTATGGTACTACTCAAGTCAATTTCTCACAGGTTAATAGACCTCCTACTCGTTCAGAAACTGGATATCCTTGGGTGTTCGATTCTAGAGCGAATTATCATGTTACACTAGATCTCGCATCGCTTCATATTTCAAATGATTATATGGGTAATGATCAGCTTAAGGTTGGTAGTGGTCAAGGATTAGATATTGAGCATGTTGGTAATGGTTATGTTTCCTCTTTCTCATTAAATAATGTTTTACATATTCCACGCTTAACTTAAAATCTCATTTCAGCTCATAAATTTTTTCCTTGACAATAAATGTTATATTGAATTTTGGTCTTCTTGTTTCTTTGTTAAGGACCGGGAAACACATAAAATTCGATACAAAGGAATGAAAAGAAGAGGTTTACATGTTATGCCTACTAGTGAAAAGAAGGCACTTGTGACGACTTCACTTACATTTGATGATGGGCAGAAAAAATTATGTCATGTAAATTCTTAAGTCGTGTTTAGTGTTTTTCAGAGAAATAATTAAGGTCTACTACAACATCACTACATTTTGGAATGTAATTCTTGTCGTATGGGCAAACTCACTCGTAAATATCTTCCTCTTATTCATCATTCCAGCCAACAGCCCTTAGAGTTAAAATATTCAGATGTCAGGGACCGTCTCCCATTCTTTCAAATTTAGCTTTCAAGTATTTCCTTGTATTTGTTAATGATTATACTCGTTTTACATGGGTATATTATTTGAAAAATAAAAGTGATATCTTTCTTTCATTTGTCAACTTTAAAACGTTGGCCAAGAAACAATTTAATTGTCAAATTAAAGCAGTTCAATTTTATTTTGGTGGTGAATTCCAAAAGCTTCATCCATATTTTACTTAGTTTGGTATACATCATTGTATTGCTTGCCCATATACACATAACTAAATGGTGTCGTTGAGCATAAAATTTGTTATATTGTTGATACAGGTTTAACTCTCCTTGCTCATAGTCTTGTTCCGTTCAAATATTGGACTTACACTTTTCAAATTGTTGTATTTGTCATTAACTTTCTTTCTACTGATGTTATAGATGGTCACAGTCCTTATGCTAAATTATTTGCTAGGCATTATGACTTTCGTACTCTTCATCCTTTTGGTTGCACTGTATTTCCTCTACTGCAGACATATAATTCTCATAATTTTTTTTTTTGCAGTGTGGCATGTGTTTATTTAAGCCCATCTATTCATCACTCTGGTAATATTTGTTTGGACCGGTCAACGAGATGAATTTATATTACTAAACATATAAAATTCAATGATCGCGATTTTTCATATCATCATCAAGTGACTACGCCACCTGTGTCTCAATCTTCACTACAAACTTGCCTTGACATATGGACTACATCTATAGGTACCTCTCTAATCTCTCCTATTTTATCTCCTTCTAGTACTCAAGCTTCTAATTTTCCTCCTACTACAAAATCTCCTAATTCTTTGTCTAGAGTATCTCCCATCATTCTAATCTTGATCCATCTTTTAATTTATCCCCAAGACACGATTCCCTACATCCAAATACCTTTTATTCTCTAGATCATGCTTCCCATAATGATACCACATTATCTACGTCTCCCGAAATCTCTATCCAACCATATTACTCTCCTGGTCATTCTCCATATAATAATTCTATATCTCTCTCTTCTTCTCCTTGTAGAACTCACTCTATGATTTTGCGTCCATCTACTATGATCTGACAGGTTGGGGTCGATATGCTCATGTTTCAACTCTTACTTCTTCTAGTTCTACTATTTGAGTATCTCAATATTGAACCTACCACTTACAATCAGGAAAAACATTTTTCTCAGTGGTAGGATGCTATGAAATTAGAGTATGATGCTTTATGTGCTACTTAGACTTGGGTCTTGGTTCCTAAATTGCCAAATGTTAATGTGGTCGGTAATAAGTGGGTCTTTTGTATCAAGCGCAAACCTGATGGTTCTGTCAACTGGTACAAACTGCGTCTTGTTGCTAAGGGCTACCATCAATAATCCGGTGTTGATTATGAGGAAACCTTCAGTCTAGTTGTCAAACCGATGATTATTCACACTGTTCTTTCCTATGCCACCACCTAGAATTGGTCTATTCACCATCTTGATGTCTCCAATGCATTTCTTCATGGTTTCTTGGATGTTGAAAATTTTATGGAGCAACCACATGGATTTATTGATTCTTAGCTTCCTACTCATGTGTGTAAACTTCAACGCTCTCTTTACGGATTGAAGCAAGCTTCATTTGCCTGGTTTGCTCGTCTGAGCTCTTTTCTCATATCGCTTGGTTTTACAACTTTCAAGACTGACATTTCCTTATTTATACACCATACTACTGCTAAGCATTTTTTTATTTTGATGATATTATCATAACTGGTTCTTCTCCTACTGTTGTTACTTCTATTATTCATAATATACAAAAGGAATTTCCAGTTAAGGATCTTGGTGATTTATCATATTTTCTTGGTATTGAGGTGACTCATATTTCAAGTGGGATGCTCCTTAGTCAACAGAAGTATGTGCAAGACTTACTCTCTTGCACAGGTATGGCTTCTGTTAAAGGTTGTTCTACTCCTCTTGCCACTGCTCCACCGTTTTCTAAGGTTGATAAAACTCCTCACTATGATGGCTCTCAATATCATCGAACTCTCGGTGCTCTTCAGTATGTTACACTCACCCATCCTGACATCTCCTTTTCTGTTAACAAACTCTGCCAGTTTATGCACTCCCCTACAGATGTTCATTGGAAGGCTGTTAAATGCTTACTTCAATACTTGTCTGCTTCTGTGTCTTATGGTCTTTATCTTAATCGTCACTCGACCTCTCTTTTTCAGTGCTACACTAAGAGTAATTGGGGGGATGTATTGATGCTCGACGTCCCACGAATGGGTTTGCTATTTACTTAGGTTCAAATTTGATTTCATGGATTTAAAAAAAAAATCAAATGGTAGCACATTCATCTGCAGGAATGAATATAAGTCTCTTGCAAATGGCACTTCTGAATTACTTTAGATCCAATATTTACTTTCAGAACTACACATTTGATTGCCTTCACCTCCTTTATAATGGTGTGATAATGTAGGTGCAATTTACTTGTCCTCTAATCCCGTATTTCAAGCGGACACGAAGCACATTGAATTGGATTTCCATTTTGTTCGAGAGCAAGTAGCAACAGGTCAATTACGAATTCGATATATCTATATTGATGATCAAATTATTGATATTTTTGCCAAGCCACTGTCTACTGCTCGATTATTAAGTCTAAGAAGCAAGTTGCGTCTTGTTTCGCACTCGGCATTGACTTGAGAAAGGCTATTAAGAGTTTTTCCTATTACTATATCTTTTTGTTAACATTGTCATACTTATCTGTTCTATGTTTGGCTGGGTTGTTAAGCAAAATCTGCTGATATTATGGGCAGATCAACAATATATGATGATAAGACTTTATTGTTTTCTATAGAACGTATTAATATAACATGTAGCTTCAGTTGTGAGATATACAGAAATATATTTTACTCTTAGTTTTCTTTTAATAACAACAAATATCTCAAATCTGATAGAATGGAACAAATATCTCATATTCAATTTAATGAAACACAAATACAAAAATAAATCAAATTTCAATCTAACATCATCTTTTAGATATTTTAGCAAAACTAGGACAATTTCTACAAACCACAAAATATGCAAACATGTTATGTCTTTAAAAATTTTCCATGTGATAGTTATGTGGCATTCACAGCAAATGAGATTTCGCCATGTGGAGTGAATGCCACGTCATTATGTGTCCTTCCCTTCACCTCATTATTTTTATATTAAATATTCACAACTTCTCTTTTATTTTTCTTAATCTATCTTCTCTCCTAATTTTCTTCTTTTCATTTCCTCTCCCAATCCATTATCTTCTCCAATTTTATCTCTCTCAATTCTCTCTTTTTGATGTCTAATCCATTCTCTCATCTCACTAACCTTCAATTTTTCTTTAATTGAAATACAAAACAAATCAATTGCATTTCACTTTATATATATATATATATTTTAATCTTTTTATTCATCTTGATTTTATTTTGAGATCTCGAGGATCAGGGCCCAATGGTGTAAAATGAGAAAAAGATCATATTGCGAAGACACACAAGAAGCAACAAGGTGGGAGTAACATCGGCAAATCAATAAATAAATGAATGTGAAAAGATAACTTCAACATAACTGAAAACTAAAACTTAGATAATGTAATCGAAAGACAATAAAAATGTAGTTAATGGTTATGATGTGCATTAAGTACAATAAATGTACCATGATAATTATGTCCCCTTTAGTTTACTATAAAAGATTTACGAATGAAGGAAAAGGGATTCAAAAATTCGTAATCTAGCTGAATTGCTGACAAAATTTAGTCTCGAAAGCTTCAACTTCCAAGATCCTACCATCTTAAACTAGGTATCCTTTTTCTTTAAGGGTATCTTGACTGTAGATCCTGTACCACTACATCTTCCTTTTTATGATAAGGCTCTCATTTCATTAGTTACATTAGGTTTTTCTTTTTTGTTTTTCCTTTTTGTGTTTATTCATATATTTTTTCATGTGTCGATCTGTGTTTTGTGATTTTCTAACTAGGTTTCGTGGGTTTGATGGTAGAGATCGATAAATCACACAGTATTCAACGTCAGAGGAGTGAGCTCGCTATGCCCTTCAAAGGCGCTATTTGATGATGATGCTCTCCTTTAGTTGGCTACACTAGGTTTCCTTTCTTTTGTTTTGTTTTGTTTTGTTTTGTTTGGTATCTTTTCATGTATTTTCTCATGTGTAAATTTGTTTATTTTCTTTCCTATTTTTGTTCTGTTCTCACTATCTACAATTCTTTTTTTTTTTTAATTTAATTTCTGCAAAACAAAGTGGAGAAGAAGGTCATAACTTTTTTATAATAAAAATTGTTGATTCTAGGCTATGTGTCGATACACCTGTCATATGCTCTAAATGCCATATGATGTAAGTGAAATTCTTATTTAGATGTATTTGCTTATTATAATGAAGTGCTGAGAATTTTAATTTATTACAGATTTCTAAGTGTATAGCACACTAATTGGGTAGAAATATTTTCACGTCCGCCCTATGAAAATGACTAAAGATATAGGAGATCGGTTATAAAGACTCTTGGAAAGTGTTGAAATTGAAATTTCATCTAATTTGAATGAATAATATACAATGAGAAAAGGTCATTACATCATGTATGAATGCAATTGATCATATTATTCTGAGTTATGTTGCTCTCTTTACTTGATTTCATAGGTTTTTTTTTCTTATAAATAGGGATTAGACCCGAATAGTGTCAAATTTTTCTCAACCCAACTCTTTTTTCACTTTCTAATATTTTTTAAATGTACTACAAAGTTTGGATGTAAAACATGAGATGAGTTGTTTAGGATGAATTAGCTAACAAATTGTTTGTCATGTATTTAAAATTTTCTTTATTTTCCCATTTCAGCTGCTCTTGCAATAGGTTGTTTAGTATGAATTAGTTATACTAGAACCAAAATAAGGACTAGCTATTTTTAGTCGAAAAGGCTTTACTTTGTAAATGGACAGTTACCGTATATAAATTGCAAGTTGAATATAGGTAGCTAAGCTAAAACCAAAATGATTTGTTGAAATCAGCGCCACATTATTACCAGCGAAAGGATGTTGAAGATAGTGAGATTATGTACCTCCATCTTTGATTTTTTTTTGTAAGAAATATATGCTTATAACATCAATTTCTTATCATTTTTTATTTGTGTCGAGTATGGAACCTTACATATGATATTTTGGAGTTTCTAATATATATTTGTTACATCAAAGACCAAAGAAAAGCCTAAGGGGTCATGCATCATAGAATTTACTTTTGGAGGTAGATATTGAACCGAATAAATGTTTTTCAAAGTTTTTGTCAATTCAATTAAGAATTACATGTTATAATTTATGAAAATGATGTCGGATAAAAACAACTAAGAAGAGAGTGAAGAGGTTATTAATTGAAGTAGATTTTTAATTTTTAAATGTTATGTATTGTAGGTATGAAAAATGCATCATCTACTAGGGATGATTCCGTCTGAAACACCATGGATGGATTAACAAGCTGTATTAAAAGAGTAGATCTAAAATCAATAGATTTTAAGGTGATCTGGGTCATTCAAGCAATTACTATATAATAGTCAAATATACCATATTTTTTAGAGGTATTTTTGGATTTTCCAAAGCCCCTCTAACTATGAATATCTGAATTTTAAAACTAACTACATGCACTCTTATTCCAATTTCTTTCAAATTTGATTTTTGTTACATGCTTTTATGTTATTATGTGTATTTTTTTTGTTTTTGTTACAGGTTACAACCAAATTTCTAATAATTTGGAACAAAAATTGCGTATTGATAAGTTAACTAAAGTAGTTTTCCTCACTTTTCGATGCTATTGTAAGAAAGATGTATGTTCTCTATTGTTAATCTCATAGAAGATTTGGTTGGTTGTTATGAATATAAAAATTTATTACATTTCAAATACATAAGTATGATGTGCTTATTGAAGATACAAATATCACAAAAGAATACATTTCACATGAGAATATATTTATTTTTATTATTTACTTTTCTTGGAAAAGAAAAAAGATGTGGATTAGTATATATATTTTTAAAAAAATCTAATATATTAGTTCTCTTTAGACTTTTGAAACATGAATAAATATTATTATTTTAGTGAAAATTTTATTAATATAATTTATTTTTTATATTAAAACTATTAATATATATATAACAAAATTTGAAATTATAAAATAATAATATATATTTTTAATATAATATAATTAGTTATTAATATATTTAATTATATATAAAATTAAAAAATATTATTATTGTGCTGGTTAAAGCAATTAGAAACCAAGTGCTTCCTTAGGCTGCAACTACCCATCTAGGGATCAAGTTCGGCACCTTTTGAGTCTCCTGAAGCAAATCATAAATAGAGTACAAGACAAATTCAACGAGACTCAATGAAACAGTTTAAAAAATGGAAACAACATGGAGCAAGTTCTTTGCATTGGGCCACACGAGATAGTGTCTGTTAGTTCGGCTACAGTGCCGAAATATTTGGAGAACTTCATAACAGTCAAAATTGACTGTGCTTCTTGGGTACAAATCATTTCAAACAACAAATCATTTATACTTATATGGAATGTATAAAATGTTTCAAGAGATTTTGTGTGTTTTAGGCTGTTTAAGACGACATGTTTGACAGTCTTTTTAGATGAACGAGTCAGTAAGAGATTCCAATGTAGCATATGTTGAAGCCATGGAGGAAAAAAGAGTGAACGACCATTCTCAAGCACCAAAATGTCTAACTTTAACAATGCATATGCAAATTGTTCATAGTCCTCTATGAAGGAAATTAAAAAAAAAAAAAAGATATTTAGAAAGTCTCCAATCTTAAAGTTATAAATTTCTAAGTGGAGAAAAGATATTGGCGGATATAAATAGGCAAGTATAGCCCCCGGTCTATCTCTAAAGTATTGTAGAAATTTTTTCTTAAGATACAGGTTATCAATATTTCTTTTAGAGCTTCGTCACATTTCATATTTTTTATTTTGTATTTTAAAATATTGTATATTTTATGATCATTATTTTTTTAAATAGCGGATACACAAAATAAGAAAATGTATAAAATGATTCATTTTATACTACTATGAATAAAATAAAACTAAACTTTAGAAATCATAAAAATATATCCAAAATCTATATAATTTTGGTAAATATTTATTTAATAATTAAAATAAAATAAATCAAACATGTGTGCAAAGTTATATTGGGACATTTCTGAATATTTATGTTGCACTGACATTGCCTTGCTGACACGGACGCAGACATGGGACACAACGATTCTTAAAATATTAGACACTCTTAATATATTAGACACGACACGATTTCGGCATGACTACTAAAATAATATTAAAATAATATATAATAATATTTTTATATTAAAAATTACAGATAAATATTTATATATCTTGATAAATAATTAGTTATATAATATATGCATTTATATTTTTATCTTAAAGTACACAATCAGTGTATAAATTCATAAATAATGTCAAATTACCAACCTCCAACGTCCCGTATATGGAATTATTAGAGTTTTAATTTAATTTCGAGCATTTTGAACACATACATTGACAAGTGACAAATCAAAGTTTTTTAAGAAAAATATTTAAAAATTAATTAATTAATAATAATTAAAAGTATCGGCTATATGCTGGACACGCATGAAGTGGCGTGTCTGACACATATATTCAAATTTTTTTATTGTTTATTTATCTGTTTAATGGACTCTTTTTGGACATGGTGTCCGACAATTAAAGTGGACACGACATAACCACATCTCTAAACCACATCTATAGAAGTGTCTCTGCATTATAGTTGAAGATGTTAGTATCCATTTTTCGATTGCCATACAATGACACTTGCCGGACATCATGTCTAAACGCGGAACACAAATTTAAATATTACACATAAGATTCTCATTTATATAATAGATTTGAACTCAAAAATCCTCTATTCTTACTACTTCTCCACCTAGCTCTGAGCTCTTACAATATCCCACCGAGAAGTTATACTTCCTTGAAATTTTCCCTTTCGACCCTGATTTATATATATATATATATATTAAAATATTAATAATTTAGTATTAAGAGTAAAAATAAATTATTTAGAATTAAGAGTAAAATAAAAAATGTTGCGATGTTCACGATATTTGATAAGGAATTAAATAATACAAATTATATAATATAAATAACTGATTAGCCTCTTATATACATTTTTATCTATTTTATTATATACATTTATTAAATTATAATTTATTTTTTATAATAAAAAATAAAAAAAATAAAAAATAAAAACCTCATATAATACTATTATTTTTATATAATTTTACAAAAAGATTTGCTCTCGTGCAACACGTGGGTTGTATCCTAGTAAATAAATAAATAAGAACAACAAATACCTCAAATCTGATAAAATGGAACAAATACCTCAGTGATGGAGCCACTTAGAGGTGAGTGATGTCACTTGATTATTATTAAATTCTAAAGGTAAAAATAATTTATTATTTAAGTACATAATATATGACACGACAGTATTTTATGGTTTGACACCACAGGTTCAAATTTCTGCCTACACCACGGAAATACCTCATGTTCTCATGTTGATAGAATGGTGAGGGATATAGAGATGTTTTAAGAAATATAAATAGAAATATATGACCTTTCATCTTTTTCAATTTATTAAAAGAATGAAATGATAAGAAAGTTGAAAAGATAATAATAATAATAATAAGAAGAAAGTTGAAGAGATACAATGATGATGAGAAAGTTGAAGAGATACAATAAAATAATGAATAGAAATATAAATAAATAACCTACTAAACAAATCAATTCTAAAAAAAGAATGGAAAAATTGTAAACATGCCACCCTTTCGAATAGTTTTATATAAATATATAGAATATAGATTTTTAAATATGTAGATTTTTTATTGAAGTGTTCTATCTATCTCTATTTATATAAAAGAGAACCCTTTCAATCACTCACATTGTTTAAAAAAAAAAACAAAAAAAGAAAAGACAAAGAGTTATGACTTAGGTGAGGAAAAAAATATAGGTGCATACATTCTTCGTTTATTTAATTCTAATTTATTTATTTTCCTTTCTATTTCTCTTTTTATAATATCTCACTATTATTTTTTTTTTCTCTTCATTTTTTTACCTCTCTATCTCTATCTCTTACTATTCTAACTCTTAATCTTCCTCCGTATATAGAAAGGGTATAAAATTTAATTTCCTTATAACAAATTTCTCTTTTCTATAAATTTTTCATTATTATCATTTTGGAATCACCTTTACAAAGTTTAATATTAATTTTATCTTTGAATTATTAGATATTTATTCCAAAAGAATCTAAAAAGAATTGAAGAATTTGAAAAATATTCCTCCCATTATTTATTATTATTGTTATTATTAATTTTACTTTCAATCTTCTCATTGCATCGTATTTAATTCCTCAACATCCATAAAACCTTAAAGTATCAATTATTAATTCATTTTGTCGCTATGATTTTGTTTTATTTTTTATTATATGAATTTCGGTTTGTTTCTCCTTTTTTTTTCTTATTTTATTCTATTTTATTGTGTTGTCATTTGAATCTCCCTAAGGTTCTTTTTCTTCACTTTTCTCTCTCTATTATTTATTTTAATTTTTTGGTTTTAAAATTTGGGTCAAACATGTAATCACAATGACTTTATAAGATATATACATTATTAATTATTTTTTTATTTTTATATGGTTTATATGAATCTTAAAAAAGATTTTTATATGACTTTTTTTTCCAGCACATAAATATATAATGGAGGTTTTTTTTTATTTTATTAAACTATTTTAAATGGAACTTTTTATATGATTTACAAAGTTTTGTTGATTAAAAATAGGGAAAATTTAAGAAAATAAATCTTTTAAACAACAACTTAAGTTTATGGGCCTCAAATTGGTGATTTAAGTTTTTACACCAAATGAAAATTTGCTTTCACTGAATGAGAAACATTCCTAAACTACTCTTAATGATAAAATTTATATACAAAATTCATTTGAAAAATAGAAAATTTAATTTTTAAGTGAAAGGACTCATATAGCATTGGCTGATTCATACTATATAAACGGTTTATCTGCTTCACAAAATACCAGAACCACTTCATGAGCACTCTGTTCAGACATCACAAACGTCTTCATTCTACACGGTGATCATCGGTAACAAATTTTGTCCTTAGTTGTGGGTCTACATATCTCCAAGATCACCATCAATCGATCATCAGATAGGTATAACACTTCACGACCACTCAGTTCATCCATCACAGACGTTGTCGATCTGTACGGTGATTGTCGGCAACAAGTTCAGTCTTTGGTTGTGAGGTACATATCTCCAAAGTCGGCATCAATCGATTATTGGGTAGGTATTCAAATCGTTAATGGCTTTCTTAAGGTTATTGGTTAGAAGATGGATTTGTCTGGTTGGTTCGAGGATGTTAATATTGAAATCCATCAGATTTTTAATGATTATTAGATTATTATGTGTTTATATATATTGTTGTTCGGGTAATTTATGACTTTTTTATTAGAAAATTTCAAATAAAATAATGGTAAATAGTTAAACATGACTGACAATTTTGAAATTAACGTGAGCCAAAAGGAAACCAATACCTAATTGTTGATTCTTACCATCTTCATCAAATATCCATCTTCATCAAATATCTAAGCTTTTACACAAATGGTTTGTGTTGTCTATTAACAAGCTTTTGCGCGCGCGCACACATATATATAATTTTATTTATGTGGAGTCAAGAGATCCAAGAGTCTAAAATAATCACGAGAATTTTATTGCAAAGAGATTTCTTGATGATTCTTTGGTCGATTATGAAGGGACTAATTCCGGATACATTTTAATTCGGTGTCGATTGAAGATTGTGTTCAAAATTCTATTCATGTACCATAAATGATGAGGTTTCGTTAGCAATATTATTGTGTTATTTTTATTAGAAAATTTGTAATGAAATAACAGACAAAGTATTAAAAAAGACTCAGTGTTTTGAAATTACCATGAGCGGAAAGGAAACCTATAAATTATTACTGATTCTTACCATTCTTCATCAGATCTCTAAGTCTCTGCATGAATGATTTATGTTGTCTGATTAATAAGCTTTTGCATATATATATATATAATTATACTTGTATTCAGATCCAAGTGTTAGAAATAATCCTCCTGAGAATTATATTTCAAAGAGATTTCTTGATGATTCTATGATCAATTATAAAGGGATTAGTTCTGAATACATTTTTATCCAATGCCAATTGAAGACTGCGTTCAGAATTCTTTTCTCGTACCATAAATGCTGAGGTTCCATTAGCAATATGTTAGGTTTGATGCTCAATTCAATGAAATCTAGAGATAGTAATGCTATTAAAGATCAGATACTACTAATTACAAGGTAAATGATAAGGAATTATAGACCCATATCTGTCTCCCAAGCAGAGAATTGGTGAAGATCTCTGTAATCTTCCAGCCTAGGGCTCAAAAATTCACTCACTCTACTGATTCATTCCCCTCCCTTTCCCTCTATTGTGTCTGCCTATTTATAATATTAATAGAGTAAAAATACTAAAGACTATTTTATCCTTTAGACTTTCTTAGGATCTAACAATACTCCCCCCTCACTTTCACCTTGACCTCAAGGTGAAGACCTTCAAACAAGCAGCCGCTACCTTAGTCCTGACTGCAAATTCCCTTTAGATCACATATAAACGAATAAAATATAACACTTTTATGATACACCCAATCATCTATAACTTTCTTCAAGCAATTCTTACTCCAGTTGTTTATACTCCTTTTGAGCTGAATCAAATTCCATTCACCTCTAACTTTCTTCAAGCAACTTTTTCTGTGGTGGTAAGTTCTCTGATTTGTTTTGAATGTTTTGAATGTGTCAGCGAAATATTTCTTCTTCTCCACATTTGGATCCCCAGATATCCACTTCTCTATACGATCTAGATTGAAGAGGCAGATAAGTTTTTGGCCCAAGTACAATTCTGGAGCCCATTTATTCTCATGATTGAATCCAGCCCAGATTACAAATGGATCATGATCCAGCAAAAACCCTAAATCAATATTTTTCTTCCCTTTAATGTTGCCGCCGCCAGTCTCCTCAGTCCATTCTCCGGCCATCTCGTCGCCGGCGTCTGGTAGCTTTTCATTTCCGGCCACCTTCTGCCATGGCTCGTCGTCGGTCATTCCCGATAACTCTTCATCTCCTTTCTTCACCATCATTTGTTCTCTTTGCTTAATTGTCTCCATTTCTTTTGTCGTCACCGGTGTTAGACCACCACCGCCGGCCATTTCCTCTCGCTTCCCATCTCGCTCCGTTGCTCTCGTCTTAGCACCCAAGTATTTAATCCCTTCAATCAGTAGATCCGACACAATCGCCTTCTGGTCATTGTCATCGACAGCTACGACTAGAGTTGTTTCTTCTTTGTCGACCATAGCCATTTCTCCTTGATCTTCTTGGTAGCTTGAAACATGTCCAGTGATAGATTCAACTATCACATCATTCTTTTGTTCCATTTTTACTGGTTTTTCTTTGTTTCTTTCAATTTGACTAATTATCTCTTCTCTTTCTTTTTGAATCTCCTTAATCTTCAATTTTTCTTCAATTTCGTTTCTCTCCCTTTCAATTTCTATTTGTCGCAGAATCTTGTTTTCCAAAACTCTCTTATGGCGTCGGAACTGCTTGAAGTTCTGGTGGAACGATTCATTTCCACCGGCAGATTTTCTAAGTCTGAAAAACATATATATGTCCAAATCCAATTCAAAACTTTCAACATCTTCATCCTCATCTATTTGGATATAGACTACTCTAGCTAGATGAGCCATGGATCGATACCGCTCTGATACCATTATTAGGTTTGATGCTCAATTCAATAAAATCTAGAGATATTAATGCTATTAAAGATCAAATACTACTAATTACAAGGTAAATGATAAGGAATTATAGACCCTTATCTGTCTCCCAAGCAGAGAATTGATGAAGATCTATGTAATCTTCCAGCCTAGGGCTCACAAATTCACTCACTCTACTGATTCATTCCCCTCCCTTTCCCTCTATTGTGTCTGCCTATTTATACTACTAATAGAGTAAAAATACTTCAACCATGACTTCTATTTAATGGAAATATGCAGATGCCCTATCATAGGCGCAAAACATTTGACGCACATCTTCGTCTGTTCGGACCTTCAAGGTTGTTGCAGTCATACTTGATATAGTATTTCATGTCGGCATTCGATAAGTGATTTTACTAATTTTCTACGAAGGGTGTAGATCCAAACGCTGATGGATATAGGTCCAAGATCATCTCTAGTCCATGACTGGTTAAACATTGTGACTTCTGTAGTGCATTTGGTCAAGAAATATAATGAGTCGCCATCTCTAATTATTTTTCCATTAAGTTATATATAGCCAAACAAAACATGTTATCCATGGCTTACTTGTTTAGTGAGATCTTTTAGTAAATGTTGAAATCACTTTGGGTGGATAACATTTATAAAACTAAAGAAATGGCATGTTATAATCCACCATCACATCTTTTGCTATAAAACGAGATTATATGCATTTCGTAGAAAGTGGTTTGGAATCTTTTGACCGTCTTGCCAAATTAGTATTCTTTAATACCATAGAAATAGTTACCTTATGATATAAGCAAGACTGACTTTTGCAGATAGTGGTTTGGATCCTTTTGACTGTCCACTCAAATCAGTGTTCTATCAAACTAGAGAAATAATTACCTTCTAACATAAGCCTGTGTGATTTTTGTAGATAGCGGTCTGGAATCTTTTGACTGTCTTATCAAATCAGTACTCTTTAATGCCACAAAAATAATTACCTTCTGATATAAGTAAGACCGACTTTTGCAAATAGTGGCTTGGATTTTTTCATGGTCCAGTCAAATCAGTGTTCTATCAAACCAGAAAAATAATTACCTTCTGACATAAGCCATGTGATTTTTACAGATAGTGGTTTGAAATCTTTTGACATCATTATGATTAGAACTATTGACTTTTGACATCATTATGCAATAAACTACTTTTAATATTTTTTACATATAAATATAAAGTATTTAAACACAAAAACAAAAGGCATAAGTGAGAAAATATATTAAGTCAAATATGTTAATAATCTACCTTGCTTTTACATATTAAGTCAACAAATCGATTAAATTAATCCCTCACCGTACCCTTCTTGGAGGACAAAAATCATCTGGTCTTTTATGGGGTAAAATTCCTCTATAGAGTAACTCTAGGCAACGTCTGACTTTCATTATTTCTCTTCTCTTCTCCCCTCGTCGAATAGAAGAGTGCAAAGTGTATCTGTCTCATTTTCTTTTGTGGAATCTGCAAAAAGATCTGTATCTTCTTTCAGACTCTAAATATGTCTTAATTTTTCCTGCAAATCATGTAACTTTTTCAAAAGTCTCTATTTTTCAATCTCAATACACTCAAATTTAATTCTTCTAGCTCTCAGTTGAAATCGAGACCCGCATTTGGTGCTACCCCTGTCTAATGTATAATATATAATTACAATTAGTGAAATCATAGTTTTAAAAAAATATATGAATCTTTATGTAATATACAACCATATCAATAACCAACATACACAAGAATAAGCATGTTATGTGCATAATCAAAATAAAATAACTAATAAAAGTAATCAAGGTTGATGACATATCCAACTGTAACATAAGTAATATAAACAGTAAAAGATTAAGTCAAGTAAAGAAAAAATGAACATCCTAAATGAAATGCATCAACAACGATCATGGTGATGTAGTATCGTGGTACAATAGCCTCTAATGTGACAATGAACCTTGAAAAAGATGCGACAATGTCTTAAAATCCATGTCGTGACCCTCTGCAAAAGGGGGGGTTCTCGAATGTGCAGTGAGCTGACTCTGAGGAGGAGGTGTATTGTATAATATGCAAGAGTTAGGCTGATATGGGATGGGTCAAACAATAGGCCTAACTTGCTAGTTCTGCGGATCACAAGTAAGAGCATAATCACTCGTCGACCCCACTAGCAATATGGACGACTGAACACCCCTCGGCTGTGTAGTCTGTGGAACATGACTCGCTGATGCCATATCTGGCCCCTTATACCGACGGAAAACTAATGGAGAAGGTGTGGCGAACTCATTCCAAAGAATAAATACTAAAGGAGGATCTGTGTCCGGCAGACTGTAATAACCCCGTGAATGTGGGTCAGATGATGTATCTACCAAAAGGGAAGCATAAAAAATGTCTTATTAAATATTAACAAAGAAAGAAATTCATGTTATAAATCAACAAAGGTTACGTAGAGATGATATATATATATATAAGCAAATTATGAAACATACATCATAAGTACACTCCTCGTCAGCAATCTGCTCGTCACCCTTTGCGGTATCCGCATGTGGGATGTAAACCTCATTACCCTCCGCGGTGTCCACATGTGGTACGTATACCTCATCTGTCATCCCTACCTCACCTCCACAACTGGATGTCGAAGGTCCCTCACTCCCAGCACGGTCTTTCACTCCTAGCACTGACCCTCAATGATCCCTTAGTCCTAGCTCTGGCCAGTGAAGATCCTCCACACTCAGACCTAGAGCTTTAATATCTCCCACCCCCGCCC
This sequence comes from Cardiospermum halicacabum, assembly GCA_031304145.1. NCBI lineage: Eukaryota > Viridiplantae > Streptophyta > Magnoliopsida > Sapindales > Sapindaceae > Cardiospermum > Cardiospermum halicacabum. The sequence goes on from CM062395.1 coordinate 15,013,081, forward strand.
CTAGAAATTGAATAGTCCTCATCATTGTCAGTACTCTCACCTCCTATGCCTGTGTATCCCCCACCCTCATCTCCACCGCTGGTACCCCCAAACCTAGAACTCTTAGTCTTGGAAAATTTGTGTATGCCTCTACCACTGTCACTGCCTCGTGTAGAACTGGACCTATGACTCCTTGTATCCTCATCGCCCCTATAGGTATATCTATATCATCATCTACCTGAACAGGTATCCCCCTCTGTCCAACGAGGGCAGTAGCTGGAAACATACACGTGCCTTATGTGATACCATCGGTAATGAAAAATCAAGCTTGGGCGCAAAAACCTCGGCTAAAGGTACATAATGTACTAGAATCTGAAGAGGAGGAGCCAGCGGCTCAACCCAAGTCGCCAGACGTAGGAAGCCGTAAGCCGCGAACCAAAACCAGTTGTAATATGATACTGATGCGACATGAAATGGATGATTATCTAGGATTTATCCAACTAGATATCGAGCACATGAATCCCATATCGTAGCCCTACGATGACGCTTAACCCGCCAATCAAAACCTATACAGCCTCGCTGATCGTTACCTTGCTGCCGATCTAAACAAACTGGACTCTGCGGAATATGCTGGGTAAAACCGAACTGTCAAAGAACGCGATCCGCAGGATTCCACTCAATCACCGAGAAACATAATAAAGGCACACATGCATTCCAATGATGTGATATATGCTCGTAGTCAGACAGAATCCTCCTCAGTAGATCATCAGCAGTGTACGGAGTCCATACGAACTAAAAATAATAAGGATATACAAAAATAAATATAATTGATATATAAATTTAAATGTCTAAATTTCATATTAACTCACATCTGTAACCTCAAGACGATCTAAACTGATGCGATACGTTGACAGTGCCGTCTGAAAATATGTATGTGTAAGATGGGTTCTGAAATTGTAATAGAGATGAGGTATTTCAAGAGTTATATATTGATAGAAAGATGATTTCATAATATATAAGCCCAAATTATCTTGATAACCAACATATAAGTACCTGGAAGTAACTTGCCAAGATGCCTAATAAAGCATATACTCTGAATGGAGTGCGGGGATCCGAAAGTATGCCCATGCCTCAATTATCCAAGAAAAACCTCCTAGAGTATTGTTTGTAAAGAATGCAGTATGACATAAATAACAATAAATGTAGGCTTGGCACGTCGATCCCCAACTATATGATGATACCCCATGAAAATTCTCTCATAGCTGTAGATAACAAAGATGAACATACTTTGCAGCCTTTAATCCAAGTATGACACCGCCCAGCAAACGAAGTATATATGCCCTAGTGTAGCACTGAAGTGTATAGTCATCAACTCTGTGAGGGATTGCTCCAAAGCATGATGTTAACCAAGATAACGATATGCCCCCTTCACTCATGCACTATGTCGCCTCAACTGTATCAACCCCTAAAAGCGTCTCTACAAGTCCTATTGAAGTGACTAACTCACCACCCACTGTCCATCCAACAGTCCATCCTAAAACAGGGGCTCCCTCTATCCGAAGTCTCGTGAGTGAAGAAATATCCTACCGTGTGATAATGCACTCGCCCAACGGAAGTAGAAAAAGTGTGTATCTCTAGTTACCATCGTTCTATCAAACTCATCAGTAATGCATGACTGATGTTCCGCAATTCTATACTAGCTACATACTCAAAAGAAAATAAAAATTACAAACGCCTAACAAAATATCTGAAAAATAAGGCGTTATTTAGTCGTTTAATCAGAACACAAGACAATATGTTTCTGTGTAAGGGTGTAACAAAAAGTGTTAACTGTTAGACTTTCTGTAACATGTTTCCTACTTAAAAACTATCTTCAGCTCCTACATTTGTTCCATAACCATCTATGAACCCTTAGAGCATCTCCAGTGGAGTGTGAATTTATTGGTTTGCATGTCCACGTGGACATTCTGGATTTTTTATTTAAAAAATTAACTTCAATGGTAACGTGAATTCACAATGTCTTGTTGACGTGGCAGAAAAAATAATAGAGGGTGTGAAGTAGGGCTTCTATTTTCCACGTCCTAGTTGACGGTGTCAATTAGTATTTTTAATATTTTTAAATTCTAATTACCATATTTCTATCTTAAATTACAAATTAAAAAGGAAATCGAAGTTTAATTCTAAATAGTTATAAATTATCCAAATAAACAATAACCACTGCGGGTGGTTTTTAATTTTTTTTCCTTCAGAAATACTATTTTGGACACGTCATTATCTACACCTCTATTTACCATGCCACGTATGTCTCAATCCACTAAACCATTGGAGATGCTCTTACCAACCTCTAATTTACAACATCCCAAACTTAATAATTCCAAACCCAAAAAAATAAATCAAAATAAACCAAATTTCTTCACTCACCAAAACCTATTATATTTCAATTCTAACAACACCTCAAATCAACCAATAAACATTTTTCCAAACATAAAGTAAAATTGGAGAAGGTACATCATTCCAAATTTAACAACCCTTGACAAACCCTAACACATTTGCAATGAGAGTAGGTTCATTTCAACATAACACCCATAGACCAATTTTAAGAACATATAAAATACTAACCTTTAAATGGACACCAATTGGAGAATAAATATTTTTCAACCAAAATGAAGAAGTTTGAGGTGGAAGAACAAATTTGAAGTAGAAGAAGTTTGAAAAATTGTTTTGATAGAAGAAGATGGTGGAATTAAAGTGTAAATGAAGAAATAAGGTGGCAGATGTTTTGAATGAATTCATCTTTATATTGGCAATTTGGTATTAAAATAAATAGTACATATTATTTTAGTCTTTCTCATTTTATTTAAATTATTTATTTTTCAAAAATAGGAGGATAAAATTATCTTCTGAGAGATTATTTATATAAATTTATTAAATACGGAATAAAAAGTTAATAAAAAATTTGAAAATAATATTAATGAAATCTTCCGACAAATTAATATTACAAGACATGAACAATTGGTTCACAACCGACTATAAAAATTCAGCTGGCAAAAGTAGTAAGTAAATTTCACAACTATCAAACCCAGTAGAACTTGGTAACTTGTATGCATTTCATCAAAATATTTATTTGTATAATAAATGACACTCATAACCCAAACATAGAAATGTATGTACATACAGTTCAAGTACAAGAAGAAAAGCGAAATAAACGCTTAAAAGTGGCGATTTTGGTGATAGGATTCCTGTAAGTGGACCCTTCCACGACACCACCACTCGGATATCTACACGTCAGTGTTACCTCCTTCTCCAGCACGTTAATTAAAATCGAATCTGTCTCTGCCCATCCAACCACAAACATTCACACTTCGTTTGCAGCAAAATTAAATCACTATAATAAAAAATAGACCTTTCAATCTTGACATCATATGAGCAACTCGTGTCTGACAGTCGGAGCAGCTTATATCAGCCCAGAGAACAATCTCCTGGATCTGAAAGTGCATGCATGTATGTACACAACACAAGCCCAAATTACACATAAAGAATACTAAAACAGATAAACAACCAAAGAAGAGAGAGAGTACAAACAAGGGGTGTTGAGAGAGATTCAATAGAAGCAAGACTGGGTTTGAGCTTCTTCTTCTCATGAATTGCCATTTGGTGTTTCTAAAAGCTGCAAAAGAATTTGAGTTAAGGTAAAGTGAAGCTGCATAAGTGAGGCCCACAGAAGAAAGTTTTTTTCTCAGTAACAATTAATTAATTCAATAATGGGGGGTTGCTTGCTTGTAGGGTTAAAGTTTAAGTTTGATTAATAAGTGAGAGCCACATCATTGGAGGGCGCTCTCTGTCTCTCGTGCCCAATCAACACTAATATGCTTTCATGGAAATACTTGTAAAATATTAGTGTTGATTGTAATTGGCCCAAATGGGATCTAAGCCCAATACACATTTAAGCCTCAAAGTTTGTTTGCAAATGTATGTTCTCCGGCTTTTATTATTTCATGTAAAATGAGTGTTTAGGTTTAGGTTATTTAATTTGTGAATTCTTCTTCCCTACTGTATTTTCATTTTGTTTACACTTGTTTTGGCTCTCTTCCCCACTCATGTTCGCTCCTGTATCTCTCTATCTGGTTCATTGAAAATGAAATAGTCCCCTTATGTATTTCATTATCAAGTGTTGTACAGTCATGGTTCGTGTTTGTTTTCTTTAATTAGGATGTGGTTTAGGTTCGTTTGTTTGATTGGTTTTTCTTTTTCATTTATCTATTTAATTTTTCTTTTAAAATTTATTGAGAATAGTCATTTTATTTTACTTTTTTTAATTCTATTTATTTTTTCATTTTCCTATTTCTTAATATTTATTATACTTATAGGTATATTTACTACTTTATCCTCCATAAGTTCCGGTTATATTATTCTAATTTAATAAATAATCTTCTTACTCAATTCAATCACTTATTAATTTGATTTTAAGAATTTTTTAAAATTTTATTTTTTTTTAAAAAAATACCAATTTTTAAAAATACCAATATTTTTCTTAGAAAAAAATCCTATATTAATTATATTTTTAAAAGTTTTTTAATTTTTTTAATAATATTATTTTGTTAATTATAAGTATATTATTATTTATTACAATAATTAAAATTTTTAAATAATACATTTAATCTATTAAAATAATATAAATTAAAATTAATTACATGAAAAACTTTATAATAAGTGTATTTCCTCTTACTGTATTTCACAATTTCATATATATATATATATATATATATATATAATTATACCACAAATTAAACAATCACAATCTATCATATTTATGAGTTTAAAATATTACGGTATATCATATATTGTTAAATAATAATAATAACAATAATAACAATAAACAAATTTCCATTTTTAACCATGTGACAACAAATATTAATTTTATCTTTGACGTTATTCGTTGGATAGAGTGATGAAAATAAACATAGAAAATAGTTTGATTTTAGAGATTTATAATTGATTTTGTAAAAATAGTAGAATTGTCCAAGAAAAATAATAAAAATAAACCCAAAAAATAGTTTGATTTTAGAGATTTACAATTGATTTTATAAAGTTAGTAGGATCGTAAAAAAAATAATAAATAATAAATTCATAAATCACTTACCTATTTAGATTAACTAGTTAAATTTGACTTTAAAAGAAATTCTTACTTTTAAGTTGATATTAGACAACTCTAAAAAATAAACCGATTTAAATATCAAAAAGAAATATTAAACTTAAAGAAGACTTTTTTTTTTTTCTTTAAACAAGCAAACAAACAAACGCGACCTAAGAGTAAAGTTATTATAATAATTTTTAACCAATTCTTTTGATTTGTTTTGGAACAATATAACCACTACAAACTAAATCCATATCCTAAGTTAGGATGATAAAACTCAAAATCTATTTAATTGCCGTTCTATAAAATTTAAGGCTTGACATAAATTTACTCACCCACCTTTTTATATTTATAGAAAACCATCAAAATGTATAGAGCGGTTTTACTATGTTAAAAAAATGTGAAATAATAAAAATATTTTCTTTCCATGGCAACATATAACAATAAGGGTGAGGGAATCAGTTTCTAGTACCGGAACCGAATTAGTGGTTTCTTATTTTTGGAAAATCGGTACCGATACCATTAGTACTTAGAATTGATTTCGGTTCAAGTATTGGTTTCGGTTCAGGTGCGGTACCGGTACCGATTCTAGAAAAATAATTGAACTTTTCATAATTAATTTAATTATTAAAAAAATATTTTGAAATTACCATTTTTCAAATTTATATTTACAAAATAATTAATCTAAAACCAATAGAATAAAACAAGCTTATATATATATAAAAAGTTACTAATGTTATTAATTACCTTAATCAATTTGTTAAATTGGTTCTTAAGTTGCATGCCAAAAAATTCCAAAAGTTTCACTAATAAACTTAAACTTGATGTCTGGACGATGAAAATAAGTTTAAAAGCTCCATAACCTTACAAAAAAGTTGTGCATAATTTTAAATAATAATAAATAATAATAAAGTTTCAAATGTTCTGCGAGCTTGAGTCTAAACCGCATATTTTGGTGTCGAATAAACCATAACTAAATAGCAAGGCTAATATTTCTTAAGGAAGCTGACCAAAGGTCTACATGAATGGTAGGATAGAATCTGCTCGTTTAGAAAATAAGAATCAGATTCTTTTACCATCATCTCAGACCTCTATTATTGTAGCGTCCCAATTTTGGGGCTAAACGTTTATAGCTTTTGGATTAAAGTGAATTTTTCGAGATATTGATTCCTTTCATGTAACTTTTGAAAGTTCTTGAATATTGAATTGGTATTATTCATCTTTGGATTGCTCTAAGAATGTTTAATGGCATTGTAAATGTTTTTATTTTGAAAGTTGAAGCGAATGCGAAGCGGAATGAAAGAAGGAAATGAAAGTGCGCAGCACTGGTCGCGCTGGCTACATAAGCCTTATGTAGCCAAGCTTGTCGCCAGCGCTGGCGACAAGGGGCTATGTCACCAGCGAGCGAATTCTGCAATATTGAAGTGTTTCTCTCGGTGCGCTTTGGCGACATAAGGCCTATGTCGCCAGCCTTGTCGCCAACCACCGAAATCGGGTTTTTAAAACCTAAATTGGCCGAATCTTTTTCATTCGCAATCTCTCTCTCGAATTCTCTCGTCTCGCAAGTGTTTGTTCTCTCCGTTTCCTCGCAATCTCTCTATTTGATTGTCTCCGGTAAGTCTCCAATCGACCTTTATCTTCTACGCTATTAGTATAAGCATGATTGATGTTGGTTTATGGTGTAATCGTTATCGTCTCTAATGATGGATTGGTTAGGATTTGTTGGAAACCCTAGGTTTTGGGGATAATTGATTTGGATGGTACCTTGTTGATGATTGGATTGGGTTTTAGTGTATTCGTGTTATCGTCACCGTTTATTGCTCGTTCGTTTAGCGTCTCTTCGCGATTAGAATAGGTTTCGATTATTGTGTCCTACGTATTCGATCGATTTCCTAATCGAGTTATCGTTCCTTGTTCCTTATTAGGCGAAGCGGAAGGTGCTGTAGAACGTACCGGTGACGCCTAGCTAATTGTCGTAGGAAGAAAGGTTAGCAACGTCGTCTTGAACTCCATATTGGATGTTGTTTGTTTTATGAATTATGCATTAAACTGGTTAATAAGATAATCACCTGAATTGACAATTGGATAGGATTGGATAGTAAATGATAGAGTGATATTGTTTGTCGTATTTCTGGTTATTGCTGATATAGAACTATTAGTGATTCTATTGCATGTTAGACTTAGATTTTGGTTAGCTAGAGCTGGAAATAATTGGATAAGGCACTAGTAAAGTACCTCTCACATATTGATTGAAAGCCAATGGATTGTAATAATGAGATTATTAAATTGTTAAAGGAAGAATTGTGTGTTTGATCACCTATCTACTGAATAATGATTGCCTTAACTATGGTTGAAATTAATGATAGAGTGACATGTCATTAGGGGAACCCGAGATATCTCAACCTATTGAGCAAAATAGGAGCTTTGGTTTAGCTAACCACATTGAAAAATTGAGTGACGACTCCTATTGGGTGTGACGGCAGCACCGCCTGCGGGCATATTATTATTGGTGGTCTTCGGACCTAATTAATTGGATTCTAAGGTAGTAGTCCGTCCCGAGGGGGAATAAACGGCTCTACGGATCTCGGTCTTCGGACCATATTGGTGGCTTCGGCCTAATTGGCCCCGTTTCATTATTGATCCTAGATTAGTGGCAGTCGATAAAACTGAAAATATAAATTGATTGATATTGCGTGATGATTGCTAGTGATTTGTTAATTATTTTGGGGGATTCCTAAACAAAGTTTGAGATCATAATTGGACATTGATAATATTGAACACACCTAATGAATAAAATCAGATTTAGTGGACTATCTCACTTTATTGGACCGAAATGGCGTTAGACTTGGGTGGGATTGTATTCTCTTCCCTTGATTGCTAGATTTAGGTGCATTTGCGTGCCTTCTCATCATTGAATGTTTAATCAGATGCATTGTGTGTGTATGTTGGAGTATGACTTGCTAACCAGACATCGATAGTCTGACGTTGTTTGTCTTCCATTTTCTTGTCTATCTATCGAAATGTGAAATAGGTGATCGAGCAGATTGAAGGTCTCATTGCATTTTCATTTCATGTTTTTGGAACACTACTGAGAGCTGCCTTCTTCTTGTATTTTGATTAGTTTTTGAAAGACATGTAGACCCTTTTTAAGTATTTCAGTTTGTAATGTTTTAAGACAACTATTATGCGATTTGTAAGTCTTTTTAAAGTACCTGAGTACTTAATATTTTTGGATAATTATTTGAAGATTTTGAACTATTATTTAGATGATTGATATATTTGCGAATAGGTTTATTTTCTAATGAATTATCTGGATTATGTAATTGTTTTTGGAAACAGGATGATTATTTTGTAATTGACAATCCTAATATTAAGCCCAATGTTCGGCCTGGTACATCAAGAGTCTAAGCACAATCCTAACAGGATGTAATTGTTTAAGGTCTCCCGGAGCCTGGTACGCTGCTTGTTCGGCCGAAATAGTGATAACCCAATGTTGGTCTTGGACTCTGACCCATTTTGCTTGTGGAAATCTGAGACCTTAAACTTTTGGGGGTTGTTACAACCTTACATTGGATCCTTAAAAATCCTAGGTTACTTTCCCACCACACATATCCCTCCATATCTGCATTTCAATTTTTTTTAAAAAAAATTAATTAGTTAACATAAACTTAATAATTTAACATAATTAAGTTGTAACATAAAAAAAATAATTTAAAAATAACTTAATATACCAGGTAAATTATACAAGTGAACACATCTAGCACTCCACTTAAGTTCTTAGAACAATATTCTTCAAAATTTCAGGATCATTTCTAATTTCTAAATATATTTGAAATAGCAATATATATATATATAAGTATTGTAACATATAGTATAAAATTATTGAAGTTGTAAATATTCATTTCATGTACATAAAAATAATATATATTTTTAAATATTTATCATTCTTGATTCCCAACTTTCAAGTTTTTCTATGGTTTCTTCAATATTGATGGGTCTAGCCTCTTGTCTTAACCAATCTTGACAACATATCAACACTTTAGTAGTCGTAGGTAGCAAAGAGTTTCTAAATTGATCCAAAGTTCTACCGTCTGTGCTAAATGTGGACTCAGAAGATTGAACAACTAAAACATCCCTTACAACTTTGGACAGAGCTGGAAACCTCATCTCATTAAGTATCCACCATAACAAAATATCAAAATCTATTTGAAATGCTACCGGGCGTTCATCCAAGTTTTTTTTATTTATTTATGAAGTAATCTCTACTTCTTTTTCTCTCTCCATTAGAAAAAAATTATTATCAATATCATCATTATCCCGCTCATCATTCCTGTGTGCACTTCCATTTTCACCTAAATCATCTGCACTGTTTCTCCCTCATTATATTCATCAACCACACTGTTTCTCCCTCATTATATTCATCAACCATTTTTTGCATAGTTGTCAGTGTCATTGCACACACATCATTTGCAATTGCAACACTTGCAGAGTAAAAACTTGTATATTTAACTTTCAAGTAATTCAACTTATATCGAGAATCTAAAATAACAGCAACAAATAGCATCACATTCATTTTCCAAGTAAAACCCCAATATTTGTCAATTTTCTCTCTCATTGCAAATCTTATACCCTTGATTGTATCATCATTACTTGACAACTTTCTAACTCCTTAAGAAATTTTCATTAAGTAGGTATAAAATATTTGAAATTAAATATAAAGACACAGATAACTTGCATGTAACATCACATAATTTCTTAAGAAGTTTGTGAAGAATTCCCGCTTTTTTCCCATCATCATTACCGAGAATATTTTCTTCAAATTCAATTTCAAAATTCTTATCTAAGTCATCTAACTTATCAAAAGCTTTTGGGTATTTCAAAGCATAATTTAACATCAAACATGTGGAATTCCATCTAGGAGGACAATCTAATTGCAAAGAAAATTTAACATCAAGTCCCACCAACTCACATCTCTTAAATAAGATAAATAAAATTTTATTATCAAATAATATTTAATTTTTATTATATGAATTATTTAATTAATAATTTTACATTATTTATTATTAAATTTATTAAAATTTAAAATAATAATGATTTTAAAAAATAAGCGGACTGGTCCAAGTTCGTCTGCAGATTTGAACAAACAAACTCCGGCTCTAAATTTATAAGTCTGCTAAAAATACGGACCGGTTCGTTTCGGTTCATTTCACAAAAAAGAAATATGCGCGGACTCTGGACATTTCGTGTTCACGATACTAGATATATTAAAAAAGGAATTCTTTTCAAGTGTAATAAATGTATTTTTTTTGGGTGAAATATAAATATATTAGTGTAGGAATTTATGTATGGATTTTGAAGTACACCCAATAGACAAAAACGTGATGTAAACACGTGTGTGGCAGTTACCCATATCCAGAGATAAAAACACATTTCGTGTTTTTGTGTGAGTGGTTGTTTTTCGTCTAACAACTGAACAGAAAAGAAGAAACACTCCTACTATACTTGGTGAGATTTGAACTCGATCAAGAGAGACTCCTAAGGAAGGCTGGTAGCATTTAGATTGGTGGAAAGAAGAGTTCATCCTGTTAGTGACTGCTTCCAGAATAGAAAGAGGTTGAATAGTTTTTAAATTTTGTTTCTTTTGTTATCGAAATATCTTTGTTCATTATTATATGTGTTACTAATGAATGAATATAGTTTATATTAGTATTGATTTACTAAAAATGGTATCAGAGCTTCAATAGAACACTGTTTGCTTATGTTTAAATAGTTTAAATCTCACGTGATTTTGTTTGATTTTTAATTCAGAAAGTGTATTGTTATGTAAGCTGTCACCATGTACAGATAGTTTTGTTGTTTTTATAAAATTCGTATTGTTTGTTTATTGATACAAAACCTTAACAAAATTAATTATTTGATGTGTTAACTAATTTAACAAAATTATGTAATGATTTAAAGTATAGCAAAGTGTATGTCATTGGATTTTTTTTCTGTACGAATCTGATAATATAAAATATGAATTTTTTTGGATAAATTGAAAAAATAAGTCATCAGAAGGTTTTTTTTTTTTTAATTTTCTGAAAATCAAATAAAAGCATCAAATTATTTGTTTTTATTATTTAAAAGGAATTTGATACTTTTTCTAACTTCCACTCGTAGGTTTGGAGAGTCCATCTCACCGCCAGTGACCGATTGACGAAAAGGGAGATCGGAGAGCACCACCAGAACCAGGACACAGAGAAGAGTCCAGACCACCGGTTCGACAGCCATTGGTGGCCGCGAAGACGACGCATGGAGTGCACGCGCGAATGGGCGCGTGAGGCGCCTGTTCCTCAGATACGTTGCACAGTCAGCGCTGATGTGGCTGATTGTGAGGCCGCCAAGTCAGCAAAGGGGCTGACTGTGCACGCTGATGCACCACCGACATGTGGTAGCGCCTGAGCGCACCACGTGTCGTTGGCGTGTGAGCGCGCCCTCCGCCCTTTATTGGAACGACGACGACGTGCCGCCGCTTTTCGGCGGCCGAAAAAAAAATTAATATTTTTTAATATTTTTATTTTTAAAATTTTTTTTATTAATGCAATTGTTTATTTTTTTATTTTTATTTATTTACTATTGTGAGTTAGTAAATGACTTATTTTATTGCCTGTTTAGGAAATAGTTAATTATTTTATTGACATTTATTTAGTATTGTTTGAATACTTATTGGATTTCATATCTATGCATTTTTAGCATATTTTAATTTATTTTGCAGACTATGGAACATTATTGGCTCGGGTACTTAGTTGATGATCGTAACTAGATTCCATATCGCAACTAGATTCCATCTATTGAACGGGGACAACTATGATATTTGGTATCGCAAGATCAAGTATATCCTGGAAGAGCAAGAGGCTATTGAAACGCAGACCAACACCATGGTTGAACCGCCACATGGCACAAATGCTCAAGCCAAGCGAGACATGGAGGCTTACTTGGCCTGGAAGCGAAAGAACAGTGTAGTGAGGATTACTATTCTGTCCAGTATGACTGATGATCTGATGTGCTCATATAAAGATTTTGACACAGCACAGGACAAGTGGGTTTATTTGAAAGACAAATTTGGTGGGACTTCCACCACTAAGCTTCGGCCGCTAACTATCAAGTTTGACACTTATCGGAAGCACAATGAACACTCTATGTGCCAGCATCTCAGAGAGATGGCGAACATGATCCGAGAATTGAAGTAGGACGACCACACCTTCTCATATGAACAACAAATACAAGCGGTGATAAGGTCTATCCCCAACAGCTGGGAAAATATGAAGATCAACATGACCCATAATGACAACATCAAGACTTTTGATGACATTTCTTGTCATGTTGAGCTCGAGGACGAGCGCCTAGAGGTGGTCAAATCCTGGGGTCAGCTCTATACTGCTGAATCCAGTGTGAGCAAAGGCACGGGTGCTAAGCGCAAAAGGGGAACAAAGGGCGGAAAGAAAGGGAAGGGTTTGAAAAATCTTAACAAGCCCATGACCAATAATCTTAAGAAGAAAGTTAGGCGAGGCAAGGGTCAGCAGAGAGGCAAAAGTAAGGTCAAGTGTTACAACTGTGATAAGATGAGTCACTTTGCTCGTGAATGCACTGAGCCCAAGAAGGAGGTAACCATTTATGATTTTGCCATAATTAATGTTTATGTTTCTAACTTTGGTTTGCTTGCCGAGGCTCACCCTAGGTGGATTGTAGACTCTGGCGCCACGGACCACGTAGTTAGAGATAGAAGAGCGTTCATCAAGTATTGTTGGATCCCACAAGGTACTCAATGAATATATGTGGGCAAAAACTCACGTATAGAAGTTAAAGGAATTGGCACTTGCAAACTCATAATGCAGAGTGGCCATATAATGCTCCTACATGATCTCTTGTTTGCTCCAGAAATTAGGTGCAATCTTGTCTTTGGTCTTGTTTTATTGTCTTATGATTATAAGTTGGTATTTTATGCTGCTAGTTTTCAAATATTTTATAATTTTGTCTGTATTGGATTAAGACAACTTGTTAATGGATTTGTGGTACTTAATACTGAATGTTATGAAAATCCTTCTTCATTTTCACATAATAGTTTTTCGTTGATTACCTCTTCTAATACGAGTATTTCGACTTGGCATGCTAGACTTGGTCATATAGGACAAGATAGGATGAATAGGTTAGAAAAGGAGGGGATTTTAGGTTCCTACGATAAGATAGAATTGTCGACTTGTGATCATTTTCTAGCCCGGAAAGCCACTAGAAAACCTTTTGGAAGGCTACTAGGTTTATTCTCCGTTAGAGTTAACCTATTCTGATGTATATGGACCCATGAGCATTAAAGCTAGAAGTCGTGCATCATATTTCATTACCTTTATAGTTGATTGATAAGTCTAGAATTTATCTATATTTAAGTATGTTCTATGAGTTTAAATGTAAAAGAAATGAGCTTAAAAGATGAAAAGTTTATACATTTCTAGTAATTCTAGACTATTAATTCTGAGACAGGGACTTGGGTGAAAAGAATTGGAAAAGAAGCTAACAATTGCAAAATTCAGAAGAAAGAAGGAACATCTGGAATTTCATCCTAAGTCGGCAAATGAGGCGAAATGATTGATGCTAAAAAAAGAGAGATCGCCTGCATACATCGCTGCTAGCTGAAAAGAGAAGGCGATATGGAAGGCGAAGTTAGAATAATCCCGCCTTAAAGACGAGAACTGAGGTGAGTTACCTTCATACGTCGCCACCCATTGCAAAATCTTAGGCGCTAAAAGGAGAATCTCGCCATTTTGTGAGGTGACAACTGTGGCAGCACTTGAGTAAGTCGCCAGGATGAAAATGTTGAGAGGCAAAATCTACATTATATCGTCTATAATGTTCTCAAATAAAGGATTGATATGGCAAAGAAAGATTTACTCGCCTAAGCATCAGGCGACATATAATGACCATATCTAGAACATATCGCCCATTAAGAATTCAAGCTTGGCAAACAGGACAAGCGAGAGTTAGGAAAGTCGCTAAGTTCAGGCGAAGGAACAAGCGACATAAATGAAGAAAACTGTTACTTCGCCAATTTGTGTTTCTTTGATGTTTTTATTTCAAAATTGCCAATGAGCAAAACTCTATAAATAGGAGCTCAGAAGAAGTAATAAAAAGACCTTTTGACATTCTGTTATTTTTAGAGAAAAATTTTAGATTCTTCTATACACTTTATTCAATATTCTCAGAGAAGTTTCTTGAAGAAGTTTTGTACTCTATTTCTTGTGATCATGGAGAGTTAGCTTGAAGATAGCGAAGCAACAACTGTGACAGAGTCTAGTTTCTATCTTCTTTGGTAAGATTTAGAATTTAGATTATTGATGATGATTTGTGCTTTGATTGAATATATTGAAGTAGATATGGTAAGCTAAAAGCTCTTCTAATTTGTTAACTTTTGTTGTTGATCATCATTCTAATTGTACGATTCTTGTTCAATCATAGTCAGTTTTACTTGAATTTCATGAGCTTATTGAATTACAAGAACGAGGATTACATAATCTTGTTGATTTGAAGCTTGATTTAGACCAGAGATGGCGATCAGGTTCTAGATCTAAGAACAGAGGATCATAGTTCTAGAGATAGACTATAGATCTAGTTTTTTACAAATTATGCTTAACAGTTATATATGTTGTGTATAGAGATATATGCAATTGTATAATTGAGATCTGTTAAATTGAATCGAGAGATCTTTTAATAGATCACTGATGATGATTTAGAAAGCAAAACTGTGATTTAGAGTTGAAGCATGCATAAGAAGTTAATTGATAGCAGAGATTGGTAGATCAGCTTATTCATTGTTGAGATCATTTGCAGAATAGAGTACCGATTTATGTTTTAATCAAAAGAATGTCATTAGTGTCTATAATTCACATCAATTCTATGATTTCTATTATTCGACTTGTAAATCAATTGGATAGGACCGTCAAAGTGTTACGCACTGACCGAGGATGAGAATATCTATCTGACATATTTAAGACATTGTGTCAAGAGAAAGGTATTGTAAGACAATTAACCATTCCAAGAACTCCTCAACAGAATGGTGTTGCAGAAAGGAGAAACAGAACACTATTGGATATGGTTAGATTTATGATGGCACAAGCCAATCTTCCAATTTCATATTAGGGAGATGCACTTCTCACGGATACTTATATATAAAATGAGGTTCCCACTAAATCCGTGACTATAACCCCATATGAATCATGAGCAGGTAGAAAACCTAGTCTATCCTGCTTGCGACCCTGGGGTGTGTTTGTTACGTATATGATCTAACTAGCCCATTTGAAAAGTTGGGTGCTAGGGGAAATAAATGTATTTTCATTTGATACCTTGAGCAATCAAAAAGATGTGTACTGTTAGGGGAGAACTCAGACGGGACTATATCTGAGATTTAGTCATGAGATGTTGTGTGCTTAGAGAATGAATTCCCACGGAGAGGTGATGTGGAAAGAGAGTCTAATTTATTTAAGCAAAATGAATCAGAGGACTTAAACTCTATTCAAAGGGATGTTGTTCTCAGTGGGAGTGAACAAGTGCCTGATGAACCTACTCCATAGCTTAATTGCAGTGGAAGTAACATGGTTCCTGATACTTCAATTTTAGAGACGTCAACTCGAAGGGGTAGAAGAATTTCAATTTTCCGGCGACGTTTTAAGATTGAAGGAGAAGCATTCATGTTAGCTTCCCATGATGGTGATGAGCCAATGAATGTAAAAAAAGCTCTTAATTCACCGGCCAAAGATTTATGGATAAAGGCCATGGAAGAGGAAATAGAGTCGATGAAAAGTAACCAGGTGTGGGATTTAGTTGATTTACCGCCAGGTAGAAAAGCCTTTGGAAATAAATGGGTCATTCATATCGAACGAAAGACAGATGGTTCAATTGAGAGATGTAAGACAAGGTTGGTGGCGAAAGGTTATACTCAACAAAAGGGTATAGAATATGAAGAAACATTCTCCCCTGTGGTGAGATTTGCTTCAATACGCCTCATATTAGCCTTAGTCGCACATATGGACTTGAAATTACATCAAATGGATGTTAAGACCGCTTTCCTTAATATAGGACTAGAGGAAGAAATTTATATGGAACAACCTGAAAGTTTTGTTACTAAAAGAAAAGAGAGAAAAGTTTGTAAACTCTTGAGGTCCATCTATGGACTCAAACAATCCTCCTGACAATGGTACCTACGATTTCATGAATCGATTATGTCATATAGATTTCAAATGACAGAAGAGGACCATTATGTTTATTTGAAAAAATCCAGTGACGGTTTCATTTTACTGTCCTTATATGTTGACAACATACTTTTGGCATGTAATAATAAAACCCTTCTTCTTGCCGCGAAAGATTGGTTATCAACGGTTTTTTTAAATGAAGGATATGGGTGAGGCTGCCTACGTTTTAGGAGTCAAAATATCAAGGGGTCGAAATCAAAGACTTTTGGCCTTGTTGCAAGAGCTATACATATATAAGATTCTTGAGAGGTTCCATATGGCGGATTGCAAGCCGATGGACACACCTATCGCAAAAGGTCAGACTTTGAGTGTAGAAATATGCCCGAAAACTCTGCAAGAGCATGAGAAAATACGAAGAGTACCATATGCAAATATCATCGGAAGATTGATGTATGCAATGATGTGTATCAGGCTAGATATCTGTTATGCAGTTGGACTGGTAAGCAGATATCAGTCAAATCCAGGACAGAAACATTGGATAACAATGAAAAGAATCCTAACTTATTTAAAGAGTACCGCTGATTATGCTCTGTGTTATCAAGGAAGTAATGACCGCTTGATTGGATACACAGACGCAGATTGAGGTGGCAATTTGGATGAAAGAAAGTCTACTGGATATTCTTTTATCTTGAGTCAGGGATCGATTTCCTCGAGTAGCAAAAAGCAAACCTGCATAGCCTTATCCACCATGGAAGCAGAAGTTGTTGCCTGCTCAGTGGCTGTGCAGGAAGCTGTTTGGCTAAAAAGGTTTTTAGAAAATTTAAACTCAGATGAGAGTGAGCTTGAGCCTATTACTGTGTACTGTGATAATCAGGTAAAAATTTCCTACACCAAAGATGCTAAGTATCACAGTAAATCTAAATATGTATAAACTAAGTATCACTTTGTCAGGGACATAGTGGCTAAGAAGAATGTAACTATTAGATATATATCAATGCATGATATGATTCTAGACCCCCTTACCAAAGCTGTAACTAGAGATGTGTTTGCAAAACACACTAGGTCGTTGGGTCTACTTAGGTTGTGAACCTTTTATATTTGTTTGTTTATCTATGTTCAAATGTGATTCATATTTTTAATGTTGTTTTGATTATAACATGTATATATATGGTATGTTTCTTATCATCCAAGAGTATGTCGTCAAGTACTAGAGGCTGGTGAACTTGCACACATAGCTGCCTTGGTTATCTAAGGATAATGCATGATGGACTTGCATATTTTTATTTTGTGAATAAGATGTTCCAGAACTCAAGGAAGTGTATAGAAAGTCGCTCTGACATGATGTTAAAATGAGATCCTTCTAAAACATAATGAAGGATCACTTATGAAATTCCAATGTCATAAGACCTGACTAGCTGGACTAAAACTTTAGAGTCGCTTAACTTAGATAGTGGGAGCGATCAAGTTTGTGAGATAGCTTGGTGTCACAGTCACAATGAACATAAACTATATATTGACATATGCGCCGTTTTATCTGATAAGGTTCATTATTGCGCATGTTTTATACCGTGCGTGCTTTTAAGTTAACCTGATGAAAGATAAGTATTGAGTATGTCCCAACTCCTTATCGTGCATGTCTCATTCAACATTGATCCTTAGTACAATCGCACTTTTGTCTAGAGTGTTGGGGTAATGACTATCATTAGCATATTTTTCTATGATCATGATAATTCGGTCTATGTGGCATGTCTGTGATGTCGGTTACTTTCATCGATTTTTGGAATTAGAGTAGATTGGAACACATTGACTGTATTCACACTTATCACATGCTAGCAAGGAAACTGTGGTTTCTAGGAACACAGTAGTGATTGAGGTTTCTGAGGTCAGAACACTGGTTCGACGGGACCGGACATGTCTAATGTGAATACATGTTTGTAGTCTAGGATTGAAAATGAATTTTATTTACGTTTATGACTTTCAGGAAACTGGTTCATTTCTTTTTTGTCACACCGACTATTTGCAAGTATGAAGGCAGCATGTTGCCTCTTGTGTGAGTGCTCTAGAAGATAAAAACACATTTCATGTTTTTGTGTAGTGTTTTTTTTTTCATGTAATAACTGAACAGAAAAGAAGAAACACTCTTGTTTTACTTGGTGAGATTTGAACTCGATCAAAAGAGACTCTTGAGGAAGGTTAGTTGCATTTAGATTGGTGGAAAAAGGTGTTCGGTCACTTAGTGACTACTTCCAGAACCGAAAGAAGTTGAACAGTTTCTGAATTTTGTTTTGTTTTTTTTTTTTATCGAATTATCTCTATTCATCATTATACGTATTACTAATGAATGACTAGAGTTTATTTTAGTATTGATTTATTACCATTAGGAAAATGTATAATAAAATTAATTAATCCATAAACTAATGAAAAGTGTATAAATAGTATGAATGTATTTATCAAATAAATTGTTTTATTTTATAAATTTATGTAAAAAGAAAAAACTTTAAAGTTATATTTTAAAAAAATATTAAATGTTGTAATTTGATGGTTAGGAAATAACAAAAATGGTGTGAAGAATAAAAATAAGAAAATAAATAATTAATTAACGAAGTGAGGCGAGGTTTTAAAGAAGGAATAGTGGGCGATGAAAACAGAGAAAAGTAGCTGAAACTCGTCCTCGTCTTCTCCGCCCCAGTCCCTTCTATATCATCTCCCAAACTCAATTTTAATCGCATTTCATTTTTCTCCTCCATTTCCAGTGCAATGGCTTCTCTCTCTCAATTCCTCTCACGACCCACCCCTTCTACTCTCTCCAGCTCCGCCTCCATTTCCACTCCACTCGCTTTCAAACAACTTCCTCCTCCATGGACTCGCCGACGAAGCTTCACCATTCAATCCAAAATCCGAGAGATCTTCATGCCCGCTCTCAGCTCCACAATGACCGAGGGCAAGATCGTCTCATGGATCAAGTCCGAGGGCGACGTTCTCTCCAAAGGCGAGAGCGTCGTGGTCGTTGAGTCCGACAAGGCTGACATGGACGTCGAGACTTTTTACGACGGCATTCTCGCTGCTATTGTCGTTCCTGAAGGCGAGACCGCTCCCGTCGGCGCTCCCATCGGTATTTTAGCCGAGACGGAGGAGGAAATAGCTGAGGCTAAAGCTAAGGCCTCCTCCTCTTCACCATCAACCACTTCTTCTCCCCCTCCTCCAACTTCTCCAACTCCTACTCCTCCTCCTGCTGCCTCTCAGTCCGCACCCGTTAAATCCTCTCCAACCGGCAAAATTGTCGCCACGCCTTCTGCCAAGAAATTGGCTAAACAGCACAAAGTAGATATCGATTCCGTCACTGGAACTGGGCCGTTTGGGAGGATTACGCCCGAAGATATAGAGAAGGCA
The DNA here is from genome assembly GCA_031304145.1 of Cardiospermum halicacabum. Taxonomy (NCBI): domain Eukaryota; kingdom Viridiplantae; phylum Streptophyta; class Magnoliopsida; order Sapindales; family Sapindaceae; genus Cardiospermum; species Cardiospermum halicacabum. The sequence continues at coordinate 15,032,800 of CM062395.1, forward strand.
GCTGGAATTGCTCCTTCAACTAAAAAGACAGAAACTGCATCAACACCCGCCGCTGCTCCAGCGGCTGCCACTGCCAAACCTGCTCCCTCTCCGACCACATTGCCGCCTATTCCCGGCTCCACTGTTGTGCCTTTTACAGCAATGCAGTCTGCTGTGTCCACCAATATGGTGGCGAGTCTCTCGGTGCCGACTTTCCGAGTTGGGTATCCTATATCCACTGATGCTCTTGACGCATTGTATGAGAAGGTAACTTTTCAATGTGTTTAATTTGTTTGTGTTGGATTGAAGATTTTGGGGTGGATGATTTTGATGTTTGTGGTAAAAATTTTCAGGTTAAGCCTAAGGGTGTGACAATGACTGCTATCTTAGCTAAGGCTGCTGCTATGGCACTTGTTCAGCACCCGGTTGTTAATGCTACCTGCAAAGATGGCAAGAGCTTTACTTATAATAGTAATATTAATATTGCAGTGGCTGTGGCAATCAATGGTGGCTTGATAACACCTGTGCTTCAGGATGCTGATAAGGTAATTGCTTTATAACTTCATCTGTATAATATTCATTTTGGAATTGCTGTATTGAAGATTTTTCTCTGAATTGCATTCTGTTGAGACAGTTGGATTTGTACTTGTTGTCTCGAAATTGGAAAGAGTTAGTGCAGAAGGCCCGATCCAAGCAACTGCAACCTCATGAATATAATTCAGGTCTTTACTTTATTTGTTTGGTTATATTTGTATGTTTATAGATTTTTTTTGGTTCGGGATTTCAGCTACTATATATTGAACTGTTCTTGTACTGCTGACAGGAACTTTTACTCTGTCTAATCTCGGCATGTTTGGGGTGGATCGATTTGATGCAATTCTCCCTCCTGGACAGGTAAGCAGTGCTAACTAACTAGTCTTTTGAACTTCATTTGGTAATGTTATTTTTCTGCTTGTCATGGTAATTTGGGATGTTTGCAATATTTTCAGGGTGCCATCATGGCTGTTGGAGCATCGAAGCCAACGGTTGTGGCTGATGCAGATGGTTTCTTTAGCGTGAAAAGTAAAATGCAGGTGAGTTGTAATACCGAGTCTATTAGTTTAGTTCCTATGATATAGGCTCTGTGAAATAAAACTAATATAGACTTATAAACTTCTGTGACACTACATTTAAATGTCCGCTAAGAAATGAAACTCTAATATGTATGACAAACTTAAAACTTTCAACTAGTTCAAGAAAAGGCTGCTTTTATGTTGATTACAACTTCTTCACATGGCTGTTATCCTGTTATCGCAACCTCGGTGTATTACTCATTTCTTCATAAATGTAATCTACATTTTGGGGATCTATGAAATTGTTTTATTCACTTAAGTTGCTAGTTGTTTGAGCACCTTATTCTAGGTGGACGAATGAGTCTTTTGTGTTAGTGGGATGTACCTAAGATGATGTAGTCTGAGATACTACTGAAGCAATCTTAAGGGTTAAGTCCTCTCGAGTCCAAGGACTTTTCCTCTTTGGAATCCAAAGATGACTTTATACTGTTGCAGGAGATTCTTAAGTGGGATTATTGACTGGCTTCAAACATTTCAGAATCATAAACAAATTAACAGTCACTGAAGTCTAAAAAATGCGTAGCATTTATCCCTGTGAGCCTCTAACCTGTTGAATTCTTATGATGAGGAACCAATGGTTTGAAATTAGAAGACTGCTAGCATAGTATCTTTCCTAATTAGAAGTCAAGCTCTTGCCTACATGTTTATATCAGTATATCTTCAGTCATATTTATTATGCATTTGAGTCTTTTTTCTCTCTTTGTGTGTTCTCGTGTTCTCTCAATTTTGTTTAACAATTTTAAGGACAATGTACCGTTTTTGCATACCATTTCTACTATTCCATCTGATTGTTCTTTATTCTTAGTCGAATTGTAAATATTCACCTGTGACACAACAATTTGCTATCCATGAAAATTGCTCAGTTTAATTTGATTACTTTAATGTGCTTAAATGACCATCTTGACATTTTTCCCATTTCTAATATCAATGGTTCTTCCAGTCAATAAAAATCCTGTAATTAAACATAAATTGGGCTTTGGTTGCAGGTAAATGTCACTGCTGACCATCGAATTATCTACGGTGCTGACTTGGCGGCCTTCCTTCAAACGTTTACAAAGATTATTGAGAACCCTGAAAGTTTGACACTTTAAGTAGTCTCTGGGGTTTATGTCATGGAGTGAATTCAGCATTTGAGAAGCAGCCAACATTAAGGGTCACAAGATGATGATTGACACAGCAGCTTTTAGTGAAGTAAACCTACTGTTGTCATGGCGACATCTTGTATTTCGTTTTGTTTAGATTTTCCTTAGGTTTCAGATGCTCCTGAGATTTAAAAAGAAACCGAAAAGAACTAGAATGTTTTCTACACTACCCAGTGAGTTTTTGTAGTAGTTTTAAATGTATTGGCATGGCCCCGCAGTGCGTTTGGCATTTAGCAAATACGACTATACTTCTGTTTATGTATTTTAATTTTCTTTTATTATAAACTGTACTTATTCAGAGAATAAAAAGTCAAAATGGGATATAAATTCAATAGATTTGCTCCCTACATATATATATCTTCTTCTCCCTCTATCTAATTGATACCAATACAAAATCTGATACAACTCTTGTCATTTCAAATGCTTGACCAGCAGCAGGGCCAACAAAAATTTAAAAGCAGAAGAGGGTACCAGAAGTTGCTTTGCTGCAGAGATAATAGAGATGCCCATCTGAGCCACTTCAAGAATACCATTACGTCCCAAGCTCACCAATCCAGTACAATATTTCTAGACAGGTAAAGTTGATCAATGTATTGTATAATTGGACCCGTTGCAGTAATGTATTTTCTCATCTTCTTCTCTGCTGTTTGATCTGCAACAGAGTAGGAAACTACAGGTAGGTATCGACATCAAATTAGTTTTGTTTGGTAGAAACAAACATTACCAGTTTCATTAAGCTTCATCAAGAGCTGTTCCCTAGTAGGAAGTGTATACATTCCTGCAGAAACTGCTGTCCTGACTGCCCACGAATGATATGGCGCGCACACCTGCGCATAAGCCGTGGAGGCTGCGTCCTTCAATGAATAATCACTGAAATCAACAAAGACACAAGTAAGTATCGTAACAAAGATTCCTTAATCAAATAACACAAGATGTATACCTGGTTGACAAGAATTGATCAAATAAAGCTCTGATGAGATCAAGACCCTGCCTAACTCGTCGTAGATTACGTGAATGGCTTCCAGGTGACTTGACGGTTTTGTTTTTGACATCGAGATCAAGTATATTATCTAAAGTCTCATATCTAGCAGATGCAGTCATAAGATCTTGGACCTAAATGACATCACAACATTAGACGACGAGATTTATACATAATTACGCAAGATTGAAAAGGAAAAAGGAAAGAGACAACGATCCAATTAGAACCTTGGCAACGTACTCCAACTCTGCGAATTTGAAAGCGAGCCCGAGATAACTAAACATAACAGAAACCAAAGAACAAGCTTCGCAGAACACATCGAGACGGAGGTCGTTGACAATGCCCTCACTGGTTGAATTCAAGGAATCGGAGAGGTTTTCGAAAGCTGTTACGACGGCCGATAAGGGACACTTTTTTTGTTCTTCAGCGCTGCCTTGGGCGCCTTCGTACTTGTGTTCTTGACGGGAGCAATCGTCGGAGGCGATATATTTTTGAAACATGACGGAAAATTCTAAGGAATTAGATTCACGTTGGTTTGGTTGGGTTGATTTGTGAATTTTGTGAAGGAAGTGTTGATTGTACGTGGAATATTTGTGTGTGGAGGTCACTAGAGATGCGGTCTACCGTGATTAGACAAATGTTAAATGAAGCTTGAAAAGTCTATTTGTACAGGGACGCGTATCTGTACATAGACTGGATTCTTATTTATAACTTGTTTTACCTTTTGTAATCCCCTATATAATTGATAGGCTAAAAGTGGTTTATCCAACCTGCTTGAGCAGGATTTCCTATTATTATTAATTTTTCTTTAATAAATAATATATTATAATAAGAAACTATAAAAAAATTAAATAAATCTAAAAAATATTTTTTATTTAAATAAAAATAAAAATTAATGATATAGTTTTATTTATTAAAAATTATATAAAATAATATTATTTTAATCGTCCATAAATTTCATTAAGTTTGATGATTTCAATGATTTCAATTATGCCCATCGGTAAATATTGATTTTAGTGTGTGACTCAATGACATATTTCGATCAACAATTTTGACTTTATCAATAGATATCAAGTATGTCGTAGAATTTATACAAATTCGATCAATTTTATCGATTCTATCTATAATTATCAAGTTTTATAAGTTGAAGAAATTAATCAAAATTGTTCAATAAGTCCACCGTGGAACTTGAGATTTGACGACAGAGTTGATGAAATTATTCAAAACGATTCAGTAAGTCGGCCGATCAAGTTGGTAAAGAACACTAGACTCCAATATCGATTCTATCAGTAATTATCAAAATTGCCATACAACTCGATGAAAGATTGCGATAAATTTGATCGATATCATCAGTAAATATCAACTCTGTCTTAGGTCCTGGTAACATATTTTCGACAAATATCAAGCGGGTCATAGAACTCGTTAATTTTTTATTTTAGAAATAACGACTATAACGTTTCATTTGATATGTATCGATGAAATCAAAAAAATTCATCGAAATCAAATATCAAGTTGGCCGTCATACTCGACATTTGATGAATTAATTGATCAAATTCTTTGAAACCATTCGACAAGTCGACCGGCTAAGTCAGTAAAAATCGGATTTGAATATCGATTAGATCAGCAAATATCAAATTTTACTTAGAACTCGATAGAAAATTTCGACAAATTTTTATTTATATCATTGGCAAAAATATCGAGTCTAGCCTAGATCTCGATAACGTATTTCGATAAATTTTATTGATATTATCGGCAAATATCAAGTTTGATAGTTGATTTTTTTTTAATGAATATTGAGTACCGATAAATGTCGATGAGGCGAAATTGACTATCAAATATGCTAGTAATTTCGATATAAGTTGCTCTTTTTTTTTTCGTTATTTAGTAATATAGATTTTGATATAAATTTTAGTATTATGCAACAAAAATTTCTGGTGTAGTATGGTCGCAAGTCTTCATGGAAAATATGGTATAGTTGCGAGTCTTCGTCGCGATTGGGTATCTAGTATAGTCGCGAGTCTTTGTGACAAATTAGATATAGTCGTAAGTATTCGTCACGAATCTGGTATAGTCGCAAGCCTTTGTCACGAATCTGGTATGGTCGCAGGTCTTATCAGGAAGTTAGAATGATCGTCACGTCGCTTATGTTTCTATCCGTATTAGAATTTAGGATTTTGGTATGATCAGAAGGAGGTGGTGGAGGACAAAACAGAAAATGTGAAATTAAATGATGCAGAGCCCATTCGATATTCGAATCCAATTCCATCTCTTGGGTAGAGTTGGTAAATGGGCCCAAGGCCCGTGAGTTGGCCCATTTAACCTGCAAATTAGACGGATTAGAATCAATCAAAATTTGGACTGTCATATAAGTGGATCCGTTTAATCCGTTCCGTTTAGCCCACGAATTTAGATGGGATGGGCCGGATTAACCGCGGGCTAACCCGCAATCTTGTAGAACTTAAAAAAAAAAAAAAACTAATTACTACTGATGAATGCTTTCAACCTCAATTTTCTAAATTCTTTTAACCCTAGTTTCGTGCAATCCACTCAACCTTCAGTAGTTTTAACCTTTAACGACAACTTTATATTTTAGGTTAATGTGATCTCTTATTTATTGGTTACTTTTCAACTTGATTGATTACGTGAGATTTTCTTTTTCGTATTGTTTTGTGTGAAACCATAGTTAACTTATTGATATTCTAATCTTAATTTGATAATATTTTGCTCTAGGATTTCAATTTCAATTTGGCCACAAAATGTGTATGAGACAAATCAAATAAGAGTCAAAATTATAAATTTTATTGATAAATTTGTTTTTATTTCAACTTTTTCTACACGTTTTACAATAAATTTAGATCTTTTCAATGCTATTAAATAATTTTTTCATCTTGGATATTAAAGGGTGAGTAGTTTTCTTTTACGAGACAATTTTTAACTTTTTTTTTTTTAATAAATAGTCATGTTTATCATGTATTATTTTATTATATTTTTTCTTTAAAAATTTTTATCCTTATTATTAAAAAATTATATAAATTAATTTTTTTTATTTTTTTATTTGATAACGGATTAACGGGCTAGTCCGATCCATGCGGGTCGAATTAGAATTGGTGTAAAATAAGCCCGTATAGTAAAAAAAAATCCGTGAGAATTGATTCGTTTAATCCGTAATCCGTCACAGATCGGGCCGGTGCGAACCAAACCGCTGTTTACCAACTCTTATACCTATAACTTCTATTAAAAGAATCTCCAAACATTTAATATACAGATTTTTAATATACATATCGACAAATTAATAACAGTAGGAAAATATAAATATACGGATTAAATCCGTAGCAGATTTAATAAATAAAATATATTTTTTTAAAATTCAAATAAATTTATACTCTTGTACGAAGATCTAATGAATATGAGAAATGATTGATAGCCTACTCTTTTAGACAACTTTTCATGCCTACTCTTACATGTCAAGAACTAATTGGGTGAATAAATTATGCATTAATTGTTACAAAATTTACCTCCAATAATATATTGTCACGTAAGAGTAGACAGCGAAAGTAGGCACAAAAAGTAGGCTACATAGCACCACTCTTTCTAGTACACAAGTATTTATTTATTTTTCTAGTACACAAGTATTTATTTATTTTCTACTTTTCACTTTTAAATTTTGAGATCACTAAAATCTAATGCACTTATACAAAATAAAATCGCACGCAATTGAAAAATAAAATTTAAAAAAAGTATATATATATATTTATTTAGTTAGTTAGTGTACAACATATGGAATCCACGTAATTCTAACAACTTTTGTTAATGGATATGTTTGGAATTGCTATAAATTATAGGCTTTTATTTCTTATTTTAAGATATAATCCGGTTATAATAATTTGATAGATATTTGAAAAAAAGATTTTTTAATAATTAGATTTTAAAATAGATGAAATAATTGAGTTGATAAAAATACAGATAATAGTTTCTAAATTACTAAAATGGATATGTTTTACTAATTTTTTTTCCGATTTTTTTATTTGATAGATTTTATTATTGTTAAGTTTACCATTTTTTCATATATATATATATATAATTTTTTAAGAGTATTTTTATTTTTTTAATATATTAATTATTATCTTTTTATTATATATTTGAATAATTGAGAGATTATTTAAATTACCAAAATGGAGAATTGTATTATTTATTTTAGATTTAAAAACAAAAATATGTACAAATCAATGACGTAGGAAACTAAGAAACCAATCTTAAAATGAATATTAATTTATAAAAATCAAGAAAAATGTAATTATTCTTAATTAAAATTCTTTTTCATTTAAAAAATTTTGATAGTTAGTCCTAGTAAAATTTCAAAATAGGAGAAAATTAGTAATTTAAAAAGATGAATAGCATTGGCAGAGTACAACTGAAAATTAAAAAAAAAAAGGTTATTTTTGTCATTTTATTAAAAATAGGAACCACTTCTAGATTAATTCGCTTATAAAACACCTCCTTACCCGTTTTCCAAAATTTGATTATTTGATAAATAAATTATTAAATAATTAACTTTTAGATAAATTTCCAAATATCTCAAAGTATTTTAAATTATCAAATGATTTTTTCATAATTTAAACGGCCAAAGATGTATTTTATATATGGTTTGGAAGTAATTGTGATTATGGAATAATAATTTATCGGCAGAGAAATTCGAACCATATTTTTTATTCATTCTAAATTTATATTTAAAAATATAATCTACTAATGTTAATCTAGAGTGTGTTTGGTAGGTAGATTTTTAATTAGCGATTAGATTTTATTTAGCGATTTGGAAATTTTGGTGTTTGGGAGCAGCTTTTTGATTAGCGGTTAGATGTTTAATTAGCGATTTCCTGACAGCTAATTGAAGTAGCTGTCCACAAATCGCTAATCAAAAAGCTCCCATTCTACCCTTATCCAATTTTGGTTATTACAAAAATATCCTAGTAAAATTTATTCTTTTGAACTAGATTTTTTTAAAAAATACACTTTAACTATATTATCTTTTTATATCATTTTATATCTAACAGTTACTTCAACATCTCATTGGACTTACCAAACACTCATCTCAAACAGTTACTTCAACCGCTAGTTTAACAGCTAACAGCTAATCGCTACCTTAACAGCGATAGTGCCAAACACACTCCTAGTATAAAGTATACGCTTGAAATTCCATAATTTAATCACAAATAGCCACAACATACCTTATGTTGGAACAAGCAATTATATAAGTGTACAAAGGTCACAACCATAAACTTCACAATAAAATTACAAGGAGGAAACAATTATTAAAAAAAGTAATAATAAAATAAATAAATAAATATAAAAAGATCACACCCATAAAGTTCAAAATAAATTACAGACAATGAGAAAAGAAGAATTAAAAAATAATAATAAATAAATAAATAAAAATAGATATAGCATCAAGAGGTCAAGACAATAATGAAAATAGGAATATTTCTCTATCCAACTTACACCTGGTCATAGGGCCGGGATCAGCCCGATCCGACCCAATTCTTAAAATGTCCTGTTGGACTTTTTTTGTTTGGCTTTGTTCGGTCTGACCTTAAAATTAGGGACCCTATGTAATGTAGGGTTGGATTAGAATTAATATTTTGACCCTTTTAACCTGACTCGATTCCATCATATCAAAATTTAATTATATAAATTAAAATTTATATTTTATAAAATTTATACCAAATCCTAAACCTAAAAATTGTTTACACCGCCAAAGTTATATTAAAATACTCTAAATCTACAAATTCACACCATTATAACAATTAAAATTTTAATTTCATAATCAAATAAGTAATAATAAATATCAACATCAATATTTCTAGACGTGTGGTAAAAAAGAAATAAAAAATAAAAATTTTATTTAACTTTAGATTTTGGACTTATTTTAATTTAATTATTAGATTAATTTTTTCTTTTATATTTGATAGTTAAACTTTAATTGATGAATTATATATATACTATATAATTTTTTTTAAATATATTAATATATTAGAATTAGGTCTGACCCGAAACCCGTCTCGTCCATTTAAGGTTAGGGTTAGGGTCAGACTCTCCCTATTTTAGTAGGGGACCGGATCGGATTAAGGTCGAGAAAATTTGGCTAGCCACGCCACTTGACCCACACTCTAATTCAGTCCGACTCTAATTTTGATCAGATCTAATCCTACTCTAGCATCATAAAATGATATATATATATATATATATATATATATATAAATAAAAGATCTCCATAATCAAGTTTGGAGGAAAGATGTGGAGTAGTGTAAATAGGTGTTAGGATAATTAATATATATATATAATTCATTTTATAATAAATAAAATAAATATATATATATATATATATATATATATAATAATTGTATTGTTCTTTTGAAATTAACAACATCTTGTGTTATTTTCATGGAATGCAATTATTCTGATTCCATTGCAGTGATGTATGTTTCCTTTGCACTTTTAAATTTTTTATTAAAAAAGTTATATTTTTAAATTAAAATTAAAATTACAGATTAAATTTTTTTTAAAAAATTTTTGCATAAATAATTAAAATAACTATATTATCCTCTGCTTCTCAATCTTGGTGTGCTTTCCAGAAAAATCACACGGAAAAATAAAACTATATCGGGAAGCAGACAAAATATAACTGCTTCCCGGACCAGGAAACAGATATCAGGAAACAGTTGTATTTTGCATGCTTCCTGATCTAATGATCAGTATATTCATTTTTGCAATTTTTATTAAAAAATTTAGTTTTAAATTTTCTAATAAAAAAATTTAAAAGTGCATTTTTTTTAAAAAAATTAGTTTAAAACTAATAATTTTTATTTTTATTTTTATAAAGTCTAATTTTTCATATTATTCCATAAATTGGGTTTAAATTTTATTTAAATTAGCATTTGGAACCAAATCGACTAATTGATTCTCGCTATTTTAAAAAATTATAGGTTTAATTTTCATCGGACCATTCCAACTTTTCAAAATTATAAATGATAATAAAAACACTCGTGATAATAAGCAAAATTAGACTATTTCAATTTTTTTTTTATAGTTTTAGACTAGCCCTAAATTTTTTACACTTTTAAACTTTTTTATAAAAAAATTGCAAAACTAAACTTTTAAAAAAAAAAAATTGCAGAAAATGAGCTTTCCGGTATTATTACCGGGAAGCAAGCAAATTTCAATCAGCTTCCCGGTGTGTAATACAAGGAAGCAAAATTTTGCTTCCCTGTATTACACATAGGGAAGCTGGCTTGAATTTTGTCAGCTTCCCTGTATGTAACATCGGGAAGCTACTGGATATGTTTTTTCTCGGTATTGAAAGGTAAAATAGTCATTTTGGTCTATTTTTTGCAAAAAAATTTTTCAAAAAGTTTAGTTTTGTAAAAATTTTAATTTTAGTCTAAAGATATAACTTTTTTAAAATAAAAAAGTCTAAAAGTACAAATCATCCAAAACACTCCAAACAAACTCCTTATTAAAAGTTGTTTTAATATGCTTTTTCTCTTCAAAGTTGACACAAATTATTATTTTACTTCTTCAAGTGAGAGTGGTTTTGTTTTACCCATTCAAGTGAGAGTGGTTTTGTTTTACCCATTCAAGTTGTCCAAATTCAACTAATGGACCCATTTAGAACTGGTGGTATTTTGCTAAACTGAGCTGTCGTTTTGTTGGAATAAGATGATAGAATCTTCACTTTGAGTAAAATTATAATATGTGTCAACTTTAAAGAGCAAAAGTATGTTAAACTGTTCAAACTTATAAAAGAAAAAAAATTGGAAAAATTAAAAAATTAATAGATCTAAAAATTTAATTTTCTATTCATATATCATATTCTACTACTCTACATTAAAATGTAGATTGTTATGGTAAAGAAAAAGACCTTAGAGAAATCAACTCGCCATTAAATTAAACCATTTAAGTTATGCTAAACACAATTAAGTATTAATATAACTACATTAAAATATTATATTTATTATTCAAATTACCAAGGTTCTTATCCAACCGAGACATTTGAAAAATGAGATAGTGTTCTTTATTTTATATTTTTTTTTGGATAAATTGCAATGAGATATAGCGAGTTTTCCGATAATTACACTTAAATAGCAGTTTATGTCTTTTTACACACAACATTAACGAGTTTCTAAAAAAATTAACATTCAACTAAATACCGTGAAGTGATTTCTGATTTTATCTTTATTGATGATGATAACAGCGACATCTCACATGTGGCGATGATGTGTAAGCTTAAAAGGTTTATTTAAGGAGTATTATAGTAAAATTACTAAATGAATTTGTAATCAATTACTACAATCATTACATTTAAGACTTTTGGACTCCGTCCGTGGAGGATTGGGCATTAGATATCGAGTCGAGTTGATTTAACCCTCTAATGTGATGAGTGAAGAAGTAAAGAATACTAATACAACCTGCAAGTCTCATTCTTGACTCGATCTCTGTAGTGGATCCTAACACCGATATTTTTACTACAATAACCACTATCATCAGTATTATTTTATTCATTGGACTAATTTATTTAATATTTTTACTATAATACCCTTTAAATAAACCTTTTAAGTTTACACTCGTTATCGTCAAATATCGCCATGTTATTATCTATAGATAATAACAGAAATCACCTTAAGCTGAATTTCAATTTTCTGAAAACTCGCTAGTGTCGTGTGTAAAATAGACATAAACAGATATTCAAGTGTAATTATAAAAAAATTCATTGTACTTCACCACAATTTACCCTATTTTTTTTAAAAATAAATTATTTTTATTTACAAAATAATATTTTTATAGTAATTTCTTTATCTAAATTACTTTAATTTTAAAAATAAAAATATTATAAAATTAATTTTTAATGATAAATCCATTTTTTTTTTAAAAATAACTCGCATAGTATTTTAAATTTAAAAATAAAATAAATATTCCATCTTTCACCATTAAATTCACTAATATTATACATATATATATATATTATATATATATATATTTAAATGTGGAATTACTGAAAGCAACTAAAACTGAAATCGAAGGCCATCAACAATATCACTCATTTCCATCTCATCTATTTCATTTTATTTAAGAACAAACAGATTCAGTATTTTACTTGCTCTTACAACATACCATTATCATCTCATACAACACAACACACAAAGCTAAACATTACTTCGAAGCTCTATCCCACCTTCATCAGAGTCACTACTCCCTTTATCATGAACCTGAATAGGCTTAAATGTATAAAACTTAGCACAGAAAATATAATAAACAAGATTAACAACTTGAAGCAAAGTGATCAACCAGTAGAAATACTCCAATTTCCCTCTGTTGAGATCATTATCCGGTAACCAATTCGACCCATCTGGTTTAGCACTGAATTTATGAACCAACGTAACCAACAGAGTACTAACATAATTCCCAACGGATATGGCAGTCCAAAACAAAGCAGTAGCCGTGCTTCTCATGCTTTCAGGCGACTGATCATAGAAAAACTCCAAATGACCAATCGACATAAATGCCTCAGCAATGCCGTGTAGACCGTACTGAGGCACCAGCCAGAAGACCGAAATGGGCAGGGGCGCGGCCTGTTTTCGTTTGATTTCTACAAAGCCGGCGACCAATGTGGCGAATATAGATATCACAAACCCGATTCCCATTCTGTGTAGGAACGTGATGCCGCGTTCCAGGCCTGTGAACTTGCGAGCAAAAGGGATGAAAATGCGGTCGTAGAAGGCGATGGTTGACAGCATTGACACCATTGTGAAGACTGACATGGACCCTGCCGGGATCTGGAACGAAGTTGTTAAGTGTCTGTTCATTGTTTTGGCTTGTTGTAAGGAGAATGTGCCTTGTTGTGCGTATGCTGTGATTAGCAGGATTCCTGAGGCCCAGATTGGTCCCATTCGGATTACTGATTTAAGTTCTTCGACTCGGTGGACTGTGTTTAGTCTCCAGAGATTTGGTGACTTCGGGTTGTCTTCTTCTGTCACTATTGCTGCCTTGTCAAGAAATCTGCATCAATTGTATAACCGAGTTTTTAAGTGTGAATGACCGGTTTTCTTTTTGTTGTAGTGTGGTCCCACTATTTCCCACTAGTGTGACGTAGACAAATTGGTGATTTATTCAATAATTTGTTTGCTTGTTAGATGTGAATGGATGATGTGGTGGTTGTTAAATCGGTGGTGATAGATCTTTATCTTGTCACTTGTTATATACATCCGAATTATTTCTGTAATAGTATGTATCCGCAGAAACTATAATTAGAAGACATAAGAATTTTCCATTGTCTCTGAATAGATAATTTTGTCTAAGTCAAATAATTCAGTCTCACTATTTTCATATACATTTTTATGGATGGGAGAATATTCAAAATTTAGGGTGAAAGTTTTAAAATAAATAAATAATATATTAAAATCTATTTTAAAATTTCTTTAGAAAAATTATCATTATAAATAATTTTAAACTAAGTAGATTCACTCAAATAAATTTAAATTATTTTTTAAAATTTAAATTAAAAGTAATTATTACTTCAGATGGAGAAAAAAATATTCTAAAAAATAAATTATTTTTTAAATTAAATTGATTAAAATAATATATTAAGTAATATACAATTGAAAAAACAATATTAAAATTTCTTAATTTCTTAAACTTAAATTAAAATAATTTTTTGTTTTAAAATCAAAATATACTATAACCATCATTTAAAATAAAAATTTTATTTTTATAATAATTTTTTATTGGAAGAAATTTTTAATTTATTATTTTATATTAAAAATCATGAAATTATGATATGTCATATCTATGTATTCATAAGCTAATTAATATTTTTAATTTATATATATATATATGCTATGTGTTTTATTATTATTATTATTATTATTATTATTATTATTATTTTTTATTATAAAAGAAAATTGTAATTATTATATACCAATAAATTTTTAATATTGAAAAAATAAAAATTCAAATTTATGCATGCTTGCTATTGGAATATCCCTGGTGAGAAGTAATAAGTGAATAATATGCGACCAAAAGAGAAAAGAGAGTAGAGTCTTACTTCATATGGCTAGTGTGAAGCAGCTTCCCACCCAAAGAAATCGACTCATCAAGCTCATCATTCCTATACAACATCCTCCCATCACCCAGCTTCCTCTTCTTAAAAGCCGCCACGCACACCTGCAACAGTCGGGTAAACGGACTCCCAGCCGGATCCAAGTTCCGGTAAAGCGGGTACCCGAATATGAAAGCAATAATTGATAAAAACATAGCCACAGCGGGAATTCCAAGCCCCCAACCCCATCCTAAATTATCTTGAATATAAACAATCACCGTAACCGCCAACAGTATCGATACACCCATCACGAAATAATACCAATTAAAATACTTCCACGTCTTCGTCGATTGTTTCGGATCCGTTTCGTCGAACTGGTCCGCTCCGAATGCCACCACGCAGGGTCGGATCCCGCCCGACCCGATTGCTCCTAGTAACAGTGATATGTATAACACTGCTAGCTGTCCTGTGTCCGCTTGTTTACATACTTCACCGCTTGAGCAGGGTGGTGGTCTCAGCTTTGGTAGTACAGCTGATACTGTCAAAGACACCATGCCCTGAATCAAATATATGATATTAGTTTTTAAAATTGAAAACCGTTGTTATATAGAGATGTGATTAAGTTATATAATATTACGATTTGGTATATAATGGAAGCGACAGTGATGGTTAAGAAGCGTCCGGCGTAAGCGTCGGCGATAAAAGCGCCGATGAGAGGTGTTAAGCTTGAGGTTCCGCCGAAATTGGTTAGTGTGTTGGCGGCTTTTGTTAATGGCATGTGCATTTGTGTCGTTAAGTAGCTGATCATGTTAGCGTTAAAGCCCACCACCGCCAGTTTCTCGCATGCTTCATTTGCTGTATATTTTAATCAATAAATGAAATCAATTTTGTAATTAGAAGGGAATGAAATTAAATGCAAAAGAATTGGAGGCTGTACCGAATATGAAGGGCATGGTGATCATGCCACCCTTTTGCCTTTTGGCAGGGCTATTATTGCTACTCCTGCTGATGTTATTTTTCTCCTCCATGGTTTCCATTTGTTTTGATATTGTTTATGGTGGAGCTTGGAACTCTATTTATAGAGTTATACAATGGTTTTTAACTCGGTGAAAAACTGGTGTCAATTATGAGGAGGGGATAATGTGGTGGCCAATTATATGTTGTGTGAGTGTAAGAATTAAAATTGTGTGTGTATTATTGGGTTGGGTTGGGTTGTATGCATGTGGTGTGGGCGGTCAACTTTGTAAAGCATTGTGTTATGACAATTTAAAGAGACAAACGACACGCAGCTTGTGGCAGGTTTTGTTTTGCAGTTTGCATTATTGTCGTACCTGTTGGTAACTCATGGACCCAATATTGTCACGTAAATGTTGTACGCTCTCTTTTTTTATTTTTACATTTTCTTCTTATTATAAATAATTTTATTCTTTTAATGTTGTTTTTTTTATTTTTTATTTTTTTTAATATAGTCTTTTTAAAGTTTGAATTTTATTTATAGATTTAATTTTAAAATCTTTCAAATATAAGTTTTATAAATTTTGGTTTGTATTTCATAGATTGTGCTTCCAATCACGATGTCAACTATTTAAATAAATTAAAATTATATTAAAAAATATTTAAAAAATAAAAAGAAAATATGAGCAAATTGATTTGGGTATTAGATATTTGATTTTTGTTTTTAATGTTTAAAAATTAGAAAAAACAAATTGAGATATATTATCATTCACTTTGGCCTTGTTGACTTTAATGCTTAAAAAGTAACGCCAAAAAGTTCAAGACTACTGTTTCATCGATATATGAGGAAGACTATTTATAATATCTCTTTTCATGTTGTAGTTTATTACCGGAGTTTAATTTTTATTTCTATTTATATATATTATATTAAAATTTTCAAAGTCAAAACTTTATTATAAGAATTTAATTTTTATTTCTATTTATATATATTATATTAAAAATTTTAAAGTCCAATTGACAGCATTGACATCACACTACATCCGCCACTGCTTCCAATTTTACCATCGAGTTAAAGTTTTCCAAAAATCGCAAACTTCACATATTTGGGATCCACGATCGCACATTTATGATATGAAATCAGAATTTGTGATTCAGTAGTTATTTTATTGCTGACAGATTTCAGAACTTGTGAAGTCATATTAAAATTATAGTACTGAATTTAAAATTTTAGTAGAGGATAAAATTGTCACCACGACCTATTTCTGAAAACCAAACTTTCTCAAAACTTATTTTTTTTAAGGATTTGAAAATGGGCTTATAAATAAAAGGAAAAATTTTTGTTTTAAGCAATAAAAAGTTTAAGGTTAATCCTAAAAAACCACCGTAAGTTTGCTAAATTCTGAAAAAAAAAAAAGAAAAAAAAACCACACTAGTTTGAATTTTCTTCATTTTACCACTTTTATGTTAATTGATGTGGGGTTACTATTCATTATTTTGTGAAGAAAAGTGATAAAATGTAGAAAACTCAAACTGATGTGGTTTTTTGGAGAATTTAGTAAACTTGCGGTGGTTTTTTGGGATTAACCCAAAAGTTTAGTATATAATTATAGGCCTATTTTGAAAAGTTTGCAAAACTAAACTTTAGTTTTCATTCCATAGGTCATTTATAAACTGTGACCGTAATTCACAGACTGTGAGTATAATTCACAGAATCTATGAATTGTAAAAATTCAAGGGTATTTTGGGAAACTTGGCTTATGAAGTGAAAATTAAACTTTTAAAAGCTTACTTTTATATATTTTTAAAAATAGGCCTATAATTATATTTTGAACTTTAAAAAGCCCATTTAAAATAATTTTCACTAAAATAAAATTTAAACTTTTGAGACCTATTTTCAATAATTTCAACTTTTAACTTTTAAAAGGGATTGTCTCATTAATATTTTATATGCAATTCTTTATTATTATTACTATTATTATTATTAATTTATGGATTTTTTTTTTTCAAAACCACAAAAAGTTTAAGAATATAATTATAGGTCTATGCGGAAAAATTTGTAAAAATAAATTTTTTAAAAATTTGGATTTCATTCCATAAGTCATTCACAGGCTATAAGGTTTGTGAGCCTAATTTATAAATATATGACCAACGCAATTTCAATGGTATTTTTGGAAATTAGGTTGATGGAGTGAAAACAAAATTTTTATAAATTTATTTTTATAAATTTTTTAAATATGCATATAATTAATTTTGAAGTTTAAAAACTCACGTAGAAAAATTATTATTTAATTTATTTTTATTATTTTATAACTTCTATTATGCTACATAGGAATGTTTTAAAAATCAGACCGAACATCGAACCGGTCACAGAAATGAGTCACAGTTTTTAGGATTCGACTGGGTTGAACTGAATTTTTTAAATTTAAAAAATAATAATTAATTTATATATATTATATAAAATTAAAATGCAAAATCACTTACCTAAAGTATACTCTTTCTTATTTAAAAATAATTTATTTATATAATTTTCTTAATATAATAACTGTTTTTATATAATATTTTTAAATTTTATAATAAAAATATTAATATTTTCAGTAAATCATCTTAAAATAAAATTAACTTGTTATATACATTATAATATATATATATATATATATATGGAAATTTGAAATATCTTCACTTTTTAAAAATAATTCATATAATTTCTCCATTTTCATTCAACAAAAAATATTTTTTAAACTAAAGTGGCATTTTGAGTCTGTTTGATTCAAATTTTTATCTATTATAATTTATATAGACGTAATTTAACCCATTAGCTTTAGTAAAAATTTTCTAACTCTTTAAATAAACTATATTTCGATTGAAATTAGGATTAAGTAGTTTAATAAATCCATCTAACTTTAAAAAATCGCTTTTTCTAACTTATTTAACAAGCTGAAAAATATAGATACATTTAGTATTGTCCGTCCGTGACGGTGAAAAACTCGTGATTTTATGGTCATCAAAATGGTAATCGTGTCCATACAGTCACGGGACGCCCGCGGACTTTTACGTTAATTTGGCTCATTATTCACTGTCATCACTATGATGACCGTGATCGCCCGCGGATTTCAATTGTGATTATGCCCAATTTTTAATTTAATCAATTCCAACACTCAATTATGAAATACATTGAAAATCAACCCAACTTTCAAAAAGGTTTGAAGTTACTACCTATATCACTAGTGTGTACATTGCTTTTCAGATTCAAAAAATTTAGAATTCCGAAGTTAAGCATACTTGACAGCAGTGGAGTTAGACTTAAGAGGATGCGGTGTCAACTTGGTGAATTATGTGGTGTCATAATTATTTTAATCTCATTTATTTTATTATTAATTTATTTTTATATATTAATTTTATTATTATTTTTTTCAAAATCATGTGGTGAATTATTATTATTATTATTTTTTTCATTGTGGCTCCGCCACTGCTTGATCTGGAGCAATTTAGGGATGTGTGACCGACAGGGAAGGGCCTCTGACTGATTTTTCCAAAAAAATATGCGAGTGAGGACAAATCAAATTTGAAAGAATAGTGGTGGTTTGTCAGGTTAGTACTCGGCCTGGGCACCACCCAGGAGGATGATGATGCCTTCACAAAGGAAGGTAGTTATAAGAACAATAACCTTTGCAAAAATCTATACAATTATGTCCAAACTAACACATACACTATAAAAAATTCAGTGAAATTTTGAGTTCTTGAAAATGAGCACATTCTAATAAAAAGATAAAAGATGCAAATACCCTCTACACATGAAAGTAAAATATCGAGTTCTTAAAAATGAGAATATTCTAATAAAAAGATAAAAGATTGACAGGGCACAAAATATGCAATATTTATAGTTAATTTCTCCCATGATTGTTGGACTAAATTGATGATTTTTGTAATGAATTTCTCTATTTGGTATTTTTATGCAGTTTGGGGGTTAAATTACAATTTGGAAGATTTATGGATACTGCAGAGATATTTACCAAGTCAAAGTCCACAAGTCAAAGTCAGCTGAAGAATCTGTTTTTCTTATCAAATGATTTGTTCAGTTTAAGTTTTGAGTTTTAAACTTCAAATTAGATTTTACAGGGAAGAATTTGATCTTTCCTGAATTTTCTAATTTTATGTTTAAATAAGAGTTTCCAATACGATGTAAGGGAGCTCAATTTTATTCTGAGTTTTGATTCTATTTTGTTTTCTATGTTTTGAACGTATACTTTATAACTATGATGCTAGCTATGATCATAGCCAGCTAAGTTATTATATCCAGTAAAGTTTATTAGTTTAATTATTCGTGTTGTGAGATTTGTGCTTTAATATTTATTTCTGCAGTATTCATCGCTTCACTGTTGTTAATGGTTTTGGTTGAATGTGTTTATTTATTTGATTAGTTAATTTGGCCAGTTAATTGATCAATTAGGTTAATACATCGCTAGTTAACAAGATTAAATACGTAATCGTTTAATTAAGTTAACACAGGTAGCAAACGGTGTGATACGTCGTGCTGTGTGAGGTTGTGATCATAGGATAATGAATTGATTTGTTAGCTATGACCATGGGTCTTTCTATTTCTTAAAGCAATCTACTGTTGAACCTGTCAGGCGCTTGTCGGGGTTACTGATTAGGTTAGGGACTAATTAGAAGGCGCTTGTCCGGTTAGTCTAATAACTAAGGGAAGATTAGGCAGTTAGGCGCGACGTCAACTGCTATAACTATGGTTACTGAATTGAAATAATTACACTTAGATTCGATGATCAACACGATAATTGACTATAGACTTTGCTGGATTGTTTCTTTTATCGATTTACTTCTCTACAATTTTAATTTAGTTTATTTTTCCTATCAGATCCAAAACCTTAATTACTTCATCGGTTATTCACAGAATTTAAATTGATTATATCGTTCTCTGTGGTTCGACCATGTTTACTACTGTCTTTAGTATTTAGCAGGATTATTCTATTTTATCTTTGACGGATTCGACACACGTCAAAGATGCACATGCAAAATGATGAATGTCGTTTATCAATATGTAATTATATAAAGTTATATCTTAGTTAATCAATCTGATCATATAAATTTAGGTGATAAAAAAATTGCACTCAGTTTTATTTAATTTATTAATATTATTATCACTTAGTTAATTAATGGCAAATCTACCGGAATGAAAAAAAAGTTAAATACCTCATTTTTATGAAACACCTGATGGAAAAGTTCTCTTAAGTATCAATGGAGCAAATACTCAGGAAGAAGAATGCCAAAGAAATGCATGTAAAACTTAGAGGCTCTAGTAAAGCACGATGAGTTGAAACCATGTTATATGTCATCCTACTCTATTCTGCTTGGAAAGAATTTAAGGAAATGAACAACATTGATACCATAGACTAGCGGGTCCTATTTATGCACTATTTGTTCTTTAATAAACTCTCTGAAGACAGACAAAAGATATAAAAATAAAGGTATATATAGCCAGATTTTGCATTATAGAAGCGAATCTATACAAGAGATCCACAGAAGGGCCATACATGACATGTTTGGGGCCCATGGAATCGCAAAAGGTCCTAGAAGAGCTATATGTAGGCCACACAAGAAATCACCCAGGGGTGGAAGTATGGAATTTCGGACCGATAGGGCAAACTATTATTGGCTCACTATAAAAACGAACATCGCCAAGATAGTGCAGAAATGCAACAAGATGTTAGTAATTCGCAGGAATCTCGAGGGATGCATGTTTTCCCTCTAAATAACATTTCTTCCTTATGGCCAGTCGGTAAATGGGGAATGGATATCATCAAACCCTTTTCTATGTCCATGTATGGAAGAAAGTGATTCATCCTCATGGTCACTTATTATTTCATTAAATGGATAAAAGCTTGGGCGTATGAGAAGATCAGAGGCAAGAGATGCAGAATTCATGTGAAAGCACATCATATGTAGATTCGGTGTCTCGTGAGAGATCCATGAAGACAATGGACCCTAATTTTCATCCAAAGATATAGCCGATGTCTACCCCGCATATAACATAAAGTAGACATTATCCAGCCAAGGTACCCATAAGCCAACCACTAAGTGGAGGCATCTAATGAAGTGATCCTTACTACCTTAAAAAAGCGTCAGGAAGCAACAAAAGGTTGGTGGTCTGAAATTCTTCAAAAGGTCCTTTAGGCATCCTGTACCAACCCTTACGCATCAATAAACTAGTATTCTTTTGCCATGTTGTATAGGACGGAGGCGATACTTTGCATAAAATTGGTGGAAATCTCAACCTGCAATATGGTCTCCAAGGAAGACAGTAACCAATTTCTAGCCTTCAAGAAGGATACGTGGGATGAAACAAAGGAGAAAGTGGCAGAGATAATGGGAAGGTATCATGAAGCCATCAAAAAATAATACAACCAGAAGGTGCATACTCAAGCTTTAACTTGGGGATTGAGTCCTTAAAAGGGGCTTTCAAAAACTAATGAGCATGAACATGGAAAGTTGGGGCAAAATGGAATAGCTCTTACCAGGTATAAAGAGCTACGGACAGAGAAGCTTCAACTTGTTGCAAGTTTTTGAAGTAAGGGAGTAGTTCCTCCATGAACTTGCCACCATATTACTGGTTCCATGTGCAACCTATCTACCGTTGAGTCAAAATCATCAAATGAATCCATAAAAGAAAGAAACTTACTAAGGTCTATGTTAACTTATCTTCTTTCTTCCTCATTAGGAAAAATCCTTCTCAAGCATTGTTTCCTCATTTGAGAAATCTCTAGATCATTTTCAGGTGCTAGCCGATGTGGATGTGTAGTTTACCATTCATTACCTGAATGCTTATAAGTAATTGTTGAAATCTGATACTGAAATATATGTATAAAAAGTAAGTATAAAAAAATATCTTGGATTTAGGGAATGTGCACAACAATGAATAAGAATATTACTCTTCTTCCACCTATCATGAAGAATCTTTTTAATCAATTTCCAAAATGAAAAGTCTTCTAATAACTATTTTCTTTTTCATATTTATTAATGGTAGCCTTGACTTTGGCTATCATATCATTTCACATTTCATAGATCGAGTGGAGAAAAGGTTTATCTCTATCAATAACTCTTATAATCTCATAAATTGGTTAAATGAAAGCGATGATATAATTAATTTTTTCCTACCACCTATCATCCAATAATGTGTCTTTCACCTTTTGAGTTCTCGAAGTATTATCCTCATAATAACAACTCCATTTCTCATCAATAACCAGTAGTTAAAGAATTGAAACAAGAATCTATGGTCCTTAGTCTATACATTCACTAACGATTAGTCGCATCTGACAATGGGGGATTACTGTAATGGTCAAAATAAAAACGGGCTCTAAGGGTCCAAGGCCCAAGTTCTGGGAAGTCCTCTCAAAGGCATAGGACCCTAGACTGAGTATTCTCACAAAGGAAGTTAAGGCCTTCAACCATTGAACTTTATCCTAAAAGGGTCGTTAGCCAAAATCTATTTTCAATCTAAAAAACGTACGATTGAAAAGCTCTCACGGTTAGGTCCTAAGCCAATTTCGCCTTCGATGGAAAGACCTTCGAACCTAATTATTCAAGTTGTTAATTCAGCCGAAGGGAAGATATTAGGCTGAATTCCATATCTGTATGTTCAGTATGTTCCGGACTCTACGATCGTCATATTTCGCTAATAGGACATTACACTTTTAGTCGAAAGTATAATATCAAGAACCTTTATGATATTACAATTTTAGTTATTAATAATTAAATATTAATAAAATATAGAATTTTCTAATTATTTAAGCATTAAATGTATTAATATTGGAATGATAATTATATAATAACAAAATAGATATTCTTAACCAATTATTCGAAGATATTTTCTATAAAAAAAACCTATAAGTAGAGGTTATTAAATACCGAAGAAACTTATATTCTTGAAAGTTGGTTATGGAAGTTTGATAAATCGAATAAAAATATCACGTTGCTATATCCTTCTTATTGTGATTTTCCGTGACTACCTCCAATTGTATAATAAATTTAATTGAAATTTTAATTTATTTTAAACTTAAAACTGTTTCTATATATATTTATATTATATTAAAGTAAATGCATTCGATGTAAAAGAAGCTTGTTTTAACTTCTAACTACCTCGCGTGCATACAGTATCACACATTGTAAGTAACTGGTACATTTTGTATTTTGAAAACCAACTTTTATCTTCCTTTTGTACAATAAACTCTTTTACCAAAAATTTCACCAATGTATACACATGGTAAAAAGCTGCTCTCTTCCAAAGTATATCACCATAACTGCACCAAAAAATTTACAGTTTCTATTCAGATTCAATGTCCCACTTGCATGCGTTTGATATGCAAGAAGATCTGGATTCTTTAACCAAAATCTTCCAAAAGATTTGGTTGAGGTTGAGACAGGAATCTAATAATGTCCTCTAATGATTGTGATTGGAATTTAGCAGAGAAGATGAAACAAAAATGGAAACTGAGTCCACACATGAAGCAGGAGAGTCTTGAGAAGCTTGAATTCAACAAAAGAAGCAAACATGCAAGTCCATATTACTTGACGTGAGACATGATGCAAGCAAGACAGTTCTAACTCAGGCATCAGTGGGTGATGGTTGATATTTAGCCACTTGGTTTCTTCAAGGTTGGTTGGATGAGGTCTACATGAATACGACTCTTAGTGGGGTGGGCTAAAAAGGACCATGTGATCCTTCACTCAATGACACCAGACCAACTACAGTCTTTAACTTTTTCTTTTCTTTCGCTTTTAGTCTGGCTTATATCTAAACCGAATGACTAAATTCTTATAAATTAAAAATTAAAATGAATACTGTACCTTCCTTGCTGGACCATAAATTGATAATTTTATTTATTTTTTAATATAGAATTAATAATATATATATATATGGATTATTTTTTAAAATATTTTTATTTTGTTTTTATTTATTTAATTAATTATTTTAAATTTTAAACTAATTACACTTAAATTAAATAAGATTTTAATATTATTTTACAATAATATATTAATTACAATAATTATTTTAATTTCTATTTAACAATTAAATACCGCTATAAATTTTTAAAATAATTTAAATGAATAGTTAAATAATTATTATTTTAATTTTGTTAATTAACGTGATACTCGATTATCATTATATAATCACCTCGAACATGTTACTTACATTCTCGTTATTCTTAATTTTTTTTTTAACAAAATAAATCTATTGTTTATGGAAGTAATGTAAGTTTAACATTGAAAATTTTTTTTTGGTAATGCAAAAAATATTTTACTTTTCATTTTTTTTTCTTCATTTTATTTTATTTTAAAATTACTATTCTACAACAGAAATAATTATTTATTTGAAAATTTTGAACGATTTTAATTAAAAGTAGATCAAGTTAATTTCTTATTTAAAATTTATAAAAATAAATTTAGTTTTGATTAAAATAAAAGTGTAGATAATTGAGTGATTAAAAATGATATTATTATTATTTAATTTGAAGAAAAATATATATAATATTTGATAAAATTAAATAAAAATATTTATAAAAAAAATTATAAACTATTTCTAAATATTCAAAAAATTTTAAAAAACAAAATGGATGCCATTTTTATTTATTAATACTTTAAAATCATTTAAAAAAATTATAAAAGATCAAAATTATAATATTTTAATATTTTATCTTTACCAACTCTATAAAAATAGTGATTAGATATTTTTAATATTTTAAATTTTTTTTAAATTCTATAAAAATTATAATCATTCAATTTTTAAAAATTATGAAATTTATGATTAATTATTTTTTAATTTTTAAAAAAACTTCAACAATTATAATTAGATATTTATATAAATTATTAATATGATTTATATTGTTTACCATTTAACCGTTTGTATAATATATATATATATAATTATTTATATTTATATTGGTGATTATGTTATTTTGAACTTCCCAAGTGTGAATTTGAGAAAGCTATAATAGTAAACAAAGGTGAGATTCATGAGGCAATGATTAGGACTTTTAGTCCCATTTTGAAGTGCATGCGAGCACAAGAACGTTGTCGGTTGGACAGTGATGTGCGTGTTCGAATGGGCCACCCACACATATAATGTGAGAATAAGGGGGTTCTATATGCAACTTCTGCTCTTCAATCATTCCCAAGTTCATGTGGAAAAGTGGGACTAATACGCTATAGTGTGGCTTTCAACCAAGGTGGACCAGGTGTGTGTATTTAACTAAAGTTATTTCACTAAGTTTTATTATACCTATAGTTGATAGTCAAGACCAACTTCTAACCAATAAATTGAATTAAATAAATCAATATAATTGGATTAAGTGTCCTAAATATGAGAACCTGACCATCAAACTTCTAACTACTAATATATTAAGGAATACATATTACTTTCAACCTAAAATATTGGTAAGGAATTCATAAATTATATTAAGATATATTTCAATACTGGATATTGGAACATAATTCCTCCAAATAGTAGTTTCACCCCATATTTCAGAATAAAAATCTACCCAAAATATTAAAATATTGTTCCAACAAGTGGTAGTTTTACCTAAATTTTATAACTAATAATCCATTTCAAGATGTTATTAGGTAATTTATCGAATTTTCGACCATATAAATATATTAAAATAATTTTAAGTATTGAAACGACTTTGAGTTTTTATATTCTTTTTAAATATTTAAATGTCTTACAAATTTTATATTGAGACTAGGTTTGTGTATCGTTTTTGTTGGAACCGTTCCAAAATCAGAAATTGATACTGGAACTAAAAAAGAATCGGTCATTTTGAAATCGTATTGAAACTAATATAGAAAATTATATTTTTTAATACTGGTTCCGATTCCTCAATTGGAACGGGATTGAAATCGGAATTGGTACCGGAACCGATAAAGGAAATGATATTTTTTTATAATATAAAATACGGTCATTTATAACGAATTTCTTTTCTAGATCAAGAACTGATATATCATTCTCTTTTCTCACCATTCCTTTTTTCTTTTCGAATGGTGTATCACACTTATAATTTCTATATAATTAATTCAAATAAAATAATAATATTTTGATTTTAATATATATATAATTTTTATACTATCTATTCTCAATTTTTATTTATTTAATAAAATTTAAATAAATAAATTTTATAGAAAATAAATAATTAGTATGTTATATTTTTTTAATAACAATTTAAAATTATAAATAACTTATTTGTAAGGTTATAGAGCTTTTAAACTTTTTTTTTTAATAAATATCAAGTTAAAGTTTGTTAGTGAAGCTATTGGAATTTGTTGGTGCGGAATTTCATAACCAAGTTAACAAATGGATTACGTTGATTAAGAATATTAGTAACTTTCTCATATGTATATGATTGTTTTATTATATTGGTTTTGGAATGATTATCTTGTAAATATAGTGTGACTAATGCTAATTTCACGAGTTTTTTTTTTTTAAATTTAATTAATTTTGAAAAGTTTGGTTATTTTTCTAGAATCGATACCAGAACCGTACTTGAGTAACCGTACTTGAGTAACCGGTACCATTAGAACCGAAACCAAATTGGAACTGGTACTAGAACTGATGCTACTGATTCTTAGTACTAATGTTATTGGGTCCTAAAAAATAAGAAACTGGTAATTCAGTTTTGGTACCGATACCGGTTCCTTCAAAGAATTGATACCAGAATCGGTCCCGCTAACCCCTGGTTGAAACTAATGCTAAATAGATCAACTAAGTCACAATTTATCAAAGATGAAAAATGAATAACTGTAAGAACACCGATTTATCTAGATTCACCCAATAATGGCGGGTTCCAGCTTGTCTGATGATTTTATTGATTGTTTCTTAAGTTACAACAAAATCACACTAAACTCCTTTTCACTCTCTCTTACAAAGTTGCTAGAAATCCTAACATCTTACATAGTTTCTAGAAACCCTATAAACTAAAACATGGGCCTAAAACATCATTAAGCCCAAAAGCATAAAATTGATTAGTAATAATAGAACATAACTTTACTAATAAACTTAGAAGTTAACAACATGTATCACGTGTCTTCCTCCCGGAGATATGCTCCAATCCCACCAATTCACTAATGAGCGATATTCCCGAGTATGATTAACTCCGAAGTATAAGACAATGTCAATATTATCCCACTTAGTGAATACTTCGTGATGCCTATTTATCTCTACACCATTCAATGTCAACTTTTTCCAAAAGTATCAACTTCTCCTCCAACTTTTCTCTAATTAAATGATATTAGATATCTATTTGTTTTTGTCCTTGAGTGATATATAGGATTCTTTGCTGAGTGAATAACACTTTGAATGTCACACTTCAACTTTATACTATTCTAAATGAATTCAAATTCACTACATAATTTTTTTATCCATTCTTGCATCAATGACTGCCTTGTATTTTGTTTCAGTAGATGATAGAGCTACAACACTCCGTTTCTTGCTCATCTAATTTATAGGACCAATAAATAATTTGAATACATAGTCATTCGTAGTTTTTCTACTATCAATATGTCCCACCCAAATAGCATCTATCGATCCCATCATCTCAAAATGTTCTTCTATTTATTTACCTTTAAACTATAAAGTAAAATCAGAAAGGTATTGAGAACACTTTTGATGGTTGTCCAATGCTATTTTCTAGGATTTGACATGTATCTACATAATAGTCCCACTTGTTGTACAATATTAGGTCTTGTACAGACCATTGCATACACCAAACTACCAACAACACTAACATAAGGAACATGAGACATTTCTTCCTATTCTTCTTCATTTTTAGAACACTAATCAACATACAATTTAGTTTCGGTAGGTATAGGAGTTCCAAAAAGACTTATTATTACTCATGTTAAACTTATTCAACATCCCAAAATATATTTGTTTTGTCGTAATAATAGATTTCTATTTTTTCGATCTCTTTGTATATGCATTACCAAAGATAAAATTCGCCAAACCAAAGTCCTTCATATCAAATTGTTGTACTAACAACCACTTTATAGACTTAACCATTTTCATATTATTCCTAATAAGCTACATATTGTCAACATATAGGATTAAGATTTTAAAAAATCAATACAAGAAAGATCTCAAGTTTGAAAAGGTAATATCAAATTCAAAATCAAACAAAAATTGATTCAAGCTTAACATTAATAGTTAAATTTTAGATTAATAACATATCATAACTTGTTTTGCTTACAACATTCAACAAAATTTTATCATTTTAATAGCAAATCAAAGACAACTTGGTGAAAGCATTTTAGTAAGCAGAAATGAAATTAATACAAAATTTAGGTAAAATAAATCAGCATTATGATTGGGCATAAAATGCACAACATTTCTACCTTATTTTATTTACAATTCGGGGACTTTATTGAATATATACTATCTAATTGCTCTATTTTTGTATTTGTTGACATTTTGGAGGCAATTGTGAAGTATTGAAGAATTCTGGGGGTTTAAAGCTGGATTTGCTAAAGTCAAGTCAACAAGACCAGTCAATTCTATCAGAGTTGTTATATTTTTAATTCTCAAATTTAAATTGTGATCTGAACAACTGAGATTTTGATTTAGAGATTTTTATGAGTTCGTTTTAGATTTTCTAGGGAGGATTTATTTTAGGAAGAAACGATTGTAAAAGGCTCTCTCGCCTTCCTTTTGATTGGGGAATTTTTATCGAGAGAAATAGAAAAATACTCTGGGTTTTTATTCTTTCTGAAACGATCAATTATATTAAGCAAATGAAGTTCGCCGCGCCCATGAGGAGCTAAACGAACCTCATCCAGCTAAGTCAATTCTAATTACCGTGTTGTGAGAATTATTTTATTCTGCTATATTGTTTGATATTTATGCACTCTCTATGGGCATGGTTAAATGCACATGTTGATTCTGATTAATTAATTAAGTGCGCAATTGATTGGTTAATTAGTCTTAACACATTGCATGTCAAATAGCTCGTAGTTAATTTGACCTAGGTAGTGTTGAGAGTGTATAATCATAATTCAAGAACGGTCGTACCGATTCAATTGGTTATGGTCACGGGTCTTTTCTAATTCATAATGCAATCTACGTGTTAGGTTAGTGATTGATTCAAAGGGTCGTACCCGGTCAATCTATCTAGGAAAAGATTGGTTATTAGGCACGTTGTCAATAGCTATAACTGTGACTATTAAACAACATAGATATTTTTAGCTTCGATGATCAACACCTGATTCGAATAAATTGACTTAGCTGGATGTTTAATTATAATTGATTTTTAATCTCCGATTTAGATTTATTTTAAATACTCGCATAATCTCGAAACCCCCCATTTATTTTGATTTGGTCAATACGATACATTCATTAATTTCCGTTCTCTGTGGATCGACCCTGTTTGCTACAATTATTTGTATTTGCAGGTTAATTAAATACTGACGGATTCGACACCCGTCACATTAACATTCAACATTCATACCCTACAATATTAATTATCTTAATAAGAAAGATTGAGAGCAAAATCAAAAGTAAAATTGCAATCAACATTAAATATTCATCAAATCAATTCAGCAACAAATATCAATGAACTAAAACAAATTCAATCTACAAATTTAGCAGCATCCAACCTTAATCAAGCAACAAGTAACTCACTTGGAACGAGAGTATTGAAATTAAAATATGGAATCAAATCAAACAAACATTTTAATCAAAGGTGAAGAACTCGAGGGAAGCAAGAACTTGTCGATTTGAGTTAGGTAATGTTGACAGTTGAGAGTCATTCTATATTGGCATGATCGACCTCTGGTGGGATACAACATCGAATCAGTCAAAACTGGGCATGAACGAGCTGGTAAGGGAAGCAGATGGAGTTTTTGATAGTTATGTTGGAGCTGGAGGCCTAAGTCATTGAAGGAGGACAAACATAAATTATGTTGAAGGAGGATGAAGAAGAAGAAAATCTTTGAACCATGAAAATGAATCGATTTTGGAGGGTTCCATCTGGATTAGGTTTCCAAAGAGGTATTTTGAGCACACTACTTTTTTTAAATTTTTTATATTTTTAATTTGATTTTAAAATAGAATGGTATAATAGTTTGCACAACCTATGAAATGTAAACAAACTTTGTAAAAGATTAGTTTGGTAAAAATTTTGGAATAAACCTATAAATAAAATTCAAACTTTGAGATGGCCAACAAACATGAGCCAAAAAATGCTTTCATATTTATCTTTTTAGAGTATTTTTTTTTTAAATTTTTAAATAGGATATTCAAAATAAAATTAACATAAATAAATCAATACATTAATTAAATCATTTTTTCAATTTTGTATTTCTTTGGTGATTTATTTATTGTAATCAATAATAAATCGTCAATTGATTTTTTTAAAAGAAAATGATGAATATTCATTTGGAATCAACGCATCAAAATATATTGATGGGGTATTTCACTTTTAGGATTTGATCCTTTTTTACCGTAGAGGTTCTAGAATTTTATGTTCCTTCCACGATGGACTTGCAAAAGTAAAATGTATCTTGGAACCTCAGTATGGAGTCCGCTTTCAACACTTTGACGCTTAATTTAATGAGGTTGATTTCAAACCAAAAGGTTTATTTTATTTTATTTTATTTTATTTTATTTTATTTTATTTTTAAGATTGGGTTACTTTTTAGTGAAAGCCAAGTGCCTTTATATAGGGACCCAATTCTATTAGCAGTTTATTGTCATTGGAATGTTTTTGTGCTTATTCATAAGGGGTAGGCAAATAACTCGTATGACAAGTTAAACATGATGCTAATGGACCAGAATAATAAATTCTCAGGCCCTTCGGTGAGCCATACCTCCACAGGTTGTAGAGTACCTCTAGGATGGACTTTGTATAGTTTAATGAAGTTACTTTAAATCAATGAACACCAATTGTAGATAGGTTCTGTGAGAAGAAATGGGGATGGATTGCATTTACCTAAGGCCCATTAAGAGGAAACTTAAAAGACTAAGCCTATATGATTCGCACTTAAGGTCATACATTAGTGGACTACCAAGTAGTCTCTTGAAGACCACAACCCTTCACACAAATGGTATAATACCATTGACTAGTTTAGGACCTATTAGTTAGCCCCCTACACTTTAGTTGCCATCGAAACTTGAGAGTATTTTTAAATTTCTCTTTTTCATCTTCAAGTGATTATGTCATATACAACCTATCGAGAGAGCTGCTCCAAGACTTATCATAGGTTCTTGAAGTGAGTTTTGCGATAGTTGACAGTAAAGATCACATCTTCAACATAATATCACGCAACAGAATACCTTATTTGTTGTCAAAAGTATCTTATACATATTTTCCAAAGCCTTCGACAGTCATGTTATCATTTTCTTCTTTACGATGTTAATTGCAATGTTTCTCTTCAACATCAAACAAATAAAACTTAGCATTTCTCAAACTTTCCAGATCCCACCATCTTTAGTTATGGACCCTAGATCTTTCGTTGAAAAAGGATCACAAAGATCTTTTTGATACAGATAATCTTTAATTTGCATCTTTTAGAAATCTAAATTATTTCCTTCGAATTTGTCAATTCAAACCTTGACACTCTCCATTTCCATAGATTTTTGTGATAAAAACCAAAAGCTCTTATACAAATTCTTAGCATTTAATATTTAAATAATCAATGATAAAGTGCAAAAGAGGAGTTTAGAAAAGGAAAACACAAATTTTCATGGTTTGACAATTTGCTAATCCATGTGATTAGAATTTTATTTCAGTGTGATATATTCTCTTATTATAAATACATCTGAGAAAACAAATATTATATGCTTAAAAGATATAAAACAAAATAAAATATCCTAATAAAACCATAGTAATAGATACAATAAATAATCACTTGATTAAAAGCACAAGAACCAGTAACATCACACAAACACAAGGATTTTTATGTGGTTCCACCCGGTGGCTTGAAAGAGCCTCCTAAGAGGTGTACGTCCATGGGGTTCCGGATCAGCGGCCGGTTACACTATGTTGGTGATGAATTACAAGAAGAGAGAGTACAAGAGCCCTTTTAGAGATCCAAGAAGAGGAAGACACAACAAACCCTAATTCGCCAGAGCGAGGTAGAGACGAATCAGAGAACAAAGAGAACAAAAAATAGCTGTTATAGTAACATTAGAAGGTTTATATACCTAGGTGTAAGCAGTGGGCTGGGTCAAGTCAAATGGGTAGGTGTTTTTAAGTAACCAAGCTCATAAGGCCATACCAAACAAATAACAACCTTGCCTATAGAAAGTACAACAATCTATAGCAATATATGATACAAAAATCATAACAAACTTCCCCTTTTGGATCATAATAGATACATGAAACTATATATTTTATACACAATAGAACTAACAGAACACCACAAAGCCACCAGTGCCCTCCTAGCCTTAAGCATCATTGCCTGGCGCCCAGCCATAGAACCTTCTACAGTATCGCAATATGAAAAAGATCCCTGCAAATCTGAAACTTCTTCATAGAAGTACTTTAGTACCCATATCAGAAACTGCTCAGCTGAAAGGCGCCCTGGCTGTCTGTAAAAACAAAAGCGGTTCCTTTCAGTAGCTTTAATTCCCTGAGCAGACCTTGGATCCATATAACCTCTCTAATCCCTTTGGTCAAAGCAATGTATTCAACCTCAATTGTTGATTAAGCAACACCAAATTGGAGTATTGCTCTCCAAGAAACACAATTTCCACATATAGTAAAGTAATAAGATGAAGTAGACCTCCTGAATTCTATTTCTTTTGCAAAATTAGAGTCACAATATCCAATTATAGAGACAGAATAAGTGTACTTACCATAAATCAAACTAATGTCCATAGTACCTTTGATATACCTTAATAGCCCTTTCATTGCTTTCCAATGGATTGCTTTAGTTTCATCATAAAGCAACTTAGGAAACTTAAAAAGTACGTTAAGTCAGGTCTAGTACAGACCATTGCATACATTTTACAACCAAAAGCTTCAACATATGGAACATTATCAAGAATATCATCAGAATCAGACATTTTAGTATCCAAACCATGACCTGAAATAAGAGGCAAGCTGGAAGGCTTAGAATCAAACATATTAAAGTTATTAAGAACCTTTTCAAAGTAATATTTCTGATCAATACACAACAAATGTGATTTTCTATTCCTAACAATATTCATCTCTAATATTTTAGAAGCATGGCCAAGATCCATCATCTCAAACTCATTATTCAAATGTTGCTTAACAGATTTCAGCCTATCAAATTTTGGTCCAATCAACAATATATCATCAACGGACAAAAGCAGAAATATAGGGGAGTTAATATCAAGATTACAATACAAGCAGGCGTCGAACAAGCTTCTTTTAAAACCAATGGAAGTAATAAGTTTGTGGAACCTGTCATTCCATTGTCTAGGTGACTATTTCAACCCATATAAGGAACGTTTTAGCTAACAAGCTTTGTTTTCATCACCCTTTTTACAAAACCCTTTAGGTTGTTCCATAAAGATTTCTTTATCCAGAAAACCATGTAAAAAAGCAATTTTTACATCCATTTGTTCTAGTTCCCAATTAAATAAAGCAATCAAAGCAAGCATAATTCTAATAGTAATTTATCTAATAATAGGGGGAAAATCTCATTAAAATCAATACTAGATTTCTGAGTGAAGCCTTTGGCTACCAGCCTGGCTTTGTACCTATTACTATCAATAGTAGGAAGATTTTCCTTAATTCTGAACACCCACCTACAAGCAACCAATTTCTTACCAACAGGTTTATCGACAAGTTTCCAAGTCTGATTTTTCAGAATAGAGTTATACTCTTATTTCATGGCAAACCACTATTTTTCAGAGTGCTTACAATTCAGAGCATCAGAAAATGAAATAGGCACAAATTCATCAGAAACAGCAGCAGTTAATGCATAAATCACCATATTTGCATCCAAGAATCTTGCTGGAGTTCTAATGACCCTCCTAGGCCTATATCTAGCACTAGAGTGATCATTTAAATTCATATTATCAATGTTTAAGAATTGATCATATTCAGGGTTATTAGAATTAAAGACATCATCAGATTCATCATTTATATTAGAAGCATTATGTTCAAGTGAATCATTATTAGATGAACTAGGATCAACTCCAGGTAAGGTAGATACAGGAGCAACAGATGAAATAGAATCAGTGGCATTATGATGATCACCATTAATAGCACTATTTGAACCAATATCAGAATCACAATCAATATTGTAATTAGACAGAGTGAAACTAGGCAGAACATTTTCAGAATTAGCAACATCAGAAATGAAAATAGAAAATTCAGACTCATTAAAAATGACATCCCTACTAATAATGAAATTATAAGATGACCCCTCTCTATAGACCAATCAGATACCTTTGGTACTAGTTGCAAAACCCATAAAGAGACACTTTAAAGACCTTAGTTCCAACTTACCAACAGACTTATGTGCATATGCTCTACAACCAAACATTCTAATATGCTTTAAAACAGGCAATTTACCAAAAAACATCTCAAAGGGAGTTTTCCAATCAATCACTGAAGATGGAGATCTATTCCTGACATATACAGTAGTATTCAAGGCTTCCCCCAGAACGTTTTAGGTAGCTTAGCCTTAAATAACATGCTCCTCACTTTTTCAATCAAGGTTATATTCAGGCGTTCAGGTACTCCATTATGTTGGGGAGTAAACCTAACATTTTTATGCCTTTTAATCCATTTCTAGCACACAAAAATAATCAAACAATTCATTACAGAATTCAAGACCATTATCAGTTCTTAGAGTCTTAACTTTGTAATTAGATTCAGTTTCAACATGCAAAATCCAGATTTTGAACTTATTAAGAGCCTCATCTTTACCTTTTAACATATACATCCAAGCAAACTTAGAATAATCATCAACTATAGATATAAAGTAAACACTCTTGCTAAAGGTTTTTGTCCTTGAAGGACCCCACGAATCATCATGCACATATTCAAGAATAGAACCAGCTCTAAATCAAATTTTACAAAAGGAATTCTAGTCTGTTTACCAAGAATACAATGCTCACAGAAATCCACTATACAATTACTATCATTCTCAATCAACCCCATTTTCATTATTTCCCTTATTCCGTTTTCACCCAAGTGACCAAGCCTATTATGCCATATTTCAATTTAGAAACAACAGGTTTATCTACAGTTAAAGCCTCAACGGTTTCACGTTCCAGTTTATACAGATTACCACATTTGTTCCCTTTCATTATTACCTCTTTAGTGTTAGAGTCCATTATACAAACAGTCTGAGTTTTAAACACACATTCAAAACCAAGACAATCCAAAACACTAACAAAGATAAGATTCCTACTCAAATCAGGCACATATTTAACATCATTTAACAATAGAACAGAATCATCAAAATGCTTAATTTTAAAATAACCAATGCCCTTAATCATGCATTTATGGTCAGACCCCATTAGAACCAATCTCTCATTACCAAGTTTGAGCTCATTAAACCAGTTCTTATTAGGTTTCATATGATGCGTGCAACTTGAATCTATATCCCAATCTAAAATAGATTCTTTATTAACAACCAATGCATTAGACAATTTAGCAACAATAGTCAAACCTTTACAAAATTGAACATGACCATCAAAAATAGCAACATAATTATAGGAAACAGGCTTAGAAATACCCTGAGCCTCATCCTTCTTCTTTTGAAAGCAGTCTTTCACAAGATGATTCTACTTTCCGCAGTCAAAACAATTTCTTTCTTTATCAGATTTACCTTTTCCTTTAGCCTTATCCTTAGAATTCTTATTGCTATTACCATGACTGTTACCATTATTATTCTGAGAGTTAAACTTCTTTTTCTTATTCCTAGCAGGTTTATGGTTTTGAACCATCAACCCTTCAGGTTCAGATTTTACTTTCTCTTCATTAGCTATTTTAAAAGTCAAAGCATCAATGATCAATTTAGTGGTAAAAGAAGCATTATTAAACGAAATAAATTCCTTTACACACTGTGAGATTCAGGCGAAGCATGAAAAATAATCATAGCAAAATATTCTTCAAAAAGTCTATTTTCTTCTTTAGTTCTACTATTAAAATCCTGCACAAGCCTTTTAAAAATAGTCAAATTTTCAGCAACCTTCTTTTAGGGTCAAATTTAAAACCAAACAACCTCTATGCAAGCTTAACAGTCGATTTTGAATATCTTTTTTCAAATAATTTGTTTCTAATGGAATCCACAATTCAGATGCAGTCTTAGAACTAGCAAGATTAGTCATGACATCATCAGACAAATGCAGTAAAATTATATGATATACCTTTTTATTTAACTTTTTCTTTTCAGCATCAGAATTACCCTCAGGATACTCACTGTCAACAGCTAGTACTGTCAAAATTGTGACCGTGACCGTGGTCAACCCGTGACCGACCCGTCCGTCACGGGCATGGTCAGAAAAAAAATGAAAAAATACAACGGGCTTTTGGTGACCAAGCCCGTTTGGGCCCGTGACCGTGACGGTCAAATTACGGTTGACCGTGGTCAAACCCGTTAATTAAAAATATAATATATTTATTCATAAAGAGCTATTTTTGTTGCAACCACAATGGATTGAACATTTTTTATATTGATACAATTTGAAAACAAGAAAAATGGTACCTAATGAGCAAAACTATTTTTCATTTTGGTATAAAAAAATAAAATAATTGAGTGATATAAAAATAAAAATAAATTTAAAAAAAAGACGGTCAAACCCATGACCATCCGGACCCGTCCATGGACAGGCTTGGTCAAATTTTTTTTTGCCGTTTTAAGTACGGGCTTTTTAGGACCGTGACCGTGAAAGCCCGTGACTGGACGGTCACAGACAGATGGTCACAGTCAAGCCTATTTGACAGTGCTATCAATAGCCCCCTCAACCCCATGATAAACAAGAATAGACAATATCTTTTCCTACCAAAGAATAAAGTTCTGATTACCATCAAGCACCTCTATATTAATCTAGCTTCAACCAGGAGTTTTAGCCATATTAAACCAAATAAGGCAAGGAACAAACAAAATAGGAAGACAGAGCACAAAGCAAGCAAACCAGTAAACTGACACTACGGACACAAAGCAAAGCAGTATCATAGTTTAGCCAAACAACAACCAATAACAAATTAATACCACACTATATTCCAAATAAACAAGATCAATCAAACACAAGGAGAGCTTTCAATCAACACAATCAGAGATTGAATTCAGAAAGACAAGCTCAAGCAACAAATAATACAATCACTTATCAAGAATCACAAAGATTTTCAGTCAAACACTTTCCCTGAGGGCTTAAACCAAACCGCACTCAGGCAGCAATATTATAAAACAGTAAATAGGAGACCTAGACTAAAAGGTTTAAGAAATGTACCCAATAGAAACCAAAAGCCGCAGTATCTTCTAGTATTCCTATACTAGCCATTTCTGCACGTGTTTCCCTTATCTTGATTTATTTGTATTATTATATTTTTTCCTTTTTTCAGATTTTAGTACCTGTAAAAACACAAGATCAATATCACCATAATCAAATATCAACAAAAACATAAATGAGCGAGAAAGATTTGAAAGGTTTCAAAAGATACTTTTCAAATCTATTAAATTATTCTTCAAAAATGGACTTAGGATTTTCCGTCATTGTTAACAGGAGTTGCATCGGCCACCTGTAAGAGACAACAAATACCACAAAGCAGTAAAGAATATAAAGGAGAAATCGAAAAACAGAGAATTAGAGTTTCAAAAACGAGCAGTTAAGCTCTGATACCACTTGTTGTAATAGATACAATGAATAATCACTCAATTAAGAACACAAGAACAGAAAACATCACACAAAAATAAGGATTTTTACGTGGTTCCACCCGGTGTCTCCAAAGAGCCTTCTAAGAGGTGTACGTCCACGGGATTCTAGCTCAGCGACTGGTTGCACTATGGTGGTGGTGAATAAAATTATAATATACATTTAACCACATAAATATTAATACCAACTAATGATACTATAAACACTTTTTTTCAAAAATTTTCATTCTCACATTTGATTTGAACTATGTAACATCACACACACACATATATATATATATATATATTAATATTAGAAATTACAATTATCAGAAACTCCCGATAATAAATGGGTTGGTTGAGAATAAGTTGGTTGACATGTTATGATACGAAATTGCTTGACTTATAAATATGTGTTGATCTGACACGACCCCTTAACATGTTGTTGACACCTCTATCTTTTATAAGAAAAGTGAAGATGTAAGTGTGTTAATACAATTTTGTTTACTTTTTCAATAATTTTTTTTTAAATGGCTTACAAACTTCCCAATATAATATATATATTTTTAATTTATTTTATGATGGGAGATTTCCGAAAAACCCCGCAAGTTTCACCAATTGGCAAAAAAATCAAATTTTCTTTCTTTCTTTCTTTTTTTCAAAAAATCACTTTTGGATGGTTCTGTGAAGTTTACTGTTCATCCATTTAGTAAATAAATAAAAACATTTTTTTTCTTTGTTTTGTTTTGTTTTCTTCTTCTTCTTTTTTTTTTTCTTCTTCCACTCCATCGAACTCTCTCCCTCTTGTCCACCAGATCTCTCCCTCTCTTCCCCACCAAAAGTTGCAACTCACCAAATCATACACTCTCTCCCTCCGATCTCTAACCTATTCATCTTCTCATCTCTAACTCCTCCCTGAAATATCTATCTCTCCCTCCAACCTCAAATAAATTTCAAATCCCTAATCTTCTTTGGAATTGAGTTGAGGTGAAGGTGAGGTGATGTGGAGGAAGTGGACAGAGGATAAAAGGGAGAGGAAGAAGAAAATGAGGAGAGAAATTTGGTGGAGAGTGAGGGTTTGAGGGAGGGGAGGAAGTGGAAGAGAAAAAAGAAAAAAAAAATGGAAGAAAAAAAAGGGGAAATCAGATTTTTATTTTGTTCTAGATTGATTTTCAACTTGGTGTTTTAAAATTATGAAGGAAAAATTTGAACAATAAAAAAGATCTCAAATATTTTGTTTAATTAGTGATATTTTATTTTACCACCGTAGGTTTATAATATTAGCCAAAAAAACCTCTACTGTTTCAATTTTAGCTAAAAAATATACTTTTAAGAATATTCCTTCCATTTTATCGTTCATTCGTCAATGGATAAATAGTAATTAGAGGCATTTTGGTAATTTTAAAAATTATTTTAAAAAAATAATTTAAAGCCAAAAAAATAATTTTTTTAAATAAATCGGAATATTTAAAAATACCATTGGCTATTGTTATTCACTTACAGATTAACAGTAAAAATATTAAAAGATGATTTTTTTTTCTAAAAATAAATATTGAAAGTTCTATGACTAACTAGTATATAATCTCGTGCGAGACGCACAGTCGTAAATTTTATTTTAAAATAATAATAACAAAAATGATATATTTTACGTAAAATATCTATTGCTACTAAAATGGACTTTATGTTCAAAGATAGTGTACATTCACCCATATTTTATATAAATATAAAAACTAAAATTAATAGCCATTTAAATTATAAATTTGTCTACTTAAACTATTTAAATCTATCATTCATAAAGTATAGAACTAATATCGCTTTTTAATAAATAAAAATAAAATAAGTAAAATATATAATATTTATTTTATATTAAAAAAATTATTGTCACAATCAAAATAAAATATATGAATATTTTAAAAAAAAAAATCAATGATAAAAACTGACGTATTCAAATTTAATCATGTATCATTAATTTATTTTTAGTGTTCATTAACTTTCATTCTTTAAGGTTATTAATTTATACAAAAATTAAATAAAATACTAAAAATATATATTATTATACTTAAATTTATTATTATTATTATTATTTCAATAAAATAAAATTATATATATTTTTTATTAGATTTTAAAATTTTATTTCATTTTCTTTTCTTTTAGTGTTTTATGAAGTCCGTGGATAGTGCAGGTCTGCCCATAAATCTATTACAGATAGACTTGGATGTCAATATAAAAATTTATTTTAAAAATGGATATGTTCAACTCGGACCGTTTTAGAGAAATCTGTAAAGATCAAATCAGATCGAATTAGACTGGATTTGAAAATAATATATAAATCACTTATCATATCGATAATGATTATCTGTAAGTTATATTACACTTTAGATTAGTATTACTGGATTTGAAAATAACATATAAATATTATCTGTAACTTATATTACACTTTAAATTAGTATTACATGTTTTACTATAGGTGTACTTATAAAATAAGTATAATTTCAATTTTTTGTGTGTTAAGGTTAATTTTTTTTTTCTCTATTTAGAGATATAATCATTTTCAATTCATATTTAGTTTTAAAGGTTTTAGTATTGAAACCAAACACTTAAACTTTTAATTTTATATCCATAAAAATAATTTTATTTTTATTTTAAAATCAAAATGGAACACTTAATCTTTTTATTTTTATACTCAAGTAGATATTAGCAAATAGTTGTTTAATTGTAAAGAGTTTTATGCCTTAAATTTTTATATTAAGAGTCTATTTATTAAAAAATATTTTCAATTATAGAGTAGCATTTTTAGAAAATTTAGATATTTTACTAAAATTAAACTTCTATTTTTGAAAAATAGCTAGTTTTTTTAATAGCAAATTCAATTAGCTGACTTATTCCAACACTAATTTCTAAAAAATAAATAATAAAAAAGGGAGAGATTTATCAAAAAAAAATTAAATTATCCTACTTTTATTTCGAATTATATTAATTACACGTTATAAAATAAGCAAAATCTATCATTATAATATTTAATACTTCTAATATAATTTTTATATTATATGTTATTATGATAAACATTTTGTGATAAGTTTTTAGTATTTTAGTATACATATTACTTTTTTATACATTAATTTAATTAATAGTTAATATAATATATTACAATAGTAAATATTATGAAATGAATACTTATTCATATTATTATTGATATATTACAATAGTTTATTTTTAGATGGTAACCATATTAAAATAAATAAAAATTTTATCATTTTAAAATTTAATATTCTTTAATTCTCTTTATTTTTATATTAATTTTATAATATTGACATTTATATGGATTTTAATTTTTAATTTTAAAATTAAATATAATTTACTATAATCAATATAAATATTTATTTTTAATATATTTATAATTATGTACTTAATTTTAGAGAATAATTGAATATCAATAATAAGAATCATTTTAGTACATATAAAATAAATATTTGATTCTTGGTAATTAATATGATGTTATCAAATAGAATAAGATATATAGCTAAATATTTATCATCATCTAGAAAATATAGACTTATTTTTTTAAATTCTTAATATTTTCTAAATTATGTAAAATTGGAAACCACATCTTTAGATGAATTGTAAATCAATTTATTTTTTTAGAAATCAATATTGTTCAAAATTTTATAGAAATTTTAGAATGAAACCTTAAAAAAAGTTCTATATATCTTTTTATTCATAAATGATAAATAATTCCAAAAAAATCACCTTTTTTTCCTCTTTTTAACCACTACACTATAAATCTATATATATTTATTATTTTTGAAAATTAATTTATTTATTACTTTTTAAAATTTCAAAACACAAGATATTTAAATTTCCAAAAAAAAAATATTAAATTAATCGAGATTGAAATAAATGTAGCATTTATTGTGGGTAATAATTATTTGATTTATTTATTTAGTTTTAAAAGTAAATTTATAATTTTTTATTAAAATTTATAAAATAATAAGTTATTATACTTATAAGTTTCTAATGTATGAATAAAAAAATTATAGTGAACTTAAGTATATATTTAAAAATATTAATGAAATAAATTAAACTTCAAATATCTAAATCATCATATCCGTTTCATATATTAATATATAAGTAGTAGAAAAATGTAGCATATATTTCGCTAGTAATAATGTTTTTACATTACTTATTTATTAAAAAATAAAAAATTAAATATATAGATTTAATAAAACTTTATTAAATACATTATAATATGAAGTTATTTAATAAAATATATGTATATTTTTACTATTATTATTAATTGTTTTTATGATATGTAAATTTTAATTTTTTTTTCAAAAACAATGTGTACATATTAGTATAACTCCAATTAATAAATAAGGAAAAAAATTAAATAAATTACCATAAAATAAAATAAAAAAATTGACAATTCAATAAATAAAAATCATCATTGTCCAATACATATTCAAGCGCTTAACTTCAAAATAGGTACATAATAAATAAATAAAATACAAACTAAAAATTAAATAAGGAAAGCAAAAATTTGGAGACTTTTGCTACTTTTGATATCTATGAGTCGCATACATGGTAGATGGTCGCATATGTGGTAGATTGTCTAGAAAAAAAACTCTAAATTAAGTTAAAATATCAATAAAATTTAATAATCATATCAATGTCAAAGTTAAAGAGATATTTGAAAATAATAAAATTGAGAGAGAGAAAAAAGTAACGAAGAAGAAAAAAACATAGAAGTGTGACAAAAAGAAATTTGAATAGAAAATAAAATGGTGATTTGTAAAAGTGACCCAAAAAATTAAATTCACTATAATTTTAAACCAAGATTAAAATTTCTACAATACTAAACAATCTAATTAAATTTTTGCCACAAATGAACCAAGAAGACCTTTATACCCATTCCATTAAAAAAATTTAAAATTAATTTAAATTATATTTATTTGTTTTAAAGATATGAAAAGCCTATTATGCCCTTCAATTTAAATATTTGAATTCAAAAATAATATTCACATATAGACCCCACAATATTTAATAAAAGCCCCTCACGAAAATTGATTATGGTCCCTACACATTAGGAAAAATAATTCTCAATTGTATTGGAAACCTAACTTTCACAGTCCCAATTCCCCACATACTTGGGACACCAAATTCACAGCAAATTCATCCCTATTTGTCCCTTAACCATCCATAGGAATGTCAGCACATAATTATCCACTACGTATCTAAAACTTCATCTTCCATCATAATTCAAAAATATGTTTTTAAAGTTTTTTCATTCTTGTGCATTGTAGAGTTAATGTTATGGTCTAGGGGTTTATGGGTCTTGAATTAATGATTTTAGAGTTACTTGTAGCGTCATTATGGATGTTGAATAGTGTTTCGTGTTAATTGTATGGTATTAGAATGTAATTTGACGAGTTAGGGTTGAAAATCCCGAATGTAGTTTTCCAGCTGTTTCCCGGTGTCCATACCAGGAAACTGTCCCAGATTAATACCATTTCCCGGTGTCCATGGCTGGAAATGAATCGATTTAATTTCCGTACATTAATGTCGTGACACATGCTGGTAAATAATTTAATGGTTTCCAAACATCT
Source organism: Cardiospermum halicacabum (assembly GCA_031304145.1). NCBI lineage: Eukaryota > Viridiplantae > Streptophyta > Magnoliopsida > Sapindales > Sapindaceae > Cardiospermum > Cardiospermum halicacabum. The sequence continues at coordinate 15,076,491 of CM062395.1, forward strand.
ATACCGGGACATAAGTGGTTTTTTTTACCTATTTCCCGGTCACAATACCGGGATACAGTTAGAATATTATCTATCAGTGATTTCCATAGTTGAAGCCCGGGAAATAGTCTATTAGAAGGCCGATTTCCAGCCTTCATAACAGGGAAACCATTTACCGGCCTCCATACTGGGATATAGGGGCTCATTTTGACTGTTTCTCTCCCTTTATGCATGGAAACCGATATGAATTTTTTGTCAGTGATTTCCTAGTGTCAACACCGGGAAATAGGCAAAAAATTACTTCTATTTCCAGGTCTTTAGGCCGGAAAACGGTGTCGATGCATCAACTTTTCATGTCTTTAAATAATTTGTCTTTTCCTTTTTCAGAGATAGGCTTGAAAAAGATACTAGTGTATTTTCGTTTTTTTAGGTCTTAAATTAATCTGACAAAGGTCATTTCCATGGTCTCATACCAGAAAACATTGCTTAAAATGAACTGTTTTCCGGTCTAGATCTTAGGAAACTAATGACTTGTTTCCATGCTTAAACACCGGGAAACCATGCTCAAATGAACTTTTTCTCCGTATATATCTTAGGAAACACATACCTTATTTCCATGCATACACACTAGGAAATAGGTAAATATGGGTACAGTTTTCCGGTATATTGACCTGGAAACTATGTTTTTCGACATTCAATGACATCAATTCCAACTCCAAACAACATTCCACACCCACTACTACCATTAGGGAACATTTTTTGTGGTTTAACCCAACTTTCACATACCAATGCATGCTTTTATGACCTAGTTTGTTTATATAAGTTGCTTAATTTTGATATTTAGTAGCTTTAAATGGCTAACTGTGGATGATTACGCTTTCTTTCACTTAGTTGAACACAATTGTATCATAAAATATCGTCATTGGAAAAGTAAAAAAAAAAAAAAAACAAGGTGTTCTGCATGACCTACGTAATAGTATATAGTCCATCATGTGCTATTCATACATGTCCATTGGAATGAACATCAAAACTCCAAGTTAAAAATTATTTATGTTGTACTTCTTAGTGGTCTCAAGTGTTTTTAGCTTGTTTGAGTCTTAAATTAATCTGACAAAGGTCATTTCCATGGTCTCATATCGGGAAACATTGCTCCAAATCAACTATTTCCCGGTTTAGATCTTAGGAAACTAATGACTTGTTTCCATGCCTAAACACCGGGAAATAATGTTCAAAATAAACTGTTTCCCGGCATATATCTTAGGAAACACATGCCTTATTTCTATGCATACACACTGGGAAATAGGTAAATATGGGTTCAGTTTCCCGGTATATTGACCTGGAAACTATGTTTTTCGACATTCAATGACATCAATTCCAACTCCAAACAACCTTCCACACCCACTACTACCATTAGGGAACATTTTTTTGTGGTTTAACCCAACTCTCACATACCAATGCACGCTTTTATGACCTAGTTTGTTTATTTAAGTTAATTTTGATATTTAGTAGCTTTAAATGGCTAATTGTGGATGATTACGCTTTCTTTCACTCAGTTGAACGCAATTGTGTCATAAAATATCGTCATTGGAAAAGTAAAAAAAATAAAAATAAAAATAAGGTGTTCTGCATGACCTACGTAGTAGTATATAGTCCATCATGTGCTATTCTTACATGTCCATTGGAATGAACATCAAAACTCCAAGTTAAAAATTATCTGCACTAGACTCCTTAGTGGTCTCAAGTGTATTTTAGCTTGTTTGAGTCTTAAATTAATCTGACAAAGGTCATTTCCATGGTCTCATATCGGGAAACATTGCTCAAAATGAACTGTTTCCCGGTCTAGATCTTAGGAAACTAATTACTTGTTTCCATGCCTAAACACTGGGAAACAATACTCAAAATAAACTATTTCCTAGTATATATATTAGGAAACACATGCCTTATTTCCATGCATACACACTGGGAAATAGTTAAATATGGGTTCAGTTTCCCTGTATACTAACCTGGAAACTATGTTTTTCGATATTAAATGACATTCATTCCAACTCCAAACAACCTACCACACCCAATACTACCCATAGGGAGCATTTTTTGTAGTTTAACCTAACTCTCACATACCAATGCATGCTTTTATGACCTAATTTGTTTATATAAGTTGCTTAATTTTGATATTTAATAGCTTTAAACGATTAACTGTGGATGATTACGCTTTCTTTCACTTCGTTGAACGCAATTGTATAATAAAATATTGTCATTGAAAAAGTCCAAAAATAAGGTGTTCTGCATGACCTACGTAGTAGTATATAGTCCATCATGTGCTACTCTTACATGTCCATTGGAATGAACATCAAAACTCCATGTTACAAATTATTTGTGCTGGACTCTTTAGTGGTTTCAAGTATATTTTAGCTTGTTTGGGTCTTAAATTAATCTGACAAAGGTCATTTCCATGGTCTCATACCAAGAAACATGACTCAAAATGAACTGTTTCTCGGTCTAGATCTTAGGAAACCAATGACTTTTTTCCATGCCCTCAACAACGGGAAATAGGTAAATTTGGGTCCAGTTTCATGGTATGATTACTTGAAAACTGTTATTTTGAGGTCCGGTTTTCATGCCTTTACATCGATAAATAATTCTCAAAATGAACTGTTTCTCGGTATTGATAAGTCTAGAATTTACCTATATTTTAGTATACTTTATGAGCTTGAATATAATGAAATTGAGTTTAATTAATGAGATATTGAATACATTTCTACTAATTCTAGGCTATTATTGTTGAGACAGGGACTTGGATGAAAAGTTGTGGAAAAGAAGTTAAAATATGCAAATTCAGAAGAAAGGAGGACCAAATCAGAACTTCATCCAAAGTCAGCAAACTGGCGAAATGATTTTTTCAAGAAAAGAATTCGCCTAAAGACGTCGCCATGATTTGGAGTAAAGGGCGATGCAGCAGGCGATATAAAGAAGATTTCGCCTCGAATGGTTAAACATGGAAGGCGAATCAGAAGTTCCTTGCCTTCGTATATCGCCATCCTGGCAGAAATTCAGGCGATAAAGATTGAACTTCGCCTGCCTTGTGGTGATAGTTGAGGCGATGAAAAAGAAATGTCGCCAAGTTAAAGGATAACAACAAGCGACATTTGATGAGACATCGCCTAAGAAGATCTTAACTAAAAGAGTGTTTTGGCAAAAAATATCAACTCGCCTGAGCATCAGACGACGTACTGTGGCTACATTGAGGATATTTCGCCTAGAAAGATTGACAGCTTGGCGATCACGACAAGCGAGATTTGAAGGAGTCGTTTGATTCAGGCGAAGGAACAGGCGACATAAATGGAGAAAAATGTTACTTCGCCAATTTGTATTTCTTTGTCGTTTTAATTTCAAAATTGCCACTGAGCCAAACTTTATAAATAGGGGCTCAGATGAAGTAATGAAAGTGAAGTTTTTTAGAGAAAAAAGTTTAGACGATTGATTTTCACTCTTGACATTCTGTTATACTTTAAGAGAAATTCTAGATTCTTCTATACGCTTTATTCAACATCTTCAGAGAAGTTTCTTGAAGAAGTTTTGTACTCTGTTTCTGTTGATCATTGAGATTTAGCTTGAAGATTGTGAAGCAATAACTGTAACAGAGTCTAGCTTCAATCTTCCTTGGTAAGATTTAGATCTTGAGCATGTCAATGATGATTTCTGTACTTGATTTAATATGCTGAAGTTGATGTGCTAGCTAAAAGCTCTATTGATTTGTTGAATCTTGATGTTGAATATCATGTCAATTGCAATGTTTCTTGTTCAATTATAGCCAGATCTACTTGAATTCATGAGCTAATTGAATTACAAGAACAAGAGTTACGTAATATTGTTAATCTGAGATTTGATTTAGACCAGAGATGGCGATTAGGTTTCAGATCTGAGAATAGAGGATCGTAGTGCTAGAGATAGACTACAGATTTATTTTTCTACAGATTGTGCTTATCAATTGTATAGGTTGTAGTATAAAGATATATGCAACTATATAATTGAGATCTGTTAAATTGAATTGAGAGATCTTTTAACGGATCATTGATGATGATCTAGAAGGTAAATCTGTGATTTAAGATGAAATTTGCATGAGAAGTTATTTGACAACAAATCTAGCAAATCAGTTTATTCATTGTTAAGATCAATTGTAGAATAGAGTGTTGACTTGAGTTTTCATCGAATGAATGTCATTAGTAACTTTTACTTCACATCAATTCCATAATTCGTATGATTCATTTTGTATAAAGATTCTTTTAGCAATTCAGTTTAAATCTTAGTCTCAATCATGCTTCTTAGCTTACAATCCCTGTGGAGACGATATCTAAAATACTACATTAGACGTTGATAGGAATTTTGATTGATTAATGTGAATTCTAAATATCAGTTGAGTTTTCATATACTCAACACAACAAAACATTTCCTCAGTCAATAATTCCGCCATCAGGTATATATCTTAGAAAGCACATGCCTTGTTTCCATGCATAAACACCGAGAAATAGGTAAATTTGGGTCCAGTTTTTCGGTATGCTGACCTGGAAACTGATATTTTCATGGTGTGAATACAGAAAATAATACAAAAATATCCAGATTCCATATGTTAAAAGAGGGAGACAAATTGTTTCATGATAATTTCATTTTTCCGAAATAAATTTCTGCATTCAAAATCATACTTAAAACCAAACTAAATTCAACAACCAAACCATATTTGATAAAAAAAACATTTGATAAACGATGCTCAAACAAACTCATAACAAAAGTGATATATCTAAAGTAAAAGAGAATGGGGTGAGTTAGCTTCCAGATGGAATGGTATATCCCCGGAGGAGCTTTCAACATGGGGGGTTCGCTGCTTGTGTCAAATCTTCATTCTGTAGTGATTCTTCTAAATCCGGAACTTCGATATGTTTTGTTTGGGAACGTGCGAATGGTATGCCCTAAATCTTTACACTCCACAACGAACTTGAAGTACACTAATGTCTTTTTCAAACTCATTTCTGAAGAAAAAAAACACAAATTATTTAAATGTAGAAAAAAATAATGCATCAAAGCAGTTTCCCGATATGGACACTCGAAAAATAGGAGCTCATTTGGCCTATTTCCCGGTGTCGATACCAGGAAATCACTAACAAAAAATGCAGGTCTGTTTCCATGCATGGACACCGGGAAATGGTATAATTTTAGATAGTTTCCAGGTATGGAACCCAGGAAATCGCTGGAAAACGTAAAATCGGGAATTTCAACCCTAACTCGTAAAATTGCGGTCCTATACCATACAATTGACTCCAAACACTATCTAATATCCATATTGACATTACCATGAACTCTAAAATCATATATTCAAGACCTTTACACCCCTGCACCATAACATTAACACTACCATGCTCAAGAATAAAAAAAGAAAAAACTTTAAAAACATACGTTTGAGTTATGATGGAAGATGAATTTTCAGAAATATATTGGAGAGACACGTGCAGACATGCTTATGAATTGTTAAGGGACAAATAAGGTTGAATTTGGTGTTTCAGGAACGTGATGAATTAGGATTGTAAAAGTTAGGGTTCAAATACAATTGAAATTATTTTTCCTATTGTGTAAAAACCATTAATAAATTTATCTTGTCGCAGAGTTGGACAGAAAATTTGAGGAATTGAGGCGTTGTACGGAGTGAAAGTCGAAGATAGGGTCTCTGCCGGAGAAGTAGAGAGTGGAGAGGAGGAGAGACCGGATGTCGGAGTAGTGAACGTTGAATGTGACGAGGGACGAGATATGGTTTTGGATTCAAACGGTTAACATAGGGGTAGATTGGAAATTCTAATTTGTTTTTATATTTTCTATTTTTTGGATTTTATTTTAATTTTATTTTTTAATATCAAGGGTAACATAGTAAACTTGGTTCATTTGTTGCAAAAAATATTTATAATTGTTTACTTTTGAAAAATTTCTGATGTTAGGCTAAAACAAAGATTTTAATTTTGGATCGGCCCAAAAATAGAAATTATCACAAAATAAAAATGTTTAAAAAGAATAAAACCAACTAAAAATAAAACAATGTAGGCAGAAAAAATAACATAAATATAACAAAAAGGAAACTTGAACAAATACTTACCGGAGAGAGATGTTCGGAAAGAATAAAATCGCCTGAAAAAACAATATAGAAGAAGAAAACAATGGAATTATAAAAAAAAAAAAATAGAGAAGAAAATAAATAAAACTTGAAATAAAATACTTATATGAAACCAAAAATATGTGTGAAAAAAAATAGAGACGTCTTGAAAACAATAATAAAGTTCTCCTTATATAATGATATAAGGAACATAAAACAAATTCTAAATGTAATATTAGAATACTTTAAAATGTTAATAGATATTTTAAATTGGTAAATAAATATTTTAAATTTAAATTTTTATATTTTGAAAAAAATACAACGATAATATACATATGAAAATAAATATAATTAATCTATTAAATATATATTTTTAATTAAATATTTTAAAGACACGTGTCAACTTAAGAAATCGCCGCTTGTTTATCACTCATTGGTCTAATGAAAAATAGACGAGAAAAACAGCGATTATTATATATATAAAGATATTACAAATCTGTGGTGGTAAAATGAAAATATTTCTTGTTTTTATAAAAAAATTCAATAAAAATTAAGATATTAAAAAATGCCCCTCAATTATTATTCATCCACTGACGAATGAACAATAAAGGGCCGGTATCTAATCACGACTTTTGTAAACTTTTACGGACTTTTATAGATTTTGAAAAGTGAATGATTCTTGAAGACTTTTATAAACTTTCATAGACTTTATAAATCCGGCAATGACTTTCACAAACTTCTAAAATATATTTTTCATGATTTTTGTAGATTTTGATGGATTTTTTATAAATGACTTTTGTAGACTTTCAATAACTTTTACAGACTTTTAATGACTTTCATAGACTTTCATATATTAGTTGGTTAATTTTGATAGAACTTTCAAATACCTTTTAAAAATCGATGAAAGTTCATTGATTTTGAAAGTAAAAAGTCTTTTGGCATTAAAATTTTTTTATTTCATTTTTTTTGCGTGGTAAGAGCAAGAAGTATTTTTTTCAACAATAATCTTACTAAATATTCCATTACTATCACATCATCCACGATTGGTGGCGTCAACCCTAAGTTCTAATAAGTTATTATTTTATTCTAATATGCATATTTTATAATTTTTCCCTCTCCTTTTCTTTTTTTTTTTCGATTGTTGTGTATATTTTTCACTCTATAAATTTACAGAGAAATTATTATTATGTTTACACTTTCTTAACCAATCTTTAATTATTTGTTTAATGTAATTGATAGAATTAGACAATCTATTTTTTCAATATAAATATATGATAAAAATAAAATAATTGTTTCAATAAAACAAAAAATATAACACTTGATAAAAGTAAATAAAAAATATTATTAAAAAATACATTTAGATGATTTTAAAATTTTTCACAATTATAATTAAAGTAAAAATAAATAAATAAATAAATAAAAGAATAACTAATGGGGTTGAAATTGAATTTTTACTTATTAATATTTTAAAGTATTCAAAATTCATTCAAAGTTTGTGAGGAAAGGGTGAGACAATTTTTTAACTTTAAATTTCCTTAATTGGTTAAAAAAGTTTACAAAAGTCTATAAAAGTTTGTCAAGTTTAAAAGTCTTCAAAAGTCATAAAAATTACAATACCACAAAACTTTTATAGACTCTATAAAAGTCATGATTAAATACCCCAAAACTTTTTAAGACTTTTTAAAGGTCTATAAAAGTCATGATTAGATACCCCATGACTTTCTAAGACATTTTAAAAATCTATAAAAGTCATGGTTAGATACCCTATGACTTTTATAGAGTCTTCAAAAGTCATGATTAGATACCTGCAGATTTTTATCATAAAAAATCATGATTAGATACACCCATGTAAAATTTACTGAAATGGTTTAAAAGAGATTTCTTTTACCAAAAATTAAAAAAAAAATAAAATTATTGCCGTTGATTTTTTTTTAAATCTCCCTTTTATAATTATTCGAATCTTATACGATTCAGAGAAAAAAAATCATAAATTTTACTTATTATACAATATACACTTTCTTAAGTACTATAGAAAAAAAGTTTAAAACCAAGTGTTATTTAAAAAAGAAAAGAGTATTATTTTAAAACTAATAAACAGGACCGCACGTTACGCGGATCGGCAATTTTTTATATTAATCTTTTATATATTTTTAATTAAATTATTAATTGATTTTAAAATATTAAGTAAGAGAATTTTTGAGATAATAGATAGTTTTTATTGCGTTATTTAAAATTTCAGATGAGCAAAAATTATATTATTTAGAAAAAATGTCCTTCATTTTATTTAGGGTTAATTCCAAAAAACCACCACAAGTTTGCTAAATTCTCCAAAAAACTACACTAATTTGAATTTTTTCCATTTTACCACTTTTCTTCACAAATAGATGGATAGTAACCCCACATCAACTAACATAAAAGTGGTTAAATAGAAAAAATTCAATTTGGTGTGGTTTTTTGGAGAAATTAACAAACTTACAGTGGTTTTTTGGAATTAACCCTTTTATTAATACTTCATTATCTTTTAGAAATTTATTTAAATCTAAAACTTATGCTAATTTTAAGATCAAAATCAATATGATGGTTTACAATTATTCAATTCATAGTTGATATGTAGCACAATGGTCTCGGTAAATTGAATATAATAAACGAATGTCCTGATAAAATAGATCATCAACAAATGATGGATCACCAACTAAGAGCATTACTTGTCCTTCTGAATTCGATAAAATACTCAATTATTTTATTAAAATTATTTATGCCTTTCATTAGTCAAACTACCATATGAAAAATAAAAAAAAATAAAAAAAAATATCTCATTCTAACACATAAAATCATTTATGATATCAATCTTTTTTCTAATGAACCCTGTCAGACTTATTATAAGGAAATAAAAATAAATATGAATCAACGAATATCAAACTCGCAATCTTTAAAATCTCAAAATTTTAACCATATGAAAAAACTGAGATAAATTGTAATATCAATCAATTGCCTATAACACTAAATATGTATCCAAATTGAAAAGGTGCTTTAAAGTTAAATTGTAATATTATTTAAGTAATTTATTTATTGGTAGATTTTTATTTTAAAATATAGTTATAATTAGAATGATCATTATAATGAAAAAAATTATAAATATAATTTATTATTAATGTTTCATTTATAAGTGATTTTTTTAATACTTAAAGTTGTATTGACAATATTACAAATATTTTGTGAAAGATAGTGTTGTAATTGAATGAATTTAAATATTGATAAATAAAAAAAGATAATGAATATGACAAATTAATTTTAATATTTAAAATAAAACTATAAGTAAAAATGAAAAAGGAAAAAAGATAAAAGAGATGTTAATATTTATTATTCATTTATAGTAGAATATGAAAAAAATAAAAATAAAAATAATGATAAAATCAGCCACCACTATTTTTTATAATTTTAGTCCTTAATGAAATTTAATAGAAGTGATTATATATTTAATAAATTAAAATTTATATTTAATTAAAAGAATATTTACAATTATTGATTATGAATTTAATATATTTGAACTTCACCTTTAGTAGAAAATGAAAATTTTTTATTATAAAAATTCAAATAAAAGTTAAAAGAATATGATTGTTTGCATTATTTTAATTTTATTAAATTTTAATATAATTAATAGAATTTTAATGGCTTTGAACATTTTCTTTTTAAGTCTATTTGATATATTCTTTTTAGGTTTGGAGAAATAAGAAATATTAAGAAAAACACATCATCCTATAATTTCACTATTTTTCATCCTAATTCGAGTTTTGAGTTTCGTTTTTCCACCCAATTTATAAAAATAATCCAGAATTCCACCCATTTTTAAAAATAATTCAAAATAGGACCCAGTTTTATGTGAAAAGTGGTTTTGGATAAAAATTTTGTGGTTTTACTCTATTTCTATATTTTGTATTAATTGCATTAAATATTTAATTTATACCATCATTATTAACCAAATATTAAATTATATCATTTTTAATATAAATTAAAATAAAAATATTTTTTAATTTTAATTAAATAATATATTTTAATTTATTATCTTTAATAAAAAATTCAAAATAAATATAAATTTATTTCATTTTATTTTTAAATTAAATAATATATGAAATAAATTCATATTTATTCTGCATTTTTAATTAAAAATAAAAAAATTAAAATCGATTATTTCTTAAAAAATAAAAATAAATAAAATTATATTTTTAATACAAATGTAAAATAAATATAATTTTATTTTAATTTTTATTTTAATTTTTTTATTAAATTTTTTTTAATTATTTAATTTTTTATTTTTTAATAAAAATTTATTTTATATTTTTTTATAAAATGAAACATATTCAAATTTATTTTTTAACTATTTTTATTAAAAATAATAAATTAAATTGTATTATTTAATTAAAATTAAAATAATTTTATTTGTTTTTTTATTTTAATTTTTTTTATTAAATAATATATTTTAATTTTTTTATTTTTAATTAAAAATTAAAAATAAATATGAATTTATTTCATATATTTTTTAATATAAAAAATAAAATGAAACATATTCAAATTTATTTTAACTATTTTTATTAAAAATAATAAATTAAATTGTATTATTTAATTAAAATAAAAATAATTTTATTTGTATTTTTATTTTTATTTTTATTAAAAATAATGTAATTTAATATTTGGTTAATAATGATGGTATAAATTAAATATTTGATGCAATTAATATAAAATGTATAAATAGACTAAAACCACCAAACTTTTATCCAAAACCACTTTTCACATATAAATGGGTCGTGTTTTGAATTATTTTTAAAAATGGGTGGATTACTGGATTATTTTTATAAAATGAGTGTAAAAACGAAAATACTCGTATATACATAGATAAATTAGTTAATTCTTTATTTTAATTTAATATATTATTACAATGTATCCTAACTCATCATTACTCATTTTTTATTGTCTAAAATCGTCCTATTTATTAAAATATTAAATTATAATATATGTTCTTCCAACTTAATTATTAGAGAATATGAGTAGGTTTTATCATTTTATTTTTCTTATATTATTATTTGGGTTATTTTTATTTTTGTTATTTTATAACTTTTATTTACATTATATAGTCCAATTTTAAAAAATTTACAAAAATAATTTTTCAAACTTTCACTTTTAAAAAATGAACCAAATTGACCATCTTACCCTTCTGTGAAGATCTTTTACACTGGTCTATGAAGGTGTCAAAGTTTCGATAACTCAAAAATAGAAATAAAGTTTTGTTGGTTTAGTTTTGAATTTTTAAACTTTATTTGGTTTACTTTATGTAATTTTCTCTTATTTTATTTTGAGCAATATGAAATATTAATTGATATGAAATATTTGGTATTATTAAAATTAGTTTTGTTTATTATTGATACTAATAACATTGGTTTCAAGGTATTGAGTCTTATTAAAGTTATTCATAACTTAATTATTTCTTTACTTTTTTTTCAATATATTTGTTATGTATTTATTATATTAAAACAGTTAAATATGCATAGAAAATAGAAAATGAAAAGACTCAACATTATTGACATAATAAATTAATTATTATTTATTTATTTAATTTTCTAACTCTAATTTTCATTGATTTTTCACATTAAGCTATATTTTTTTAATATTTATTTATTTTCAATGTACTTTATTTGCCTCATATTTTAAATTTATATTGTATAAGGACAATATAATGACAATTGTATAAATAATTTAAAATTGACATTGAATCCGAATTAAAAAATTTTAAACCTGCCAAATCATCTAATATTATATATATATATATATATGTATATATATATATTTCAACCATGTATATATTCTTTAAAAAGATATAGAATAAACTATTGTACTAATATTATTAATATTTCTTTTTTGAAGGGAAGGAAATCAAAATATGCCAGATATATTTCTTCATGAAACTAATAGAAATATAAGGAAAAAAAGAATTTAATAAATGAAATATAAATTTAAATAAAATACATAAAAGACCACATAAAAGCTGAAGCGAGAAGATATAAAATTTGAGCGCAGAAAGAGAATTCATAGATTTTACCACAATATAGGTTAGAGTGAGTGGAGACATGATTCATCTAAATCCAAATTATAGAAAATATAAGATTTCGCTTTTATAACTTCAACCTTGTATATAATAGATAAAATACATAATAGAATATGGAAATACACGAGAGAGCATTCAAGTATGAGCGAGGAAATTTGTTTGAATGTGAATGGGTTATATAGAGATTGATTAGTAAACTATTTATACGTTAGTGATGTATAGAGACTCAAAATTTATTAAAACAATTAAATCATTATTTATATATAAATAATGATATAACTTTCCATATTTTAAAGTGGAAATCCACTAACTTTATTCACAACATTCACAACACTCCCCCTTGGATTTCCACCATATGACTGCCTCATTAAAACCTTGTCAGAAAAACCCAGTGGGATAAAAACTGGACGAAAGAAAAAGAGTACAGCTGATAGAATCCAATTACAAAAACTCGCCCTGTTAATTACACCCAGAGTCTAATCTAATAATCTGGAGAGCTTTCGCATTCTGATCTCATAAACGAGTTTCTCGAACGTTGATGTCAGTAATGATTTTGTTAATAGATCGGCGAGATTATTGGAAGACCGAATTTGCTTCACGTCGATTTCACCCGTATTTTGAAGCTCGTGGGTGTAGAAGAATTTTGGGGAAATATGTTTGGTTCTATCACCTTTGATGTAACCTACCCGAACTTGGGCGATGCATGCAGCATTATCTTCAAAAATTACAGCTGGCCCATTCGCAGTTTGGGAGATACCACATGAATTTTGGATATGTTGGATCATTGATCTCAACCAAATACACTCTCGACTGGTTTCATTTAATGCCAAAATTTCAGCATGATTCGAGGACGTGGTTACGAAAGTTTGTTCCGTAGATCTCCAGGAGATCGCAGTATTATTGTACGTGAAAATATAGCCAGTTTGAGAACGTCCTTTATGCGGATCCGAAAGGTATCCAGCATCGGCATAACTAGTCAAACATAGAAATTTATCAGAATTCGTATAAAAAAATCTCAAATCTTTCGTACCCTTCAGGTAACGCAAAATATGTTTGATTCCATTCAACGAAGACGGGTTGGTGCAGAACTGTATCTCGCTAATAAATTTATAGAAAACGAGATATCTAGTCTCGTAAATTGAGCCAAATATAACAACGCACCAATCGCACTCAGATTGGTACTTCAGGACCAAGTAATTATTCGTCATCATCCTTCGATCGGAATGGATCCTTTTTGGGATCAAGTGTTCTTACAACCATGGGTGTACTCAACAGATGGGCATTATCCATATTGAACCTTTCAAGAACCTTTTCAATGTATGCTGATTGATAAACCAATATCCCATTTGGTTTATGTTCAATTTCCAGACCAAGACAATATTTCATTTTCCTCAAATCTTTCATTTCAAACTCCTTTTTGAGATATTCAGCAGTTTGTTGAATCTCTTCTGGAGTCCCAAAGATATTCATATCATCAACATAAACTGCTATAATTACAAACCCAGACCCTGATTTCTTTATGAAGATACACGGACATATTGTATTATTCTGGTATCCTTCCTTAACCAAATACTCGCTCAGGTGGTTATACCACATTCTCCCAGATTGTTTCAATCCATACAGGGATTTTTGTAACTTTATGGAATGCAAGTTTCGAGGTTTTGATCGATGAGATTCAGGTAATTTCACTCCTTCTGGGAGCTTCATGTAAATATCAGAATCAAGTGATCCATACAGATACGCAGTAACTACATCCATTAAACACATTTCCAGTTTTTCAGCAACTGTAAGACTTAACAGAAATCGAAATGTAATTGTATCCATGACTGGGGAATAAGTTTCATCGTAATCAATTCCAGGTCTTTGTGAGAATCCTTGTGCAACCAAATGTGCTTTGTACCTCACAATTTCATTTCTTTCGTTTCGTTTCCGAACGAATACCCATTTGTAACCAACTGGTTGAACATCTTCAGGTGTTCGGACTATGGGTCCAAAAACTTTCCATTTATTCAACGAATTTAATTCTGCCTGGATTGCTTCTTCCTATTTTTTTCAATCATGCCTACTTTTACATTCTTGGATATCTGACGTGTGTCGAATCCGTCAAAATATAATTCCTGGAAATAGTAGTATAGCGAAGCAGGGTCGAATCCACAGAGAACGGTAAATTGAAATCAGTAATGATGGCGACCAAGTTATCAACAAAATAAATAAAAATGTGGAGGGTTTGAATATTGAATCAAGATATGAATTAAACTTAGAAAAGTAATCAATTGATAGAAGCAATCCAGTAATGCAATTCTAACCCTTTACGTATTAATCATTGAATCTAATGATAAATTAAATCATTCAACAGACATAATTATAATTTTCAACTCAGCGTCTAACAATAAATCTTCCCTAACTTATTAGACTGATTGGACTCAGCGCCTACTAACCAGCCACTAACCTAAACTGTAGGTTGCGTTAAGAATTAGGAAGACCTATGCCCATAACAAATAAATCACTCAGCGCGCTTATTTAATTACGACCACAGGTTCTCACAGCACGACGTATCACACTGTTTGCTACCTAAATCAATTAAATTAAACATGCACGATTTAATCTAATTAAATAGCGGGATGCTAGAATAATCAATTAATTAACTGATCACATAAATCAATCAAATATAAAAGCATATTCAACCTAAACCAAGTAAAGCAGAGAACACGTAGATGCTGAATAATATAAACAATGAATAGCAATTCTCACGACGAATGTAAAAGAAAGAAATTACTTCACTGGATTATAAGAGTTTAGCTAGCTGCGGGCACAGCTAACATCATCATTCTGGAATTAAATATGTACGTACAAAAATAAACCCAGAATAAAAACTCAGTGGATACAAAAGATAGAAAATCTAACCTCCCCTCTGTTTCTCTCTCAAAACTTATATAATTTCATAACTAAATTTTAAAAATCAAAATCCTAAAAAATCTAAACTAAGAAATTTTGAATAAAAAACTAAAATGTTGTTGAACTTGAATCCTGACTTGGTCTTCAACATCCATTCTTGTAAAATTGTCCTTTCAACCCTCAAATCTCCTCTTAATTGCAAAACCATCTCCAATCTGCATAAAATCACAAAATAAAGCAATTAAGTATAAAATCCTTCAGTTTAGTCCAAAATTAAGCAAGGAAATAAACATAAATAATGCATAATATGCACTCAATCAATATCACGTGGCTTATAATCATCATATGAAATACTAATTGCCACTAAATATGAAAATAAATCATCAACAATTGTTTCATTTCGATTCCAAGTCTCTTGGATGAAATCTATGGAAATTTCTTCATTTTTTGATTCTGGTATTTTCGTATTATTTTCTCCTTCTGGGAGACTATTTTTAGGAATCTCATCAACTTTTGGGATTTGGTCAGATGTGGTTTTAGGATCCAAATCATTTTTATTTAGTTTTCATGGGATTGTATCTTTTGAACCAGGGGGTCTACCACGCTTCTGGCGAGGGATTAGAGTTTCGCTTGCTATTGTCTTTTGAGATTGTCCTTCTGGGACAATTACCCTTGCTGGTATATTAGCAGCTTTAGAAGACTTGGTTATTTTCGAAGTATCATTGAATGCATCAGGCATTCGATTAGCTATCATTTGTAAATGTAGGATCCTTCGAACTTCGAGTTCACATTGCAGGGTACGTGGATCCATATGCGCCAAAGTTGGAACCTTCCAGGTTAATTCAGATTTCTCTTCTAGAGGATTATTTTCTTTTCCAAGCGATGGAAAATTACTTTCATCAAAATGACAGCCAGCAAATCTAGCTGTAAATAAATCTCCTGTCATTGGTTCCAAATATCTGATAATTGATGGGGAATCAAAACCCACATAAAATCCTATACGTCTCTACGGCCCCATTTTCGTTCTTTTAGTTAGGGTAATGGGTACATATACAGCACACCCAAATATTCTCAGATGTGAGACGTCAGGAGGATTCCCAGATACCAATTATAATGGCGAATATTGATTATAAGCAGTTGGACGGATACGAATCAAAACTGCAGCATGCAATATAGCATGTCCCCAAACAGAAATGGGTAATCTTGAGCGCATTAACAGTGTTCGCGCAATTAATTGAAGGCGCTTAATTAATGATTCAACTAATCCATTTTGGGTATGAACGTGTGGAACTGGATGTTTAATATCAATCCCAGATACTTGACAGTATTCATCAAATGCTTTCGACATAAATTCACCTGCATTATCAAGTCTTATACTCTTAAAAGGGTAATCTGGAAAATGAGCTCGTAATCGAGTAATTTGTGCTAGCAATTTTGCAAAAGCAACATTACGAGTGGATAACAAGCATACATGGGACCATCTTGCAGATGCGTTTATCAATATCATAAAGTAGCGAAATAGTCCACTACGTGGATGAATGGGTCCACATATATCTCCTTGAATTCTCTGTAAAAACGATGGAGATTTAAAACCTACTTTCGTAAATGATGGTTTCGTTATCAATTTCCCTTGGGAACATGGGATACACAGGTCTTGCTCATTCAGTAGGATTTTATGATTTCTCAGTGGATGCCCTTCTGAATTCGCTATTATTCTTCGCATCATTGTGGATCCCGGATGCCCAAATCTATCATGCCAAAACTGGAATATTCTGGGATCAGAAAACTTCAGGTTCTCAATAGCATATGTTTCAACATGCCTGATGGTTGTATAATATAATCCAGATGATGAAATGGGTAATTTTTCAACTACAAGCTTCTGGCTTGATTTTCTTGAAACAATACATAGGTATTCAGTACCATTTTCATCAACTGTTTCGATGTGATAATCATTCATTCGTATATCCTTGAAATTGAGTAAATTTCTTCTGGATTTGCGAGAGTATAATGCATTTTTTATTTCCAATTCAGTGTCATTTGGTAACACAATTGAAGCTCTTCCGGAGCCTTCGATCAAATCTACAGGACCTGATACAGTATTCATTTTCATTTGAATTGGAATCAATTCCAGAAAATATTTTCTATCTCTCAAAATCGTATGGGTTGTAGCACTATCGGGTAAATAGATATCCCCATGTGAAGCCATTTCTTGGTTTGAATTCATAACTTCAATAAAATAACACACAAAATTAGTTGAATGGGAATGTAATATCTTTCATTAATATCTACAAATATTTACAACCAAAATCAAAATTACATTCCACTCTATTTACATTCCAAAATAAGAAAATACATTCACTTGTAATTAACGGTTCCATAACCAATCAGGTGATCTATCCTCCATCAGGATTTTCAAAGAAATCGGCAGTTTCCAGATTTGATATGTCGACTGGACCAGTATCACCATCGCCTAAAATATCAGCCATATTTGCTTCATTATTCTTTTCCTTTTCTTGTTCGCGTCTCAACTTCTGGTAGGCTTCAACTACATGCTTGGAAGCGCAACAAATTCTCGAATAACAAGTGGGGGAACCACATCTATAACAAGGACCACAATTGAACTTTGGTGGTTCCTGAATTTCTTCCCTTTACTGGAACTAGCATTGTAAACATTCCACTTCTGGGGAGTATTTGGATTATGATATGGATGTCCATAATCCCTGTTACGACCACTTCCCTGGTCATTTCTAGATCCTCGACCACCTTGGCCATTACCACATCCATTTCCATAATCATTCCAACGCTCAGAATTACGGCCACGACCACAACCACGGTAACCACGACCACGACCCGGATTTTCATTATAATATGCATTCACTTTTGGGAATGCTTGGGCGCCAATAGGGCATTTTTCACTATTTTTAAGCAACATCTGATTGTGTCTTTTAGCAAGATCTAATGAACCAATCAAATCATCATATTTCACAAATTTTCTTTCACGATACTGCTGATGTAGAATAGTCTGAGAAGGATGGAAAGTGGTAAATATTTTTTCCAACATATCATGGTCTGTTTTTGTTTCCCTACATATTTTCAATTTGTTCACAATCATGTACATGACAGAGTTATACTCGCTCACACCTTTAAAATCTTGGAACCTTAAATTGGCTCACTCATCACGTGCTTCAGGCAACATGATTTCCTTTTGGCGACCATATCTGGATTTTAGAGCTTGCCAAAGATCTGCAGGATCTTTTATATTCATATACTGATTTTTGAGATCCTTAACCAGATGTGTTTTAATTATATACATGACTTTGCATTTTTCAATCTCAGTTGTTTGTACCTCCTTATTGAGGATCCCAAATAATTCTTTGACTTTTAATATTAACTCGCAATCATCACACCATTTCATATAATTTCTCCCAGAAACTTCCACCTCATCAAATTTCAGATTTTTCATTTTCTGCAAAATAAGAACACATTCTTTAGATTTCCAGATTTTCAGAATTCAATTTCAAAAATTCAATTATTCAGCTCGGGTGAATAATATTATCATTTCAAACTTTCCAGATCCACCATTTATTCAACTCAGGTGAATAATGGTATTTTTCCAAAATTTTCAAACCCATCATAATTCCCAAAATTTCTCAGAATACACAGAAGAAAGAAAACATCATCACCAGACACTTTCTGATCTGAAAGATCCGGCAAAGCGGCAACCAGAAAGCATACTCGTGCTGATAACGTATTGTAAAAATAAAAAGAGAAGTGGGGTAGAAAAAAACAGTTTAATACTAGCGGGAAAATAAATTCTGATCAGAAGTTAACCTGGTAATCTTGAAAATCTTGATCTTGGAATATTTACAAACAACTACCAACTTATTGATATCAGAATATAAGATCCAATAAAAATGAAAGGAAACAGAAAAAAGAAGCAAATTGTAATTGTATTTATATGAAATAATATATATATATATATAATTTGCTACGTGTCAATATGCATACTACCAAGCTGTGCATGTATTACCCGTATATTTTAAAGTGGAAATCCACTAACTTTATTCACAACATCATGCCTATTATGATTTTAAGTTGGATACTGCTGTTACTTTGTTATGATGTTATCAATCGAGGGAATTTGTTGCAAATGTGAAGTTAGATTAAATTGTAATTGACCAATTCATCTTTGACTCTCATATTTTTAATTTTCCTTTCATTTGTTTTTTATTTTCCTCAGGTTTTCAGTCTACACATGGATTTTTGGTTAGTTTCTATAATGATGGATAAATCTAACTATACATACAGCCATATTTTACAATCAATTTTACCCATTTGTCTTATAAAAAAAAATAAATAAATAAATAAGTAGTATATATCAGACCTGTTGGCGGCGGCTAATGGACCCTGGACCGCGTGCGTGTATGGACCACTCTAGCTAGGATTTGAACCCTAGACTATAGACACGTGGGCGACAAGGTGTTAGTGGCTGGATGCACCCGCCAGGAATCGAACCGAGATCTCTGGAATCTGGACTAGTGGGCGCAAAATTGAGACCGATAAGAGTTGAACGATAGGTGACATGTTATCACTATGTCATAGAAGTATAGGGTAGATTTATGGTGGGTGTCTGGTGTACACGGTATACCTTCAAAATCATGAAAATGTAATGGTAATTTATAATATATTATAAATATAATTTATTTAAGTATAATTATGATACGGTTTTTCTTCTCACTTATACTATCTCATCTTTACCTTCCTCTTTTTAATTATTATGTTTCATTTCTTTTGTAATAATAATATTTTTTTATATAATATTTTATTCTTCCTCACACTTTATTACCATCATCTCTACCTTTGTCTCTTTCTCTTTTTAATAAATAAATCACAATAAAATTTATAAAATAAAATGAATTACAAATTTCTATATAGATTATGAAAATATTTACATTTTTAATTACACAAAAATTATTAAAAAATTACCATTATTTATTTATTTTTTTAGAAAATAATGGATTGAACACTATTTGATAATTTATTATTATTTTATATAATCAAATATTACATAAAATTAAAATTCCAAATACATCAAAATTCTTTAAAAATAATATAAAAATTTGGTACTTTTAAAATTTATTAAATGAATAAATTTATGTCTAATGCTAAATCTAAAATAATGTTAACTAAATATAAATATTAGTTGTAAAAGAATTTTTTATTATATATGTAAACGGATTAAATAATGAATATATTAAACATATTAAAAGAAGAAAAAATAACTAAATAAAATAATTTTCTAAAAAATAATACACAACCCAAAATGCTCAAATTATTATCATTATTGATTATAGAGTTAAACTATAGACCGTGTATATATATATATATATATATATATATATATATATATATATATATATATATATATATAGTATGTGTGTAGATTTTATCTAGTTTGATCTCTAGATACGTGGAATTGAATCCGATCAGAACCGTTTGGATCATGATAAATTTTAGAATTCTATGTTGGTTCCAATCGGTATTGTCTAGTCTCGAATTTTTACTCACCCTTTATTCTAAACATTTACTCATTTGATTGTAGAGTTAGTTTAATAATTTCAAATAAATAAAAATAAAATAAACATAGAGACACTAATGTTTAAGCTAATTTTCATGGTTTCATAATGTATTGTTATGTTATGTTTTCTAATGTACTGTTATGAAATCATGTTTGGATAGACTGTACAGTAATATATTGTAGTGTAGTTTTTGTGTTTGGATTAATGGTATGGTATTGGTATAAAATGACCACATTACCCTCTAATAAGTAGTATTATAATATAAATTGATTTTAATAATTTTCTTCAAGTAATATTTTTAATTGAATTTAAATAAAAATAATATATTATGATATAAAAACTAATATGATAGATGACTAAAAATTAAATAAAAATGTAATTAGGTATTTGAAGGTTAAATTTTTTTAAAAAAAATTGTAAAATAGTAAGGATAAAATGGGAATGTAAAAACATATAACCATGCATACACTCCAAATTGATGGTTATACAAAATGGGTCTTGCATATCCATTAATGAACACTACACTACCATGGATACCTATAAAACAACGTGGTTTAGTTAAATATTTTTTGTGTAATTAAAAATGTAAATATTTTCCTAATCTACACAGAAATTTGCAATTTATTTTATTTTATAAATATTATTATGATTTATTTACTAAAAAGAGAAAGAGAGAAAGGTAGAGATGATGGTCATATAGTGTGAGGGAGAATAAAATATTATATAAAAAATATTATTATTATAAAAGAAATGAAACATAATAATTAAAAAGAGAAAGATAAAATGAGATAGTGTGAGCGAGAAGAAAATCCGTATCATAACTACACTTAAATAAATTATATTTATAATATATTATAAGTTACCTTACATTTGTCATGATTTTAGAGGTACACGTTGTACAACCATTGATGGTAGGCACCCACCATAGAACTACCCTAGAAGTATATGTTACTTGGTGTGTGTTTAACTTAAATTATTACATTACTGATTCAAATGTGTATGCTTTTTTATTTTTATATAAAGTAATTAATTATATGTTAATTATTTTTGGTGACTTTAAATTGATATTAGGGTTATTAATTTATTGTCATATGCATACACATGTCATCCTCTGTGCATTTGTGTTGGGTTTTGCACAGGATAGATCCCTATTTGCTCGGGTTCTATTAAGGCTATTGGATCTCCCATGAACAAGCATAGGATTATCCCACTGATTTAATGCTATTAGCATTGATGTTTGAAGCTCCTGAGGGGATGATTCACTCTCTAATTCCTCAGCAGTCGGAGCTTAAATCGACCGCTCAATTGGCAACACCTACCGTACCAGAGAATCCACCTTTATCTATAGTGTCGCAACCTCTAGAAGACGATGATGAAGTCATCGAGGTTCATCCTATTACAGAGATAATTGTAATCTCGGATGATGAGCACACCTAAGCACTTAAGGTGATAGATATTGGTACCGATGTAAGAAAGGTGACGATCTAAGATATGTCAACTACTTACTTGGTAGCTCTTCAATGCCAGCAGTCCAAGATTCTTCCATATACTCTTCTAGTCGTGTTAGAGAGTGGAGTAGGAGAATCCAGATGCCCGAATGGATAGAAGCTGATGATGCTGGCCCTAACAGAAATCATTGGAAAGATTTAAGGAAGAATCCCGAAGTAGATCCTGAGGAGGACCTTGAGACAAGGGAACAACTAGACCTTAGAGATCATGGAGCAAATGCATTTTTTTATGATCATTTTCATGATAGGCATCATTTCAATGGCGTACTATTATATGATTATGGTTTTTCGTATGTTTTTCCATGATTATTTTTTAGCCGATTATTATTATATTCTTATTTTCTTTGTAAAATGATTTGAATGCATGAAATGTTAATTGTTGGTCATTTTTTTGCATTGTCGCTCTGATCTTGTTGTATGATGTCGAAGTCCTAAATATGATGTATTTTAAGGGCTACATGACTCCCTAGCATGACTGGGTATGATCGCTACGACGGGAGGATGTGGAGGGTGATTACGTAGTCAAACTATCTTTTTCGAATCCCTCCTCTTGGTTAAGTCCTTGTATTTATGATTGCTTAGGTCGTAGAAATAGCATTATTGGATGAAATTCTGCTAGATTAAGAACATAGAGGATCTCAACTTTATTTGTGTTTATCAATATTAGCATCTGCTTCGAAATCCATAGTCGATGAGTTAAATAAGGGCGAGAAAATAAATGGTGAAGATTACGATATGTGGCACCTGATATTTAGTATATTCTCGAGGAACAATAGGCCCTTAAAACCTTGAGAAACACCATGGTTAAACCTGAGCAAGGGTAATTTGGATAGACTAGGCGTAATATGGAAGCCTATATATATGTCCTAGAAGCGCAATAACAGCATTGCGATGACCTCAAATCTCTCTAACATAGTCGATGACCTCATGTGTGGATATGAGGGTCATGAGATGGCCCAAAACATTTAAGTTGCTTTCAAGGACTAATATTGTGGTATTTTCGAGTATAAAACTACAATGGTTAATAATTAATTTTGACGCTTATGAGAAGCACTGGGATTATAGTTTATGTCAGCATCTTCGGAGATGGCTAATATGATCCAGAAGCTTCGGTCAGTCGGCCATGTCCTCATAGTACCAATTGTAGTTGGTGATCCGGTCCCTTCCTAATTGCTTGGAACATATAAAGATAAATATGATGCATAAAGTTAATATCAAGTTATTTGATGATATTTCTTGTCATGTCGAGCTTGAGGATAAGCACTTAGGAGTGGCTAAATCCTTGAAGTAGCTTTATATGGCTAAGACCAACAAGCACATGAATAATAAGCGCTAGAGGGGCCAAAATGGCACAAAACAGGGAAAGGGTATTGTAAATCCTAACCAGCTCGGATCCGGAACCCAAGTAATAAGCTTTAACGTGGAGTAGGTAAGAGGAAAGACAAGAGTAAGACTACGTCTTTCAAACGTGAAGAGATGAGGCACTTTGCTCGTGAGTGCACTAAGCAAAACATAGAGATATCATTTCATAAGCTTGCCTGTTATGATATTTTGATTTCCAGCTCTTTTTTTTCTTGCTGAGGCTCATCCATGTGGATTATAGACTCAGGCACAATAGGCCACGAACCTGGAGATAGAGGAGTGTTCGTAGAGGATAAGATTTTATGAGATACTAACTGGATATATGTAGGTGATAACTCATATGTTCTTATGTCGAAATAGGCTTCTACATATTGTTGATGCGAGGAGGCCAAAATTATTCCTACATGCTGTCTACTATGCTCAAAATATAAGGCATTATCTTGTTTCTATTCCTGGTTTTACTCTATTATGGATACAAGCTTGTGTTTTTATTTTGGTATGATAGCTTAACTTTGTCGTTGTGTGATATTTTTGTTGATTTTGGACATACATAAGATGGTTTTTATGGTACTTGATAGTAAAAGTTAAGCATATCCTTCATTGGTTGATTCCTTTATTTCCTCTTCTGATTGTGATGTGAGTACATAGCATGCTAGACTTGGTCATATTGGACAAGAATGAATGAATAGGTTGGCCAAAGAAGGAATTTTAGGATCTTATGACAAGATCGAATGGCAACATGTGGTCATTGTCTAGCAGAGAAAGCTACTAGAAAACGTTTTGGTAAGGTTACTAGAGCTAATAGTCCATTAGAGCCGATTCATTTTGATATTGATGGACCGATGAATGTTAAGAGTAGGAATGGTGCATCATATGTTAATACCTTAAACATGATTTTTTGTCTTTCTCGATCTAGTTTATCTAATTTCCCATAAGTATGAAGCTTTAGGTTGCTTCGTGAAATTTGTTGCTTTGGCGGAGAACCAAATAGATAAGACATTCAAAAGTACTACGTACTGACTGAGGATGAGACTAGCTACCTGAACGATTTAAGAAATTGTGTCAGGGATAAGGTATATAAGTATACAGTTGACTATTCCTAAAGCTGACAGATTTGCTGAGCGAAGGAATAGACAGAAAATAGTTGGATCTATGATGGCACAAGCTAATCTCCCAATCTTGAATTGGAGAGACGTATTCCTAATTGTGACTCACATTCTTATTTGGGTCCCAACAAATCAGTGACTACAACTTCGTATGAGTTTTTTAAGCAGGTCAGAAACTTGATTACTTCTATATACGAGCCTAGGGGTGCGTTTACTATGTACATGATCTTCTAGTAAATATTAAAAGTTGGACGCTAGAGGAAGGAAATGTATTTTCATACATTACCCTAAGCAATCCAAAAGATATGTATTAATGGAAGAAAGTTAAGAGATGTATATCTCTGAAATAGAGTCACGTGATGAGGTTTTAAAGAGAATGAATTTTTAGATAAGGTGATGTTAAAAGAGATACTTCCTTCTTTAAGTAAGATGAATCGGAGGACTTGATACCACTAAAAATGTAGAGGAACATAATAGGAATTAAATGGACTTTGTTCCCAGTGGGAGCAATCAAGTGCCAATCGAATCAGCTCCACAGATTGATCGCAATGGGAGCATGCCTGAATCATCAGTTTGAATAAGAAAAAGAGTTTCAGTTCCCCAACGATGTTTTGAGGTCGAGGGGGAGACTTTCATGTTGACTTCACATGATGGTAATGAACCAAAGAATGTGAAAGAAACTTTTAAATCACCGACGAAAGTTTTATGGATTAAAGCCATGGAAAAGGATATGGAATCAATGAAAAGTAATTGTGTCTAGGACTTGGTTGATTCACCGCCAAATAGAAAAGCCATTGAAAATTAGTGGATCCTTCGCATTGAACGAAAGGCATATGACTTGGTTAAAAGATATAAGGCGAGGTTGATGGCAAGAGGTTGTACCCAATAAGAGGGTATAAAGATATGTTTTTTCTCTATGGTGAGATTTGCATCCATTTGCTTGATCCTTGCACTTGTCAAACATATGGACTTAGAATTACATCAAATGAATGTAAAAGACCACATTCCTCAATGGAGGACTGGACGAGGAGATTTACATGGAAATCCCTGAAAGTTTTATAACTGAAGGCCAAGAAAGTAAGATCTGTAAGCTCTTGAGCTCCACTCATAGACTTAAGCAATCCTCTAGACAATGGTACCTTCATTATATCAAATCTCTCATTATCATATGGATTTCAAATGACAGAAGAGGACCATTGTGTATATGTGGAAAAATCAAAATATAATTTTGCAATATTATGTTGACAATATCTTAATGGCATGTAATGACAATAAGCTTTTACTTGAGGTAAAAGAAATTGGTTATTTGTTACTTTCAAAATCGAGGACATGGGTGAGACTATCTATTTTTAAGGAGTCAAAATCTCAAGGGATTGAGAGAGAAAGATCTTGGCGTTAACGCAAGAACCTTATATTTGAAAGATCCTTGAGCGTTTTCTTATGGCTGGCAATAAGCCAATGGATATACCCAAGGTAGACTCTAAGTCTTGATATATATCTTAGGACTCCGCAAAGGCGTAAGAAAATGAAGTACGTACCATATGTGAATGCCATCAGAAAACTGATGTATGCAATTATGTGTACGAGGCCATATATTTGTTATGCAGTTGGACTGGTAAACAGATTTTAGACGAACTCATGAAAAAAACGTTGTATAGCTATAAAAAAAAAGGAATGCTTGCGTACTTGAAAGGAACCGCAAATTACTCTCTGTGTCATTAAGGTAGCATTACGTGCCTAGTTGGATACACAGATGGAGACTAGGGCGGTTACCTAGATGAAAGAAAGTCCACTTCAGGATATGTATTCTTACTTAGCCATGGGGCTATTTCCTAGAGTGACAAGAAGCAGACTTACATTGTCCACTATGAAAGCAGAGTTTGTGGTTTGATTAATGGTTATACAAGAGGTATTTGCTCTGACGATTCTTGAAGGATATACATTTGGAAAGTGATGAGCCTAAGCTAGTTATGTTTATTGTGATAACCAGATGGCCATAACATATAAAAAGGATGCTAAGTATCACAATAAATCTAAACACATAGAGGCCAAATTCTAATTTTGTCAACCATATTGTGACT
The DNA here is from genome assembly GCA_031304145.1 of Cardiospermum halicacabum. NCBI lineage: Eukaryota > Viridiplantae > Streptophyta > Magnoliopsida > Sapindales > Sapindaceae > Cardiospermum > Cardiospermum halicacabum. The sequence continues at coordinate 15,103,228 of CM062395.1, forward strand.
AAGATAATTATAACGATCAGATACATTTTACACCTGGTATGGTGGCAGACTCTCTTACCAAAGTTGTGCCAGAGATGTGTTTTATGTGCACGCTTGATGGTTAAGTCTATATAGATTGTAGTATCTTTGATTGTTTTATCTATATTCATATGTTTATTGCTTTATTGATGTGCCTAGGAGTCTAGCATATTTGGGAATTTCTTATCCGAGAGTATGTCATCAGGTATTGGAGACTGGTGTACTTGCACGCACAGTCGCCTTGATTATCCTAGGGATAATGCAAGATGAGACTTCTATGCTTATTCTCTATTGAATGGGATTCCAAAATGTTTGGGAAGAAGCAAACACTTATAGTCGCTTTGACAGGTAGTCAAGATGAGATTCTCACTATAATGATTGAGGATCGCTAATGATTTTACCCCTCTATCATGAGCCATGATAAGCCAGACTGGATTCTTGAGTCGCTATACTAGGGATGATATTAGCGATAGAATCTGTGGGATAGTCAAAATATTGTCCGCATGGTGAATTAATACAATCTTGAAACATACGCGCCCTTAAATGTGGCAAGATTCATTGTGACGCATGTGTTATACCATGCGTGCTCATTTATTGATTGCAGTGGAGAATAAGTAGAGACGGTCCCTTGTTCCTTGTTGTGCAAGATCCACTTAATTTGTGTATCCTCAGGACAATCATCTATTCTATCTAGGGCTGTGAGGGTGATGTCTATATCATTAGCACGTCTTTCTATGGTCATGATAATGCGACCTATGTGACATGTCTATGGTGTCGGTAACCTCTCATTGACTTTTGGAGGAAGAGCGACTGGAAAGTTTAGATTTATTTCACAAAAACTAATCACATGTGTGCATGCTATGATTCATAGGAACACACTTGTGATTTCTGAGTACTCCAGGATATCAGACTGCTTTATTAGGACTAAATGCGTTTGATGTGAAATCATGTCGAACCTAGGATGTACCTGTAATGAATTTCGAGTACTATCTCCCTATGGTATGGGATGGAGAATCTGGTTCATTGGTCACACCGGTTATTTATGTGTATAACCATCCAAAGATGAATAGTTGAAGACAATCACATTTTTTGTTGTTAGCCGTGGGGGGCTGGGCACATGTAATGTGAATGAGAGAATGTTGGATTTAATTAATATTTTGGGTGGGTCACACTAATGGCCCAGCCCTTCTTAAGGTTCACACTTAAAGTGGTGGGATAAGATAAGAATGGTGGGAAGTTGGGAGACTTTTAACTTCCACCCCATCAGATAAAAACCACATGTACGTGAATTATGTGAGAGGAATCTGAAAAAGAAAAGAATCAACATAATAGAGACTCCTCGCAGAAGGCACACCCTGAAATCGACAGTGTTTTAAAGTCCATCTAGGAAATTTGTTGCAAATGTGAAGTTGGATTAAATTGTAATTGACCAATTTATCTTTGACTCATATTTTTTAATTTTCCTTTCATTTGTTTTTAATTTTCCTCAAATTTTCAGTCCATACATAGATTTTTGGTTGATTTCTATAATGATAGATAAATCTACCTATACACACAACCATAATTTACAATCAATTTTAGCCATATTTTAACAAACATTATTCAATATTGATTTATAATGTATTCATTCCATTAATATAAATATAATTTCGTACACAATTTCAAAAGATTTAGAACGAAACAACTAGAAATTTAATAGAATTGAACCGAAACTTGTAGACTTGGCAAAAGTAAGGGTTTGGGTCTACCCTTACCCAAACCATTATTAGACTCTCAAAATTTTTTAGGGTCTAAATCTTACCCTTACCCTTTCTAAAAAGGTATGGGTAATGGTAGACCCTTATCCCCAAAATGAAAGGTAGACCCTTACCCTAGTAAAACCCTTCATCATTTGATATTCTTGTAAACGTCTATGTATGTGGAAATTTATTTTATTTCAAAATTTGAAATTTCATTAAATATATTTATTTATTTATTTATTTTTGTTATTTAGATATTTTATTTTTCAGTAGTTTATCTATGTTTTCAAATTTGTATATTTAGTTTAAACATAATATATTTACATATTAGTAAATGCAACATAAAAAAGAAAATATTTATTTAAAATACTATTAATATCCAATGGAATAAAATCAAATCGATCAAAGTTTCATTTAAGAATATCAAATTAATTTGATTTAAATTTTAGTTTTGGTTCGAGTTAAACATGTTAAAATTAAACTATTTTCAATTTTATTTGATTTAAGTTATAAAATAGATGAAATCAATTAAATGGAATTTAAAATATACTAGTATAATTACTTACAATCAAATAATTAGAAAAAAAATTATCATGGTTTAATGGATAAAAGTTATTTAAAATTTGAAATTATTCTTAAAAAATAATATACTTATTATCAAATTAAATAATAAAATTTTAAAAAAATTAGAGACATTTTTTTTTAAAACAACTATAATAAACATTAATTTTTTATTTTTAAAAAAGTTAATTAACTGTTCATTGAGAATTTAAAAGGTGGTACTTTAAATGTAATTTTTTTTAGTATATTAATTACATTTTTACTCACATCTTAAATTCACAATGAACAATTAAAAAATTTACCTACATACTCCTTTCTTTTTTCTTTTAAATATTAATAAAATGTATCCATGTATTTTAAATTATATTTATCATTTTAATAAATAAAAAGTTATTTCAAAATAACATTATTTTTAAAATAAAACAATAATACACTTATTATCAAATTAAAAAAATAATATTGTAAAGAATAAAACATACGAATTTAAAAAAAAAGTATTTTAATTTTTAAAAATAACATGCATTAATTGTTTCTTCTTATTTTTTAATGCATCAATTATTTATTTGGTATTGAAAATGCAATATTTTACAAAAAAAAAAAATTAAAATCATTTTAAATGTATTTATTAATTATATTTTTACTCCCTTTTTTAAATTTCCAATGAGTAATAAATACATTTTGTCTATATTCATATATATATATATATATTAGCAAGATTAATAAAATAATACATAAAAAAATTATTAATTCAAGAGAGAAGCATAAATTAATATATTAAACTAATTTTATTAAATTTGATAAAAAAAATGATAAATGGAAAACACTATATATTTATAATAAATTTATGATTTTTTAAAAAACAAAAACGATAATGTAATCTAAGTAAAAAGAACTTTTTGTGGTAGATCTACAAATAAAATCTAAATAAATAATAGATAAAACAAACAAATGGGACCTTAGTGTAGTTTGAATAATAAATATTTGAAAGTAAGAGTTTAAATAGGGTAAAATGTAGACCCTAGGTTATATTCTTACCCTACCCTCAAATACATTGGTTTTTTCTAAGTCCGGTTATATGGATGTTTTTAATTAAATGGATAGGATCTTACCCTATCCTTTTTGAATTTGGTAAGGATAGGGTCTCAAAAACCCTACCCTCCTTGCAAACGTGGTAGATAATTAGATTGTGTTCCACGGTTATTTGAAAATCAGAATCGGGAGACGTGGAGAATTAGAGCGTGAAACAGTTTCTTTCTCCATAACAAAGGATAACGTGGAACCTGGAGAGAAGAATGAGTGGGGGTGGACAACTGTTAAAGATAAAATTATATAGAAGAAGTGTGTCTTTGTTGAGAATCATAGCATGTGGTGGATTCCACTTCTATGTTTACATTCCAAGTGGCAAGCATGCATATTTGTTTATATGCATGTCTAACACGTGTCCACTAAATGTTACTATATACTTCCTCCGTGTTTATTTACTCACTACATTTGTAAAATAGATACTATTCATCATCAATCTTGTTTTCTATGTTGTTATTTATATAAAAATTAAAATATAGTGAAGTGGGATCTTGTTTTATTCGTCTTGATGCCTATTTTTTAGATATAAAATTATTATAAGTTTTAGTTATGTATAATTAAAGATATTTATCGTTAAAATTAAGAATCGAATAGCGTGTAAATAGTAAATGTAGTGAGTATTAAAAACAGAGGAAGTATACTCGATCATAACATGAATAAATAGATATTAGAGATTTTGATTCTTTCACTTTGTCTCTCTCTGTTACTGTATTAATATTTATTCTTCGTCTATTATCTATAATATTACAAGAAGCATCAAATCCAAGAATTACCAGGTTAACTTTCTGATCCGAATTTATTTCCGGTTAATATTGAACTGCCTTCTTCTACCCCTCTTCTATTTTCTTTTTACAACACGTTATCAGCACGAGTATGCTCTCTGGTTGCCGCTTTGCCGGATCTTCCAGATCAGAAAGTGTCTGGTGATGATATTTTCTTTCTTCTGTGTGTTCTAGAAAATTTTGGAAATTATGATGCATTTGGAAATTTTGGAAAAATACCATTATTCACCTGAGTTGAATAAATGGTGGATCTAGAAAGTTTGAAATGATAATATTATTCACCCGAGCTGAATAATTGAATTTTTAGAAATTGAATTCTAGATATCTGGAAATTTAAAGAAAGTGTTCTTGTTTTGCAGAAAATGAATCAATACAAATTCGAGCCATTATTGGTTTCTAGAGCAAATTATATGAGATGGTTGAGTGATTGTGGGATAAGGTTGAAATCCAAGAACCTTTATGGAACTCTGGATAAAAATAATTAAACAACTGAGCAACAAAAGAATAAAGTTTTGATTATAATCCGAACCCATCTGAATGATGATTTACAAAATCAGTATATGACTGTCACTGATCCTGCAGATCTATGGCAAGCATTGATTTCTAGATACAATCGCCAAAATGAAATCATGTTGCCTGAAGCACGTGATGAGTGGGCCAATTTAAGTTTCCAAGATTTTAAAAGCGTGAGTGAATACAACTCAGCCATGTATTTGATTGTGAATAAGTTGAAAATGTGTGGGGAAACAAAATCTGACCATGAAATGTTAAATAAGACATTTACCACATTCCATCCTTCCCAAACAATTTTACAACAGCAGTATCGGGAAATGAAATTTCAAAAATATGATGATTTGATTAGACATTTGGATATTGCTGAAAAATACAACCAGTTGTTGTTGAAAAATAGTGAAAGGCGCCCTGTTGGCACCCGAGCATTCCCAGAAGTGAATGCTCATTATAATGAAAATCCAGGTCGTGGTCATGGTCATGGCCGTGGTTACCGTGGTCGTGGTCGTGGCCGTAATTCTGAACGTTGGAATAATTATGGAAATGGTAGTCGTAATGGTCGAGGTGGTAGAGGATCTGGAAATGGTCAGGGACGTGGTCGTAATAGGGATTATGGATATCCATATCATAATCCAAATACTCCCCAGAAGTGGAATAATAATAATGCTAGTTCCAGCAAAGGGAAAGAAGTTATGGAACCACCGAAGTTCAATCGTGGTCCATGTTATAGATGTGGTTTCCCCACTTGTTATTCGAGAACTTGTCGCGCTCCCAAACATGTAGTTGAAGCTTATTAGAAATTGAGACGCGAACAAGAAAAAGAAAAGAATAACGAAGCAAATATGGCTGATGTTTTTGGTGATGGTGATACTGGTCCTGTCGACATATCAAATTCGGAAACCGCTGATTTCTTTGAAGATCTTGATGGGAAGATAGATCAACTGATTGGTGATGGAACTGTTAACTACAAGTGAATGTATTTCCTTGTTTTGGAATGTGAATAGAGTGAAATGTAATTTTAGTTTTGATTGTAAATATTTGTAAATAGTTATGAATATTACATTTCCATTCAATTAATGTTATGTTTCATTTTATTAAAGGTTATGGGTTCGAATCAAGAATTAGTTATACCTGGAGATATATGTTTAGCCGATAGCGCTACAACCCATACGATTTTGAGAGATACAAAATATTTTCTGGAATTGATTCCAATTCAAGTTAAAGTGAATACCATATCAAGTCCAGTAGATCTGATCGAAGGCTCCGGAAGAGCTTCAATTGTGTTACCAAATAACACTGAATTGGAAATCGAAAATGCATTATACTCTCACAAATCCAGAAGAAATTTGCTCAGTTTCAAAGATATAAGAATGAATGGATATCATATTGAAACAGTTGATGAAAAGGGTGTTGAATATTTGTGTATTGTTTCGAACAAATCAGGCCAGAAGCTTGTGATTGAAAAGCTGCCTATTTCATCATCTGGATTATATTATAAACCATCAGGCATATTGAAACCCATGCTATTGAGAACCAAAAGTTCTATGATCCCAGAATATTCCAGCTTTGGCATGATAGATTTGGGCATCCGGGATCCACAATGATGCGAAGAATAATAGCGAATTCAGAAGGGCATCCACTGAGAAATCATAAAATCCTACTGAATGATAGGGACCTGTGTATCCCATGTTCCCAAGGGAAATTGATAACGAAACCATCGTTTACGAAAGTAGGTTTTGAATCTCCATCGTTTTTACAGAGAATTCAAGGAGATATATGTGGACCGATTCATCCACCTAGTGGACCCTTTCGCTACTTTATTGTATTGATAGACGCATCTGCAAGATGGTCCCATGTATGCTTGTTATCCACTCGTAATGTTACTTTTGCTAAATTGCTGGCACAGATTACTCGATTACGAGCTCATTTTCCAGATTACCATATTAAGAGTATAAGACTTGATAATGCAGGTGAATTTATGTCGAAAGCATTCGATGAATACTGTCAAGTATCTGGGATTGATATTAAACATCCAGTTCCGCATGTTCATACCCAAAATGGATTAGCTGAATCATTAATTAAGCGCCTTCAATTAATTGCGCGAACATTGTTAATGCGCTCAAGATTACCCGTTTCTGTTTGGGGACATGCTATATTGCATGCTGCAGTTTTGATTCGTATCCGTCCAACTGCTTATAATCAATATTCCCCATTACAATTAGTATTTGGGCATCCTCCTAACATCTCGCATTTACGAACACTTGGGTGTGCTGTATATGTACCCATTACTCCAACTCGGAGAACAAAAATGGGACCCCAAAGACATTTAGGAATATATGTGGGTTTTGATTCCCCATCAATTATCAGATATTTGGAACCAATGACATGAGATTTATTTACAGCTAGATTCGCTGACTGTCATTTTGATGAAAGTAATTTTCCATCGCTTGGAAAAGGAAATAATTCTCCAGAAGAGAAATCTGAATTAACCTGGAAGGTTCCAACTCTGGCGCATATGGATCCGCGTACCCCGCAATGTGAACTCGAAGTTCAAAGGATCCTACATTTACAAATGATAGCTAATCGAATGCCTAATGCATTCAATGATACTTCGAAAATAACTAAGTCTTATATTGAAGCTGCTAATGTACCAGCAAGGGTAATTGTCCCAGAAGGACAATATCAAAAGACAATAGCAAGCGAAACTCCAATTCCCCGCCAGAAGCGTGGTAGACCCCCTGGTTCAAAAGATACAATCCCACGAAAACGAAATAAAAATGATCTGGATCCTAAAACCACATCTGATGAAATCTCAAAAGTTGATGAGATTCCTGAAAATAGCCTCCCAGAAGGAGAAAATAATACGGGAATACCAGAATAAAAAAATGAAGAAATTTCCATAGACTTCATCCAAGAAACTTGGAATCGAAATGAAACAATCATTGATAATTTATTTTCATATTTAGTGGCAATTAGTATTTCATATAATGATTATGAGCCACGTGATATCCAAGAATGTAAAAGTAGGCATGATTGGAAAAAATAGGAAGAAGCAATCCAGGCATAATTAAATTCGTTGAATAAACGGAAAGTTTTTGGACCCATAGTCCGAACACCTGAAGATGTTCAACCAGTTGGTTACAAATGGGTATTCATTCGGAAACGAAACGAAAGAAATGAAATTGTGAGGTACAAAGCACATTTGGTTGCACAAGGATTCTCACAAAGACCTGGAATTGATTACGATGAAACTTATTCCCCAGTCATGGATACAATTACATTTCGATTTCTGTTAAGTCTTATAGTTGCTGAAAAACTGGAAATGTGTTTAATGGATGTAGTTACTGCGTATCTATATGGATCACTTATTCTGATATTTACATGAACCTCCTAGAAGGACTGAAATTACCTGAATCTCATCGATCAAAATCTCGAAACTAGTATTCCATAAAGTTACAAAAATCCCTGTATGGATTGAAACAATCTGGGAGAATGTGGTATAACCGCCTGAGCGAGTATTTGGTTAAGGAAAGATACCAGAATAATACGATATGTCCATGTATCTTCATTAAGAGATCAGGGTCTGGTTTTGCAATTATAGCAGTTTACGTGGATGATATGAATATCATTGGGACTCCAGAAGAGATCCAACAAACTGCTGAATATTTGAAAAAGGAGTTTGAAATGAAAGATTTGGGAAAAACAAAATATTGTCTTGGTCTGGAAATTGAACATAAACCAAATGGGATATTGGTTTATCAATCAGCATATATTTAAAAAGCCCTAAAAAGGTTCAATATGGATAATGCCCATCCGTTGAGTACACCCATGGTTGTAAGAACACTTGATCCCAAAAAGGATCCATTCCGACCGAAAGATAATGACGAACAATTACTTGGTCCTGAAGTACCATATCTGAGTGCGATTGGTACGTTGTTACATTTGGCTCAATGTACGAGACCATATATCTCGTTTGCTGTAAATTTATTAGCGAGATATAGTTCTGCACCAACCCGTCGTCATTGGAATGGAATCAAACATATTTTACGTTACCTGAAGGGTACAAAAGATTTGAGATTATTTTATACAAATTCTGATAAATTTCTGGGTTTGACTGGTTATGCCGATGCTGGATATCTTTCGGATCCACATAAAGGACGTTCTCAAACTAGCTATATTTTTACATATAATGGTACTGCGATCTCCTGGAGATCTACGAAACAAACTTTAGTAGCCACGTCCTCGAATCATGCTGAAATTTTGGCATTACATGAAACTAGTCGAGAGTGTATTTGGTTGAGATCAATGATCCAACATATCCAGAATTCTTGTGGTATCTCCGAAACTGCGAATGGGTCAACTGTCATTTTTTAAGATAATGCTGCATGCATCGCCCAAGTTCGGGGAGGTTACATCAAAGGAGATCGAACCAAGCACATTTTCCCAAAATTCTTCTACACCCACGAGCTTCAGAATACGGGTCAGATCGATGTGAAGCAAATCAGATCCTGCAATAATCTAGCCAGTCTACTAACGAAATCGTTACCGACATCAAGTTCGAACAGCTCGTTTACGAGATTGGAATGCGAAAGCTCTCCAAATTAATAGATTAGATTATGGGTTTAATTATTAGGGGGAGCTTTTGTAATTGGATTCCATAACTGTACTCTTTTTCCTTCGTCCAGTTTTTGTCCCACTGAATTTTTCTGGTAAGATTTTAACGAGGCAGTCATATGGTGGAATTCAAGGAGGAGTATTGAGAATCATAGCATATGGTGGATTCCACTTCTATGTTTACATTCCAAGTGGCAAGCATGCATATTTGCTTATATGCATGTCCAACACGTGTCCACTAAATGTTACTATACATGTAATCGATCATAACATGAATATATAGATATAAGAGATTTTGATTCTTTTACTTTGTCTTTCTCTGTTACTGTATTAATATTCATTCTTCGTCTATTATCTATAATATTACAAGAAGCATCCAATTCAAGAATTACCAAGTTAACTTTCTGATCCGAATTTATTTTCGGTTAATATTGAACTGCCTTCTTCTACCCCTCTTCTGTTTTCTTTTTACAACAGTCTTTGTATTGTTTTGTGTTTGCTGGTATTTTTGACATCCGAGAGAAGATTCTACGTGACAGTCTCATCGAGTCCATTTGTGGGGTTAATTACATTGGTTGTATCTATTTTTAGTAGATGTTGGCCCGAAAACTTAGGGACCGTTTTTTTTTTCACTTAAAACTTATTACCACTTAATTAAGTGTTAAATGTAAAAATACTTAATTCAATTAAGATCTTTATTTATTTGTTTTTTAATATTTTACGTAACTTATTTTAAGTCATTTTCTTATAATTTGACCATATTATTCCTATAACATCTCCTATTATATTCTTTTAGTAATAATTTCTTTTTTATTAATTATTTCTAAATATAAAATATCCACCATATTTTTATAATTTAAAAGTAAAAATATATAATAAATATAATTAAAATAATTTATTCGACATAATTTTTTTTTATTTTGCTAATAATTATTTATGATATATTACTAATTATTAAAATATTTATATTGATTTTTTTTTTAAATCAACTTAAAATAAGCGACTGTTTGTTAATTTACAATTTTATCCTTTATCAAATTTTAATTTTCTTTAAATATTTTCTAGTTTAATAATTTTATTTAATTTATAATTTATAATATTTAAAATAAAAATTGTAATTCATATGAATGTTTATATTATAAATATTTTAATAATTTTTAAATTAAATAAAATAAGTATCAATAACCAATTATCATTCATAAATTGTTATTAAATTTATTAATGAATTGTAGTTAATGTTAATAATTTACAATACTATAGAATAGAAATATAAAATAAACAAGGGTCCATTGCATTTTTTGACTTTTTATTAAAAAAATTATATTTTTAGACCAAAATTAAAATTTTTACAAAACTAAACTTTTTAAAAAAAATTTTGCAGAAAATAGACCAAAATGACCGTAATACCCCTGCTTCCCGGTCTTGATTTGCTTCCCAGGCAATCAGATCGGGAAGCAAAAACTACACCAGGAAACAGGTAAAATATAACTGTTTCCCGCTGTTCTGCTTCCCGGACCGGAAAACAGAATAGCAGGAAACAGTTATATTTGTCTGTTTCCTGTCTGATGCTTCCCAGTCCACCTGAAAAGCGAATATTTATTACAGAACAGCGGGAAACAGTTATATTTATTATTTTTATTGAAATTTGTAATGATAATATTTATTACTTTATTGAAATTTACAATGCAATAAGAATATTTATTTTTTTAAAATTTAAATAACAATATTAATTATTTGCATTAAATGACAACATTTATTATTTTCATTAAAATTTAGTAGGTGAACATTTATTATTTTCATTGAAATTCACAAATAAATATATATAAAAATAATTATTCATTATGTTAATATTTATGCTAAGAGAGAATACAAAGAAATATTAATGTAAGAATATTGATGTAAATATACATAGAAAAGCGAATCCATTTGAATCCATTCAGATTTAAGTGAAAAAAAAATATCTGAACAATTAAGATGGAAATCACTCAATTTCAGGTAATTTCTTAAAAAAAATAAATGAATTAAATAAGTAATTTTAAGCGTTAAAACCCATTAAGTGTTAGGTGAAAAAAACAAACAGAACCTTAGTTGGGATAGTGTTTTGATAATATTCTATTGTCAAATATGTGAATTTTAACTACAATTTATAAAAGTTTTTAATTAATTAAATTTAAATTACTAAAAAATACACAAGTTTTAAAAGAACGAAAATAAGAGGTTGGTATTTGTGGTTAATGTGACAAACAGCACTCAAACATAATAAAATTAGAAAATAAAGCTGATCTCAATTCACATCAAATTACCTAAAACAAAAATATTTTATTTTTACTGCACAAACCATTTATAGTGTTTTATATTTGAATTGTCCTGGTCACAATCATCAGAACTTCATTTAATATTATTTCAACAATTTTTTTGATTAAAATAATTTATAATTCTAAAATTTCTATTTTATATTATTTTAAATTAAAAAATATTTATTAACTAATATATATTTAACTACCATGAATATGATGGTAAAGATTTATGGTTAAATATGATGGTAAAGATTTATGGTTAAATGGAAAAACTAAAGTTAAAGTGAATTTAATAAGTAAATTATTTGTTAAATTTATATTTTATAAAATATTAATATTAAATAAAAAATTGGATGATTTTATTATAAGGTCTTATTAAGAAATTTATTTAATGTTTGAGTTATTATAAATTATTTTATAAGAATTTTTTTAATGTTATGTATAATTTTTTTTTACTGTTTCATAATTTTAAAATTCAAATTAAATGGAATAAATAAATAAATTATATTTAAAAGTAATATTCTAATTTTATAATTTTATTTTAAATTAAATAATAGTTAATTGAAATTTTATAAATTAAAATTTTAATTATAAATTTGATGAGAAATTTTATTCAATTACATATTTTTTTAATTTAAATTATAAAATTGTGTCCGAAATAATTTAGAATTAAAATAAATTTAGTAAATTAGATTATTAAAATTTTAATTATATTTTTATAAATATATGAAATTTACTTTTACGTATTTTTAATATTTAATTTATTTATATTAATATATTTTCTTAATTTCTTAATAAAAAATAAAAATAAAAATGAAGACCACCTGAAGGCAGGTGGCACAGTCCTAGTTCTAGATAAATATTTGTAACTCAAGTCTGGATTTGGGGGTCAGATAAGAATTTGGATTGCGGTGATTGATTTCATTGGGCTGGGTCCATATCATTTGTGGGCTATATTTAATTGGAATTTTTATGCGCTTATATTTATTCTCTCTCACCATTTCATTTCCTGCCTCAATAGTTTTATTAATTTTAATATTTTGACTATCAAATTATTTGCAAACGAATTGAAATTTGGATGGTTGATAATCACGAACAAAATTTCCTCGGGAAAATGGTAAAGAAGGTGAATGAAATTTCAAAGCTATTGGTAGAAATTTCCAAAATCCCTCTTTTTTATAAATTATTCTCGTTTATCACCTTGTTTTGTAAATAATACCATGGTTATGTGACGGTGGTATAGTTTTGTTAATCATCCTTTGGTTGGAGGGTAATTTGAAAAATTTAAAAATAAAAAATAAAAAACTCAATGTGTTGTCCTTTTCTTTATTGACATGTAAGGTATTAATGTCTCCACATTTCATTTATTGTTGAAGAAATGACATGTATGAGCGGAGTTATTGTGTAGTGCAGTGTCATCACTGAACAACTCTTAAGTCCTTTATATTTCGCGCCATTCTTCTACCGAACTTGAGACATCTTCTAGCTCTAGCAAAAATGTCTACTATTTTCCCTGTTAGAGAACCCTAATAAGCTACATTGTTCATAGTGTGCGAAACTAAGTGAATCGATGTGAAGGAACTAGGAAAAGTAGCGGTTGAAAAGCGGCAAACAACCTTTAGATAAGTTGCTTTCAAATATGGGATTTTAAATCAATTTAGTTGATGTTGATTTCTGGTTTCCCTTTTATTCGATTTCGATGGTTGTTTTTGGAATTAGGTGATGAATGTGCTCTGTTGGATAATGAATTGGGGTATTGAATTTTATCTACAGTGTGTTGGGTGTTAATTTTGTGGTCGTTGGATGTTTGCATGAGTTCTGTTAAAATGATTTTGTTGGTACATAATTATAATTTTTTTTGTTCGATTAGTATCTGGATGGTTGTGTTGATGTACTCAAGAAAACTGTTAACATGTTTTATGTTGTTTTGGTTTGTAAATGTATGGTGGTTTTTGAGTTCGTATCATTTGACTATAACAATGGTGTTTTTCTACTATGACCACTTTTATTGGCTTGTTTTATGTTTGAGTTTAAGCATCTGACAACATACTTTAATATGTGTTTGTGCTAAGGTTGTAAATTGGTAGTTGGTTTTGTTTTAGACAGTTAATAACGAATCTGTTATTATGTGAATGTGTTGTTAAATGATATTTGGTGGGAAGCAATAAATATATTTGAGTATTTTATTCCTAAGTTCATTCAAGTGTGAGTGTCTTGGTTGGTATGAGATTGGTTTGACTGAGTCCCTTTTACTCTTTTTTTGTGTGTTTACAGTGGTTAAAAGTTTAAGATTTCATTTTTAATTTGTATTTAACTTCAGTTTTGGCATTTTATTTTTCTCATGCAGAGATCAAATATGGAAACTAATAGAATAATCATTTTTCTTGTCATAGACGGAGAGGAGCTGGAGATTGATTATATTCACAGGGACACAGTAAGCATGGTCAAACTCCTAAGAATATTTCATATAGCAGGAGCCATTCCTACTGATGGACTTATCATCCTGGCAGAGATGGATATATACATCCATCAGTCGTGGAGTCAAACTAGAATATCAGTGTCCAATGACTTAGAGCTATTGGAGGCAGTTGACGTAATGGAGAGACGTGATTTACGGAAAATGGTTTTTGAAATCATTCCAAAGCCAGAGCATGACAGGATGCTAGGTAATCTCTTTGATATGAATCGATCTACTGATGGGGATATGGTTACCAAAGGTCAGATGAATGTTGAAAATGAAGTGCTGAGTCCGTTGCCAAGTGAGGAAGATGAAGATATTTCTCTAGAAGATTTATGGTCTCACCTATCACATTGCTCGGAGCTTGAACGTGCCAGAGGTATTGCAGAGTTCTTAATGGAAGAATAAATAAATAGAGATCTAACAGGATGTCATCAATCTACAGATCAAGTTGTGCCAAATTTAGTTATCAATTATGCTTATAATATTCCTTCTTCATCAAGTGGGCAATATTCCCCTATGCAAGGAAGGCAACTTGTAGGGACGAGGTGTATGATTAGTAATATGCTAGAAGAGTACCAATCGGACAATGACGTTGATTTGCCTGATTCGGACGAGAATGCCATATTTGAGAACCAACTAGATTAGATAATTAGGGAGGCCCCGTTTGAGGTCCATGAATGAGGCAAAGTGCAAAGTTCAATTTGTCGTTGATCAACTTTATGACTCCATTTATAGTTTGAGGAGTTATCTTCAGGAATATTCTATACAGGAAGACATTTCCTTAAAGAAAATCAAGAATGACAAAAATAGGTTGGAGTTTAAGTGCTCAGATGAGACTTTTTAGTGGAAAATGTATGCGTTAGTGGTTCGTGGTGGTCTTGTGATCAAGATTAGAACACTTAAAGATACTCATCAATGCCACTGCAGTCATAAGAGTCTTGAAGCGAAGGCCAAATGGATAGCCAGTTAATTCGAGACATTAATCAAGAACAATCTAGATATCCGTATTGGGGTTATTCGTGATCTACTACAAGAGAAATATCGTGTTAATGTCACGAACAATCGATTATATAAAGTAAATGTCCGTGCTTTGGCAATTCTTGCATAAGAACATGGACAAGCATTCAAGTACCTCAGATCATATGCAAATGTGCTCCTTTCATCAAATGTAGGTTCAATAGCTTATATTACAATGGTTGAGCCTTTTCCAACCTTTGCTAGGATGTTTGTGTCAATCTTTGCCTAGAAGAAAGTTTTTTTAGACAACTGTAGGCCATTCGTTGGTGTTGATGCAACCTGGCTGAAGACTTTTTTCCGAGGGTGTACGATGACTGTTGTTGTAGTGGATGCAAACAACGACATATTTCCCAACTTGAGGTCGTACTGGCCTTTTAAAATATTACAATCATTGTTCTAGCATGCAGCTCGCAGTAGCAATCAGGCTAGGTTTGATAGGGCAATGAAGGAAATTGGAGAATTGAGTCCAACTCTGATGAAATGGCTTAAAGAGACCCCACCTTGTCACTGGTCTATGAGTAGAGCTGTAAAACGGGTTAAATTGATCAGCCCGCACGGTTTTAAACAAGCCGGGCTTAAACGGGTCGGGCCAATATAGTTCGAGTTTTAAACGGGTTAAAAATTTTCCAACCCTTGCGGGCTTAAACGGACCAGGCTAGCCCGTAAATATTAGGACAATTTATGATATAATTTGTTACTCTACATGTTAATTCATAATTATAACATCATTGTACATTTTAGTTTCTACATATTCATTTCAATAGTTGCATGCATCAATTCTTTTCTTCCCAATGCTAAAAGGAGCAAATATATTGGCATCCATACTTATCATCTAATTAAAATAAAATAATAAATTATATTAATTGTTAAATGGGTTGGCTCGCGGGCCAACCTGTATAAACCCTTTTAACTCACGGGTTAAACGGACCGGGCTAAAAAGCCCGTGTTTTAAACAGACTATAAAAATTATGGCCCTAACCCTTTTATTCACGGGTTAAACAGGTTGGCCCGCGGGCCTCGACCCATTTTTACAACTCTATCTATGAGGGCGTTTAATCTAAGGATAAAATCGGAGCATGTGACGAACAATATGTCAGAATCACACAACAACATAATGAAAAAGGGCAAGTGTCTACTTTCTTAGCTCTATTCGAAGAGTTTAGGCAAGTTAACATGGAGAAAATATATGCACGCAGTCAAGAGTGTGAGGTATGGGAATCCAATATCCCACTAGTAGTTGACAGGAGGATTCAAAAACTAACATCCCAATGGAGGGATCTGGATATTATACCCGCAGGTACAGGAGAATTCGAGGTATCTAACAAGGTTGAAGGAGAAGATATGTGGTTAACATTGGAAAACGGTCTTGTTCCTGTGGTTACTGACAGATAGTAGGTGTACCGTGTGTGAATGTAGTTGCAAGCTTATGTGAGCTCAAGTTCAATTTTCTTAATTTTGATTGTAAAATTTTCAAGTATATAATAGAAGAATTTACCATGATATTTTTATTTTATTTTACAGCAACTACTTGCGATAAAAACATCCTTAGAGGTGCCATATCAGTGACAGTTGGCTCATATTTCAGTAGAGATGCGTATAGGAGGACTTAAAACCATATTATTCATCCCATACCAGAACAACATGAGTGGCCTTATAAGGAATGCGACTAGATACTGCCTCCAACATTTAAAAACCAACTAAGGAGATCAAAGAAGAAAAGAAAGCGTTAAATAGGAGAGCCAAAATCATCAACGAGAGTCAGTCATATCACCTACATTTTATGTCACAAAATAGGACATAGCAAGCGTACTTATTTGAAAAGAACCTCCCATATAGAATGCCAGGTATCTTAATCAATGTTATTTGATGAGCTTAACTTGAATACTCTCACACCAATTTGCATGTTAAATATTTGAAGTATTAGTAACAGTACCTACTCTGTTAATAGAATATGCAAGATAAAAGTTTCACAAATTATCCAACCGTGCGAAGATCAGTTGGAACCTCTGCTGATAAGGTATAACTTGAGCTATTAATTATGTCATATTGTGTTTGTCGTCAACCATGTCTATATATCATCATTACATCTCTTTAATGTTTATGCGTTATTGAATTCTCATTAACATCAAAATATGAAGAAAACTATCATCCCTGCCTTATTTGTAAACCCCTTCAGCAAAAGGATTTTCATCAGGAAACAAATTGAGAATCATAGATCATAATTGACAAAAATGGGGAATGCACAGGTTCCTATGACTTCTAAAGAAACATTTAAAGGTAAGGGTAAGATGTCGGCTCCGGAACCAAAGCAAAAACCTTCATCCTATATTCTGCCGGTATCAATTTATATGTCACTAACAACTATTGTTGTTCAATTTTTGCAGACCATGATTTAAAATTTAACGATTTTGAATGTAATTAAACAGGATTATGTGCTACGGCGGTAGAGGTTTCTTAGTGGTCAAACCTCAGACATATGTTTCGAGTTAGTCCTCTAGTAGAGATAAGCTTCTGAATCTGATAACTTTTTGTTAACCTTTTTGTTTACTGCATAATCACATCCTCTAGCTGCTGCTGAAATATATTTTTGAGAATGTGGTTGGATTACAATTACTCAACACTTACTAGGTTAATTGAATGCCAACCATATCTTTTGGAGATTTTTTTATATCTTATTAGGGAACGTATAACCTAATTAGTTGGTGTATATATATAAGCAGTTAGTACGTAGTTATAAATATAAGTGTGACCAATTGCAGTGATAATGACATGAAACTTTCATATTATTCTATATGTAAAAATTATTATGCTATTTTATTAAAATATTAATTGCTTTATGTGCAAAAATTATGATTCTAATTTATGATTTGTCCATTCAATTGATCTATTAAATTCCTTCTTAATACAACAAATGAACCTAGCATAACCATTCGCTTCTATTCATGCTCAGTATACTCTATTTGTAAATGTTGCTCTGCTGATATGGTGTGTTTTAGCTCCCTTTGGATTGTTTTCCATTCTCCAGCTCACTAGATATTATTTATGTTATTCTACTGCCAGTGCTTTCTTGTATGTATTGCAAATGATGATCTAATAGTAGTGTTATTGTTGAGTCATTTACTCCCAAAATGTTGCCAAACTTGTTTCATACTTGCTGCTGAATTTTCTTCATCTCTATGCATGTATATATATTGAGAGATTGGTGTAATGACTTCCATGTAAGCTTTAGTTACCATTGGCTTTATTACATAATTTTTCATCTCAAATATTTTGGTGGAAACTAAATAACTATCACAATATGTAGTGGCATTTTTGTAATTTGCTCATCAGTAAATTCAAACCATATCTAAATAATAAGGGTATTTTTGTCTTCTGATACAAAAACCACTCAGTCATGTTACTATATCAACAGATACCTTTGCCACATCAGAACAAACTTAACACACGTTATATTTTAGTGTTTTTTGGTATTATTTACAAAACCTGGTGATAAACGAGAATAATTTACAAATAGGGGGATTTTGGAAATTTCCCTTACACTATTGGATTTTTAATTAAAAAAAAAACTATATGTGTTAAAAAATAATTTAAAAATAATTTAAAATTACATTTTTAAAAGGTTAATTTCAAGCAACCACTTAATTTTTGAAACACTTTACTTTCTAACACTTGATTTTGTAAATTTTTACTAAACCACCTCAAAACAACCCAACACCAAAACCACTCGTGAATTTTAATGAAGTGAGGGTGGTTTTTATAATTTTGAATGTTTTTGTATTTTTGAGTGGTTTTACTTATCAATTAGTTTTAATAACCATTAAATTTTTAGTTTAATAATTTAACTAAAATTTAAATATTTTATTAAATAATTTAGATATATTTTATTTAATTTTTTTAGAAATTTTACTAAACTAAAATAAATTATTATATAGTTTTGTATTTTTAAAATTTTGGTTTAATAATTTTCAATAACTTTTAGTTTTAATTTTTATTTTTAAAATTTAGTAAATTTAAAAAAAGTTATCGTATAGATTTAATAATTTTTAATGTAAGGTTAAATAATTTTTAAAAAATTTTCCCTTTAATTTTTAATCTTTAATTTGCTAAAACCTACCGTAAGATATTTATTTAATTATAGGTATATTTGAAATTTTATTTAAAAAATTTGTATTATAATTTTATATATTTTTATAAATAAAATCAATAAAAAATTCTTAAATTTTAATACTTAAAAAAAAGTTGATATCTTTAATACTTATTTTATTTTTGTACAATAAATATAAAACTCAATTTTTCATTGAAAAATATTTAAATTACAAAGTTTTTAGTTGTAGGTATAAAATTCAAAATTAAATGTTAAAAATAAAAATTATTAAAATTATACAAATAATTAAGAAAAAGAATTAAAAATTTTAAAAATAATTGATACTAGTTGTAATTTAGTAAAATTAAAAATTAAAACTAAGAAGTTATTAATTTTTTTTAAAAAAAATACTAAACTAAAAAATTAAAAATATTTCAAACATAATGTATTTAGTTAAGTAAAAATAAAATTTAATAATTTAAACTATAAGTTACTAAAATTAATGAATTAAAAATTTCTAAAAGTATAAAACTTTTTTTTAGTTAAGGTAAAATTAAATATGAAAAATAAAATATTATTTAAATTATTTAATAAAATATTAAAAATTTAGTAAATTGTTAAATAAATAATTTAAAATTTATTTAAATTTATTAAAACTAAATAATTAGCAAAACCAAAAGTTTGAAAAAACATATACTAGAAGTAAAATGTTTCAAAAATTGAGTGGTTTTTGAAATCAACGCTATTTTCTAAATTTAAATTTATTTTTTTCTAAATGTACTATTTTTATTTGGAGAGTTTATAAAAAATAAAGTTATTTTAGTTTCGATTTTTTATTGGAATTAAGATAATTGTAATATGGTATTTAATTAAATATTAAAATAAAAAATTATTTGATTAAATATTAAAATAAAAATATTAAATATAATCAGTTATTTATTTGAAATTAAAATAAAAATAAAATAAATTTATTGATTAAATTATTAAAAGAAAATTTTAAAAATCAATAAAACATATTTTAAAAAATTAATATTAAAATATTTTGGAATATTTTTTATTCAATTAAAAAAGTCATTCATGACTGGAACATTTCTAAGGATTTCAAAGATACCTCAATATTATTCTAACGGCAAATATCTCAAAACTCATATATCTCCCTAATAACTTTTCCTAATTCCCTTAAGACATGTAGATAGTTTATATGATCAACCATTTTTAGGGTAGTAGTAAGTACCACGATCTACACAGTATATTTTTAGGACATTAGTAAATATGTATTCTTTTGTTTTATTTAAAATATATTTTAAAGTTATTTTTATTTTAAAATAAAATATTATTTAAAAAATAATTATTATAAAAATATAATTTAATAAATATCTTGTCCCATATTCATATATAAAAATAACTCTACTTAATTCTATTCATAAGTATTTTTATTTATTTTTATCTTTTAAATTAAAGAGTTTAGTAAGAAATTTTACTACTTAGTTTTATTCGCAGTGACGAGACAGAGAGCTTCAATATATATATATATATATATATATATATATATATATATATCCCTATTGATGTATATACACGTGACGAAACAACCATAAAACTAAAGGATTATAAAAGTTTTCGAGATAACAATTAAGATTATTCAACTAAACAATCCTACTAAAACGTAACAACACTTACACAACAAGTGAAGTAATAGTTTGCACCTAATTATTTGTGTGATTGTGATATTCTTTTCCAAGATCGAATATTTTTTTCATTTGATTTTTATTCATCATGATTAATTCACCATGTTGAATTGTTAACCAGTCTAAATATAATTTATTGTATTGAATTATTAACGCTTAATTTAATGTATGTATTAAACTCATATATAATACGTTGAATTACTAATCATATAGAATTTATATTTAAATTGAATTACGACATTCATAAATTAAAATATGGATTATTTAAAATTATACATAAAATTAGAAAAATGTATTGCATTAAAAATAAGAAGATGAAAACTCAACCTATCATCCAAACATGCCATGGATTATAAATAACCTAAACTAAACTATACAAAACCACCATCCAAATAAAGCCTTAGAGATTTAGTTTGGTTTATGTAAAATACAATAAACAAAGCGATATGTACAAGATTATTAAGTTTGAACCAGATAATAAAAGTAAGACATAGAAAAAGTAGGACTTATTAGAGGAACGGATTGACACCCCACATCACGTTTAATTGTCATCTCAAGTTTGATGTTAATGCCTAAGTGAAGTGTGCAGTTCGCTTCTTTCCAATTTTCAGCAACATAAGAAAAATTAGAAAAATGCTAAGAGTCTTTTTCATTAATGACAATTTGGTAATTTGTTGTTGATGTTATAAAGTCCAATTTGTTTGGTCTTCTTTGTCGTATAGAAGGTAATAAACCCTAGATCTATATCTATTTCTAAGAAGATCTGTCGCCTACCTTAAGTTTTCCTACTTAAATTTGTTCTTTAATTTACAATTTCAACAATCAAGGTATAAGCTCCATTCTTAACCTTTTGCTTTCATGTTAATTTCTATACTTATGGATACATATATTGGTTTAGGGAATTGATTAGAATGTTGAAGAAATCAATCTTTGTGTAAATGACAAATTGAGGACTTGGTTTTGTTATTTTAGCTATGTTAAAACTAGAATGAAGAAATTATGAATAGGCATAACTAAAAATTAGGAATGTTAAGGACTACTGATTGACTGGGATTTTGAAACGTGTGCTGGAATTTAAGTTGCTAGTAGTTACCCTCTTGAAGATAAAATTTGAATTGAATTTGCTTGTATGATAAAGAAAATGTTGGCAAAATTAAGGAATTGAATTAGGGAGAAGAAGCAACGGACTCACCCAAAGATGTGAACCCAACTTAGGTATTTCTCATTTCAAAGTAATCACTTGAGATAGGGCTAAACGTCATTGATAGAATTAGATACACAGATCGATTCACTTTGGTAAAGGAATATAACGAATTCAATGAGGGACTTGTTCGAGAATTTTATAAGAATGATTAGATTGACACCTTTAACACCATTGGAGCAAGCATTGGAGGATTTTGAGTGTGATCCACCAGAAAGAATCAACAAGCTTGATGGAATTAACGCGAACTTATAGAAGAATGAGGTATTCCATAATAGCTTTGGAGCCAAACTAGATGATGAGATCCTGAAGGATTGGTGAAAACCCTATTAAAAGACACTTCATTTAGACATTAAGAAAATAATTTCCAACGAGCTGAGTATAGAAATGCGGTTTGCCAAAACTGGTAGTGCCATAATTTGAGCCCAAACATGAGGGGAGAAGAGCCAAGAAAAATAGAGCTGAATGTCTTTTTTGGCATCAAGGAGAACAAGCTAATCAATATCACGCTACTTTACGTTTAGTATCTCATGAAGCGGGTTGCAGAGAGATATCAAGGCAAGCTCATTTATCTTTCCCTATGCTGTTTAATTTCTTACTTATGTAGGGAATCAAATATGACGAAGTATGAAAGAGATGCTATGGAAAGCCTCTTCAGTCAATGAATGTGCAATAGTAGTCTTAAAACACAAATAATAGATATGACTAACCTAACTCCAATACCGACAATGAAGGAGAAAGGGTGGAGAACACCTCATCTAAGGAAGAAATAGAAGCCCCAAAAGCCAAGGCCAAAGCTGGAGGTGCAAAGTAAAATAAGCTTTCTACCCCTCAATCTCATTTCGCTACTTCTCCATCCAAGAAAGTTGCCATGAATTTCCCCCAGCTACAACTGCCGAATAACCTCTTATTCCCAAACTCTTATGGTTGGAACTCCTATAAGTCTGCAAAGAAATAAAAATGTCCCTTCAAAATCAACCATGGGACAACTGCCCATGAAGGGGCCGAATGACATTGAAATAGCAATTATTATTTTTTTCAACCAAACTGAATGAGCAATTGGAAAGGCGGTATAAAGAATTAACGAAAATTGAAAAGAATGAAAGGGGAAATAGTTTGTTAAGAGGATTTTTGTAGTAGAAAAATAAGTTGATAAGATTGGTAATGAAATAAAGTACAAAATTTGAAAATATGTAGGCACACTTTAAAAGTTGGCAAAGACAGTTCACCACCTACAGAAAGCTTCAAAATGCGAGATAAAAAAAAACAAACTTTGAAGTGTAAACAGCTTGTTTGCACAATGAAGTAATAGTAGCCTTAAAAGAACCATCACAATTTGATCCTTCAATTCCTGGCCTCATATCTTATGCAACACATGAAGTTGAAGCTCAACCAAAAGCTATAATAGAGAAGCAAGACCTTAGCATAGAAGCAATATAAATAGTCTTTTCAAAAATAGTGATTGAAATCCATTTCTTTTTCTTATTTTTAGTTTAAAATATGGTTGAACTAATATAAATGTTGTTGATATTAATTTTTATGATGAAATCTTATTGATATTTTGATTATAAGAGTTTCGTGCTTGTTTAGGAATCTTCAGGTTTAATTTCTTTTGAATATGTGTTTGAATTATACAACTTGTAGATGATATATTATCTCGTGAATTTAATTTGTGGGAATGGGAAATAAAACATGAACAGTTCTCAAAGCACACCGAAGAATCTAAACAAAATTAACAAAGCTCTTAGGTTTTTTATTAAAGAAATTGTGAACTATTTAACTCCACTAAAAGCTACTCAGAGCCAAGTATTCTCTACAATAAAATCCTTAGACAAACTAACTTTAGCCAATTATCTTATTGTGCCCAGCCAAAGTCTCGATAGCTTCATCGCATAAGTGGACTACTTTCAGTCCCTATGATATTTCTTCTTCCTTACAAATATTGTGTTTGGTAGA